>OZ018377.1:109686590-110936590 GCA_963969555.1 Polydrusus pterygomalis | reverse complement strand
TAGATGTTCTACTAGTGACAAGGCATATTTTATGTATTAAAGGATGTTACTTTAAAATGTTTTTCCAGCGACGTCGCACGGGGTGGAGCCTTAAGTAAATATTACTATTATTTTTTTTAATTTCATAGTTTTAATGTAATTTTTTTTTATTTTAAATTTTTTGTTATTAAAACCTTTTATTATTTTAATTTGACAGAATTTAACGTTTTAAATTAAATATATTTTTAGATTCCTTTGTTTTTTAAATATTTATTTTCATGGAGATTTTAAGAGAGTTTTAAAATAAAACAAAAAAGAATAACAAATTGCAAATCAAATTTGATTGTGAACCACACGGGAAACTAATACTAAAGCAAGTACCAGTCATGTGTCCCCAAAAATAATAATCAAGGGGATTTAAATCAGGTGATCTTGGTGGCCAGGCTATGGCTACCAATCCACCTGGTAATTTTCTTCAAGCCAATTCCTTACTTGACGTCCGTAGTGAGCTGGTGCCCCATCATGTTGAAGGAAGTGCCCTAAACGTAAATCCAGTGGCACATTATCTAATAAATTCCCAAGTTGATTATGTATTGTTATTATTTGTAGCTAGTAAAACTTTTAATAAATTTTATGTTTTAATATTAAGTGTTTGCTGAGATATGCAAAAAAAAAACCTTAGCCTTTTCACCGGATTTCAAAAAACCGAAAATTTTGAAATCGATTTTACTGGAAAATGGTGAATTCTACCGCAATGAAACAAGAGTACCTTTTTTCAACAAAAGACTTCAAGGCTTCTAAAAATTTCACCTAAAGTTAAAAAATCTTACAAATAAAAAACTTAGGGCAATATTCTCCCAACTACCTACCCAGTGGGACGCCACTGGAAGAAATACAGTTAAGCTAATTAAACCATTTATTGCGTCTAGCTATGGGTAAAACATGTGTCAAATTTTGTTTTGATACCCTAATCGGTTTCTGAGATATTGTAAAAAAACTGCTTATCATAGCTCCAATTCGGGGGGCTCTAGCCCCATAGCGCAGCGTTTTTGAAGGTATATTAATAGAGGATTTTAGTCTTATTTTTGAATGTACTTTACCCCCTTAAAATATTGTCAGCTAATTTCGGGACACCCTGTATAGGTAATAATAATACTAAATATTACAATTTTTCTATTATAATTTCTCCCTTATTTATAATTTTTCCTTTTTTTTTTTGGATCAAATATTTTTTTATTACTTACTTTATTTTTAAATGTATTTATGATGTGATTAAAATTAATAATCTAAATGGGTGTATATTTTTGCATTACAAAATCGGACAGATTTGTTAATCTATGGTTTTGTAATGATGCTTTCATTGAATTTATTTTTATTAAAAAAGAAACAATGTTATTGATTTTTAATATTATTATAAAGAAACCTACAAATAAATAAATAACTAATAAATAAATAAATAAAGAAAGAAATAAATAAATAAATAAATAAAAGAATAAATTATTAAAAGCAAAAAACGATATTTTTTTAAATTTGCGCACATTTCTTTTTCTACTTTTATTACGCGGCAAAATTTCCCAAAACATGTACTTGCTTCTTTTAACACAGTAGGTAAGCATAGTACCAATTTTCAGCAAAATTATAATATTTACCCCCCCTCAAAATAGACTACGTACACCTTTTCAACCCCTTGGTGGATTTTGGAAAAACTTCCTCACGAGTTCCAAAATGAAACCAGGTGAAAATATACAGAAATTTTCACCTACAATAATACGACGTTGCCAATGAATCTCAAGAATCACCCCTTTTGGGTTTCATTTGAGCGTAAAATTGACTCAATTTGTAACTGCCATGCCATAATGCCGGTGTCAAGAAAAGTTATCCTATCAAAAATTTAACTTAACACAACCATATCATAAGACATTTTACAAGTAAGCTTAATACGATAGAATGTCAAAAATATTACCTTGTCGGACTTCCACTGTCTTTATTTAGTTACTGTGTTAAGTAACGTTTCGGTTAGTTAGTTTCTTTAACCGTTTTAAGTGTAAACTAAATTATAATTCCAAGGCTACTCTTTTAAATACTATCCATGTGCAATGAAGCTTGATGACTCCGCCTACGTGCTCATTGGAGTGTGGCGTTTGAGCTGTTTGTTTTCGACAAGAAGAGGCTTCAAGATATTGGGGATATCCATACTTGGTTTACTAAATTTATGGGTATTTTGATTCATAAAAGCTGCTTCTTGGAATTTTCGTTTTTGCCAGTGCTGTTCCGTATCCAAACCTTGGTTTCTGACCACTGTATATTATGTTGGTTGGTCCATACATGTTCCGCTATACCTGATTTCAAAGTTTCACCTCTTTGGGTACGTTTAATGTTCTGTAACTCGTACGGGAAGAGGTCTTTGTGCGTCTCCAATGAACGATTTGCCACACTCGCAAGGTATTTGATAGATACAATTTTTTGTGTTTTCATTACGGGGGGGGGTTCCATGTATAAGAAAGCTTTTAGGCCTTTTGCACACACTCACGGCGACCGTCCTAACGGCACCGTTTATACGGTTAAGGGAGTAGGCAGCATATTATGCGAGCTTGCACATGCACCGGCACCGTGTACACGGTTCCGTTCCAACGTGATGTCACCGTGAGCCCCGTCAGCGTATGCCCGGATTTGAAGGTTGTTTTGATATAGTTTTTGGTTATCCCTCTAATATTTTTAGAAATCCCCTTAACATACAGGGTGTTTCATTAAGGTCGAAGAGCGGCCATATCTCGGAAACTATTGGGCATAGAAATTCAGGAAAAAAAAATTAATAACTAAAGTGGCTATGAGAAAATCCTGGAAATAATTTTTAAGTTCTGCATTTTGCCGCAAGGGGGCGCAATTGAAAAGTAAATTTTAACATTTTAGATATCTCCGAAAATTGCACGTTAAGGTATATTTTTAATAACACCATTAAAAAGCTTGGGCAATTTTGCATATTTTTGGTCCCGTGCTTGTTGGCGTACCGACTTTAGTAAGAGTGAGGGAAGCAGTTGAAAGTGTAAACATTTAACTCGCTGTAACTTATAAACCACTTATCCGATTTTAGCAAACTAAAGACTGTTTGGAAGAGAAATGTATGCACTTTCACCAATCGTATTTAGTTGTCAATAATAGTTCTCAATAAAATTGCTAGAGGGCGCAATTTGTAATAATAATAGTTTTTTTGATTTTATCCCGAAAATTCAAATCATACAGTATAATTATGATACCATAATCGAAAAGTAGATTAAATTTGCTAGAAAAAAAATATTAAAACCGCTGCTCGATATCTTTGTTCGTTTCAGAGTTATTGCCAAAACAGTAATTTTTAATACAAATTGCGCCCTCTAGCAATTTTATTTGAAACTATTGTGTACCATTGGATAAGGCAATTAAAGGTACTTACCTTTCTCTTCCAAACAAGCTTAAATTGAGTGAAATTGGATAAGTCGTTTAGAAGTTACAGCGATTTTAATGTTTACACTTTCAATAGCTTCTCCCACTCTTATCAAGTGAAAGTGAAAATATTAAAATCGCTGTAACTTCTAAACGACTTATCCGATTTCATTAAATTTAAGCTTTTTTGGAAGATAAAGGTAAGTACCTTTAATTGTTATATTCAATGGTACACAATAGTTTCAAATAAAATTGCTAGAGGGCGCAATTTGTATTAAAAATTAATGTTTTGGCAATAACTCTGAAACGAACAAAGATATCGAGCTGCGGTTTTTATATTTTTTCTAGCAAATTTTATCTACTTTTCGATTATGGTATCATAATTATACCGTATGATTTGAATTTTCGGGATAAAATCAAAACAACTATTGCTATTACAAATTGCGCCCTCTAGCAATTTTATTGAGAACTATTATTGACAACTAAATACGATTGGTAAAAGTGCATACATTTCTCTTCCAAACAGTCTTTAGTTTGCTAAAATCGGATAAGTCGTTTAGAAGTTACAGCGAGTTAAATGTTTACACTTTCAACAGCTTCCCCCACTCTTACTAAAGTCGGTACGTCAACAAGCATGGGACCAAAATTATGCAAAATTGTCCAAGCTTTTTAATGGTGTTATTAAAAATATACCTTAACGTGCAATTTTCGGAGATATCTAAAATGTTAAAATTTACTTTTCAATTGCGCCCCCTTGCGGCAAAATGCGGAACTTAAAAATTATTTCCAGGATTTTCTCATAGCCACTTTAGTTATTAATTTTTTTTTCCTGAATTTCTATGCCCAATAGTTTCCGAGATATGGCCGCTCTTCGACCTTAATGAAACACCCTGTACTTAAAGAATGCACAATTTTAGATATAAACCCCTATCTAAAATAAATGATAAATTTCCATATGTAAAAAAATTCTTATTTAAGGCAGTATAGCCTCAGAATTAGAATTTAGTTTACATTTGAAAACGTTGTGTAAAGTAACAAAAGAAAGACAATGGAAGTCCGACAAGGGACTTTTTTTGATAATACTTCATTGTCTACCACCTTCAAATAAACACGATAGAATGTCCAGTTAGAGGTCGCCTCGGCGCAAAAATACGTTTATTAATGAAATGAAATCACTCAGTCAGTCAGGACTTTTATATTATATGAAATTGATATTTTCAAATAATAATTTTGAGTAAGTAGAGGAAAGTCTCCTAATATGGGGTACTTTTTTTAAAAACACTATAATGAAATAACGAGTTGCATTTTAGAAACTATTTCTAAATTTTACGATTCCTTGGACGCTTTTTAAGCATTTAATAAGAAGAAACCGGTTTTTAAAAAAATGTTGAAGAAAATATGCAGCATTGAAAAAAGTTTAACTACTCCATATTACGGGCATATGGTATCCTAATATGGGGATTACAAATTTAATATGTAAAATTTAAAAATATGTATCTAAAACTCTTTTAGGTTTGTATAAAAACTATATATTTTTAAAATGAGAATATAAAAACAAAATCTTACAAAAAACGACATTCTAACCTAACCAAAAAATGTTAGGTATTCTAACCTAACCAAAAAAATGATTTTCTATCCTAATCAAAAAATGTTAGGTATTCTAACCTAACCATAAAAGTTACTTATCTAAGAAGCACAAAACAAATCTATTTACTAGCACAAAAGTCACAAATATACTAGCTTTTTTCACAACCAGAACACTCAACGTGTAAAATTGGGTACCCCAAATTTGGAATTGATTGGTACCCCATATTAGGAAGCGAATTAAATTATTGAGAGGAGCGACTTTTTGCACACAATTTTTTTAACACAGGACAAAATTATTATAACCTCAAACGTCAAAACCGAACATATGTTGGCGTCAAAAAAATAATGGTCGCTTTCTGGCAAGTCGTGCTTTAGTACGAAATACACACAATAGATGTCGGAACTAGTACTGGCTCAAAAGTGAACTACCCCATATTAGGCGCTACCCCCATATTATGAGACTTTCCTCTAAATGTTTAACGTGGATATCAAGTCAAAATAAACGTTATACTAAAACTGCTGAACACAGAACTTTAACTTAGAAATCGTTTAATCAATATCACATTAAAAATTTCAGGTTTCTTCGTCATGCGGTTCAGTTTACGTCGACGGCAGCGAGCAAAGAGGCTCCGTGAACGGTTCGGTCTTGGTCAAGTACGGAACGTACACGGGTTTGGCGAAATTCACTGTTTGGATGCCGGAATTTCCACTGGAACTGGCCGTTGCGGATACCAGGTTGTCTCAGTTGAAGTCGTGGAGAGTGCCCGATTATCACCCTGTGTAAGTAAGAAAGTATATTTGCTATTTTAATTAATTATAATAATAATAACATTAATCACAGGCCGACCTACTTGTTGGTACTTATTATTCTTCATTATAAGTCCGGATATCAGGTAGTGGTAGTGAACGGACCTTTAAACAAGAGTCGGCATGACGACTCATTGGGCCTTATACCGTTTTTGAGATATCGCTTTTTATTATTGACAATAAATTAGGGGCAGCTCCCCCCTGGGGAAAGGGGCGGCCTTCAATGAATATATGCACATTGTGGTAAGTATTTTAATTGCATGTACAATTTTAGTGTCTTTAATATAATTAATAATAAGTAATATTTTCCAATAAGTCCTCATGCCGACTCTGGTTTGGTTTACTACATAATATCCGGACTCTAATTATAACTTGCTACACCTACAACTACAACTTTTAAAACTTTTACTGCTTGAGAACGGGACTTTTCAAGAAAAGTTTGGCCTTCTTTTCTGACGACATTTCATATAAGAGCAGCTCTTATAACTTTTATACAACTTTACTAATCTCCCCGCTTTATAAAACTCTACATAAGAAGTTTTATTTTTGACTAGTTTTATGAAATCTCTTAACAATTTTTAATATCGGCCTGGAGAGTCGTAAGAACAAGCATTTATTAAAAAAAAGTTTTTTAGTCATTTGACAACATTGTTTTAAAGAAGCATTTAATTTTAGAGGAATTGGCAGTGATAGGTACTTTTAAACTGTAATATATTTCCACAATTATTATAAATTGATATTCAAAAATAAGCGCCTGTCCACATGCCACGAGCTCAATATTGAAAATTTCTTAAGACATGTCATAAAACTAGGTAAGTGCAGATACAAACGGTAACCTGAAGTTTCATAAAGGCCAAAAGTTTCTCTGATTACTAAAGTTTGATACAGTTATGCTGATAAAAGCAGCCCTCGCGTAGAGAATGTCATAAGTAAGACTTTAATACGGCGAAGTTTCCTTGAAAATATTCCGTTCCGGAATATTAAAGTTTTTACAAGTTGTGAAAACATTCAGAACAAACGTGAATGTTAGTTGTATAGAGATACTGATGGTAGTTTTAGTAGATACCTATGTCGTTGAAGGAAAACCATTCGAAATAGTAGAATTTTGTAGATAAATAAATAGCCTTATGAAAAACATAAATCTGTTTCACAATCCTATAACATAGTTTAACAGTTTTTAAAATAATTTAAAATTTGTCAGCTGCTTAAAAAACTTTTTTAATAAGTGCCCGTCCATCCGCCACCAGTTTGATATTGAAAATCCGTAGACATTTCATAAAACTAGGTAATTTAAGTCGGAAATAAAAACAGTAACCTGAAGTTTCATAAAGTTTTCTCCTATTACTAAAGTTAGATAAAATTCTGCTTATGAACGGAGTTCTCGTACGAAAAGGTAGGTACAGGGTCATTCCCTATATATTGACCCATATGCTAGCCGCTTTATTAATAGATATATCAAAAAACTAAAATGAGGAAAGTTGTAGATCTTGATCTTAACTTTTTTTAACAATTATTAGAAAAAACAAAAGACTGTTGGAACTTTAAAATTTTAGCACAAATTTTGTTTTTTAAATGGGACACCCTGTATATTATTACATTTTTAAATTCCACATAAAATTATAATTATTTTTTATTAAATGCATTATTAGTCTATACTTCATAGTTTCCGAGATATTGACTCTCGAAAAGTGACATTTTTGAATTTTGACAGCTTATAACCTTCTAACAGTACGTCTTAGAGCAAAACGGCTTACATGTCCCTATCTTCAATTTTTATTATCTTTCCAAAAAAATCTTCCAGTTAAACCGGAACAACTATATTTCCTGCTTTCGAGTTACATCCGGTTTAACCGGAAGTTGATTTTTTTGGGAAGATAATAAAAATTGAAGATAGGGACATGTAAGCCGTTTTGCTCTAAGACGTACTGTTAGAAGGTTATAAGCTGTCAAAGTTCAAAAATGTCACTTTTCGAGAGTCAATATCTCGGAAACTATAAAGTATAGACTAATAATGCATTTAATAAAAAATAATTATAATTTTATGTGGAATTTAAAAATGTAATAATATACAGGGTGTATCATTTAAAAAACAAAAATTTGTGCTAAAATTTTAAAGTTCCAACAGTCTTTTGTTTTTTCTTATAATTGTTAAAAAAAAGTTAAGATCAAGATCTACAACTTTCCTCATTTTAGTTTTTTAATATCTCTATTAATAAAGCGGCCAGCATATGGGTCAATATATAGGGAATATAACAAGGAATATTTTAATAGGAGTTTTCTTTGAAATGTTCTGCTCTGGAATATCAAAGTCTATTAGAAGGCATTAACGCACCAAAGGCGGAGTTCGGCAGGGTAGGTGCCCCTCGTCCCCATACCCTATACCAGCTATACTCTAAGTGTGTTCCGCGGAACCCTAGGGTTCCGCGATACCTCTGTAGGGGTTCCTCAAGAACTTAGAAAAAAAATCAAAACACCTCTCTCTGGTCGAACGTTTTGACTCCGCGACCGCGCGTAGGTATATTTATTTATTTATTTGTATTTGTATAAACATGTGTTACAATAGCTGGTACAATATCTCATAAGTTTGGTATCAACATGTATACTTGTATACTTGTGAGCGCGCAGTCCCTTTGATAAAAGCCGCCTCTGAATTGTTTACAACGCAATTTTTATATTTCTCTTTTTATTTTTGCTTTTTGTTTATCAAAGGCGCCGACTCGAGTATTTTCGAGAATATTCGAGATCGAGTCTAGGACTAAGTATAAAAGCGGCGATCGCGCGTCGCGCCTCGTCAGTCAGTTGACGATTAGCGTTCGGAGCGATAAGTTCCTACCTACCCTACTTACAAGCTTGCTAGCGAGAAACTAGTGTTCATTGTTCTACTGCCTGCTGTATTCTGTTGTCTCAGTTTTATACATTTCTTCATTGTACTAAACTTAGTCTCTTATACGCAGTAACGATTATGCATTATTTAGACCCCAAGATCCTGACGTGTAACATTATAAATAAAGAAGAATGGAACGTTGGCTTAAAGGTGTTAAACGTGTTGCAACAACATCTTCTAATGACGCTGAATGTTCAAAAGCAGTACGCGCGGAGAATATAGCAATCACCGATCCAGACGATGATGCCACGACGTCAAGCTCGACGGTTTCAAAGACGAAAAAAAGAAAGTATGATGAATCATATATCAGTTTCGGATTTGTTGATTCCAACGGCTCACCTCTCTGCATGCTATGTAGTAAACTGCTTCCTAATAGTTCCATGGCACCTGCCAAATTGCGCCGACATTTACAAACTGTACACCCCGAGTCTAAAGACAAGAATAAAGAATTTTTTGTTCGTAAAAAAGATCAGTTATTGGAAAGTCAAAAAAATATGATGCATGTAACAAAAACTATCAACGAAAAGGCCACGGATGCATCATATTTAGTTAGCTATCGCATTGCACAAGCAGGTGAAGCGCACACTATCGCTGAGAATTTAATAAAGCCATGTGTATTAGACATAACAAAATGTATGCTCGATGAAAAATCTGCAAAGCATCTTTCTACTGTACCGCTATCAAACGATACTGTTTCACGGCGAATCCATGATCTGGCAAGCTACGTCAAACAAGAACTAGTTACACGTCTACAAAAAACACGATTCGCCTTGCAAATGGACGAGTCAACTGATGTCGCTGGTTTGGCTATCTTGCTGGTTATCGTGAGATATCCATATGAAAGTTATTTTGAAGAAGACATGCTTATGTGTTCACCGCTGCTCACAAACACTACCGGGGAAGAAATGTTTAATAAAATAAATATATTTTTTGAAGAAAATTATCTTAGTTGGAACAATTGCATTGACATTTGTACAGATGGGGCCAAGGCGATGACAGGTAAAACAGCAGGAGCAGTGTCACGAATAAAAAATAAAGCGCCTAATTGTAGTTCCAGCCATTGTATTCTGCATAGACAAGCACTTGCGATGAAGCAAATGCCGTCAAATCTAAAATTAGTTATGGATGAAGCGGTAAAAATAATTAATTTTATCAAATCACGACCACTACAATCCCGATTGTTCTCATTATTGTGTAAAGATTATGGCAGCAAACATAAAACACTGCTGCTCCATACAGAAGTGCGATGGCTGTCTCGGGGTAAAACTTTAACAAGGCTATTTGAACTTAGAGCCGAGTTACAAATGTTTCTTTCAGCAGATACTTCTTTTAATTTGAAGGACCGTTTGTATGATAAAACTTGGTTGTTCCGATTGTCTTTTATGGCGGATATCTTTCAAAAACTGAACGAATTGAATTTATCATTGCAAGGTAAACAGACAACAGTGTTTCAGGCCTATAACAAAATAACTGCCTTCAAAAGAAAATTAGATTTTTGGATTATTTGCGTTGGTAAGAAAAAAATAGAAAGCTTTACGTCACTCAGTGAGTTTGTTAGCGATAACGACTCAGAAATGTTTCAAGATGATGTGTTTGAAGAATTGGTCCAATATCTCAGTTCGATGCGCGCATCTTTTGAAAAGTATTTTCCCGAAGAACAGAATACAAAAATGAAACTGAATTCATGGATTCATAATCCTTTTTTACCCAACTTGGAAAAGCCCGAAAGTATGTCAAACGAGATATATGAATCTCTTTTAGAAATGTCATCAGACACAAGTATGGAGTCACTGTTCAAAACGACGCCTCTCAACGATTTTTGGTGCAGAATCCGTGATTAATATCCAATGCTTGGCAAAATGGCTCTGAATATTCTTCTCCCGTTCCCAACAACATATTTGTGCGAAACAGGATTCTCAACCTATGCAACCACGAAAACAAAATATCGCAATAGACTGGACGCCGAACCTGATATGAGACTTCAACTGTCTTCTATCAAACCTGATATCAACCAATTGATGAAAAATAAAAAACAGTTTCATACCTCCCATTAGTTAGATTTTTTCTTTATTAATATCTTCTATTATTGTACTTGCCATGTGGTAAAGTAAGTAATAATTAGTAACTGTTACATTGTACTTTTATTATGCTTATTAATAAAGAATACACTTTTAAAAACTATTGTTTTATTGTAGGGTTCCATCAAGTATTTTGCTTCCCAAAAGGGTTCCGTCACCAAAAAAGTTTGAGAACCGCTGCCCTATACTATCGTCGGCACTATTTCAAACTAGGCAGTGCGCGCAGTGCGATTCACATCGCCACTGCTTGTGAAAGCGTGTTTGTTTATCATTTTTGGTAAAAGTAAAAGAGATAAGATAATAAGTTTCTTCATTTTTTCTAATAATACAAATAAATGGCGGGAAATGTGCAGATGTAAACCGAAACCATTGCAGATCCTGTAAGTAATACTATTCGGATTCTGTATTTTTAATATACTATATGATTCAAGAAAGGTTGCCTTTAACATTTAACCTTCATGGCGAACGGCTTTCTAGGAAATTTACTATAAATTCTCTAGTGTCAGGTAATAGGGACTTAAGTCAGAAATTACCATTTTCCAAAAAAAGCAATCAAACATTTTAGAAAGCTTTGCAAATCTGAATATTAATATAGAAAAGCAAGATTTTGGTAAACGTAGAAAAATGAAATTGGTTCGTAGTTTCAGTCCATGTTTTTACAAAGAAGTGCGTATTCACCAGGATTTGATTGACTTAAGTCCATAGGACCAGCTAATTAGTATTTACCTGTATTTATATGGTTGTGTATGAAGGACTTATATGACATAATAATAACATTAATTCAATGTCGTTTATTACATTAAAAACAGAAAACTCAAAAAAATAACTTCTTAACAAATTCAATAAAATGAAACCCATAGCAAACAAAAACTAAAACAATATAATGTATTTATTGCGTATTATTTAGGTTTCTTCCTCTATTAGATCTGGGTCATTATCGATCACATTAGGAGATGTAGGCAAATTTTTGTAAAACTCATGGAACACTGGTGGAACTAGGCATAGTAAGCTACTATTATCGTCACTGCTATCACTTTCAGAGTCTTCAGGAATGTAGTCTTTGTCCTCACAGCTATCATCTGAGTTCCAACTAAATGCCACTTCTGGAGGTAGTGAAGGAACTGGCGATGATGTTGCCGAATTTATGTCTTCGTCCATTTTCATAAGCGGACTGGAGCTTGAAAATAATGGATCTTCCAGAACTGTAATTACAAAAACTGTTAATTTTTTGACTACCTCTCGGATTTACTTTGATGGTGTTCGAAAATACCCGCATAAACCCACTCACTACACCGAAGGATAAGCCAAAAAGATTATTAAACTTGACAATGTTATTTTTCTTTAAAAATCCTTGTAAATTTTTTATTTTGTAGATAATGAAGTGAACTAACTCAAAATTTTAAAAAATCCCACATGGGTACCTACATTCATACAAACAGACATACAAAGAAAAATATGAATAATAAAGAACAGTGAACAAAGTACTTACCTTCACTATTTCCTGCAGTTAATTTTGGCCCAATTTCATCCACATCCAAAATATTCTGAAAATCCGATTTTAGTAAAGGGAATGGCATTATCCTAGTGGTACTTGTACACTGAGTTCCTTTTTCTACATGATTTTCGTTAATTTGTTCCCGTGAACCTGGTATGGCTGCAAAATTTACAGACATTTTTGTAAAAATTTAGGTTATGTTTATTTAGATCTTTTGTTTATGTTCAATAAGCTGCAATACTCGACCATAGTAGTAATAAATAGAATATTTACCTCTGCTGCAAGTTTCCGTTGCTAATTTCACTATATATTTACACCTTTCACTCATTTTGATCTGATAATATACTACAACAACATGCACTAATTCGAACAATTTTACGAATGATGCAATATTTTATTCAAGTAAGTTTGGTATGAAAGGCTTAAGTTGACTAAAGCCCTAAGAATGTAATTTTATGTTGAAAATATTATGGTCCAAAGGACTTAAGTGAACTTAAGACCTACTTGCCAAACGCTAAATAAGTTTCTCTGACTTACAACCTTAGTACCATTTTATTGCGCCTTATTGTATAGCGATAGACATAAGCCCTTACTACCATTCGAAAGAGCGCAAAAAACCAACATAAGTCCCTTATTCTATTTGATTTAGACAAAAGTTGACTTAATCCCCTTGTACCTAACACTAGAGAATTATTGACTAAGTTTGGCCATACTCGGGCGTGGTCCCAAATTTTTTTACCTGTGGCGCGTTTTCACCCTCATTGATATTGTGCCGCCCACCGAATCCTTGGTGCGCCACTGGTACCGTGCGAGCAAAAATTATTTGCATCAAAGAGGGCTTGGATTAAAAAACGTGGGGCTTGGTTTAGATCACAATGATATGGGGACGATATATCTAACCAAATTTAGGTTAAAATTTTGTCAAATTCATATTATGACATGATATGCCAAACTAATGAGTAATAAAATAAGTAGGCAAATACAAATTAATTTTTGTTGTTTACAAAATGAACAAAGTAAGAATATACAGAAAGAAAAAGAAAAATAATTACATAAATTGCTGAAATTGCGGCCACCGCCATGCTCCAAGCATAAATTCACACGTCTCTTCATATTTTCGAAAGTGTTGACCATTGAGAGTAGTAGAGGGGGATGGGATGTTCACCATCAATTTCCGGAGGTCCAAACTGCGCATGACCGGGCAGCTCGCAGACGTGGGCGATACTAATTATGACGTCACCTATCATCTGTCACCTGTCATCTGTCATCTGTCATCTGTCATCTGTCATCTGTCATCTGTCAATGTCAATGTCAATGTCAAAGTCAATGTCAAAGTCAATGTCAATGTTAAATGTCATCTGTCATACATCATCTGTCAAACGTCACATTGTTGGGCGTTAGCAACTTTGGGCCTTAGCTACTTGGGCGCTAGTTACATTGGGCAATAATATTCTATATATGGAATGTGTTCAGGATGATGTCATATTACGAATAGGAAAAGATGGAGGATGCCACCTGTCAATTAAGGCAGCTCAAGGTCACCTGTCACTTGTCAAATGTTAAAATTAAAATCTAACACGTGATATAGGTTCGGAGCGATCTAACAAGGCGCTTAAAAGAAACCCGAAGTCGAACGGCTGACTGGTTCGGGAGATATAGTTTTTGCCATTATGGTCCTTATGTTCAAAGGTATAGAGGTGAAATTTGGTAAACGGGTAAAAGTCTTAAAGACCTATCGCAAACTAACCAAAAAACATAATGGGTCAGGCGTTGTATTACACCCTGTATATGAAACATTGATTCCTTAGTATTATACGTTTAGATTAATATATATTTAAACCTCTTATAGAATACATTTTTCAATAATACAAACTATTTCCAACTAACAATGATCGCAGCACGAGGCGAGGTTAATGAGGCAATTAATATTCAATGAGTGTTATACCACAGTAACAATATTAAAAGTCGTGGACAATTACATCATCTTGGAAATATACGACATTATAATTTTATTCAACACGAGGTAAGGACAAGTGGTAATTAATATGCAAACGACTATTTGCAGTGAGCAAGCAATTAATATTCCATGACGACTGGTGGAGTCGGAGTGAAAGGCTCTGCTATAAATACAGTGGAACCCGGGCAAGCCACCTCAGTTATCATCGAGAAGTTGAAGACTAAAGTACTAAAGTGTTGTGTACGATCAAAAAATTAATAAAATGTAAGTACCTTTTAATATATTACAGTGTTAAGTTGATACAGCATGCAAGTGGATAATAAAAATTATTTGATTAAAAGTAATTTAAATACAGGTTCTAACGTGTTGTGCAAGCCAATACATAGTGCATATACCTCGATGTAGGTGTTTAATTGTATAATAATCGATATATTGCATTAAAATTGAGGGTTATAAAGGCCGTAATACTGTATTACTATGAAAAGTTTGTTAAATTGATTTAAATACAGGTTCTAACGTGTTGCGGAAAGCAATACAGGGTGTTTGTTATGCGTTTATTTGGAGAATGCTGCGGATATCTATAATACCCGATATATTGCATTAAAATTAGTTGGTTTAATACTGTATTACTTTTTCAGAAAATGTTTGTGTGTGAACATTGCTCCCGCTCCTTCACCAGGAAAGACACCCTCAAGAGCCACGGAGATTGCCGACTTACAGAGCAAGTTTGCAATACTTGCGGGGATAGTTTTAAATCAAGGTGGGCCCTCAAAAAACATCAAAGCGAAATGCAGCATAGGGCCCCAAAAAGACAAGCTACTCCTTCGCAAGTAACCATGGCCAAGAGGGCTAGACTCGTTTCGTCAGATGGTGAGTTATTGCATTATACTGTGTAAGATTATATATTGCACCATATTACATCATATTGTGAAAGATTGCATCATATTGTGAAATATTACATAGGTGTTAATTATTGCTCATTTATTGCAGAACCATCAACTTCATCTGCGCAGCAGAAGCATTGTGATGAATGCCAACTGGATGTTCCTGTCTCCCGGTGGTCCAGCCATCTAAGAACCTTAGCCCATCGGGAGAACTGCTGCGTAGAGCAGGAGGAAGGTGTAGAACTGGTAAAAACATCATTCCGGAGCCGAATTGCTACCTACCGGCTTTCTTCAAGCCAAGACCCCACCAGCGTCCCCAGGTTCCTGGATCATCTAAGGAAAAAATTCGTAAGGCTGGTGGGAGGAATTGTTGCAAAATACGAACAACTGAAAGTCGGGGTAGAGCTTTTCGGTCGTTTCCTTCTGCAAACGAACGAGTCGTCAGAGGACAAGTCCTTCAATACAAAATATGTAATGGTGAATGGAGCGACGGACATAGAGGAGCTGTTTCAGCAGTTTGCAGCCATCCTGGACCGGAAATACTCAGAGTTTTCGGAAAAGGATAGTGGTAAGTACTATTGCAAGCGTTAAAAAAGTCTAACATATTTTTTAATCATAATACTTAACAATGTTTCTATTGTTACAGGATGGACTCTGCAGCAGCTCCTGCACTTAGAATTAGGGATCAACAAGATCAACCCTCTAAAGGCATCGTCTTACATTCCGCTGCCAAAGGAGATTGATGCAAAGAAAGCTGTTCTAAACATTCAAAACACGGACTTCCAGTGTTTCAAGTGGTCAGTCTTGGCATCCTTACATCCAGTTCATTGGGCTCAAAATGCAAATAGAGTTGCGAACTATCTGCCCTTTGAGAACGAGCTGGACTTTACAGGTATGGAGTTTCCGATTAAACTTAGTGACATAACTAAATTTGAACGGCTTAATAATATTTCTATCAATGTCTACGGCCTAGAAAAAGTGTTCGACAATGGTAAAAATAGTATTGAAGTCGTTGGGCCCTTATTTTTTACGACATCTCGCAAGGAGAGACATGTAAATTTGTTATTAATCAGCGATGATTATGAGAACAGTCATTACTGTTTAATAAGAAACATGTCTCGACTGGTCTCAAGTCAATTATCGTCACACTGCGGTACAAAGTATTTATGTGATGGTTGTTTGACATATTTTTATTCAGAGCAAAAATTAAAAGCTCATCAAGAACACGATTGCGGGCACGTTTCGGCCAAAGTACCGACAACTGATTTAAAAAAGAACAAATACGGTGAAGAGATTCCCGAGAATATTTTCAAATTCACAAACTTTGAAAAGAAATTAAAGGTTCCTTTCGTTGTTTACGCTGACTTCGAGACAATCCTTGAACCTTTGGATACAGAGCAAAATGAGCTGGACCCTGATACATCCTATACTGTTAGAACACATAAACATATACCCTACTCATTTGCATACTACATTAAATGTGACTTTGACGATGCCTATTCAAAGTATCAAAGTTATAGAGGGCAGGACGCACACAAAGAATTTATAAAACGATTAGAGACTGACTGCAAGTCAATCTATGATCATTTTATGAAGGAAGTGGTGCCAATGTTACCTATGACAGCGGAACAGGAGAATGCGCATCGACAAGCACCAACCTGCCACATTTGCGAAAAGCCATTTGAGGTAGAAGCAAACGATAGGGTACATGATCATGACCATTTGACTGGGTTCTATCGAGGCCCCGCCCACTCTGTGTGCAATCTAAATTATAAAATTCCCCAATTTATACCCATCTTTTTCCACAATATGTCCAATTTTGATTCCCACCTTTTTGTCAAGGAGTTAGCCTGCGATGAGGAAAAGTTGGACGTTATCCCCCAAAATAAGGAAAAGTATATTTCCTTTACTAAACATGTCTTGGTGGATAACGTTGAAATTAAGGAAGGGAAACAGCGACAGGTATTTTTAAAATTACGTTTCCTCGATAGTTTTCGTTTCATGGCCACTGGGCTGGATAAACTTAGTAAAAATTTAAAACCGGAACAATGCAGAACAGTTCGAAAATATTTTGCTGCTGATGCTGAATTTGAACTTATTCGACAGAAGGGTGTTTTCCCGTATAACTACGTGGACTCTTTTTCCAAATTGGACAAAACAGCACTTCCACCACATAAAGACTTTTACAACCAACTTAAAAAAGAAGACATCAGCGCAGATGATTACAAGCGTGCTTGGAAGGTGTGGAATCTATTTAAATGTAAAACATTAGGCGAATATTCTGATATTTATCTTAAATCCGACGTTTTAATTTTAACAGACGTATTTGAAAGCTTTAGAGACGTGTGCCTGGCTACCTATGGTCTCGATCCAGCGCAATATTTTACTGCGCCAGGTCTCTCGATGGACGCGGCTCTTAAGGCCACGTCCATCCAATTAGAATTATTAACTGATTTAGACATGGTACACTTCTTTAAGCACGGGATTCGCGGAGGAGTCAGTCAGTGTAGCGTTAGACAAGCTTTAGCGAACAATAAATTTATACCGAATTATGACGCTTCTAAACCCACCTCTTACATCATGTACCTGGATGCGACCAATCTGTATGGTGCAGCCATGTCTCAATATCTACCAACGGGAAATTTCAAGTGGTTAAACGAAACCGAAATTCAAAATTTAGATTATAGAAATATAGCACCTGAATCACCAACAGGCTATATATTAGAAGTTGATTTGGACTACCCGGAAAACTTGCATTATTTACACAACGAACTACCCTTTTGCCCACAATCCATCGCACCACCCGGGTCAAAATTTCCAAAAATTACAAAATTGATACCAAATTTCATCAAAAAAGAAAAATATATTATTCATATTCAAAATTTACAGCAAGCATTAAATTATGGCCTTCAGCTCACTAAAATTCATCGCGTTATATCTTTCAACCAATCACCGTGGCTTAAAAAGTATATCGATCTAAATACAGCGTTGCGAAATCAGGCTAAAAATAAGTTTGAAAAGGACTTTTTCAAGCTTATGAACAACGCTGTATTCGGGAAAACGATGGAGAACGTGGAGAAACGGGTAGATGTGAAACTTGTTTCCCACTGGGAAAATATTGGTAGGAGGTTGGGGGCCGGAGCGTTAATCGCGAAGCCCCATTTTAAAGATCGAGTCATTTTTAACGAGAATCTGGTAGCAATCCAGATGAAGAAACAAAAAGTGGTATATAATAAGCCTATTTACGTAGGCTTTTCGATCTTGGAGGTATCCAAGACCATTATGTATGACTTTTTGTACGGGTACATTAAGCCAAAATATGGCAACAACGCGGTCTTGCTGTATACTGACACCGACTCCCTTATTTTAAAAGTAACAACACCAAATTTCTATGATGACATGACGGCTAATTTAGATAGATTCGATACATCCAATTACTCTGACGATAACCCACATAATGTTCCTGTAAACCAATCAATATTAGGCAAAATGAAAGATGAGTATGCAGGAAAGATTATTTGGGAATTTGTCGGCACCGGGGCGAAGGCGTATTGTGTTGATGTTGAAGGGGAATGTACGAAAAAGGCAAAGGGGGTCCCTGACTACGTTACCAAAAAAGAACTAACTATCGAAGATTATCGAAAAGCGGTTAACGTAGAGGGGACTCTGATTCATCGACAGATGAATACATTCCGCTCCCATCAACATGAGATGTTTGTCGAACTTAAAAATAAGGTAGCGCTGTCATACGCGGACGACAAGCGTTACCTTATACCCGGTGATTTAGAGAACACGCTTGCTTGGGGTCACAGAGATATCGCAAAATATAAGGAATCATTGGAAATTCCATGAGACAAGACTGACTAGAGCAGCTATTTTTGCGCCAATTTCTTCTAATAGCTGCTGTCTTTAGAGGGTTGTGATATTAGGTTAGGTATTTATTATTGCCTTATTTATTATTATATTATTATTATTATTGTATTAGTTATTTATTATAATTATTGTATTATTGTATGACTTATTGTATTAGTATAATTATTGCTGTAATAGCTGTTTAATAAACAGTAGATTGTTTGTATTTAAATCAATGTTTTATTTTACCCATCCGTTCCCTTACAATAAAGAAAACCAGCACATATCAATAAGAACTTTTATTTGGTAATTTTATAATAATCAGTGTTTAGCTTATACAATTGAAGTATATGTCTTGCAAATAATCGTATTAGCTTGTCAGTCCATCGAAACAGGTACTTGTCTGTCATGGCATCTTCAAACTTGAGACTTCGCTTCTCGTCATTTTGATGAAACACTAAAGTGTACTTGCCGATAATCAGAAAGATGTCTACCCAGTGAGTGTTGAAACAATCAAAATTACTTAGAAATTCTTCAAATTCCTTACTATAGAAATAAATCTTGCCATAGTAACTAGTGTCCAATGTTACTTGCTTGCGTTCTTCTTCTGTAGTGCTAAATATAACGGTGATGTAATCATCGATCTCGTATACTGTGTTAGACTTAATCTTGCACTGCACTGCATCGTCCTTCCGACATTGCGAAGGAGATTCAAACACCTTATCCCAAGCAGAGGACGTCATTGGAAGGCTTTTTAAAAGAGTAAGTTTTGAAAATAGCTCAACTAAATACTTTCTATCTTCGTAACACTGAATGGCTTTTTTCAGTTTACGTATTTGGCGCAGATGCTCTCGGAGTTTAATTCTTAAATCGACTGTCTTTGGCTTAACTCTAAAATCGACTGTCCTCGACATGAGCTCGAGACTAAATGACTAAATTCTACTAGGGGGTGTAATTAATATAGAACGAAATGACACACAACAGATATTTTTTTTTAATCTTTATTTGGGTATAAAACTATAAATATAATCATACAAGATATAAGCATTCCTAACACTACAAGTACAAACTTCTATACTATGATAAGAGCAAGTAACTACATCTCTAGGCAGTTTGGGTACATTAACATAATCGACAATAAATTCCAAGTTAATAATATCAGGTTTATGCCTAACTATTACATCAGAATAAATCTTAACTAAAAAGTCCTTTTTCACATGCCCTTTTACGTAAATTACGTCAACATCTAGCAGGTCCTGGAGGATAATTGAATAAAGCTGGTTGTATTCGGTCTCACCATAATTATAGAAGAGTCCATGGCGGTTTCCATACAGAAATAGTGCTTGCTGTTGGCAATCATAAGATAGCTCGTGAAAGGGGACGGCTGGTTTAAACAGATAGCTCTTCATGTTTTTTCCATCATAAATAGCCAATTCCTTGGCGCAAAAGTCTGGAATTTTGAACCCTTGTATGTCTACTACCACAAACTTCATCTTGCAAGGACCAAAGTATGACTGATTACAAAAGATCCCGCACTTGACCAGTTAAAGCCTGGTATTCGAGAACACGATCATGCACGATGATACAAAAAGCACGTGACTCAACAGAAAAGTTTTCGGAGCTTTGAAATTCCAACTTGACATCAATGGTGTTGCTTTTGAGAGCTTCATTTTGCTTGGTGCAATCAATAACAAAAAGTGCTCTATTGGCGAAAGCTGTAAAATCCATCAGCGGTTCGCTGTACTGCTTGTCCAAATAAGTTTTCTGGAAATCCGTATACATCTTATAAGCCTCGGTGAATTGTCGGTTCTCAAAGTTTAAATTTAGTGCTTCGTAGGGGTAAACCTCTGAATTAAGGTGCAGCTTGACGTCGGTGATGTTTAAATTATCAAAATAAGTACAATCGGCCTTATAATTATCTTTACGATTCTTCATAAAAAATACAATAACATATCTTGCTCTCTCAGACATGGTCTTGACGGTCCAAATATCTCTCTTGGTTGTTCGCAGAGCAGGTAATTCGTGTATCTCCCAATTTCTAAACGGAATAAATATCGATCTGTTCTTTGCAACTTCGTCTAAAATACGCAATTTGACTGCGTCGCTAGGATAGATGTGTCTAACCTTTAATTCAACAGTCTTTAATGTAATCGTTGCCTTCTTATCACCACTCGACTTGTAGCAGTTGTCGTCATGGCGAGCTCGAACCAGTTTAATTTTTTGTTTACCCATTAAAACATTCTTGTAGTCGGCAAATACACCAAACAAAGAGGAGAGCGGTATACGGAAATTAAATTCTTTAGAAGTTTCATCCAAGGTCTTGACAATACCAGTAGGCCAGTTCCAACCAGCAATGTCCAAAGCTCGGCTTTCTGGCTCGTTTAGGCACAATATGTTCTTAACGGTACCAACTATGCCCGGATCACGAATTTTTTCAATCTCCTTGCCATTCACTTCATATGATATGTTGTCAAATAGAAAGGCGCCGGCATTATTGGTTAATGTACAATCACCGATTGCACCAGCTCGTACCTCTTCCCTAAACGCTCCTTCAATGTAAAGCTGAGCTTCCCCCCATATCCAAAAACACATCTTGCTGATTAATAACAATCTCAATTTCGTCGTTGTTATTAAAGGAGTTGGTGAATGGGTGATAAGTATGCCATTCTTCTCGAATGATTGACTCATCACTCTTAATTTCATTAAATAATTGAAGTTTGTCTGACATGGTAATAATATTTCTTACTTTGAGACTGTAAAAAAACTATATTTGCAAACGTGAGTGTCTCCTTCAACTTCTGAACACGTAATGAATCAGCAGAGGGTTGGAGAGTGTTTAAATAACTTTTAAACACGAGAGCCATTTCGTCTAAGTTCTAATCTGACTACCACTTCCTCACCTCGAAAATTAACCGGCCTCGAATCTTGATCCAACAGCGTTAGAGTAATATTGTAGATATGTTTTACTTGAACTGGCAGGTAGATTAAATTCCTCGGCTCAATGTTGATGCTGTATCCAGGATCAACAGTTGGCGAAAATTCGTATAGAGTATGTGATGGATTATTGGTATAATACGACCCGGAAATAATATTACACTCTACCCTGATGGTAACGACTTGTATAATTTCGACTGGTATATCTGATTCGTGTTGCTGGTTAGACTTTAGCACTTGTGGAGAGAATCCCAACAACTGAGCAATGCTATCCTTTGGGACGAAATTTATACTATAAGCACTCTTGAGCTCACACCTTAGGGTGTTGTTATTCGGTTTAAGCGATAAAATGTTCTTCCGTTCTTCTGGAGTAGCCCCCGTCTTAGCAAGCTTGTTTTGCAAAAACTGTTCAATGTCTTCCAACTCGTAGGATCCTGTGGGAATCTCCAAAACTACCTCGTTTTTGTTTTTGTCTGTGTAATAAAACTTGTTACGGCCCTCTTCAATATTTGGAATCGTGTTCCAAGTATTTAGCGAAATTAATGCTAGAGAGTAATCGTATCTGGAATCAAGCACTATTGGAGGTACAAAGTAGGCTTCAAGCAGGTGCGAACGACCCTTTAGCGTGAATGTTTGAGACATGACTGATGATAGTAAAAGACATTATTGTATTTTATAAAGTTTTATTGTAGAGAAATGATAAGGTCAAATGACCACAATTTGTTGTACCATAATCCTGATACTGATCATAGTTGAAATAAATTTTTGCTTTTTTCATATACTTGATAAACTCCTTTGGCGGGTTCAAGTCTCCAAAACTATCGAAATATACAACTTTGCTTCCATGTTTCTTGTAAGCTACCCAATGGGTTCCGTTTCCTGTGTTGCGATCTAAATTTACAACACCACTTTCTATATTTAGAGGTGTGTTTGGTAATGTATCCCGCATAAATACACCTCGAAAATTAGGTATTTTTAATCGGGCAACATATTTCTTGATATCTTGGTCGGATAGGGGACGGTTGGGTAGCTTTATTGGTAGTTTTTTGACATTTTACGCAGAAATAAACCATATCCTGTCTTGTGTTTCTTTAGGTATAAACCACTACCTTTTTTCCCCAATGCTATAGCCTCCATTGTTTCATTATGTCGTTTGGATTCTTTCAACTTGTCCTTGGCACTCTGGGCATCGTTGACTGCTTTAGCTATACCAGCTGCCCCTCCTGACAGCGCTCCCAAGGCAGAAAGTCCTGCGAAGATCGGAATAAGCGGCAAAATACCACCTTGTTTTGGCAGAGGGATAACTCGAGGTACGTTGATTCTTTTGACTCCGCCTATTTTCTTAACTGTTACTCTGGCTGCCTTTAGCACGTTACTTAGCGTCTTCTTTTTACCAACATCCCCCGCACCAGTATGTTTAACTTGTTTCCTAATCTTTCTCACAACTGAAGACAGACAGACAGACCTTTTTGCCTTCTTAGCACCAGCACCTAACTTGCGTTTAATCTTCATGGCGTTGGTTACTAGCCAAGCTGCCGTCTTTTCACCAAAACTTGAATCTTTGGCCTTTACACGCTCCCAAGCTCTGTTTTCCAATACTTTGTCAGCCTTATGTCTGTGCGCCAAGTCTTGACTCTTGGAATATTCGATATCGTGAGTACGACAATAACTGTCTAATTTATTCTTTGGAGGATCTCCTCGTGCTAGTCGTTCTTGAAGTTTAGTACCAGGTCCGCAATAAGAATAACCAGGCAGATGAAGTTCGACGGGGAGCTTGTTGATAATGCTATTTAACACACCTGTACCTTGCGACGTCTGCATTACTAATGAAGTCGTTGGTGAGTACAGAGTGATACTTATAGAAACGATGCGTCAAGAAAAACAGAAACTTGGTATTAAGGTCTATAATCTCGATATGAAGCAAGACAAGTTAGTCAACAACAAACATGGCCACTTGTTACCATCCAACATAAGGGCCTTAATATGTGGTCCCAGTAATTGTGGTAAGACTGCTGTTATGATGAGCCTACTGATTGATGAAAACGGGCTAACATTTGAGAACGTATACGTATATTCGAAATCTCTACAGCAAGACAAGTATAATTTTTTAAGCCATGCCTTACGACATTCAGGATTAGGATATTTTGGCTATAGCGATAATGAGGATGTTTTAGACCCCTCCAGCGTTAGACCTCATTCCATATTTATATTTGACGATGTGGCATGCGAGAAGCAGGATAAAATACGTAATTATTTCTGTATGGGTCGTCACAATGATATTGATTCGTTCTATTTGTCGCAAACTTATTCAAAAATACCCAAACAGCTGGTTCGTGATAATGCTAATGTGCTGATATTATTCAAACAAGATGACTTAAACTTGAAACATGTATATGATGATCATGTAAACACCGACATGTCCTTTGATGCGTTTAAACGTGTTTGTTCGGAATGCTGGAAAGATAGATATGGGTTTTTGGTAATTGTTAAAGATAATGATATAACCAAGGGGCGATATCGTAGTAATTTTGATACTTATATCACTCCCTAAGTATCCAACACTCAGTATACCAACTATCACCTTAGCAGTTAGACGTGCTTCAAAACAGAGATAGTCGTTGGTTGTTAGGTGTTTCTGTGCTGCTATGGCCGATCAGTTTAGCAAACTTGATAAAGACGTTAAACGTCGAATTTTACAAGCATCTAGAACTATAAGAAAGAAGTATCTGGCATTCAAGTTAGATCGAGGGTTGGAAGATGTATCGCTAAATAAGTTCTTAACACCTATAACCACCCCATTAAATAAGCTGGTAGAAGTTTCAGTCAAGGCAGAGTCTAAGAAACGCAAAATTAAGACCGAAGAGGGTAAAGACGTGAAACCCCAACTAAAACTCGAACAACCTTCAACGTCTCGAAATAAGAACCAGCCGGTGCAATTTCTAGCCGATGAAGCTCAGTATGGTGATGCTGTAGATGATGATGTGTTTCAAGAAACACGTCAAGACCCTCCAGAACGATCGGTGGAAGATATTAGAGCAGAGTTTGAAGCTCTTATTAAAAATAACCCGGTGATGATGGATGAGTTTATCGCTCAATATCCTGAGATGGCTAGAGAATACGTGAGAAAATATTGGTCTCACTCTTCTCAAATAGACGCTAGAGGAGTGAGCTATGATTCTGCGATCGACTCTTGGCGAATAGGCAGCGAACCCGTAAATTTTTTACAGAATGGGGATATCCAAGTAGGTCCTATAACTTACAAGGGTACTCTGGGTTTGTACGACTTGTTGTTTTTAAAGAAACCAAAGTATCACACTAAAGACGATACAGCACAGTATGGAGACATACTTAGGAAGTCTGGCATATAAAAGGGGGAGAGAGGTCAGCTAATTTCGAATAAAACACAGAAATACGCTACAATCGTTAGACCTTTACTTTCTAGAACGTCAACGAGCAAGATTCCATCTCCATCTATCGCAGTTCCCAGAACTAGATCGCAAACAAAATCCGGATCTGCTCTTATGGAATACACCAACAAGCCTAAGGAATATGTTTATTACGACAGCATTAACGAATTGGTTGAACGATTCAAAAAGTTGGAATCCTCTCAACAGGGTGGTAACAATAATAATCATAATGAAATAATGAGTATATTACACCAATTGGAAAAACTTGGGATAATTGAATTCTATAAATAAAACAGTTCAAGCTTTCTTTCTCATTATCACATTAGCCATGAATAAGTTCGGTCAGTCGTTACCCTCAGCCTCTCACCAAAAAGGCGCTAGAGTGCTGCAAGCACCTACTTCAATTGCTGTTACTAAAGATGGCGATTATAATCTTAGGGATCATAGACTTGTTAACGTTAGTTCTCCAACAGATGGCGCTGATGGTGTAAATAAAAAATTTGTAGATGCTATTGCGGTTACACTTTCAGCTAAAATTGATAGTTCGTCAGCTGATTGCGTCTTGCAAGCACAGAAGAACCTAGATAGCCTTGAGAAGAAAATGGGCGACACCATTCTTAATACTTTGAAACAAGCAAACACTGCTGCAAATTCTAGCAAAGTCTATGCCGAGTCTATGGGTGTTGCATTAAGAGAACAAATAGATAAGTTGAAGAAAGAGCTGCTGCTTCATAAGGATTCGCTTAAGCTTATTGATGACAGGTTGTCGGAGAAGGTTACAAAATTAGACGCCCGAGTTAAAAAACAGCTAAACGAGGTTAAGTCTGCTCACCAGCAATCTGTGACCCGGTTATCATCTCGATTTGGCACTCTTGAAAATACTTTAAAGGGATATGTAGATACTTCTGTTAAAAATGCTCTTAAACCTATTGTTAAAGGGTTGGAAGCTATTGATAATAATATGTCTAAATCAAAGCAATCTGGTGGTTTGCCGAAATAATTCAACTAGTATAAAAATAGCTGCTCGGTTCAAATATGTTTATTATGTTTGAAATATGGCTAAGAACATTACCAAGGCTAGAGAGCAAGTTGTTAACGAGCTGCATAAACCGGCTAGAAACAAATTTAAGCGTCGTAGATTTCTTCAGTATGGTTTGGATGATACGTTTGCTTCGGATCTTGCGCAGCTCGATCAGTATGCGCGTGAGAACAAAGGATTTAAATACATATTGGTTGTAATTGATTGTTTTTCGAAATTTCTGTGGACAATGCCTCTCAAGTCCAAAAATGCTCAAGATGTAACCAATGCCATGAAGCAGATTTTTAAACAGTCTAAAAGAATACCTAAAAAGTTGGTTACCGATAATGGGAAGGAATATTACAACTCTAGCTTTCAGAATCTTATGAAAAAACATAATATTCATCATTACAGCACCTTTAGCATTTTGAAGGCTTCTATTGCAGAACGTGTTATTCGCACAATAAAGGAAAAGTTGTTTAAGCTGTTCACCTTGAACGGCAATCATAAATGGCTAGACTTGTTGGAACAAGTTACGACAAGTTACAACAACATCAAGCATCGCACAATTGGCATGAAGCCTAAGGATGTTAACAAAAAGGACGTGACCAGGTTGTTAAATTCTGTTTATAATAATCTCAAGGTTGTAGGAAGGCAGAAATTCAAAGTTGGTGATGTTGTTCGTATAAGCAAAGCTAAACATGTGTTTGAGAAAGGATATGTACCTAATTGGACTACTGAGTTATTTAAGGTTTCTAAAGTACAAATTACCAATCCTACGACTTATTTGTTGGAAGATATGCAAGGCCACCCAATTAGTGGTGGGTTTTATGAAGAAGAATTGCAAAAAACTAAACAGCCTGATGTGTTTCTTATCGAGCAGGTGTTACGTAAGAAAGGACGGAAAATGTACGTTAAATGGCTTGGCCTTGATAAGGCCCACAACAGTTGGGTTGATATGGCCAAGGATGTGGTTTAAATTTATTCATGCCTCTGTCTTTAATTTTGTATAAAACCAGCTGTTTCTTAAACTATTGTCAGATGCCATCATGCATTCTTGTAAAGAGTGTGCTGTTGAAGTTGTATCTCTTAGCAGTCATAATAGAACCACCAAACACAAGCAGAATTGTAGTGTGGTATTTGACTCTAATGTTAAACTTGTCCATACGGCTTTCAAGAACCGAATTGTTACTTATCATATATCTAGTGACTCATACGTGACTGATGTTAAGCTGTATTTAGAAGCGATAAAGAATAAAGTTATTTGCTTGCTATCAAAAGCTTTAATTACGGATCAAAAAATAAAAATTAACATGGAGCTATATGGCCGATATCTACTAAGTTCTACAAAAGAACAAGAAACTAAATCATTCAACTCTAGGTATGGTGTAATTGATCAACATACCAATTTAGACGATTTTTATGCCGAATATCAAAATATTTTGCTCTGCAAGGCTTCAGAATTTAGAGAGGTGGGGAGCGGTTGGGCTTTATCCAAGCTTTTGTTTCTAGAACTCAACATAAATAAATTTAATCGAGGAGTGGGGGTAAATGTAATATAAGCATCCTCATATTTAGCACTCTCAGTATAATTTCAACCATGTTTGACGACGCTAGTTATATCGCTACTCCCGACTCCACTGCAGACTTTAGTGAAGTAGATGATGAGGCTTCCCGAAGTTCAACACCATACTGGGAGTATCTCGACAGTATGATTTTAAGAAGCAATGCAGAGATTAGAAGTGAGAAAAAGTTTTTAAATGAAGTTTGCTATTCTGCTGGGCATTTCAAGATAGTGGTGGGACTTAGCGTCGCCAGAGGAATGCTGCCAAGTGTAAAATTAACAAATACACTCTTGAATCTCCCCGAAGGGCAAGTTTCAATCTCCCTAGTCAACTTTGACTGGCTCGAGTTTTTG
This sequence comes from Polydrusus pterygomalis, assembly GCA_963969555.1. Lineage (NCBI taxonomy): Eukaryota > Metazoa > Arthropoda > Insecta > Coleoptera > Curculionidae > Polydrusus > Polydrusus pterygomalis. The sequence continues at coordinate 110,908,370 of OZ018377.1, read as the reverse complement.
GAAATGGTTTCTAAGATGGCTGCCGACAGCGGAGCTGATGAAGCAGTAACAACCATGATGTCCGAAGCTGAAAATTTTTCCATGTCTGCTGTAGTACTTTTGGACGAAAAAATAATTAACCTCAAATGTGATAATGTTACATTATGTTTTTGTTGTAATGATATTCATGCTATCTTAGGTATTAAGCATTTAATTAATTATAGGTTAGAATTAGTTAAAAATTTAGGTTTTAGAACCGTTTATGATGATTTATTAAGATATGCTTATTTTTATGTTACTGTAAATAATCCCATTATTGATGTTCTTAAAAGTATTTGTAATTTAAACATGTCTGAACAGAATTATTATATGCTAGAGCTATTGTATGATAATCCGCAGAAGGTGGTGGATGATTTTGATAAGATATATATGTGTACTGATGACTAATAAATGTATAAATAAACACTTCTATGTTTTATTTCTTAGTATAGTTGCAACCCTTTAGCTGGAAACATGTATAGTGTAGATTGCATAGATTGCGGCGATGATGGCCTTGGCTTGATTCGAAATTTTGAAGACCGATTAGTTACATTTGTAGGCTGGCGCAATAAAGTTAGTCCTGAAGACTTAGCATATGCAGGCTTCTATTTTACACAACATTCTGACGTAGTCAAATGTGCTTTTTGCTACTGCGAATTTGATGGTTGGAAGGAAGGAGACGATCCTCTTGCAGATCATTACAAGTACGCTAAACATTGTGAATTAGCTAAAATTTTATGGAAATGTAGGCAGTTTAAAGTAGTCAAGACGCCTCGACCTGTTAAAGAGAAGACTCGAAAACCAGAACCCGTCAGCGATAGATGGCGCGGTTTGTACCTAATAGTTCTTCTGATGGTATTTATAGGAGCCCTATTTAATAGCCATGAAGCTATAAGAGCCTTGAGGAAGAGGATTTAGATCATTAATATCCCAGTCATGGCCGTGTTAAGTTCATCATACGTGCTCTTTGTAGCGTTGGTTCAAAATGTGTTTTACGTCTACACACCCTTCAACGTTCGGAATGTGTCAGTAATGATTGAGACCAGCGACTTTTCATCTAATAATACATGGCTGCAGACGCATTTCGAGATGATTGATAAAAAAATAACGCCTGCTTCTTACATAAAGGTTTCATCTTCGGCTGTCGAGATGCTTCGCTATAAGGTTAGGTTCCTGTTCCGAGATAATACCGTGGGTGAAACAGACTGGAAGACTTTAATCAGCGACTACAAGAACACCACTCTCTCCCAATGTAATAATTCGACATCGATGGATTATTCTGATGATTCAAGCAGCAATTATGGTTTAATTGTATTCATAGCTATAACATGTTTCTTATTGTTAGCATATCATGTATATAAGATTACTAAAAGTCAATGTATAATATGGTTGAATAAATAATTATTTTATTACTTGAGTGTTTTATTTCATTAGAATGTTGTATATTTCCAAGATGATGTAATTGTCCACGACTTTTAATATTGTTACTGTGGTATAACACTCATTGAATATTAATTGCCTCATTAACCTCGCCTCGTGCTGCGATCATTGTTAGTTGGAAATAGTTTGTATTATTGAAAAATGTATTCTATAAGAGGTTTAAATATATATTAATCTAAACGTATAATACTAAGGAATCAATGTTTCATATACAGGGTGTAATACAACGCCTGACCCATTATGTTTTTTGGTTAGTTTGCGATAGGTCTTTAAGACTTTTACCCGTTTACCAAATTTCACCTCTATACCTTTGAACATAAGGACCATAATGGCAAAAACTATATCTCCCGAACCAGTCAGCCGTTCGACTTCGGGTTTCTTTTAAGCGCCTTGTTAGATCGCTCCGAACCTATATCACGTGTTAGATTTTAATTTTAACATTTGACAAGTGACAGGTGACCTTGAGCTGCCTTAATTGACAGGTGGCATCCTCCATCTTTTCCTATTCGTAATATGACATCATCCTGAACACATTCCATATATAGAATATTATTGCCCAATGTAACTAGCGCCCAAGTAGCTAAGGCCCAAAGTTGCTAACGCCCAACAATGTGACGTTTGACAGATGATGTATGACAGATGACATTTAACATTGACATTGACTTTGACATTGACTTTGACATTGACATTGACATTGACATTGACAGATGACAGATGACAGATGACAGATGACAGATGACAGGTGACAGATGATAGGTGACGTCATAATTAGTATCGCCCACGTCTGCGAGCTGCCCGGTCATGCGCAGTTTGGACCTCCGGAAATTGATGGTGAACATCCCATCCCCCTCTACTGAGAGTAATTCCTGCATCTTTCAAAATCTGCGGTTTGTATTTTATGGAATACTTGCACTTTATAAGGAAATAAATTTAGCTGCTTCTTAAGAATAATTCTGCATGTTCCATCGATCTTCGCACTTCTTGGGACAGGCGTCTTATACAATTTGTTGGCGTATTTTGCATTATTTCACGAACCTTTGCAACAAGTTCTTCCGTTTGTACAGATAGTCTTCCTGCTCCTTTTTTGTGTTGTATAGAACCTGTTTCCCTAAACACAGCCACGGTTCTTTTCAGGCAATAAAAGCAACGTTAGGAAAATGTTCGTGAAAATCGTCCATGCACAAACCCGGATTGTATTGCCACTCACCATTTACTCTAATCCCATTTCGAAAATACGCTTCAACCATAAATGTTTTGTGCTGTTCCGTAAAGCCCATTGTGTGAATTGTTCAAGAAATTGGAAAAATTAGCGATGAATCAAATTACTTGTAACGACTGTCAAAGATGACGGAATAACTGATTGATTGTTAAGTCAGGTAGTTACTGACACCCAACAGGTATTAAGCTCTACGGCTAAGTATTACGTCCTTAGATGCAAGGCCCTCTTTGATGCAAATAATTTTTGCTCGCACGGTAGAAGGTGTAGTATCATTCAGCACAATAGCACAAATATAGAATATAGCAAAATTATTATGTTCAATAATTAAAATTTACTAAAAACTAAGATATTTTCCAGAAAGGTTTTAAATTTTAGTCTCTATTCTACACCCTCTTCATTTCGTGCGTCAATGTTCTTCAAAGGCAGACGACCAATAATACACTTGCATTAATCAAAACTTGTCTAGGTTTATAGGGAAATACACACAAACTACTTTAAAGCTATTTAAGCTATCCATTATTCTTCTTAATTTACATTAATTCCATTTCCAAATTGAACTTAAAGGGTAATATAAAGCTATTTGCAGATGATACAACAATTATTTATTTTGCTGAAACTTTCGCAGAAATGTATTCTGATATTAATAATGATTTAAAAATACTTCTTTCTTGGCTTCAATCAAATAAACTTACGTTACAAAATCTTCTTTTATGTTTATAAATAAAAATAAAATAAAATCTATCATTAACCCATTAACATTTAATAATGAAAATATTTAATATTCCAAAAACGACAAAATTTTTAGGATTAGTTTTAGACGAACATTTAAATTGGAAAGGCCATATCCAGCATATTATAAACTTGATATTTCCTTTGGTATCTATTTAGTACAGAGCTAGAGATTACATTCCTTTGAAATACTTGAAAAATATATATTTTCCATTAATATATTCAAAATTCCAATACTTAGCTGCTGTATGGGAATCTGCTTTGTATTCAAATCACTCTATTATTTTAAAAGTTGAAAAATCAAACATAACACTTCAGGAGAATACTACATAATCATAACATCAGACATTGTATAACTTATCAAACTATACCAGTAAATAGTAATTTCGGGAAAAAAATCGCTTTTATATGAGGGAATAATAAAATATAACAATCTTTTAAAAAATATCGAAAAAATTAAAAAATTGGCAATTTTTAAAAAACAAATTATATATTTACTAAATTAAATTATTTATACTACTTTTTTTAAATTGATTTTATTAATTTTCTTATTGTTATTTTTTTTAATAGTTATTATTTTCTGGACAAAGACATTAAACAATGGAACAATTCATTCGTCCATTATACGCTGTGATATTTTGTAATTTTTACATGTGACAATAGAATAGATGCAATGGTCTCATCGGTTTTACCGCTCACTATTGCTAAATAATAATAATAATAATAATAATAATAATATTATACCGGGTGTCCACGGAAGGTGGTTCGCCCCTCTAACTTTTTTGTTTTTCAAGATAATGGAATAAAATTTAGGGGATTTGTATACGACATAAAACTGCATTTTTTGACAGGTGACTTAACATTATGGAACTTCCGGTTTAACCGGAAGTGACATAAGCTTTCTATTTTTAAATGGGACACCTGGTATTGTTTTTCTTTTTTTCTACTCCATATGACATTCTAAATATAACGATGTGTCACATGTCACTTTTTGTCACCAAGAAATTATTTTTTTTCCAAATTTATTGTTTTATCTAGAGGGCTATAAATACCTTAAAATCACCTATTTCAGTTCTTTAATCTTGGGAAAAATACAATTTTACTATTTTTGTATAACTCATTTTTTTAAAACGGCAACATGGTGGCTCGGCGGGTTAAGAAAAAAGAGGATTTTAATACGATTATTTTGATACCACAAACTATTAGGTTTTAGAAAAGCTGCCATTAAAAAACTTTAAAAAGTTAACTTGGAACTTTCCTAAAATGAAGCATCTCTTTAGATGTAAATGCATCAAGTAGCGTGTGACCAGCAAAACTGATAAAACAAAAATTTCTCCAAACACTAATAACATAATATCAACATTTTTACTCCTTGTAAAACTATTATTTCTCATGTTTTTTAAACAACAACCTAATTTACTTTGGCAGAAGCTGTCGGCATGTCAATTTTCTTCAAGGCATGATTTTGTTTTATTAGGTTTGCTGGTCACAGGCTACTTAATGCATTTAAATCTATATTTGTTCTCAAAGAATGCTTTATTTTAGGAAAGTTCCAAGTTAACCTTTTAAAGTTTTTTAATGGCACCTTTTCTAAAACGTAATAGTGTGTGGTATCAAAATATTCGTAATAAAATCCTCTTTTTTCCTAACCCGACGAGCCACCATGTTGCCGTTTAAAAAAAATGAGTTATACAACTTTAAAAATAAAAATATACCAGGTGTCCCATTTAAAAATCGAAACTTAAGTCACTTCCGGTTAAACCGGAAGTTCCTTAATGTTGAGTCACCTGTCAAAAAATGCAGTTTTATGTCGTATACAAATTTCCGAAATTTTATTCCATTATCTTGAAAAACAAAAAAAGTTTGAGGGGCGAACCACCTTCCGCGGACACCCGGTATTGTAATTTTCCATGTAATTAACTGCAAAACTTAGTTTGGAATAAAGGCATTTTGAAAGTTAAATCTTACTTATGTCAAAAGTTGATAGTCTTGCAAACGTCACAAAAAATAGAATCCGTCTCATCCTGTGTTCCCTTCCTTCCTTTCATATCATATCATTTTATAACGATTGTTATATTACATGCTTTCATCTTTAGAACAACAAAATCGAAACGCCGCAAGCGCTCCTTTAACCCATGGACTACCAACCCAGACGATATGGGCAACGTCATCGATAAACCCATCTGTCGTCTACGCTACCAACAAACGTCCGTCGATGTCTACGCTCATTTTATGGCTACCGATCATGAATCTGGCAGAGTTAGCTATTTGATCAACAGGAGAACGTGGCTAAGAGTTACTGATCTGGTATTGCCGTGGTTGAGGGTTAGTGATCCCAGGATTGCAAGCTTACACGGGAGGGTTTTACAGGGGAGGAGCATGGGAAGGACCGAAGTTCAGGTTTGTATCGACAATGTCACCTTACTAAACATATAAATTATAAGGTAATTTTCAAATAAAAGGCTCGTGATACAATCTCAATATTATTTTACTTGCAGGTTTTTTTTTCTCTGAAGTTCATGGTCATAATTTTTGGAAAGAGATCGCGTGTCTGTTAACATTGTGGCCCCAAATATTAATAATGTTTGTTCATTATTTTTCTTTCTCGACAGGAATTTATATCAAATACTATTCTAGAAATAAGGGACAATAATTATTAATATTATGACCGACGGAATTTTTACAATACTAAACCAGCTAAACCACGCAAATGAAACACGAATATAATATACAACTTTTTATTGTTTTTTGGTGCGTCTTTGGTTGCACTTTTTCTCAGAGGCCGTTTAACATAGAGATGAAATTTGGCATGTATTCACAAAAATGGTCTGTATTACCTATATACATATGGGTTATGATAAGGAAACGGATCGAAAAATCGCTCGGACCCGTCAAATTAACTTTTTTTGCAGTGCAGTTTTTTTAGAAAAAGATGTTATGCTACGTGTATCAATTTTTTTTTTAATTAAACATATTGTATATTGTGTTGCATTTATACATTCTACAATCAATTCTAGACATTTTTCATAAATCATGTCCTATATCTGTCTTCAACCATTCACGAAATATTAGCACTTTAATGTTGGTATGCACCATTGATCGATTTAGCAACGTTCTGAACTCAAGTCACACTTAGTGCGGTTTCACAAAGGACCAATGATTAGTGCTGATGATCGGTCGCAACCGATCGTCGGCAGCAATTCTTGTTTTCACATGTTCGCATTGTTCGCGTATGGTCAGTCGTCAACATGGTACTTGATGAGACCCCAGCGTCGCGCTGTTGTTGCTTTGTGCGTAATAAAGCGACGAAGAATGAAACAAAATTCCAGAAATTTTTGACTACATCCTCCCAAGCTTGCATTTTTGCATCTCGATTTTTGTAGTTTTCTGATAATGTGTCCCATATAACCGGATTTTGTTCAACTACAGTAATTATTATTATCAAAGCAAAATATCACCTGCAATTTTTATTTTCGTAAAATACACAAACAAGCAACACCGCGACTAAAAACGCAACTGATGATACGCTGCATGTGAAAGCTCTCGTTTACCAAATAGCTCCGACCATAACCGATGATCTGCACACGCTACGGGCTGGACCGACGCCCGCGCTTTTTTAACGGTCGACCGATGATACGCTCATATATGAAAGACACGGTTTTTAAATAATGGGCCCGACCGATCATCAGCGCTGATCATCGGTCCTTTGTGAAACGGCACTTATTAACATTGACAATGACAATGTGCTATTTAAGTTTAAAATGTCAGTGAATGGTAATCAAATTTGAATTTAGCTCTGGCTGATCTTACATTCCAAATGCGCCTCGCTGAACATAAACGCAAAGAAATTTTGATTATGTTGGGTTTGTTTAATATGTTTATTATTTATTTATGTTCGATTGTGATAAAAGTAGAAGTCATAGGGAAGTCCGTGATATATTCAATGAAAAATACCCAAATCGCCCGTCTATTATCCAATCGGCAGTGTCTAAGGTACCTACCAATAAAGTGGAGAACTTCCCGTCAGTGTCGTAGCGTGGTTAAAGGGGCGGAGGGGACGAAAGCTTCAAAGGTAAGGGCGTATATGGGTTAAAAGAGGGGGAAAAATAGCACCGCAGGCGAAAATTTTTTGGGTGCCACTCCATTTTTTCACTGATGTTACCTGATTTTCAAGTAGGAAAAATATAAAATACACAAGATCCTCAAGAAATCCAAAAAAAAATGATCAAGTAAAAAAAAGTGCTTCGTTTTCATGGCTCATTATGGGTCCTGGGGGGGGGGGGGGTAATTACCCCCTTATCTACGCCCTTGTTCAAAGGGCGCCTCACTGCTAATGTATAATTTCGTTTATTTAGTAAATTTGGGCCTAAGAAATAAAGTTTTTGTTTCGTCATGTCTAAAATGGTCACATGAAAACAGAATATGACACGGCAAGGGGAATTTTGTTAAAACTCTATCAAATATTTTATGCATTACATAATAATAGGAGCGTATATTGTATATTCTCATGGGCGGGAATTATTTGTTAAAATGGGATTTTTGTTTTTCTGACGAAGAGACGACCGTAATATTGATTGTAGGACAAGGCTGTCGGCAATATAAACTTTCAGTCGGATAAGATGAGGGTTTTGTTATATAATTATTATTTATATTCATAAACATAGGGGGCGCCGTTTGGGAAACGACTCAAAGGGCGGGGGGGCGGTCGCCCCCCCCCTGGCCCCCTGCACGCTACGCCACTGCTTCCCGTGCTGTTAAAGATAGTGTTAAAACTGGTCGTCCTGGTATACCCGAGGAGAAAAAATAAACGTATCATACAGGAAAATTTTCGGTATAATAACGTTTAAGAGACAATATTTTACCATTTTTACTCACATCTCTATTATCCTTTATCTTTTATTAGCTTTGAATAACTATTTTAAATGCGAAAACACACGAGAAATTTACAAAAACTAGTTAATTTTATTATTTTATCATAAATCGGATATTTCAAAAAGGAATTCTTATATTCACACACAATGACAGCGACAAAATGGACATACGCTTAACATTATCAGCCTGTTTATAAATTACAGGGTTGGCATATCAATTTTACAATTCTGCTGATCGGCTTCAAAAGGTGTATCGGGGCGGGTTTTGTACTTCGGTAACAACGGCAGAAAACCGTATATGGAAGTGATTACCAATTAGAGTGTTAATAAAAATATGTTTCCAGGGCCGAATTAAGGTCGTTTGACGCCTTAGGCCAGACAAATTTTGGCGCCTATTTTTTTCAATTTCGAAATGGATTTTAAAAAATTGAGCGCACGTAGCCAGGATTTGTTCTCGGGGGGGGGGGGGGGGGGGCACCGAGATGGTGTCGAAGGCGCAAAAAAGATAGCGCCGCAGGCGAAAATTTTTTGGGTGCCACGCCCTTTTTTGCTTGCTTTTCAAGTGGGAAAAATAAAAAACACAACACAAAATCCTCAAGAAAAGCACAAAAACAAACCCGGTAATAATTGAGGTGCTATTTGGGTCTCGTGCCTCACGGGGCCCCCCCTCTATACCCGCGCCTGCATTAAAAATAAATCTGATTTTTTTCGTATTGGGTTTATATTGTATTAAAATTTTAAACAAATATGTATTTTTATTATATAGGTACTATATCTACAAGGTATACTTACATGACAAACTGTCACAAAGAAAATTGAATAGTGTAGGAAATGTTTAATGTGTCCTATATTGTCGAAATCAGAGCTCTAATAATATATGGATATTTCGCATAAAATTAATTTTGTTTTTGTAAGTTTTATAAGTATCGTCTCGAGTTTCGTGGGGAGGGGGGGGGCGCCCCCCTTCCCCTAGCTACGTGCCTGGCGAGTCATGATACGGATAATCAAATTTGTGCCTAAACGTAATCTCGTAAAAATATGTTTTTCAAGCGGAAATTTGCACGTTTTGTTGAAGAAAAACTCATAGATACATGTAAGTACCTACTCAGGGAAAATTATAAAACAAAAAATAGAAGTATAAACAAGCAACTTAACATTAATGAATAATGTATACAAAATGTGAAATGAATAAAACAATTAACTCAAAATATCATAACTTAATAAGAGTTTGGTAGTTTCCAAAGTTCAAAAAAACTAATCGACTAATCCAGCTAATTAGGATAATTAGGAAATAAAAACACAAATTCAGCGCTAAGAATCAAATGATAGTGGTAGATTGGTTCCTTATAAATACACAAAATGATATAAACTTAAAGTATAGGGATTACTTCTAAAACATCATTTCAATAACGACTCGTTATTAACGAGATCAATGACATCAACAAATAAAATAATATATGTAAATGTTCTGAGCAAAAAATATAAAGGTAATAAAAGAACAGTTTTTGTGGCCCAATGCCCAAAAACTTTTATTAAAGGTAATTTTAAAAATAACGACATTAAGAGTATTAAGATACTAGAAATATTTTTTTCGACAATTTTGACTTGAGAAATTTTGAATAATGTCGTTAAAGGAAGTTGATTCCACAAGATCTGATAACTTAAATAGACTTAACACTTTAATTTAGAATATTTTTGTTTAGATTGGAATGTGTAATGTTCTTTATACTTTATTACTGCTTTATAGGTATGATAATTAGCAATTATGCCATAGTTTAAATGGTGATTTAAATATATAAAATAATAGGTACAATGAAATTCGTTAAAAAGCCGCGGCGCCTATTTCGTTCGTGGCGCCTTAGGCCATGGCCTATTTGGCCTAGTGGTTAATCCGGCCCTGTATGTTTCATTTAAAAATGTATTAGTTAAAGGCCGAAACACAATTAAAAAATAAGCATTAGGGGATAAGCAACAAAAATAAGATTTAACATTTAGAGCAATCGCGACACAATAAGATTTAAGTAACAAGCAACATATACAGGGTGTCCGGGAAAATGTGGGAAATCTCCCGGATATGAAAAAAACACGTGAAAATAATACTACAAGTTCATATAAACTTCTTTCGTATCGGCATCCTCTTCGGAGGTGTGGTCTCCCAAAGAGCTCCCATGGAATTAAGTTTTTGACACATAATTATTAAACCAACAGGTATATTTAAATTTTTTTTTCATATGATCTATACCAAATAAGACCCTTCAAATTACTATTCCAGAAAGTGTTACGAATTACTCGCAGCTGCAGGGACGGACTAGCTGTGACACTAATGTGCCCCTTTTTTTACGCCCTGTATGATAAAAACTTTCAACAACGTTTTTTACATACCTTTAACTATTGACTAAAAATTAAGTATCTTCATTCATGTCGCTAATCCTAACCGTTTTCGGACAAACGTCATTTTTAACATATTTATATCATGTATATTTAGCGTATTTCAATAAAAGATATATTATATATATATATATGTTAAAAATGACGTTTGTCCGAAAACGGTTAGGATTAGCGACATGAATGAAGATACTTAATTTTTAGTCAATAGTTAAAGGTATGTAAAAAACGTTGTTGAAAGTTTTTATCATACAGGGCGTAAAAAAATGGGCACATTAGTGTCACAGCTAGTCCGTCCCTGTCTTTGTTCCTATAAATAGGGAACTTTCCAATTTTTTTTTCAATAATATGATTTAGATAGGCCTGAAAAAATATTCCCCAATCTCCTTAAAAATTAAAAATAACTTGGTAAAAATTCTTTAAAGTTTCGCGCGTGTCGAAAGCATTTCAAACGATCTCTGAAGCGCGCGAAGCCCGATGACTTCAGGGGGTATGACTTTTGGTCATCCGTCATCCTGACACTCCTGACAGGTGCCGAGCGACCCAATTTGCATTTGGATTGCCGTGTGTTATTGTTATTGTATTGTTGTTTTAAGGTCGTGTCGCTTGACGCGTGGATGTAAAATCTGACGAATCATCAAATTTATTGAAAACCTATAACCTATTTCGTGGATGTCACACACAAATCTGACAAATGATACCCCTTGACGTCACGACTACTAGCAGCGCGTTTTTACCCGCTTGGAATAATTTGAATTTTGGGGCAATTTTAAATCTCTCTAGCGATCTTTTGGGACGAAATATGTTGTTTTTTTTTTGCTGCCATATGCTTTATGACAATATGTACTTATGATTTATAGAATTTTTTCCCCATTTAAAATTTTTGTCAAGTTCCCTATATAACTGCTTAATATTAATAGATGATCGCAATAAAATGACGTTTTTCCGAAAACGGTTAAGATTAGCGACATGAATGAAGAGTACTTAATTTTTAGTCAATAGTTAACGGTATGTAAGAAACGTTGTCCAAAGTTTTTATCATACGGGGCGTAAAAAAAAATGGGCACATTAGTGTCACAGCTAGTCCGTCCCTGCAGCTGTGAGTAATTCGCAACACTTTCTGGGATAGTAATTTGAAGGGTCTTACCTGGTATAGCAGGGGCGGTTCGTGGTATTTGAAAGTGGTAAGGCACAGTTGAATAATTTTTTTTAGCAAGGTTAGATTTTAAAGTTTAGACAAGTTTTTTAAATCGCTATAACCACATTTTGACCAAACTTTGTCGCTATTATTTGTTGCAAACAGAATACACGGCCAGCAAAATAATTTGTTTAACGTTACACTACCAGTAAGCCAGTCGTACTTTTCGTACCAAGTGTTTTGAAAGCTCCAATTTGATTTCCCCACCCCACCGATAGTAACAAGACGTTTACTTAAATCTGGAACAGGTCGCTTTACTTCTTTTACTATGTACAATTTATCTTCATAGGAATTACTTGAAAAATTCTGCTCATTTACTAAAAAATTAACAAGATCGCACGTAGGATTGCGAATGTTTACATTTACCTGGGGAAGTTGTGACGCTGTGCTAGGTCCCGCTGAATTCATTTTTCGCTAATAAGCACAAAACAAATAAACTAATAAGTAATAAAAGTAATGTAATATTTTAGAAAAATCACTGCCCACTGTTGAAAAAAAAAATAAAAATTAGTACGGAAAACAACAAAAGTATTTACCGAAAACTATAATAAAATACAATGCAGGTGTAAAAGTCAAATTCACTATGCACTCTAAACTTTCAACGGACAACCTGTTAATCTAATAATAGCATGTCTCCAAATACCGTGTCGCGGCGTTCATCTAATAGATTAGATTAGTCCCCTCGCGTTCGCATTAAATTTACGTAGAGAAATGAGGCTGGCCTCAAAAGAATGTTTTTATGCGCTATTTAAAGCTAGATTCGACTGGACTATTACGGGTATCATACATCACATTAGATATTTTCACTAATACGCTAGACAAGGAAGCGGGAGGCCGGGCCTCTAACCATATACGACCGCATGCAGAAATGAGATGGATGATATAAGAACAAAACACGCAACGGATCGTGAAAGACAAGGAATCACGAGACCGGCTTCTACCTTCTACCATATACGACCGCATGCAGAAATGAGATGGATAATAGATGATATTTCTAGCGAAGCGCGTTAAGATTGACGGCATTAATTCTAATGGATATAATATATTTATGCAAATACTAAAATAATATAAATTTGTAATTTATTTAATTTGCAAAATTATAGGTGAGGCACTGCCTCACCTGCCCCATAGGAGAAGCCGCTACTGGGTATAGATCATATGAAAAAAAATTGAAATATACCTGTTGGTTTAATAATTAGGTGTAAAAAACTTAATTCCATGGGAGCCCATATCTCCGAAGAGGAGGCCGATACGAAAGAAGTTTATATGAACTTGTAGTATCCTTTTCACGTGTTTTTTTCATATCCGGGAGATTTCCCACATTTTCCCGGACACACTGAATATGTATTTTTTATTTCTTAGTACCTACCTATTTCTTATTGCATGTTGCTTATTTTTTTTGATGATGGCACGGTCTCAAGTTATTCTGTGGTATGACGACTCTCAGGCCATTTCAAACATCTTGCAACATTGTATGAAAAATCCATAAAAGTAAAAACATTCAAAAAGAAGTACCAAAATCGTATCTCTTAACCAGATTCTCATTACTCAAGCACACAACTTGGCCGTGACAACGATACTCACAAAACTACCTTATCTAAATTTTAAAGGAAGAGAAGTTTTATCCCAACAAATACCAGTAATTATACAAGAGTTATTGGACGATGATCCTGATAGCCGAGAGCTTTTATTGAGCCAACAGATAATCACGCACGAATAGTCCAAATAATTTGTTTTTTAGATGAACCTACATTTTTGGTAAATTTAATGGTCAGGTTAATTAACAAAACTACAGACACTGGGCACAGAAAAATACTGGTTCATAGAAAATTACACCAAGTAAAATGAAAAGGTTATTTTCTTGGCGGTATCGGATAATTTTTATATGATATATATATAAATTTCCTTCGAAATGATCTGGTTTCAGGTCTTGCTACTCTATTTCCAGATGATACTGGTTTAACAAGTTTAACCTTATGGTTTCAACAGGTAAACGGAGGTCAATAGAATGGCCATCCAGATCGCCCTATAACCCACTAGACTTTTTTTTTAGAAGTTACGTAAAAAATGTAGTTAATAAATTTAAACCCAACTCGTTAGATCCGAGCGTTTCTTTATTATGTGGGAGGTATTCTATATAAAAGCCTGATTCGTTTGTCATAACGCCGTATACCTTTGGTGGGCATTTGCAAGTGAAAAAAAAATGGTAACGTAGTAACAATTATTATGTTCTTAAGAAAGGCGGGAGAACATCAACATTGTCACTTACACGTCTATTTCACATTCCATTTATCTACAATATTTTATTTTTTCCAGGTCCTCTCACCCATCACAAGCAGGGTATACGGATCAAAAGAGATCAGAGTCGGTAACGACAAAGTTGGACTGACGAAAATGTCTGTGCAGGTCGTGTCGGGTCTGCAGCTGAACATATCTCCTGATAGCTCGATCGATAACGGTTACGTAGCTGAAACTAGCGTGACGAGGAAGCTAACAGCCCAATATCAGGTAAAAAATATCACAGTAATTAACATATTTATTTACTTCGGTCGTGTTGTTTGTCCTTTAGAAAGCATACACGAAGCTCAACTTTCAATTGCACCAAGTTTCATCGTTTTTTTTCTTTTAATTTTTAGGAAGGGCTGCTAGATATAGAACTGGAATTTTCCGACGGTACCAAGACAGCCCTAAGAGACATCTCGGACACCGACTACCATCTGGTAGTTGAGAGTCTGGACCCGGAAGTTGTGGCATTTGCTCCAATGGTAGCCTCGCATCATCCAAGGGTTATTGCTGTTGGCGAGGGTAGTGGTGATTTGCTACAGGTAATATACTTCTGATGTCAAAAACAAATTTCTCTAGAACATTTATAACTTATGAAATCTACATGATAGGCTGTCTCGGAACAAAGATAACACTATAATCAAAGGAGTTCCGTTATAGGTAAAAGCCCAGAAATTATATAAATTAAATCTGAATGATTCTTTTCCTAAAATTATAGATTTAAAATCATTTACGTGGTTTTAGTTAAACATTCTTTCATCTTTATGTATTCGGCCTGGACTTGGAGAAATTTTTAATAAAAATGTGTCTAAAACATTAAACTATAAGTCTATTTTTCATAAAGGTTTGATAGAATACCAATAATAATTTGGAAAATTCTATTAAATCTCAAATATCGTTAAAACTTTTTAAAACATTTTTAAAATTGCATTTAATTAAACAACAAAATGAAACGTAATATTAGATACAATTTTCAAAATGTTTAACTTTTCTGCCTGTTTTTGTTTAAAGGCATTTGCGTTTTAAAAAATTAAAAAATTAAAAAATTTGTTAAAAAATGTATTAAACATAATATTGATTTGTAGCTTTTTGCTAGTAATATATGTTACTACTACTATATGCCTCCAATTCTTCTTATTCGCAGGTTACCTTGCTTCTTTCCGAAGAATGCCGAGTCCTGGGACGGCCCAAAATGAAGACTGCAGGACCTCTGGCTACTGCTGCGGCTCATATAACCGTGGATTTTAGCAGCAGCGACTTGGCACACCGGCCTGACATTTTGCAAAACGACGGCGGGAATTATGGAGGGTCAAACAGGGATTTTGTTAATTTACAAGATATTTTGAAAGGTAACATTTTTTACGTAATAATCTCTCGCGTGCTTATTGGCGAGTTGTGCGCGATGAGCGCTGAGCGGGATGGAAACGTATTCTTAAGCAATGGTCTTTATGGGTAAGCATACCGGGTGGTACACCGCCAGACTGGCTATGGCAAATCCTATATAATTTTTGCTAACCTCAAATTTTGGCTCTCCTATTAATTTTACTAAAAATTGTTTTTTGAACGTCCTTATATGATGAACTTGTAGATCAAATTTTATTATTTTTTAATAAGCCAAATAATAGTTATTTAGCAAAAACTCTTCGTAAAATTCTTAGTTCTTCCAAATTTTGATAACGCACATTTTTATAAATAACACTGTTAATGCGACCCCACAGGAAAAAGTCGATCTGTAAAAGATCAGGACACCTAGCTGGCCAATTTATGGTCTAATTTAATCCTACTGTGCGTCCATCGATAACGTTTTGGACATTGTTTCAGTTACTTCTCGTGCTATGTACGTAGGACAACCGCCATTTAAAACCAAATGTTTTTATTCTCAGAAGCAATTTCTTCTGTGCGGGTCCAATTTGATCTTGTAAAAGTTCCTTTAAACTTTTTCTTCCCAAATTTTGTTCCAAAAAAAAAAAAAGATCCAATAATCCGATATCTAAATATGCTCGCCCAAACATTTATCTTTTGAGAGTATTAAGCCCTTGTTTGTATAAATCTGTGTTTATCTTCTGTATTCCAATATCTACAATTTTAAACATTTGGTTTATTGTCGTGAATGTAAATTCGTCAGTAAAATAAATATTGCGTGATAATTCCCTATCGTTATTTACCCTTCTCATAAGGTTTGCTCTTCCTATTTCATCACCTCCCCGCAATTCCTAATATTTTTAATATTTATTCGAATGATATTTATTTTTATGTAATTTGCGCAGTACTGTGGAGTGATGCTTTCCTAAAGTTTTGCCAAGAAGCCTAGTGCTAATTCCAATATTTTCTTCTACATGGAGTAAAAGTACTAAATGTGTATTGTTTTCTCGTGCTCTACCATCGAGTACATCATTATTTTGCTCTAAGCAGTTGAATGTATGAACCTGTACTATTAAAATTACGAACAATATTCAAGCTTGTTGTTTTGCTTGGAATGAATCTGTCGGGAAACATCGTAGTGAACATTTCGGATACTCTCCGAGACCCGAGAACTATTTTCCATGTAGTACCACTTAATCAGTGTTAATTTTTCTTGAATACCATAAAAGATGCTGAAACAGATAAAAAAATAAAACGCCTAGTAATATTTGACATTATTTTTTTTTTTTTATGATCGAGCACAGGCACTATAGGAAAATCCTTTAAGGCGCTCTGGGAGCGGTGCGTGTGCGAAGAAAGCGATTCACGTTTTTCTTGAATCGTTGGAGGTTATATTCGGTTGGAAACACGGTCTCAGAAAGGCCGTTCCACAAAGATGACGTCCTCCAAATGAAAGAGTTCTGAAACAATGATGTTCGGGGTGTACTAAGTTGAACCACATAGGGATGGGCGGCAGTGGTTCGTCGTGTGTTTCTGCTATGCATTACTCTAGGTGGAATCGAGCGGGCAATATCTGTCGAACACTTGCCATGAAAATATCTGTAGAAGAGAGCCAAATCACCAACCTGTCTTCGATGTTCTAAGCTGTCGAGGTTCTTAGTCAGCTCGTGGTCGCCGATTAGACGAACGGCTCTCCTTTGGATGGAATCCAACAACCGAAGGGTATGCTTCGGCGCAGAACTCCAGATATGAGAGCAGTATTCCAGTGATGGTCGAATCTGGGCTTTATAGAGTGTCAAAAGTTGTTGAGGTGTATACAACTTTTTGGTACGGAAAAGTATACCGAGCTTCTGAGAAGCTGCCCTGGCGATTGCCACTACGTGATTATGCCAAGACATATTTCCTCCCAGGTTGACACCCAGCAAATTAATAGACGAAGTCAGTGGAATTGCGTGTCCTGCCATAACGATATCGGGTTCTGCAATGTTGACCTTCTTAGAGAAAACTGCAGCCTGGGTTTTTTGAGCGTTAAATTCGACTTGGTTACTGTCACCCCAAGACAAAATTTCTTCCAGGTCTTTATTGAGTATCATAATATTAGAGGAAATTGGTATAATATGGCATACTTTTTACAAAACTAAAAATATATATTTTAAATATAAAGGTACAAAACTGCAAAGAAAACATAACATTTGTTTTGGCTTTATCTTTGGGTAAAACAATATAAATACTGCGTATCAGGAACAAAAACCTTGAATATGCGTTCTTCATGCACAGGTGTTTGGTGTGCCGTTTTATCCAACCAGTTGGGTAAAATGGCATACATATCTGCTCGTATAATGTATCTTAAAATAAAAATACTTTTAAGGTAAAATAGGGTTAATTATGGTTGGCAAAGTTCACAAATAAACATTTTCTTTTTGGAGAAAGTCCTGCACACTTATCACAGTGGCTCAATTTTAAACAACTTTGACAGCAAATCCAAATCTCCTTAGGCTTAGACATTGAAAAAAGTTCATTACAATACATTATAAGATGCTTTATCATTACCTATCCTGATGAAACGGCTTCGTTTTCGGAATCAAATTTGGGGAACTGATCTGTAAGGTCTACTTTTGCTTTCCGTTTTCTTTGAGATCTTCATCTCAATTTTTTTCTTCTGCTTTTTGTTTCATCTCTATTAAATTTGAAGTTGAGTTTAAAACATTTGGTCCCTGGCTCTTTCGTTTTATTTTATTCTGTAATTGTTGCAGTTTAGGCAATAACGCGCATTATCTAAAACACAAAATAATATTATTTCATAATCTTGGATAAAACGGCACAGTACCATTTTAAACATATCACCCCTGTGCCATTTTATCCATCCAACATTCATGGTTGAAGCGTATTTTCGAAACGGGGTTAGAGTAAATGGTGAGTGTCAATACAATCCGGGTTTGTGCATGGACGATTTTCACGAACATTTTCCTAGCGTTGCTTTTATTGCTGGGGATTTTTATCATTGCCTGAAAAGAACCGTAGCTGTGTTTAGGGAAACAGGTTCTATACAACACAAAAAAGGAGCAGGAAGGCCATCTGTGAGAACAGAAGAACTAGTTGCAAACGTTCGTGAAATAATGCAAAATACGCCACCAAATTGTATAAGACGCATGTCCCAAGAAGTGGGAAGATCTTATGAAACATGCAGGACTATTCTTAAGAAGCCGCTAAATTTATTTCCTTATAAAGTGCAAGTATAACAAGAAATACAAGCCGCAGATTTTGAAAGACACAGGAATTACTCTCAATGGTTTACCCAAAATTTATTGGAAAGAAATGATTTATTAGACCTGACATTTTTTTCGGATGAAGCCTGGTTCCACCTCTCCGGTTGTGTGAATTCTCATAATACACGCATGTGGAGTGAAATCCCCATTTTTTTGTAGAGTCCACATGGCACCCTCAAAAAATTGGTGAGAATAATTGTTGGTCCTATTTTTTTCCATAACACAGTTACAGGACAGCGGTATAGAGACAATATTTTTAATCCATTTGTGGAGCAATTACTTGACGACGAACTGCGTTTTGGATATTTTCAACAGGACGGTGCAACCGCTCATATAGCCGCCGAAACTATTATAACTACTTACGCAATTTTTTCGACGACAGATTGATCAGTTTTTGATCAGACATTGAATTTCCACCTAGATCACCCTGTTTAACGGTTATGGATTACTTAGTTTTTCCTCATTTAAAGAACACTATTTTTAAAACACCAGTTGCAAATTTAGAGCAATTACAAGAAAGGATTATCCAAGAATGTGGTAACATTTCTCCAGAGATGCTGGTCAACACTTTCGAAAATATGAAGAGACGTGTGAATTTATGCTTGGAGCATGGCGGTGGCCAATTTCAGCAATTTATGTAATTATTTTTCTTTTTCTTTCTGTATATTCTTACTTTGTTAATTTTTTAAACAACAAAAATAAATTTGTATTTTCTACTTATTTTATTACTCATTAGTTTGGCATATCATGTCATAATATGAATTTGACAAAATTTTAACCTAGATTTGGTTAGATATATCGTCCCCATATCATTGTGTTCTAAACCAAGCCCTACGTTTTTTAATCCAAGCCCTCTTTGATGCAAATAATTTTTGCTCGCACGGCATTAGAGCCGTAGAAAATTACGAAGAGTTTTTTCAATAACTTAATTGGCTGCGAGTCGATCCTACAAGGGCCTTTAAAAAAGTCTAATACTTGTGATGTAAATTAATAGGAAAGCCAATATTTGATGGTAGCAAAATTTCCATGTCCCATGCATGGCCATTCTGGCGATGTTACCATTCGATATATAGACCGCGAGGGGCGAACGTTGTAAGTCATTGTCAAAACCGTTGTTTATTCGCCACGCATCACGTATGATTCTCCACTAAAATGACATATATATATATACATTAAAAAAAAAACCTTTTAAATGTATTATTTTTATAGGTACGCCTGTAAAAGATGAAAACTCTCACGAGCCAAACGTACAAGCCAGACAGTACCAAGGAAATAAGGGTGTCTTGCGGAACAAGCGTCAAAATATGCACATGACACCCTTGGAGATTAGCATGTATGTGTTGTTGGCTGCCTTTTGCTGCGCCATCGTTGTAAGTTATAATATTTACTTTAACGATTTTTTTTGTGGATCATTTTTTCTTTTAATTTTTTTTATTAATTAAATGAATTCGTTCCTTATTGACGAACAGCTGCCGTCAAAAAAAAAGTTTCAAGTTAGTAGTTAAGGCTGTGAATTAAATTAATCCATTAAGTCGCAAGGGTGGTACATAATATAATATAGTATAGTCACTGTCGATCCTGATATTGATTTAACCATTTATGCTGACGATACTTCCATGGTTTTGTCTGAGGAATTCTTGGATGTTTTACAGGCAAGATGCGAGAGTAGTTTGGTGGCTTTGCATGAATGGTTTAGTGGCATCGACCTTTATGTTAATGCCGACAAGACTCAGGCATTGCTCTTCCAGTCCCGTCAAAGACCTGCGCAAACGCCCCCAGTTTTAAAGATTGGTGAAAGTCCGATTTTATTTACCGAAAGTGTAAATTTTTTGGGTTTAAAAATGGATAGGTTTCTTTCGTGGAAACCACATTGCAGGGCTATTTGTGCCAAACTCAATTCAATATCATACCAGTTCAAAATGTTACACCCGGTACTTACTACGCAACAGCTTTTGACACTCTATCATGCTCAAGTGGGTAGCAGAATTTCTTATGGCGTCTGTTTCTGGTGTAGGTCACCTATGGTTTCTGATGTTCTTTTGTGTCAGAAAAAAATTTTAAGAAATATTATAAATGTTCCTTTTACGCATTCCTGTAGAATCCTTTTTAGAACTTATAATATATTAACTGTCATATCTGTGTTTATTTTTGAAATGTGTGTTTATGTATTTTTAAATAGGGCTAAGTTCAAAAAAAATGTTATGTTACATAATTTTAACACAAGACATAAGTCAGACTTTTATATAAAGCATTGTAATCTAAACATTGCCAAAGACTCTCCAAATGTTCTAGGACCTAAGTTATTTAATATATGCTTCCTGAACATTTGAAGAATTCTACTAATTTACTAAGTTTTAAAAGGTGCCTAAGAAAATATTTAGTCAGTAAGTCTATTTATAGCTTGGACAAATTTTTAAATGTCTGATTTTTTAATGGTTTAATCGTTTTTATTTTTTGTGTCATTTTAAACGCAACTCAACTGACGAAACCTATACATTGTAAAATGTCTTTGGAAATATAAACATTTATTTATTTATAACCTTTTTTTATAGGTATTCGTTGTTTCTTGCGTAGTCTACGCGTCTAAATTCAAACCAATCGAACCCGGTGTCACCGCTGGCCTACATGCGTCTCCAGTGAATCCCAGCAATCTGGTGATCCATCGGGAACCACGAAAACCTCGGGAGTCCACCCAGAACGCCCATGATTGGGTGTGGTTGGGACGGGCCACGATGGATACCTCATCCAATAGGAATTCAACGGTTAGTATAGTTTCGACGTTCTACGGTAGCATTAACATAATCAAAGAGGAAGACGTTGCCACAACAGGTTGTGCTTCGTTTTCGTTGTATATTATTCCTTTGTTGATAGTGTGTTAAATAGCCAGAACATTCCCTTATACCTCTGTAATCTCTCTTGGATAATAACTACGGGCTAAGTTATTTGTTTCATTACAAGTGACTCTAATCTTTGCAACAATTGACAGGTTGTAATGAACAACAACGGTCAAGACATGCGCATCATCACCAACCCGCTCAACACGAACTACGTCGAACCGGACGACGCTTTGGCCACCAGCTTCACCAATCCCAACCACATCGACCTACCGAGCCGACCAATCGGTTTCAGTTGTTCCACGGTCAACGAGAGCAGCTCGAATGGCAGGAGTATCGACAGTACCACGTACTGTAGAAGCAAGGGGGTAGTTGCCGGCGCGGGGGGGAGGATGAGCAATGTCGAGGTTGAGAGTGGGGAGCTAGTTGGATGGTAAGTTCGTTTACTACTTTCTATTTATAGGGCTAACATGTTGAGATGCGGTACCCTTTTTAACACGCTTTTATTAGCTTCACCTGTATGTTTGTTTGTACTTCTTTGAACCCGATTTTGACCTACTTTAAACGGTCAGATTTAATTTAAATTTTGTAGACTTATCAAGAACCGCTAACAATATACAATAATTCGATAAGTTTATTTTCATTATCCTGATCAGGATCGCCGGAATTAAATCATTTCCTTACAGATCCTCTGTATGAGAGTGGGAGAGATATAGCTCACCGTATGCGCATGCGTACTATCTACCTACTTTCCTGCTCGAGCACTCGGTTTAATAGTGTTGGTACATTCTTTCGCTATCAGTTGGCCGAGCGGGCTAAAAGGCGCAAGTCTTAGTCGACGCGACACAACGAACTCACCAGGCGTGGTTTTGTTCGTGTTGAACAAACAAAAAAAAACAACAACAAACCAGTTCAAGAACCTCTACGACTCCTTGAAAACAAACATACAAGTGCCAATTTAAAGACAGTAGTGGTTTGAACGGCTTAGCCGCCTAAACCTAATCTAATAATAATAATAATAATAATAATAATAATAATAATAATAATAATAATAATAATAATAATAATAATAATAATAATA
Organism: Polydrusus pterygomalis; assembly: GCA_963969555.1. NCBI lineage: Eukaryota > Metazoa > Arthropoda > Insecta > Coleoptera > Curculionidae > Polydrusus > Polydrusus pterygomalis. The sequence goes on along the minus strand of OZ018377.1, from coordinate 110,885,684 downwards.
ATAACAGTTTATCATGCAGTCATTTATCTGGGCTCTCACCTGTTCACCGCTGGACAAGCTTATGTAGCACTTAGTCAGTGCAGATCTTTAGACGGTATTCGTATTGAAGAACTTGACTGCTCAAAGTTGACAGATAAAACCCATGTAACAGTGAAGCATTAGATTAAATGATTCGGTTACGAAATTATATTTATTATTATATTATTATATCCATAAGAATCGTCAATATCACTTGGTCGCAAATAATATAACATCACTAAGCATTATTGTTTATACTGACAATATAGAAATCTTTAAATGTTTTCTAAATCGCTGTTCGAAACTGTTTACACAGCGGTAAATATTAATGACTTGAGAGATTACCACAGTTAACGATAGCAACCATGGAAAAATCATGATAGTGCAACTGTTGAAGAAGGACAATAAAGTCCATACTGTAGAAAAAAATGGATCCAATGCTTGAACTCTAGCTATTTCAAAAAGTCATTGTTAAATTAGTGACAGTATTCCATCTCTACTCCGGACCTCTCTATGACTATCTCTACTAAAAAAAAAAAAATTCTTAACAATAACTCAAACTAAAAAATGAAAAATAAATATAGTTTAAAAAAACTAAAAAGCACGCTTTAATAATAAATAATCAAATTAAAAAGCGGAAAATAAATATAGTTTAAAATAATTCTTGAAATTGTTAATATAGGCAGAAAATGATAATGAACGATAAACATTAGTACCTACCTATTATTATAGTGAAAAAAGCGAGGGGCGCTTTGTGCTATATTTTTCGTATATCGAGCACCCCACGCTTTTTTCACAATAATACTAATGTTTATCGTTCATTATTACCTATTTTCTGCCTACATTAAGTGTGGTGTCCGGTGGTTTAAATAAACGATACACCCGCTTAATAATTGTGTTTTATTATACAACATACAAATGTAAGGTACTGGTCAGTTTAACAAAGTACTTAGTAACTACGTGTAGAGAAACGGCGTGTGGTTGCGTAGCGGGACCAGGTACAGACTGCCGGTGGCTGGTCGTGTTCCTCTAGCCATCGACTCGTATGCTTGCGCCTGCGCGTATGCCTGACGCTACACCCTCACCCCAGCTTGGCGATACCTGCTTTAGTGAGAAAACTAAATTAGCATTATGTTATTGCCTTAACACTCTTACATACTTTTCTGTAATAAAATAATATTGTTTCAATATGAACCGTACATTGATCCCAAGAGCCAACAGAAAAATATATAATTTAACTTTTAACATTTGAATATAAAAAATTCAATTCATAAATAAAATAAACTCAATCTATGTTTACTACATAGTCCTTAAATCTTTTAGGTTTGCTTACGCTACGTTTTTCTCTTTGCCTGCCTGGAATATTTTTTTGTTTACTCTCCGTTTCCCTATTGGGGCTTTGGTCCTTACTTCTACTCATGTCAGTCATGGTGGAGATACCGGAGGATGGTGAAGTCAATTCTACTTGAGAGCTAGAAAAAGAAATATTCGGATCATCTACATCTATTCTAGGTTTATGAATATCAATTATCTGGGAAAAATATTGTTTGGCTACCTTATCAAAAACATTTAAAGAAATATTCCCACCACGTTGGTCGGATACACCCGAAGTTTCTGGCTGTTCTCTCTCTCTTGATACGTCTCTGCATATTGTAATCTCACCTTGGTCCTCCACTTCCTTCTCTGCTTCTTCCGTGGTTTTCTTTCCTTCCAGGCTACTATAATACCTATACGGTGGTGCACTAGGTTTATGCACTGTCTTCTCTGAGGTCCTGGTTTCTTGTTCTTGTATCTTCTGGTTCATTTTATGTATTTGGTTTGTGTGTCTTTTCCATTTATTACCTTCTTTGATCTTACAAATATAGGTTGACTTTCCCAGTCTTTTAAGTACACATGCTTGAACCCACTTTCTCTTATTCGGTACTCTATAATCTGCTACCATCACTTCCTCTCCCTCTTCAAAAGCTCTAGCTCTACCTCCATAATCTTTTTGTTGTTTTTCCTGAGCTTTCTTTTGCCTTTGAATGGTCGTTTTATTTTCACTTTGTTGCTTTTCTTCCTCTACTCCTTCCAATCCTTCTCTTAGCACGTCCATTCGGGTCCTTATTTCTCTGCCTAGCATTAGCTTTGCTGGTGTTTCCCCTGTGCTAGAGTGTTTGGTTGCTCTGGAAAAGAATAAAAATTCTGAAATCAACATTGAAATACTCTTACTTTTATTTTCTGGGTCTGAAAGTCTGGTCCTCAAATTATTTTTAAATGTTTTTACAGCGTTCTCTGCTAGTCCATTCGACTGAGGGTTGTAAGGTGGTGAAGTAATGTGTTTTATCGCATTTCGATTGAAAAATTTCTGTACATTTGCTGCTTTAAATTGAGCACCATTATCTGTTACTACTGTCTTTGGTAAACCCCATCGTGCACAAAGGATTTTAATCTTTTCCTCTGTTTCACTCGATGTCATAGATCTCATTACAAAGACTTCTACCCACTTTGAGTAAGCATCTACGGCTACTAAAAAGTTTTTACCTTCTATCGGTCCACAAAAATCTAAATGAACTCTGTTCCAGGACTTGTCTTCCAGTCTCCAGGGTGTCAATTCTGCCCTATGAGGTGCCTGCTTATTTTGGAGACAATACATGCAACTATTGCATTTTTCTTCTATGTCTTTATCTAGATTTGGCCAGTATACATATGATCTCGCTAGACTTTTTGTTTTGACCATACCAAAGTGACTAGCATGAAGCTCGGTTAATATTCTCTTACGCATTGCTGTTGGAACTACTATCCTATGCCCCCACATCAAAATATCTTTCTCAATGGTTAACTCATCTTTTCTATGATAATATGGTAATAAAGATCGTTTTACCTTTGAGGGCCACGTTCCTGCTTCTACGTATCTCTTTACCTCGCTTAGCTCTCCATCCTTTAGCGTATGTCTCTTAATTTCTTCATTATTCATAGGCCAATCGTCCATTGTCTCGGTAAAATGCAGGTATTGACCTCTATCCACCAATTCCCTAGAACTCGAAATATCTTTCAGTGGAAACCTTGACAAATAATCACAAATCTTATTATCTGTTCCCTTAACATATTCTATTTTATATTGAAAACTTGATAAATAAGCTGCCCATCGTTGCAGTCTACTTGCATACATCTGCGGGATCCCCTTATGTTCCCCATATATAGTTAATAAAGGTTTATGATCGGTTCGCAGGATAAATTTCTTACCATATAGATATTGGTACCATTTACCAACGGCCCAAAATATGGCTAAAGCCTCTAGATGGCAAGTTGGGTACTTTTTCTCCGCTGGGGTCAGCGACCTCGATGCAAAACATATCGGTCTTTCATCTCCATTTTTCATTCTATGTGTCAGTACTCCTGAGATTCCTGTCTGGCTTGCATCACACGTCAATATCAATGGTAAACTTGGGTTGAAATGCACTAAAATCAAATCAGACGCAATAATGTCCTTAATTTGCAAAAATGCCTTCTCACATTCCTTGCTCCAATAAAATCTAACATTATCTTTTAATAAATTATAAATAGGATTTAATATTTGTGCTGAATTTGGGATAAATTTTCCATAATAGTTGATAATCCCCAAGAAAATTCTTACATCTTTAACATTTTGAGGTCTGGGAGCTTCTAAACTTGCTTTAGTTTTATCCTTGGCTTTCATAAGACCCTTAGAGGTAATTTTAAAACCTAAATACTCCACAGATTCTTTAAAAAATTCGCATTTTTTTACCTTTAATTTTAGTCCTGCCTCTTTTAATTTTTTACACACGGTTTTCAAAGTCTCAATATGTTCTGTCTCTGATTCCCCGGTTACTAAAATATCATCCAGAAAACATGAAACATTTTCTACCCCTTTAAATATATTTTCTATATGTCTTTGAAAAATAAAACTAGAAACTGTTAATCCAAAAGGTAATCTATTCATTTGATACAGACCTTTCGGTGTAGTTATACATGCTATCTTCCTTGATTCTTCATCCAACTTGAATTGGTTATAAGCAAAAGCCAAATCCAATTTAGAAAATGTCTGGCCCTTATGAAGCTTTGTAAAAATTTCCTCTATGCGTGGCAAGGGATAGTTTGAATCTTGAAGAAACCTGTTCACCGTGACAGAGTAATCTCCACACAAACGTAAGCTTCCATCTTCCTTCAAAATAGGTACTAGAGGGGTCGCCCATTCTGATGTTTCTATTGGCGCAATGATTCCGCTTCTTTCCATTTTTTCTAATTCTTCATCCATTAGTTTCTTATATGCAAATGGCACTGGTCTTGGTTTGCAGAAAATGGGAGTGGCATTGTCCTTAAGGTGAAGTTTAATCTCAGCATACTTAAACTCTCCGAGTCCTTCGTCGAAGACTTCTGGAAATTCCTGCACCAGCAAGGAGTCTATCCCCTGGTCGGAAACCTTGTTGACTAGCCCGAATCCTACTTCGAATGCATCCAACCAATCACGGCCTAAAATACATACATCTGCTTTAGAAACGATATAAAATTTTATTTCTTTACTTTTATTTTGATATTTCACCATAACCTCAATAAATCCCAGTGGCTTAAAAATATTATTATCATATGACTTCAAAATAGTATCATCCTTCTTTAATTTATAGTGACTTAATTTGTTTTGAAAAACTTTTTCACTTATAGCAGAAATAGATGCACCCGAGTCAATCTGAAATTTTACATTACTCTTCTCGATAATTAAGTCCACTGTGAATCTCTCCCTGACTTCCTTGCCTCCGGGATCGCCACCTTTCTGACGTGTCCTAAAATCCACATTACAAACATTATTTTTATTTAGTAAAATATCACAGTCATTATAATCTTTTTTTTTCAAAATATTACAAACATAAACATTCTCTTTAAAATTTTCAATGTTGTTTACATTACAATTACAACAAACTTTTTTACAATTACAACATTTATTTGAGTCTGCACCTGTTGCCTTATTTACCAGCCAAAAATCCCAAACTTTTTTTTCATCTTTTTTATAAACCTGTTCCTCATTAGTTTCAAAATAGTCTGAATCCTCATTTACAAAATTAATTCTTTTTTGTTTACAAACTTTGGCTAGATGCCCCTTTTTATTACATTTTGAGCATACATAATTAGAATAAATACACTGACCTGCGTGTTTATTTCCGCAAACGTGACATAAGCTTCCAAAAATTTTATTTTGACCATTTTGACGTCCATTTTTCTCCCATCTGTCATCTGGTTTTGGAAATCGATTGCGGCCTTGGCTTCGTTCTCGGTGACCTGGCTTGAACCTGCGCCTGTCATCCGCTCCGCCAATGAAAGTGCCGGGTGTCGATCTTCCTATTGGTCCAGCCTGACGCTGCGCCCTTGTATGGCGCGCGAAATTGACGTCTTCACATGGCGTTGCCAACTTTTCTTTCCTTTTCGCCAGCTCCAGGACTTTGCTTAGGGTAACTTTTTCATCCTCTTCGCAAATCCGGTCGAAAGTGTTCTCCTCCTTTAGCCCAGTAATAAACTTCTCTCTGATAAACAGCTCTAAATTGGCTCCAAATTTACATTCCACCGCCATCTTGCAAATCCGCGCATGCCATTCGGCTACAGATTCTTGCGCACTTTGGTTTGCCTCATGGAATCTCTTCCTTTCCCGCCAAATAATTGGCTGTTTGGTGAAATGGTTTTTCAGAATTTCATCCAGCTGCTCAAATGTTTTCTCGCTTGGTGCTGTGGGGTTGCAAAGATCTCTCAACAGGATATACGTTCTGGTGCCTATCAGACTGAGGAGGGTTGCCACTTTTTTTTCTTCTTCTAGGCTATTTGCTGCGAAATATGCTTGCAGTCGTTCACGATATATCACCCAATCGTCCACATCAGGCCTAAATTCGTTGAAATGCCCAACAGGATTGGCTGCCATCTTGGAATGCTTTATCACTGCCGCTCGCGCACGTTTCCACGTTTTTACTTTTTACGATTTTTTCTTCTTTTCTCCTCGTCGCCAATTTGTGGTGTCCGGTGGTTTAAATAAACGATACACCCGCTTAATAATTGTGTTTTATTATACAACATACAAATGTAAGGTACTGGTCAGTTTAACAAAGTACTTAGTAACTACGTGTAGAGAAACGGCGTGTGGTTGCGTAGCGGGACCAGGTACAGACTGCCGGTGGCTGGTCGTGTTCCTCTAGCCATCGACTCGTATGCTTGCGCCTGCGCGTATGCCTGACGCTACATTAAGAATTTCAAGAATTATATTAAACTATATTTATTTTCCGCTTTTTAGTTTGATTAATTATTATTAAAGCGTGTTTATTAGTTTTTTTTAAACTGTATTTATTCTAAGACGCTTTGAACTGTTTATCTCAACACCAACTGCCATGCCATTCATGTCCTATCACAACCCGAGATAGGTAGACATTTTTTGTGATATGACGATGTTAATACATTCTTTCAGGAACAGACCCACACCTCCTCCACCTCTGCCTCCTCACGCAGTTCCTCTTCCGTCTAAAAAATCGCCGCCGCCCGTCATCGAGGATTACAGGCCACCGGTACCGCCGCACAGAAACCTTCCCTCCACGTCTACTGCCGAATCTCCGGTACCCCCGGCCGTGGCCACGCCAAAGAGACAACATCATCATCACCACCAAAGGTAGCAACTATTTTTAAAATAATGGGGTTATTTCTATCGGAACCCAGATGATCATCAGACAACATCAGATCTTCCTACTGGTTTTATTATGTTTGTATAAAATAGTATTTTTATTTTAAGAAATGGCAGTCGAACCAGCGAAAAACTCCTTCAGCACGCCATGGAGACGTCGCCGGCCGACAGCAGTCGACCCAGCAGCGGTTTACGCGAACGGATACTCGACGACGGAGACGACAGGGAGCAGCACGTGTTTGAATTCGACGACGAGCCACAGGTGAAGAAGGAGACGGGGGACAAAATGGAGTTCGTGCAGTATCCGAGATCGCCGAACGCTAAATGTGAGTTGCTATTTTTTTGTTTGTTGTTAAAATGCAATATTTAAGTATTTCAGTAATGCCGCTTTCTTGGTTTCTCATATTCCTCATTTTCTTCCCCTTTTCATGACATTTTATTTAATTATAATTTCCCAATACAAGATTTATTACTAAATCATTACGCGTCGTTTCTGTACCTCTACATGGGCTGATCGTAGGACAAATAAAGGTACATTGACGTTGGACTGACTCTTTGACAATAGGGAAGATTCAGATTCAGATTTTACTATAACCGAATTCCATCATATTCAGCATTAACATCCTGAATTAGAACCTATTGAAAATACATCCCAATAATAAAAATCTTCCTAGAGGGTCACAAACCTTTCCTAGAGACAATTAAAAAGACGCCACGAAAGCAGCAAGTTTGAAAACATCAAAATGTCAAAACCTTATTACGCCATGCCATTATCCGCGCAATTCCTTTGTTTGTCAGCCTCGATGGAATATATTGCTATCTTTGTTTTGATAAACTAAATAGAAAAGAAAGAACAGCTTAAAAATAGAAAATAACCCTCTCCCGATATTCAAGTAGACGCTGTGCTCGACCTTTAAATGAATAACTCTAGGCAGATGTGACGTCAGTGAGTTTATTCCCGTATTTTTTGAGAGCGTATCTTGTTTATTTATTTTCTTAGTAAATAATAAAAACTAAAACAGTAGGAAATTTTATTTTCTCTTTCTCTATGCGATAGGGTAAAAATCAAAATTTCGTGAAGAAGCCCATTGCTTGGGCCAAAAATAATTAACATGGCCTTTCAAAATTAGGCTTTTCCTTTTTTCCAGAATAAAAAAATTAGCTTTTCTTTTTTAGCCAATCGGAACAGTGCCGAGGTAAAACGAGCCACGATAGTCGGGAACCCGATGTTCAGCGCCAACGACGACCAGAACGACAACACCAGCGCGGCCGCGGCTGCGGCGGGAGTGACTCCAGCTGAACTCCCGAGTCTGGACGACTTGCAGCTGGATATGGATTACGATCAAATTATGCATTACTTTGAAAATTTAAAGGTAATAATAATATATAATTGGTTTTACACGTATACAAAACATTAATAAATATTATTTTAAACGAAAAATCTTAAACAACATTTTAGGAGAATAAAACATTCTATGATCACAACAGAGCAGACAATGTATAAATTATCAAACTATACCAGTAAAAAGTAATTTCGGAAAATAATCGCTTTTATATGGGAGGGAGGAATAATAAAATATTCCGATAAATATCAGAAGAATAAAAAAATTGGTAACTTTTAAAAAACAAATAAAGATATATTTACTAATTTTTTTTATACAACTCTCTATACTACATGTTTCGAACATACGCTTTAACTCTCTACCCCATAAACCATTTTTTAACAATATTTTCATTATGATATCTTCGCAATACCTTACTTCCACAAATGACAAATTTTATCTTTATATTGTGACAAATTTTATCTTTATATTGTCTTACAGACATATTTAAAAAAAATTTTACAAAAATGTTTAGAAAACACTCGACACCTTTTTTTTAGAAGGCCTTTTTTCTTCTTCCCCAGTTTAATTGGTTGGTTTAGCCCTCCTTTACTGACTTTTTCACATACTCAGTATAGAAGATGATATAATGTCCGCGAAAATAATTATTACAGTATGTTTTAACTTTTCTCAATTTTCTTCATATGATATCACTTCTACACTTCAATTTTTTAATTCCATAAAAGCTCCATTAAGGTTTTATACCACTTTCTCTTCTGCTGAAACCATCAGCACTAAATAAATTTTCTGTCTCCTCTGATGATGAACGTTTCTACGTTCGAAACATGTAGAGACCCCTAAAGAATTTTTTTCTATTAAATTTTGTGGAGAAAGACTTTTAGTTTTTTTCTTTCTTTTCCATACTTTCAACTCTCAGCTTAAGTTGGGAATGAAAAACATACAATTACATAAATTAATATTTCAGGAATCAAACGCCTGAGTAGAAGAGATCATTGCAAAGATCCGAGATATCCTGCTGTCGTTCAGCGAACAATATAGAGCGAACGCCCTCAACGGTAATTTCCCGAACCCCGACCTCAGCACTCGTTATCGCAACGTCAACCAGAACTTCGAGTTCTTCTTCGACCACGTGAGCGAGTCGTACGCTTAGAGCCAGGCGCATACTTAACAGTTAAGCTAACTAACGGTCAGTTAAACTAACCGTCACTTAGCTTAACAAATCGCCGTCTGGAGCATATATAGGGTCAATTACGGTAACCGAAAAAGGCAAGCTTTAGCTGTTTTTATTGTACATTTTTATGAGGTTAAGATGCGAAAAATATGAATGTTTTAGGAACGTTAAGGCACAAGAATAATTGTTATTTATTCTTGTGGTTAAGGTAACTGAAGTTTCGGTGAGAATGGTTGCGCTGAGTCATGTTACAAGTTTTTTTTACATATTTTGTAAGTGCGTTTTTAAGGACATAGCATATATAACTTTTAAAAGTTATATTTTCACGAGCAGATAATAATTATTACCAATGATGTACTTGTAAAAAATCCGTTTCATAGTCATTGGTCAATGAAAAACAAAAAGGAACAGAACAGTGATAAAGTTTTTGGGAAAAAAATAGAGACCTTGCAACATGACCCATTGCCGATTTAGATTTTCGTGTCTTAGTCTTTCTCAAATAAAAAATGTACATACTCATCATGTATACCCATTTCAAAAGCCCATTTTATGGTACAGCAATACGCAAGACTGAATGTATTATCGGCTAATAACTAACATTTCGATCATTATTTATTCTCATATTGTTAAAATATTATGTCTAAATATTTATTCGCTTTTTTTAAAGAACAAGGGAGTTTTTTGGAAAACAAATAACTATATACGAAGGCAGCAGTTCCTAATACGTCGGCGATCTTTACGGGGTGTCCAATAGTTCAATGATAACCAATATAAATGATACGATTTTAATAGGTTCCTATTTATTTATCAAAGAAATTTCGGCAACACTGCCGATGACTGTTGAATCGCCTCTAAAAAAGGTAACTTAAAATTTAGTTAGAAGATGGTGCGTCGGTCATCCATGAAAAAATACTGAAACTAAAAATATAGTGGCAAATAGAACAAGTGTGTATCACTGCATTTTGTATTAGAATACACAGAGATCCAACTGATCCAAGTATAAAGGATACCCTGGGGCGGGTAGACAATAGGGATAAGTCGTTCATGAACGACCCGTTCACAATGACAGAATCTTTCGAAAGACCCGTGATTGAATCAACTACGTTCTGTGACCTATATTGTTCATATTATGACTCTGTGTATATGTGGCGAGCAGTATTGCCAGAGTTGTACAATTGTAGTAATTTTGTACCTTTTCTAGAAATAACAGAATACGCCACTGTTCGCGAGTTCGGAACTTAAGTAGAGATCGACTTTTCTGGTTTAGTACGACGCGAAAAAAGATTCTAGAATCTAGCAACACTGGCTGCGAGTCATTCATGTGAACTGGTCATTCTAATGAATGATCTGCTGAGTCTGAGACCCGGGTCAGGAAAAAGAACCGAGTCTTGGTCTTCCCATCCCTAGTAGATAGCAAGACAACGACGGCCGTTTCGAACAAACCCAAAGCAACTCCAAACTCCACAGCACAGAAGACGAAACACGCATTTAAAGCCACCCTATGAATACGTGGTAGCGCCATCTAGTAGAATTAACTCCAATACAAAACTCAGTTCCACCGGTAATACAAAATCGAAAGATAGACAACTAAATAAAAGCCATGCACAAGTGCAACACACTCGACTAGTATAGGGAACGCGCTACGCGTTTCACCAAAACACTCGGCGTTAGATTGCGGATCACGTACTCAATTCTTCATCTAATATTTTTACATGGCTTATAACGGATTGAACAAACCCGAAGATTTTGAAACTTTTGCGGGATAGTGCTTCGCAGCTGTAGGTATATGACATGAGAGGTGGTTTCCTCCTCTTCGCCGCAAAGTCTGCATTGAATGGATCCATTGTACCCATTCCTATTCGTTGAATGCATTTTCTTAAGTGACAGTGGCCTGTCAACAGGCCAGTCCCTTGTTTTAACTGGGTATGCGTTAGTATAGTAGGATTCCAGTTGATAGTTTCTTCGAGGGTTTACCAACTGGCCTTTGTATTGGAGTTACTTTTACTAGATGGCGATACTACGTATTTATTACCGCTTGGCTTCACAGGGTGGCTGTAAATGCTGGTTTCCTCTTCTGTGGAGTTGCATTGGGTTATGATTTCCCGTAGAGTACTAGTAAGGACGAAATGGACGGCGTTGTCTACCCGCCCCAGGGTATTCTCATACAAAATATAGTTATACACGATTGTCCGATTTACCACTACATTGACATTTTTATTTTTTTTAATTTAATAATATTTTTCCTTACTTCATTGATAGTTCCCTTTGAAAGGACACCCCCCCCCCCCCCCCCCCCCCCCGATCATGTTATAATATACAGGGGCTACAAATGCATGTGCGTACATGGGGATCTCAAAAACGGTAAGGGATACGAAGGTGTTTAAGGAGGCAAAGTTGTGTAGTTTAAGACTTAATAACTTGGTGAAAGAAAATTGTAAGTATTCCAAACACATTCGGAGATGTCCGAAACATACCGAAGTATTGTTTTTAATTGTTTAGACTAGGGGGAAAAACAAAAAACACTTTTTTATAGTCGTTTTTATGTTTTACAAGATGGCGTTATTTGTAAATCATCGTAAATTAAGACACAAAAATTAAAAAGCAAAACTGAAAATACGCAACTTTGTCTCAATTTAACCATATTCGTATCTCTTACCGTTTTCGAGATCCTCATGTGGCACCCTGTATATTATTTTCTAAAAAACCATCATGTTCTTAACGTGTATAATCTATATAATATTATTGTATAGAGTTAGAAAAAATATTTATTATATTAATTAACATATAAGTATATTGTATTCTTACAAAGGAAAAAGTTCAGCAACCGGGTATACTAACTGATGTTACTAAACGCCATCTATTCAGGATTTTTGCAGTGATCAATATTAACTGAAGTAAACAAATCGTCTAGTCAAGATATAACTATAAGCTTTATTTAAATTAATATAGACAGGGTGGTCCATTATTACCAACGCAGAATTCGTGTTTGTTTAGGATCGACTTTAGGCCGCAAATTAATATTTTTTAACTAGGATTGGTATACCATAAAGCAGGAGCAGTCGAAACATATTTTTCGATGAAGACAAATTTAGGGAAAAGGTTTATAAGTGACCAACAACATGGGAAAATATTTTATTAGCAGAGGGGACATCGGTTCTGCTTATCCGATAACCTATAAATCGATTTTGACCTTTGCCTTTGACGTCTTGTCAACTTTTATGTCGTCGTTGGGTGAAGCGTCAGTTCTCGCCTTGACGCTATACAGGGTGTTCATTTGAAAACTTCCCACCTCGATTTTCCTGCTTTAAAATGAAAATGTGGAAAGTCGCTCGGACCCGTCGATTTCTATTTCGAGGGGGATATCTTTTGCGTATATTGTCAATCTTGTTACTTCAAGCCCCGCCCCTAGGAGGGAGGGGGGGGGGGGGTAAAATCTAAATCTTAAATGGATACCCCTATTTTATATAATTTTTCTTGGATTCTGCATAAAATTCTGAACATTTTTTAATAAAAGCATTATTAGTCTATACTTAACAGTTTCCGAGATATTGACTCTTAAAAAATGACATTTTTCAACTTTGACAGCGTCTAGCTTTCTAACTGTACGTCTTAGAGCAAAATGGCTTACATGTCCCTTTCTTCGATTTTTATTATCTTTCCAATAGTGTCAACTTCCGGTCAAACCGGAAGTACTATATTTCTTACATCCGGTTTAACCGAAAGTTCACACTATTGGAAAGATAATAAAAATCGAAGATAGGGACATGTAAGCCGTTTTCCTCTAACACGTACAGTTAGAAAGCTAGACGCTGTCAAAGTTCAAAAATGTCATTTTTCAAGAGTCAATATTTCGGAAACTGTTAAGTATAGACTAATAATGCTTTTATTAAAAAATGTTCAGAATTTTATGCAGAATCCAAATAAATTATATAAAATAGGGGTCTCTTTTTAAGATTTAGATCTTACCCCCTCCCTCCTAGGGGCTTGAAGTAACAAGATTGACAATATACGCAAAAGATGTTCCCCTCGAAATAAAAATCGACGGGTCCGAGCGATTTTCCACATTTTCATTTTAAAGCAGGAAAATCGAGGTGGGAAGTTTTCAAATGAATACCCTGCAGGGTGTTCATTGTTCGTTCTTATGAACGCAATGATTGCTATTATTATTTATGTGCAAATGTCCATCCAAAGTTGCCAAGTTGGTATAAAAAAACTATTTTTCAAGCGGAATTTAAATGTAATATGATTGCAATTTCCTTAAAAAAACATTTATTGTTTGGCTCCTTTTATGGGTTTAAAATTTTTTAAATTGTAGCTAAACTGACTCTAGATAATCATATTTCTGAAAGACATAACAAACCGTCGATGCCACATAATCTCTGCGTCTAATGTGGGTTACCCTGTACTTGGATTTTCATTGCTATGTTTAATTAAGGGTAATCATATAGTAACCTATAAGTAAAAAGTGTATGTATTATTCCATTTTCTCTGGATATGTAACTGTTAACAATAAGATAGAGTAGGGCTGTGTGGTACTGATTCCTTCACAATTTCATTGTTTGGCGATCATGTGACAAGGCAGAGTAAGATACTAAATTTAATGCCATTACTTCAGAGTCTCAGATGATAAATGACTGAACAATGGAAACTGGCAATACAATGGAATTCTAAAGAATTCAGGTATTAAATAATAATCATACTCTATTTACGCTTGTTAACAACTTAGTACACACGACTTTAAAGGAAATAATTTGCAAATTTTAAGTTTCAGCAGAATTACTACTTAATATAGCAAGTATAAGTACGGGACCTATAAAAGCATGCGTTTCTCGATTTCTATGAAATTTGGTATAAAAGTGGTAGGTTTATACCATAGACCTTTTAGACATAAACATTTCGCTGGTTCAGAATTATACGGTTCTATGTTACAATAAGACAATTTTGAGAAAAACGTGTTTGAAGTTTCGGGTATCAGCATACCCTAGTAGGAAATTCACAACCAAGGAATTATTTTAGCAAACCTTCGTAGAGATAAGTATAAAGGGGTATTATTGTTTTTTGAATAAATAAATAATCAATTTTTCATATAAAACATGTTTTTTAAATTACATAGGACATTGTAGCTTAAGACTAGTAAACTGAAATAACAGTTAGTAAGGTGACATAGGACTTTAAGGCAAACTCAAAATTAAATAAATAAACAAAATATATTTTTTCTATTTCGCGTTCATAATAAGCTCAGTGCGATACGCATTTGCGTATCGTAATGAAGCTATTTCGATACGCGTTTTTTCTTTATTTGATGTTGGTAACATTTAAATGTTTTATTTCATTGACTTGCGCGGCCTTTGTGATTTACGCGAAACCCCATTTTTCGCAGAGGAAAACTAGTTTGATAACCTACTTTTTTATTCTGTGTGGATAACAGTCATGTATGTTGGTTGCATAAATCTATATATCAATCTTTTGTAGATGCTTCAAGCTATCATTTTCTGCCAAATCCTATCCAAAATTCAATCTACTAACCTTCCAATGTCGATTTTAACTTCAACTTTATTTGAATTTTCCATCTTCCCTATACTAAATTGCAATGCTGTGACGTAAATTCACGTCTTTTAAAATTCGAAAAAAAGTAGCAAAATCGCCCGAATTTCCGAACGCTCTGTATATGTACCGAATGTACAAGGATCACACAACGTATTCCGTTCAATTTTAAATCTCATATCGCTAAAATAACTTTAGAATCTCGTGGTGAAAATGGGTCAATAAATCAAAAAATGACAGTTTGCAAAATAATTTTTGTTGCCCAGAGGCTACTATGATAAAAAAATAGTATTACCAACATAAAATTTAGACATAAGGATTTATTTTCTTTTTAAAATGTATTTTTCTTGATTATAAAAGGTGAAATAGAAAAAAATGTATAAAGCACATGTTTCGTAAGGCGTTTTAGCGCAGGTGTCAATAAAAAACTCGCCACTTTGTGGCTCGTTTTTTAAAATAGACGCGTGCGCTAAAACCGCTTCTTATGAAACGTGTACTTTAATATACTATTGAAACCTTGAAAAAAATCAGTTTCGGATTTCGCTCTATCCAAAAATCAAAAGAATAACTACAGGAACTAATAAGATTTATTAAAATATAAAAAATTATAACAATAATATTATTTGTTTAACGTTACATACAACCACTAACTAAATTCTCAGCTTCTCACGACATACAACACTACACATAGGACTTGTATTTATTGTGTTAGATGAACTAAAGATGTCACTGAAAGTTGTAAGTTACACATAGAACCTTGTGACACAGATAAGTCTAAAAGTAATAAAATTGTTACATAGAACCTTATAATTCTGAGCCAGCGATTTTACAGATCCGTACAGCTTATCTCGTGCGCAAACAAAGGGTGAAAAAAAGCGCCAGCAGCTCGCTCGCAGCAACGAATTTTTTTTTGGGGGTTTTTGGGTCATTTACCCCATAGGTATGTTAAATGTGCTATATACGAATTTCCCAGAACCCGGAATTTTAAAATACGCCCCACTCTACACTTGGATATAATAACGTTATTCGGTATTAGTCCAACGTTATTAAAACAAACGTTATTATAATATCCAAACGTAGAGCAGGTGTATTTAAAAAAAAAAAAAGTTTTAGAACCGCAGCGGCACGACGTGAATGACAGTAAATAGTCCGGGAGTCTGCGAGTGATTTTGGTGAGATATTTCTTCGTAGCTTATTTTTAGTTATAATGAGAATAATTTGAAGTTAAAATGAACAATTTAACGTCATGATGAAGCTGGAACACCAGCGCGCAGCGGCTCTGATATATCTTCTTATGAATTATATAAAGCACAATCCGCTATGGCGATCATGGTTATATATTACAACACTTGGTGTTTTATGAGAAGTCATTGTTGTATTATGCATAGCATTTTGATCTTATGATACATGTCTTATGATCCTATCTCTTCATAATATGCTGCATTGAGTTACTATGGGCCTGTTCGAAATCACAATTACTTATTATATTATTCGACATGTTTAGTCAAAATAATAAAAGGAAAAGAAAATAATGTTTGCTTGAAACTTAAAATTGCAAATTATTTTTTTAATAATTTACACACAATAATTTATGGTTCCTGATTCGTATAAAACGTTGTTTTGTGTAGATTTTTTTAAAGATGTGCACTTGTTTTGTTTTTAATTTTGCAAAAGATAAAATACTGTTTATTTAAAAATAAATTTCGATACCGATCGAGTACCCATCAACAACCTACCACAGATAGACCTAGTTTATTTACACAGGCTTTTCACGTGCACTAACTGGCAGTCTAAAGCTCTTTTGCCAGATCCTTCAGGGACTCTTTCTTTTTGATACATGCTAAAAAATGTATCTCAATTTTATGTATGTATACAATAAATATAAATTGGCAAGTGTCATTGTACATAATTTTCTGTTACCTACAGGTCTTACGTACAATTTTATCCGCCAAATCATAAATATACCTATGAAAATTCTTCAATTTATATATATTTTGGTAAGCTTGGCAACGTCGAGAATCGACGATGGCATGGCCAATGGCATTGCCTTCTCGATTTTAAAGAAGTGAGGAAGACAGCATTATACTAGTCTCTTCATAAAGGCACTTTGACGGATCCAGATGGGTCGGGTAGGGGGGGAGGGGGTCTCCAAGGGGGTGAGATCCACCACAGGCGGCGTCTTAAAGTTAGCGGCACGGAGTTAAACTCAAAGATTTGTTATAGCCCGGGAGCTAGTAACAGATTTGTGCGACCAATTTCATCTCGACCGATAATTTGTGGAATGATTCAGGCAGTTTTGTCATGGACAGGGCTGACAAGAGGGGGGGGGGGGGGGGCTGGGGGGGCAAATTTCCCGGGCCCACGTCTCTTTTAAGGGCCCGTGCTCGGGCTGCGCAGTTAAAAAAATATGATATATTATAAAAAATATATAAAATCTCTGTTGACAAAAAATTACTTTGTAAACATTACATAGGTATGTAAATTGTTAGACGACTTGGCGAATAATTAATGTTCTAAGTACCAAATATCGATACATTTTGTCCTCGCCCGTCCGGCCCAATAATATGTGTATTAACATCGATTTATTATTCGAGGAGTTTATAAAACTTTCATCTTTTTTGGAGAACCTACCCGAAAATTTTGTAGATTTTAGAATTGACCAACAATGGGTTTCTTATTTAAAAATTATATTTTTGTTATTATTTTGGGGTAGTAAAGACTTATTTTAATAAAAATGAACAGTTTTATTGCCAAAACGACTATGAATGTGGAATATTTGAGAAACAATTTTAGCTCATTAAGTATTGAGCAAAAAATTAAAATTAAAATTGAGGGAAGACCTAAACTCGAAATTAACTTGACAAGACCACAATGTGTAAATCTAGGGACTTTATTGTTATTGATAAGTTTGCCGCAAATAAAAACAGAAGAATGAACTTTATTTTTAAACAAAGTACCCACTAATGAAAAATAAACTGACCTTTTTTATTATTTTTATCTTATTTCATTTCCAATAAAATAAGTAGGTAATCATAAATTTTTAATATATTTATTAAAAATTATTGACCAAATTTGGGCGTGGTCTTAAAAATTTTTCGCCTGCAGCGGACTTTTAGTGCACCCCCAAGTTAATAAGTCACAAGCCGCCACTGGCTAGGACCCTACCTCCCGCTTTTTAATATTTTAAATCTGGCAGCCCTAGGAATGGGCACGGGATGCAGCATAGCCCCCGGGCGTGACCTGGCTCTCGACGGCCCTGGTCATGGAGCCTCGTGCACGTCAGCTGCGGCACCAGCGGTGGGTGGGCCAACGGCAGCCGCAAAATCACGTTAAAAAAAAAAATTATTTCATCCCGGTTGAAAGTTCGTGAGTGAATAGTTATTATAATACTGAAGTGAAAAAAAAACGTCAGCTGGCTGTAACGCGGTGGATTATACGTCAGCTGCTTATACGAACATGAAAAAAAAAGTATTTTTGGTGATTTAATCCCGATTGAAAATTTGTCAGATGATAGTTTACATAATTCTTTGAATAAAAAAAATCGTCAGCTGTGTATATGTCGGTGGAAAAACCGTCGACTGACGCAGTGAAATGTGTGGCGCGATATGTAGCTGTGAGTTCCGCTCGTCTATTAAAACACATCAGCTGACGAATTTCCCCCCGGCATACAGTCAGCTGATTTATTTGTTCACTTCAGCTACTATGTCGACTATTATCTGACAATATTTTAATCGGGATGAAATAACTTAACAAAAGTTATTTGACATAACTCTCATTGCACGCGCAGAAATAACATATATTTTAGAATTGTATATACGGTTTTATCACTTATTAAACCAAATTATATTTGTTATATTTCAAGCAATGTATGTATATACAGGGTCACGTTGAGTGGCCTATTAGTAGAAGATCTCGGAAACGAGTAAAGAGGCTTTAAACTTTTAAAATATTATATTTTGACGTTTGTATTACTTCCGGTTATACCGGAAGTTATGGCCAACTTTGGTATTTTAAATGGAATACCCTGTATGTTTTAGCATTTTTGGATACCTTATTGAAACCTAAGTAATTTTTATTAACAATGATCTATACCTATCTCTAACCGTTTTTGAGATATGAATTATAAAATGCATTTTGGTAATTATCTATTATACGCACACCACGCCGATTTTGATGATTTTTTCAGGAAACACGTATTTCGATGCGTAGATTACGAATCCGAAAACGAAAGTTGTCGGAAAAGCTTAGTTTCCAAGATATTTCCTTCTTAAGTTACGATTTTTCATGGGTTTGTTTACATCGTGTTTACTTGGGATTTTTTACGTTTTTCAGCCACCTCTCACTACTTTTTAGGTTACACAGTATATAAACTAATTTAAATCGTGGTTAAAAGAAGGAAAATGCGCTTTTTCACGAGCATTTTCCTTCTTTTAACCACGATTTTCCACTATGGGAAGCCATCGAAGAAACGAGGTTAGGGTAAGTTTAAGTTTTAGATTTTATGTTGGTAACCATGACTAATATTTTGTGCGAAACTATTTATATTTAAATCAATCTAGTGGGCGCTCTTTTTTCAATTTTTTTCGTTTTTAAAAGTGCTTTCCGCTACTTTTCAGTCTCAGTCTTTTTATTTAGGAATTTCAGATACAAATATTTCGAGCTCCAATAAATAATCAATAGGAGGCAAATAGGCATTAGTTAATACTAAAAATGCAGTGAAATTCATTTTTTGGAATAGCATTCTAATAAAAATAATGTCTTACGAACTTAACACAAACACATATTTTAAGATATTTTTTTTTAAATTGCTCATAATTCCAAAACGACTAAAAATATTGATACTGGCATATTAAACATTTAGATGGGAAATTTGATTCTCTACACGTTACTAAAACAAAAAATATGGTGTTCCATTTGCAAAAATTGACTTATGCACATTTATCTAAATGGCCACATTGGCACACTTTTAAAAACCCCCTGTATGCAAAACAGCAAAACATGAAACTTAAGTAATGTAGTCTAAAGATCTATGTTTTAGTTAAAACCCTAAAAAATTTTAAATGTTTTGCTTTATTCATTTCAAAATTACTGAACTTACTTCTCGGTAAGGTTTTTACATAAAAAATGCATTTTATAATTCATATCTCAAAAACGGTTAGAGATAGGTATAGATCATTGTTAATAAAAATTACTTAGGTTTCAATAAGGTATCCAAAAATGCTAAAACATACAGGGTATTCCAGTTAAAATACCAAAGTTGGCCATAACTTCCGGTATAACCGGAAGTAATACAAACGTCAAAATATAATATTTTAAAAGTTCAAAGCCAATCATACCTGCTACCGAATCTTTAAAAATATAACTGTACTCGTTTCCGAGATCTTCTAATAGGCCACTCAACGTGAATCACCCTGTATATACATACATTGCTTGAAATATAAAAAATATAATTTGGTTTAATAAGTGATAAAACCGTACAATTCTAAAATATATGTTATTTTTGCGCGTGCAATGAGAGTTATGTCAAATAACTTTTGTTAAGTTATTTCATCCCGATTGAAATATTGTCAGATAATAGTCGACATAGTAGCTGAAGTAAACAAATAAATCAGCTGATTGTATGCCGGGGGGAAATTCGTCAGCTGATGTGTTTTAATAGACGAGCGGAACTCACATCAGCTACATATCGCGCCACACATTTCACTGCGTCAGCTGACGGTTTTTACACCGACATATACACAGCTGACGATTTTTTTTATTCAAAGAATTATGTAAACTATCATCTGACAAATTTTCAATCGGGATGAAATCACCAAAAATACTTTTTTTTTTCATGTTCGTATGAGCAGCTGACGTATAATCCACCGCGTTACAGCCAGCTGACGTTTTTTTTTTCACTTCAGTATTATAATAACTATTGACTCATGAACTTTCAACCGGGATGAAATAAAAAAAAAGGTTTTTTTTAACGTGATTTTGCGGCTGCCGTTGGCCCACCCACCGCTGGTGCCGCAGCTGACGTGCACGAGGCTTCATGACACAACTGCCTAAATCATTCCACAAATTATCGGTCGAGATGAAATGATCGACCTCAATCTGCTACTGGCTCCCGGGCTATTAGGTTAGTTTGTGACAAGACGTTGACACGTACCCGTTTGTTTATTAATTTAATATTTTGAGGATAGTTTTATGACAGAACGTTGACATCGATACTTATATTTTTAGTTTTGTTTGTCAAATCAGGACAATACGTTGGACAGGGCGTCATAATATCAAAAAAAATCAACTGCCATTTTGGTTTCCTTGTCGACTACTTAGTTTGGTTTGTATCTTTGCTCCACGAGTTAAACATCAAAATTTCATTTATCTTTTTTTAATAAACAGGCCTGTGTTCTGTTTTACTTACTCCTCCTTAAATCCCAAAAATTCTGGGCCAATGGAAATAAACGCGTCAATTTGCTCGAACGGAGCCTATCCAAACCGATAGAAAATCATTTGTCATTCTACAAGTGTTCTTTTATAAACGTCTGCGAACTTTAGGTTATATTTCGGTAAATCGCGGTTTATTTGTGGTATTGAAATTGTATGGATTTGGCTAGCTACGGTATTGTGGACCGAAAATATGCCGATTCTTCTCCAAATTTTACTTTTTGCCAGTAAGTGTGGTACTGACATTATTCTAGTGTCATAGTTTAGGTAAACCCCGCACTCCCCTTGCTCTTACTAACGTAGTCGAGAGGCGGAGTCATTTTTATGGTCGCGCGGCCAGTGAGATCCCGACTGCAACGCATCGACCATTGACTTAATACACTGTTATCTGGCCGCGCTAAAAGTGTCGATTTATTTTTCTTTATTTTATCTCTTGCAAAAACTCTTCTGTAAAAACTTATTATTTTGTAAATTTTTGTAAATTTATTATGTACATAGTATAGAAACCTACGTGTATTTTGCCTGACTGATACTACCTTATATGTTTTCTCCATTTTTTTTTGTCAATGTAAATGTTACATTAGTGTTTTAGTAGCTTTACTTGCACCAGTATATATTATTCTGTTTAGTGTTTACTACTTACTAATTTTAAAACAAATAAATGTTTATTTTTTTTAGCCTCTAAGGATGTTGTACATACAAATATAGACTGCTTGAGTTATATTATAAACCATTACAAGTACATACATTTACGTATGTACATATAGTACATAATAAGCTTAAAACTACGATAAAAAATATAATATAAGGTCAATCCTTCTAGTCTCCATTTAGCTTAAGAAAGATGTGTTTTTCAGAATAAGAATGTGACACTAAATGTTTAGAGCTTTAAGAACTGTTAGATATCTTTTAATTATTATGTATACACGCTCCAATTTGTCTTACGGGTCTGTACGAAGTAACACTTGTTTTTACATTTTTGTATTTACTAGTAATTTGTTCTTTTAATTCAGAACTTTATCTTTTGAAAAAAAGAACAATATTGTCCGGCAAAAGATTAAGGTTATTTGTCGGGAAAAAAGGGAACCAAATTCGGTTAAAATAACTTGAACACAAATGGCGGGTTATTGACTATCTGACTCCATCAGGAATTAAACACCCAGGCAAAAAAAATTATAATTTTTATTTAGTATCAATCCTTTTTTTTACCTATTTGTCCTTAGTGTGTGATTTTCACATCATAACATACACGTAGGGAAAATGTTTGTCCGCCCATCTCTTAGTAATAAGTTAGAATAGTACAAATATGAAGTATCGCAAAGTAAACAGAGGTAGGTAGATTATGTTTCCCCGCTCCATCGTATTGCATCTCGCTCATGGCACTTGCTGGTGGCACGCCGCGCCGCTTCGATTCTATTAATATCAAACAAATGTTCATTCTTTCGTACGTTGCCGCCTGAATGAAAGGATCAGGATCAAGCAAAACGCATCGAGCCAGCCAGATCCGATGCGATGGAGTGGGGGAAACAAAATCTACCTATTTCTGTTTACTTTGCGATACTTCATATTTGTAGTATTCTAACTTACTACTAAGAGATGGGCGGACAAACATTTTCCCTACGTGTATATAAGGTACTTCCATATTTAAAATATTTGGAAGTTGATATTCGAAAATTAAAAAAGCCTACAGAAAACCTGGATCTGCAATTTCCCAAGCAATAAACCGAAATTGTAAGTTCAATTGAGTTATGGTGTGTGCGGATAGAGTTTGGTAAAGGAAATATTAATAGGTATAGAAGAAAAAGTCATTCTTTATAAAAAACGTCTGCTTGTGCTAAAACAACATTTTCGAATATCAGATTTGCTTTTACTATACAGGGTTCGTCAAAAACAACATTTTTACTTTCTTGGAACTTTTTTTTTCAATTTCTTTATTTATAAAATTAATTTTGTTAGTGTTGAAACTACAATTTCAAACATTATATTTGCGATTACTATACAGGGTTCGTAAGAAACAACAGTTTTTGTTTTTTGGATTTTTTTTCAATTTTAATTTTCAATTCCTTTTGACGACTGGCTAAATCATCACCTTGTGAACAAATGGATTGGAAGGTAGCTAGGGTCCAAATCAGTTGGCACGTAGGAGTCCCGATCTCACAATTATCGACTTTTATTTATGGGGATATCTGAAGCCACCCAAGGGCGTCCATAGAGCGTTTTTCAGGGGGGGGGGGGCAAAAACTTAAACAATATTTTTTTATCTACTAACTAACCACTGTACTATTCAATATTTTTACTGAATTATGAAATAAATTAGTATTGTGGGCGCCTAGGGGGGGGGGGGGGGCAAGTGCCCGTTTGCCCCCCCCCCCCCTATGGACGCCCTTGAAGCCGCCTATGTATAAAACCAATTTTAATAATAACTTAGATCTCTTGAAAGAAAAAATAGGAGTAGGTATTGTAAATATCCCAATACAACAAGTTAGGAACTGTTATCAGGAATTCAGATGTCGAGTTGATCTATGCGCTAACTTGGTGGTACCTCGTTTAAATAAAAGTTTTATAATTTATGATTGAATGAATTGAAGAAATATGGCATGTAATAATAAAGATACATCAAAAGTATGTAAATAAAAACTGGTTACTCGACCAGATATAAAATGATATTCGAAGTAAGAAAGCAACAACAGTGTTTGCTTTTACGTAAATTTATTTTAAACGAAATCTAAGAAACTTAAAATGTTGTTTCTGACGAACCCTGTATATTAATTGCAAATATACTAAGTGACATAGAAACCCGAACACCCATTAAAAATGATTTAACTTCAATACTATTTTACATAAACATCCAGAGGGTCATAGTAAGGAAATGATTAAAATTTCAATCCATCTCCATCAATCAAAGACAGAGTAAGTTTATTCGGTTTGTTCCGGTTTGTGGAATGTGAAACTGATAAGGCTAAAAATTTAATCATACCTTCCTTTTGTGATGATAAACTTGTATACAAAATATTATGAAAATTAAATCATTTTTACTGGGTGTTCGGGTTTCTATGTCACTTAGTATATGATATTTAAAATTGTAGTTTTAGCACAAGCAAACTTCATTTAATAAATCAAGGAATAAAAAAAAATCCTAAAAAGTAAAAAATGTTGTTTTTGACGAACCCTGTATAGTAATCGCAAATCTGATACTCGGAATTGTAGTTTTTCAGCACAAGCAGACATTTTTATAAAGAATAACTTTTTCTTCTATACCTCTAATAAAAAAGTTTTTCCTCTTCCAAACTCTATCCGTGGATACACTGTATAAAGTTCGGATGTCAGGTAAAAAACCTTAAATCAGAGTCGGCATTGGAAATTATCATTTATGGTTATTAAAGAGACTAAAAGTTTACAGGCAATTAGTACCCACCACAAAAGGCATACATACATTGACTGCCGCTCCTGTATGTGTATGCTTTGTGGTAAGTACTAATTGCCTGGTAAATTTTAGTTTGTTTAATAATAAATAATATTTTTCAGTGAGTCCTTATGCCGACTCTGCATGGTTTTACTACCTCTTATCCGGACTGTAGAAAAAAATGTTGTTCCCTTTGCTAAGGGCGAGGGTAGTGGCGCATTCGCCATTTCATTTTGACCAATATTTCCTTTATTTCACATTTTATTAAGACAACGACCAAATTCCCATCTTTAGAGCACAATTACCTACGGTTTTAAAAAATTTCAAGCATAAGCAAAATACGAAATTTTGTAAAATTTGTCAAAATTTTTTTCTGCTTTTGGCACCTTGCAAACGGGTAATTGTGCTTTTACGATGGTTATTTAGCCGACTTTTTGACAAATAAAAGTATCAGATATATTGGTTAAAAAATGAAATGGAGAATGCTTTAGTAGCCACAACTCTTAAACCGCATCATTATAATATCTTTTATTTAAGCTATTACGTCTATTTTGTATTACAAATATTAAATTGAAACAAACCCAATATTACAAAAATATCGTTTATAATAGCAAAGCTTTTAAATGTATATAAAAATGTTATTTGTTAATATGTTTAGAAAAACTCTACCAGACAGATATTATGCTTAAATTAGATCCTTCGGAGGAACTGATCTGATTATCTGGTACACATAGGTACAGGGTCTTCCAACGAGGACTGAACAGGGGCTCATTTTTGAGCTTCCTTGTAATTAAAGAAAAATCCAAAATAGCCAATCGATGTACTTTTTCCTGCAGAATTCAAAAATGAAACCAAAAATTTATTTGAACCAGAAACAAAAGAGTTACGCTATGGATAAGGTGTTTTTTACATGGAACATAGCTTTTTTTATACGATTTTTGGAACGAGTGATTTTTTTTTGTCCGTTCTGATTAAAATATTTAATATTGTGACAGCTATTTTTATTAAGTTTTAATGTTTTATCCAGTATAATTTAACTTTAACCTGTTTGAAACATACACTAGGTAATAAAGGTATAATCACCTTTGAATCCTTCAAAGTAATTTCGGCAATATTATAGTAAATTTGTCAAATTTTTTGACTTTGAAGGATTCAAAGGTGATTATACCTTTATTACCTAGTGTATGTTTCAAACAGGTTAAAGTTAAATTATACTGGATAAAACATTAAAATTTAATAAAAATAGCTGTCACAATATTAAATATTTTAATCAGAACGGACAAAAAAAAATCACTCGTTCCAAAAATCGTATAAAAAAAGCTATGTTCCATTTAAAAAACACCTTATCCATAGCGTAACTCTTTTGTTTCTTGTTCAAATAAATTTTTGGTTTCATTTTTAAATTCTGCAGGAAAAAGTACATCGATTGGCTATTTTGGATTTTTCTTTAAATACAAGGAAGCTCAAAAATGAGCCCCTGTTCAGTCCTCGTTGGAAGACCCTGTACATATTGAAGTACCCAAGTATAAGTACATCAGTCCTTTCAAAGTAATTTATACACATACATGTTACAACTTCTTCCAGCATTTTTAAAGTAAACTAAAAAACTGCAAAATATATTTTGCCGAAAGAATTATTTCAAGCAACTTGATAAAATTTAAAATGCTTTTTATAAATAGTGCAATTTCAACCGTTAACATTCCTTCTTTCTGTAGTTATATTAGTAATTTTCATCGAGGCACTTCTGTCCTTAAACAATGTGGTATGGGGGACATATCAAACAAAATTATTACAAAAAGGTATAATGAACGAGAAAAAAACATCCAGAAAAAATATTTTCTTATTTTAGAATGTAGCTAATTTAGTTAATTTGCCTTGTTTTGTCGTTTATTGCCTCTCATATTGTAATGATTCTTTGAATAAGTCGGTGTAACACTGAGTAAACTGATATAAATGTACAAGTACAATATTATAAGTTACCACACGAAATCAGTAAAATAAAGTAATATTTGTAATTGGACAGGGTTGTTTTATTTTTGGACATTATACATATACCTTCATCCAAAGTACAATTTTTAATTATTCATACTAACTATCCAAAGAAAACGAATAAAAAAGAACTTGCGTTTCTGAATTTTCATGAAATAGCGTTGCGTCGTTATGATGGGCTTTGCTTAAATTTAAGGATATAAGCATAATAATATATCGGAATATATTTTTTTTAAATTTATTTAATCTCTTACAAACACAAAAAAGTATTAACAAGGAAGAGAGCTTAAAACTAGGGACTAGATGAAGACTGAAGAAAATTTCAACATTTGAACTTTACTATCTAACATTTAGATCTGTAGTTATGTTATCTTAGAAAATAAGACTTAATTTCTGTAGCGTTTGACTTAAATAAATCAATATTAGCCCTATCAATTAAACGATTATATTGTTCTAACATTATGATCAAGTGGTGAACAATATATGAAACAAATAATACAGCCTGCATAGATCTTCTACTTTCTAGAGTCACAAAATTAAAAGAATCAAGCATACCTACTTCTATACGATATCATATATATGTCGTAGGCTGATAGTGAAATCCGTCATTTCATGAAAAGCCTAGTCACTTCATGAAGCGTCTGCAGATTGTGTAAAAACATGAAATTACACGATCTGCCGCGTCACTTCATGAAGATACCTTGACGTTTCGGCGTATTATGTATAACACAATCTGCCTAATTTTAAATATCGTCACTTCATGAAATGCCACAAAAACAAGGCATATTGTGTAATTCCGTCTAAAAGGTATATTGGCAACTGGTTTGTTTGGGTTTGTCAGAGCATTTTTTTTATTTTTATAAAATAATATTAGTTGAAAAAATGTAATTAAAAAAAAAATGCTCTGGGGAACAACGAACAAACCAGTTGCCAATATACCTTTTAGATGGAATTACACAATCTGCCGACTGACATGACATCGTTAGGTACTCCATGAAGTGACGATATTTAAAATTAGGCAGATTGTGTTATACATAATACGCCGAAACGTCAAGGTCTCTTCATGAAGTGACGTGGCAGATCGTGTAATATCATGTTTTTACACAATCTGCCGACGCTTCATGAAGTGACTAGGCTTTTCATGAAATGACGGATTTCACTATCAGCCTACGACATATATATAAATATATATATACAGTGTGTCCACGGATGGACCTAACTATACTTGCAAAAAACTTTATTTTCCATTTTTCGAAAAAAAGTCATTCTTCATAATTTTTTTTGCTTATTAAATAAATATAATTCAGGTAAGAAAATTTCCATTTTTTTATACAGGGTGCACAAAAAATGTAAAAATGTAGATTTGCAAAATTAAAAATTTTCGATCCGACTTTTTTGAATGATCAAAATAAAAGAGATTGGAAAGAGAATTCGAAGAGCCGAATAAAGTTTTGAGATATGACCTGTGGTAACTACGATATTTTATATTAAAGTTAAATAAATTATTGTTATTTTCCTTCAGATTAAAGTTTTAATATAAAATATCGTAGTTACCACAGGTCATATCTCAAAACTTTATTCGGCTTTTCGAATTCTCTTTCAAATCTCTTTTATTTTGATCATTCAAAAAAGTCGGATCAAAAATTTTTAATTTTGCAAATCTACATTTTTACATTTTTTGTGCACCCTGTATAAAAAAATGGAAATTTTCTTACGTGAATTATATTTATTTAATAAGCAAAAGAAATGATGAAGAAAGACTTTTTTTCGAAAAATTGAAAATAAAGTTTTTTACAAGTATAGTTAGGTCCATCCGTGGACACACTGTATATATGGATATTCATTATTTTTCCTGACATACAAGTAGCGCAGGTTTTTTGTTTTTGTACTCTTTCAATGAGATCTATATTCGTCTTGGCTTGAAGCGCCCAAATGCGTATGCGTATTCTAAATGAGGTCTTACCAAGGCATTATACAGTTTTATAATATATGTTTAAAATTTTTTGTATTTCTAATTACAAAGCCAAGCAGCCTATAGGCCTTATTTCCGATACAATTATAGTGTTTAAAGTCCGATTGCACATAAACTCCCAGATCCTTAAACTCATCCCTCCGAGTCAGCTCTGAATTATCAAGAAAATATTGATTGTTTATGAAATTTTGCTTCCTAGTGAAGGTCACAATAGCACATTTTTATCAACATGAAGAGACATCCCATTCTCCTTAAACCATTTAGTAACCGAGTCAAAGTCGAGCTGTATTTGTAAGAATCCTGAAATGAAGTGATTTGTCTAAAGATTTTAAAGTCATCGGCAAACAGAAGGTCCATTGAATACTTGATGCAGTTGGACAGGTCATTTATAAAAATGGCAAAACGAAGAGGCCCTAAATTACTTCCTGGGGGCACTCCAGAAGTCACCAGGAATTCCCTAGATAAACATTGGCCAACTTTAACCTGTTGGTACCTAAACATAAGATACGATATAGGATCTTATAAACACACATGCACCGATATAGGTGCGGCTATATCTTCTGTGAAGTTTTAATATAGTCACTTCTCATTTTGATGCCCCTGATTCAATTGAATTCAACACTTAATTATATGAAATTTTTAATCTGTCAAAGCATGTTTTTTTGTATAGGTGGCTCTTTTCTCCTAATGGAAATGGCATTCCTGAAGTAAGTTTTTATTATCCGTTCTGCTACTCATCTAGTCAACAGGATCTAGAACTTAAAGAATATAACCTACCTTACCTATATTACCAGTTATTTTTATATTTACCTTTTTTTTGCTATTGAGAATTCTATAAGCAAAACTTGTGTTATTTTCACTTTAGGTGAAAAATAAGTCAACTGTTTGTTTAAACTAGCGCGCTACAAAGCAGCGGGTACCATACATACATACTACCTAATAGAACCTTTATTTTTATTACATATTATTTTTAAAAAGAAATGCAGTTCATGCTTTTTCCCATTGTTTATTTTTCTTGCAATAAAAATGTTGTTCATGAAAATAATAGGAAAAATACAGATGCATTATCATTCTTAAAAAATATATCTATTTCATTACAGATTGTTACCAAAGCTTGCAGAACCTTCCCATGGACTTTGCGTTTATCAACACCTTGGGGGTAGAATATTGAAATACTTTAAGAAAGTCTGTCGAAAAATATATACCTACTAGTGTTGGGATCACTCGAGTGAAAAATAACCTATTATTCGGTTTTCTTAATCACTTGAACAATTCGATTATCTTCGGAAATAATTCGAGTGACGAACATAAAACATAATTGGTTTTTTTTTTCCAACGCGTCTCCAAAGTTGCTACCCGCATGTCAATCACTCACTACGGCCAGAGCCATCTACTAATGTGTAGCGAGCGGCTACACCGAGTGGTTTCGGTTATTGGCGATATAATTCAAATTAAATACTGCATTACGGGTTACCTGTGTAAGATAATATGATTTATTATTTAGATTTAAATACTGCATCACGGGTTACCTTCTAAAAGACTCATCTTGCAGTCACGACGACACACGGAAAAAGAAAGAACCCAACAAGCGAACCAACCTTGAATAAGCTCTCTTGGTTCATACCGTCGAGTCCCTTCTCTCGACTTATGTTTAACCAATTAAAACGCTTGAAACTCGTTCACACCGGATTTATGCTGACCTAAGTGTCTGCGCGTTAGTGGTCCTGAGAATCAGACCACCCCGGCCTGCAGCCGGAAAACTGCTACTTGAAAAACGTTTCATTGCGGCACTCCGAAAAGCATGCGCCATAACTCTTGGTATAAAAACCTTGGGAAGGGAACAAACAGATATAGATCTACGACGCAGAAGTTGGGTATGTATTTTTTCTTTAAAATTATTAAGTAGGTATATAGGTACTGCGTAATCAGAAGTTTTACCTGGTGACGTTAAAATGCAATTTATGACTCCAGTACTAGTTACCCATGGTATTATGGTGACAATGTAGACGGACGTGAAAATGAGAACCACCGACCGTTATATATTATTATTCTTGGGACTTCAAGTGTGTGAATAAGCTTTTTAGTATTTACTTTAGTTACTTAGGGAGAACTGTCATATAAATTTTAAGTGGAATTTAGCGACATCTGCCCCAAACAGCACAGTACGTACATAATACGTACATTTTAGGTCCATATTAGGTCGTTACGTCCAGAGCCGTAAATTGTATGTCTTATGTACGTACATTGTAGTTTATCTTATGTACGTACTTTACTATACCTTTTTTTTATGTCTTATGTACGTACATACTTTTAATTCACAAAAACTAACATTGGCGCTGTTGTATAGCTTGTTCTCCAGCTGGCCGAGTAACCGGGTTCTGTCGCATATTTTTTGACGTATAGAAGAGAAGGACAGTTATATTCCGACCTACTACAACGCTCAAACTGTCCCTAGGTGCTAATTGGTGCAAAACTGTTAACTTTTCTTGTCCACGTTTTTTTCTCAGTAAATTAAATTCATTTTTTATTATCATTTTAATATTTAATACAATTATTCTATTAGTTTCGATTCTAGAAAACTTCGCCGATGTATGTAGTTTTTCAGTTATTATTCCAGCCTACCATGCTGAGAATGCTGTAAGAATCACCTGATAGTTTATGGATGTTTTTAGTACGTATCTCGTTGAGTCGTTGCATCCTAGTGCTTGTGTTTTATACAGTATTTGTGATATATTATATGAATTAAGACAATTCCTGATGAGTGAGACCTGTGAGACGTAACCTAAGGACATTACTTAGTTTATTCTAAACAGTTATTTTTTGTTATGGTTGTCAATGCAGTTTTTATTTACTATAAATAAACGTAGAAAAAATCATTTACGATAAAGTGCTTCCCTCTTTATTTTCCAAATCTTGGTTAATATAAAAGCGTGCCTTTATTCCATACAATGAATACTTTTTTGTGTCTTTTTGTTGATTTGATTTGTGATTTAATAATATTTATATTAAATCACAAATTGAATCAATTAAAACTCGTTCAAAAGTTTTTAATAAAGCGGAAAATGTATGTACCTTTTATGTATTATTACAAACATCCATAAGACGTACAATATGTACGTACATCGAACGTACATTGAACGTACAACAGTGGCGCACCCAGGGGGGGGGGGGGGGGCAAGGGGGCACGGGCCCCCCAAAACCCCCAATGAAAAAAAAATTATGAAAGTGGATAAGTATTTTAAAAAGTCAATTTTTTTTTAGATTTACCTCACGGGCCTCGTTTGAGGGGGGCCAGGTGGGGCATTTGCCCCCCCCCCCCCCTCTCCCTGGATGTTGACTTATTGACAAAAGTTGACTTATTGAGGTTTAATATCCCAAGAAACACATAAATTTTAATTATAGTTTAATATACTTATATTCAACAATATTTTGGTATTTTTTTGGTTATGGTGTACTAATAAAACGTTTCTTGTCAACGTCTATGTTTTAAACCGTGTAATACAGGTGGACGGTATACCATTTTCTGAGATTACATTATAAATATTGTGATTTTTTCTGGATATCTTACAACATTATTGTTTACTTTTGTTATTATAACTTGTTTACCAAATTATTATTATTCAAAGTCCTATGTGAAAAAAATTAAGTGTTTTTGTCGTATACGTTTTTCGTCTTTTATCCCAAAGTCAACAACTGTTATTAAACGGTAATGAAAATACGGGTAAAGTCCATATTATTCGGAAGTAAAATATTAAAAGGTTGCTGTTTTTTATAAAATTTGCCAAACTTTTTAGTGACGACAACAAAAGAAAACGAAAAATCAATTATTGGTTTCGGAAATTAAAATATTTTCATTGTTTTGTAGAACTATAATTTTAGTATTAATTAACGATAATATTCAATAAGGTGTTAAACCTTTAATAGACGTTTACAGTGTTCATATAAAATTACCAGCACCTGCGACGCTTGCAAGCGCCACGTAGCTATGTGCGTGATTTTCGAGAACTTGCCAGCCTACGTCACGTCTTGCGTCCGACGTTGCCAGGTCTGGGGAAATTACCCTTGCAGACATTGTCGTCGACTGGGGGCCATCATTATTCACGCAAATTCTCGAGAATTTCCTATAATGCCATATAAAAAAAGAACTTTATCAATACTTAATGTAGGTAGGACCTACCATTTTTATTTATAATTATTTTTTTTCTTTTAATGTGTGGTAATAGCAAAAATTGGCGACAACAGGACCTTTGAAGTAATATATTTTTTACTATTCATTTCATTATTATTTTGTTATACAAACAGCCAAAGCAATTTAACTAATTAAAAGAATTTAAATTTATACCGGATGTTGCGCAATTACCACATTCGTCTATTTAACCGGAAGTCGTATATCATAATTTATTATTATCTATCGATTATATCAATTATTTATTAGAAGCGGTACTTTTATCTTTGTTTACTTTTAGCATTTTTGTTACAAATTTATATTTCCTGCTGTCATTTTATTTTTATATTTATAATTTCCCAAACATATTTTCTAAAGACGTATGTCGGAAATGTCAAGTCATTTTATGTTTCAAACTATCCTCAATAAATGTCAAAGATATAAAGTTATGTATCCGCCTATCTTATGCAATTTTCAGCCGGAAACTGTCACCTAATTTTTGATATTTTATTGTTTCCTGCCGGATGTTTATAGACAATAATTAGTCATACATTTTCAGTATCAAAGAAGCCGCATGAAATTATGTGACAGATGGCTACTTAAATTACTTAGTAGTAGTAATTAATTATTGTAATAATTTAGGATTAATGGAAAAATCTTTCTATATAAACGCTAGCAAACTATGAACAAAGATCATAATGCAGTTAAAATCATTCAGTAAAAGTCATTCTGTAGAAGTCATGCAGTCAGTCAACAGTCACATATAATCAGTTTTCCATTCATAGTTAAACCTTTTTAAAACAATGTTATTTAAAAATAAAGTGAACTGTGAAATGTGCTTTTCGGTGTAAAATCGTTCATCTAACCGTCGACGATCAGGTTTGCTTAGACTAGACATTTTTACATTATAGCAAAGATTTTGACATTACGATGATAAAGGCTGGGTTGGGTTTGCTTCGAGTATTTGTAGGTTAGTGTATGCAAAAAATTTGCGTTCTTTCTTAATTTTGATATTTTTATTTTTATGTTTGCAATGTTGTTTGTACAATGTACATTGTACACTGTTAATTCATAAGTTAATAAATTAAGCTCCCTTTATACAACATCAGTGTTTGATTTTCGTATTAGGAAGGAATAAGATAATTAGGCCAACTCTAAGATTCAATATTCAGTAAATCAGTAAATTCTAAAATATAGTAGTGAAAATATTAACATAGGCAATAATGCCCAAAGTCCCGAATCCACTATAATCTTGTCAAACACACTAAAGATGGCCAGAAATGAAATACCTACATTTCCGTAAATAAAAGATTTTTTACACAATCTGGCAACAGTGTGGGGTTCGACAAATGGTGTCAGGTGTGGGGTTTGTTAAAAGAAAATGAGGAAGTAGACCTGAAGAACTACAAGAAATTTAAATTGAATTACTATAATATCAACGAGTTATAGGACTTTGTGATTGTGGATGTTAAATACTCCCCCACAACAGCATTTTGCCTAATATAAGATTTAAACCTGCAATAATGACTGAAGAAAAGAAAACGATTGAACCTGTAAATCCAGTAGTTTTAAATAATATCGTTATTGGACTTGATGCCGTTCCAAGCTACAATGGAAAAGGTAGCATCGAAGAATTTCTAGCAGTAATTGAAGAAACTGCCTTACTTGCAAATTGGACTGAAGTACAGAAAGTAGCAATTACTCGACTGAAACTCCGAGAAGAAGCAAAACAATTTATCGAAGCTGAAGAAAACCTTAAGACAACGCCAAGTTGGACCACTTTATCTCGTGGTCTGAAAAAACAATTCAAAAGATCCGAGATCAATGGAGAAGCTCGCAGAAAGTATATGGAATGCAAGCAACGGCATGGCGAAACTTGTCGACAATTTCTTACTAGATTGAAAGTGCTTGCAAATAAAACCGTCTCGTACACCGGAACGAATGATATAGATACCGTCTTAAAAACCAACTTTGAAGAAGAACTAACCACTCAATTTGTAATGGGATTAATTATGCCTTTAAAAGCAAAAATTTTATCAAAATCTCCAACCGACCTAAATTCTGCTTTGAAAATGGCAGAATTAGAGGAAGCCATTGAAAGCATAATAAAACCTTCAGTATCACATAGAGAATGCAGAGGCTTGAGTATGGAATCTTCCAATAAAACTATACATAATAATGGAAACCGTCAAAATTTAAAGTGCTATAATTGTCAAAAATCAGGTCATGTAGCTAAGGAGTGTAGACAATCCAAAATTCGCGACTTAAGGTGCTACAAATGCAATAAACTGGGACATTTTGCAAGTTCGTGTCGAACTCAAAATACAAGGGAATTGCGTACCTGTTATAATTGCAATAAGATTGGACATCTACGCATCAACTGCCCGACATACCAGTCCAGGACAATAAATAACCAAAGAGGTTTAAACGCCAGAGCAGCTCCTTTTCAACCCCGAAGTCCGGCTGCTCAGCAAGGCGGAACTCATCAGTAAAAGTAAATGAGGTTGGGATACAGTGCTCTGAACAGTTATTACGCCCTCGTAATATAGCTAAAGTGGTAATAGGGAATAGAGAGTGTACCGCCCTTATAGACTCAGGAGCCATTGTATCCCTAGCAAAACCCGATGTTGCCGAGGGGTTTAAAATTTCTCAAGATATAGAAAATAATTTAGTTGATATTCAAGGAGGTGGTATACCGTGCAAAGGAGAAGTAGTATTGCCTATCATGTTGCTACCAGGAAAATTAATCGAACACTCATTTGTAGTAGTAAATTCACCAATGAGTTTTCAAGCTGACATTTTACTAGGGTTAGATTTTTTGCATAAATATGGAATCAAAGTAGATTGGGGAAATGGATGGATGTATGCTTTTGAAGAGATAATAGCTCTTTTCGAAGAAAAAGCTAAATTGAATAGAGCAAGTTGGTTAACAACATCACTAAGGGAGAGAACTGATAACCAAATATTATTGGAATTAAGGTATCTTAAAGAAGAAGTTAAAAGGTTAGACGCCAAATTGGAGGAAGCGGTTATGAAAAATCTTTCGTCAATGGCCATGAAGGAAGATTTAGTAGATCAGGTGATGGCCATTCACCTGAACTCATTAGAAAAACAAGAAAATCATAACGGTTCCACCAAGATGGTTAAGGAAGCGGCCGCGCCCAAAAATAAAAAGGAAAATAATGCTATTAACAGAAAGGAAGATAGTGTAGTTTTAAATGACAACCAACAAAAAGAAGATAAGAAAGAAAAGGAATTCGCGAATGAGAAGAAAAACAACAGCAAGAACAAGCAGAAAGAACAAGATAATCAAGGGAATGCCCATGCTAAGCAAAATCAAAAGAGAAATGAGAATATGATTCCCTCCACAATTTTCTTATCAGAAGATTTATTGATTCCAGCAAGATGTCAAGTCACTTGCATGGCCAATCTCCAGAGAGCATCTCGAGTCAAGGCCCAGCACGTAGTCGTTGAACCACGTGAAGATGTTCCTCATGGATTGCTCATTGCGAGAAGCCTTAGTAAAGTTAATAATAAAATTCCAATTCGATTAATGAATATAACAGAACAACCGCTTATAATTCAAAGAAAAATCGTTATTGCAGAAGCATATGAAGCAGCTGTAGATACAAAACCAAATTCGTCTTACCAAGAAGTAAGAGGCATAAGTACTGATGACGCATCAGATATACTGTCACAACTAAGACTAGACCAAGATCTGTTCGAAGACCAAGAAAAATTGAAAAAACTTGTGTTGGAATTTATCGATATATTTAGAGCACCTAAGCAAAAACTTACCTGTACATCAAAGATAACTCATCGAATAATTACAGAAGACATTCCTCCTATTAGCAAACGACCATACCGTGTACCCTACCATCGTCAAGAAATATTAAAGAAGGAAATTGATAAATTGCTTTCTGATGGAATCATAACAGAAAATGAGTCACCATGGAGTTTTCCAGCCATACTAATCGAAAAGAAAGCTCATCCTGGGGAAGAGATTCAGTACCGGTTATGTATAGACTTTAGGGAATTAAATGCAGTGACCAAAAGTGATTTTTATCCTCTGCCACACTTGGAAGATACCATAGATCGATTGGCAAAAGCTAGTCTTTTTTCCACCATGGATTTGGCTTCTGGATACTTCCAAATCCCTATTCACCCCGAGGATCAAGAAAAAACAGGATTTTCAACTTTTAATAATCATTATGAATTCAAGAGGATGGCGATGGGGTTAAAAAATGCTCCTTCCTCTTGGCAAAGGTTCATGAATCAGCTGTTTAGTAATCTAACCTACAAGGAATGTTTAGTGTATTTGGACGATATTATTGTTTTCAGTTCAGACGATATCAACGATCACCTTTCACGATTAAGACAAGTTTTTGAGAAAATAAGGGAGAGTAATCTGAAGTTCAAACCAACCAAATGTCACTTTCTTAAAAAAGAAGTGGAATATTTAGGACATATAGTATCAAAAGATGGTTATAAACCTAATCCCTCTAAAACTCGTGTAATTGAGAACTACCCAATACCCAAGAAAGTAAAAGACATACGAGCCTTTTTAGGATTAGCAGGATTTTATAGAAAATTCGTGCCGAATTTCTCCAAAATAGCACAACCTCTCACCGAACTAACAAAAAAGGACGTCAGTTTTAAATGGACCGAGAAACAACAACAAGCATTTGAGATCCTAAAAACAGCACTTATAAACCAACCCATTTTAAAATATCCTAATTTTCAAAACGAGTTTATTCTAAATACTGATGCCAGCGGAACAGCATTGGGAGCCATTTTAACACAGAAATATGATGGATTGGAACATCCCGTAAGTTATGCAAGCAGATCTCTAAATACTGCTGAAAGAAGATACAGCACTATAGAAAGAGAACTTTTAGCCGTAGTATGGGCTGTCAAAAAATATCGGGTATATCTTACAGGAGCACATTTTACCATTGTTACCGATCATCGACCCCTAAAGTATTTATTAACCATTAAAGATCCGAGCTCAAGACTAGCTAAATGGGCTATGTTTTTAATGGAATACACCTTTACCATCGAGTATAGACCTGGAAAAAGGAATACGAATGTAGACACGCTATCTAGACTAAACATACAGGAACAAGAAAATAAAACACCCCAGAGAGTAGCTCTTATAACTAATGATGAACAGCTTCAGCCCATTCTTCCCGTTATTTGGTCTAGAGAAGAAATAGCTACCTTACAACAGCAAGACCTTAATTTACAAACCCTAATTACTAAAAAGGAATACGCTGACGATGAGGATGACTTTTATATAAGCTCTGATAATATTCTTTATAAAAAAAGGTATACAAATGAAAGAAATGATAAAATAGTAGCTCCAGAGAAAATGAAAAATGACATCTTAAAAGTTTACCATTCGTCCGTCTTTGCGGCACATCCAGGACAACAAAAAACATTAGAAGTTATTAAAAAAGATTTTTATTGGAAAAATATGAAACAAGATGTAATCAAATATTGCGAACAATGTCATTCATGCAATTTAATTAAAAGTCCGAATCAGCCTTCAGCAGAACTACAGAAGACTCCAGTACCTGAAGCAGTTTTTAGTTTTATTAGTCTTGACATTGTAGGACCTCTAAACCGAACTTCCAAAAATAACCGATACCTACTTACATGTGTGGATTTCCTTACTCGTTATCCAGAATGTATACCCATACCGGATATATCTGCAGAAACAGTAGCTCGAGCATTTGTAGAACACATTATACTACGATTTGGGACTCCTAGAAAATTAATTACAGATTGTGGCTCAAATTTTCTTTCTAAGCTTTTTAAGAAAGTTTGTGAAATACTAGAAATTCAAAAATTACAAACAACTCCCTATCATCCTCAAGCTAATGGAATCATTGAAAGAATGCATGGAACTCTAAAAACAATGTTAAGCCATTATATGAAAGATCACGAAACTGACTGGGACACCTTTTTACCATATGCCCTTATGGCTTATCGAAATTTACCTCATAACGTTACCAAGGAATCGCCATTTTATCTAATGTTTGGTAGAGATATGGAACTACCTCATCATTTGCAAATCAGGGAAGACAAAATTCGATATGATATCGATGATAATTATGCAAGTGAGCTTATCACTCGTTTTCAGATAGCTCATGAAAAAGCTAAGAAAAATATACAGGAAAGCATCGATGATCGATGTAAAAAACATAATCAAAAGAAAATC
The DNA here is from genome assembly GCA_963969555.1 of Polydrusus pterygomalis. NCBI lineage: Eukaryota > Metazoa > Arthropoda > Insecta > Coleoptera > Curculionidae > Polydrusus > Polydrusus pterygomalis. The sequence continues at coordinate 110,846,775 of OZ018377.1, read as the reverse complement.
AGAAAACCCTTTAAAGTAGGAGACAGAGTGTATTTACATACTCCAGTAATAAAAAATAAACTACTTTCCCGAAAACTACAACCTAAATGGTCAGGGCCTTATAGGATTATTCAGCAAAAAGGGCCAGTTACTTTTAAAATTCGTAAACTAAATGGACGCAAGGAAGAAATGATCCATGCTAATCGACTAAAACTCTTTAAAGGAATAATAGAAAATAATATTGATGATTATGTAGAAAATATAAGCCATAAAGAGAAATCAAAGAATACTAATTTAATTGACAACCTAGAGTTTATAAATCAAAACACCCTTCCTCAGAAAATCCTACCATTAGACACTGATAGACAGCATAATACTGATACAGATTTAGAAAAGAGCAGTAATACATTGGAAGGCCAATCGTCTAGTTTATCGATAGAAGAACCTAACCAAACTTTAGAATCAAGTGACACTGATGAATCGTCAGAATCTCGTTCCGAAAGTAAAACTAATATCTCTGAAGAGCCAGAGAGTGAATTGGAGAGTACAGAAGAAAATACCTCCAATGAAAACATTAAAATTGAAACTAGACCTAAACGTAATATAACTAGACCTAAGAAGTATGAAGAATATTATACAAAATTTTAAAAATTTAATAAGTAAGCTTTAAAATTATCTGCCTAGATAAAATTTCTTACTGAAACTTTTTATTACAGTTTCAACTATACTGTGGAAAGTAATAAGCTTCCCAAGACTCAAGGCATCGTTAATTGCATATGACTGTCATAATCCAGAAACCCAAATAACCGCTATTTCACTTCGAGACGTAGCTCCGTGTCCTGATATCGAAAAAGGATATAAAGCTGAAGAAAAATTTATTCAAATATTAGAACGAAGAAGAATCGAAACCGTTCCAGTAAAAACATGTCTTATTGAAGTTACTCGATTAATCACCCATTGTGGAGCTTTTTCACATACTGCGGTACCGGAAGGATCACTTTTGTCATATGTACATCAAGTTGGAGCGGAAGAATGTGCAAAAATGCACCAGTATAAAGAATACCGCGGCTTTAGTAACCAAATAATTTCTCGACTCATTGTCAATGGTACGGTTACCACATCAATTACTTTAGCAGGCGCTAACGATAAGAATGCCAATTGCGAAGGTACTATATACTCAGAAGACGGAGAACAATGGAAAAAGGTTATAGTCAGTGCTTCAGTCAAAATAAGCCTACAAGAGTATCAAGCTCAAGCAAAACTAGAAACCAATGAGATTGTATTAGCTGACGGTGTTACCTGTCCGTTTACAAAGTCTTATTGTATGGATTTCAAAATTGGGGAAACAATATGGAATACAGTACTACCACAAGAATGTTTACAATTTGATCTACTCTATGATGGTAAAGGCAATCTAATAACGGAGCGTGATGAACAATTAGAGGGCAGCAAATACATTGTTGTGGAAGATAGAGCCAGAGTATTTGCAATCCAACTCTATAAAAAAGAGACACAGTGCAGTTCAACAGTATGGATAACAGAACATCCTAGAATTTTAATTTTAGAAAAACCAGATGCTTACACCCGCACCCAGTGGAGTAGTAGAGCTGGAACCCACCATGCCGATCTACTGACTTATGTCAATACCAAATTATTTTATGTGGAACAATCTTTCAAGCGAACTATGGATGATATGTTTAAACAAACTATCCACAGACGTTGCATTTTACATAGAGAAATTCTAAAAAACCGATTACTATTAGCACCATTATCACCAAACGCCGTGGCGGCTCTAGTAAATAATGCTTTAGGCTTTGTGGGAAGGGTAGCCGGAGAAATATTATATATCTTAAAATGTTTACCAGTCATAGTAGAAGTACGACGAGAAGAGCGAGGATGTTTTAGCGAACTACCTGTCAAGGCTCATAATAAAAGTTATTTTATGTCCCCAGTTACTAGAATTTTGCAAAACCATGCAGTTGAAGTAGATTGCTCATCCCTAGTACCACCCCTTTACTATCTAGATCAGAAATGGATAGGATTTAATCCATACCCACTAACTGGTATAAAACCGATTGAACTAAAAGTAGACCAAGAAGAAAATATGATTTTTCAAACCATTAAAGGCGTCAGTAGTGGCGGCATATATACTAAAGAAGAGATTCAAAAAGCTCAAGAAACTATGTTATTTGGATTAGAAAGGACTGCTGTAAGTAATATCTTAATAAGAAAACTCGCTGGAAAAACCGTACAATCGCAGGGGTATTCATCCTTGAATTTATTCGACACTAAAGAACTAGAAGAAATGACGAATTCAACCATTAAGAAACTATATGGTTATTTTATGATTATTGGACAATGGACAAGCAGTATGTTGGGATGTTATTTTATTTTTAGGATTATAAAGTTTTTATTTGAAACTCTCCTGAATGCTATGGCACTGCATAAATTTAACGGTTGTTCATTGTACCTTTTAGCTTCGTTCTGGAATACTTTAACACTTTTCGTATTAAATCGAAAACAAGTCAAAATACTTAAGAAAAATTCGCGAACAACTAATCAAAATACGCCAACTAACGAAGAACCGAAATCAGAAGAAACTTTTAAACATGGTACCTCTACCATTGCAGAACCATTCCAACCACAAGCTAATAAACAACAGGATCCTGAAACTTATAAAGATATAAGTGGGCAAGAAAGCAGACATTTTTGGACATTTCATACATTAAATCGTAATCTAACTACAATTAAAAATGTCAATGAATCTCAAGTATAATTTTACCACCAAAATCATACCTTCAGCTATATTTACATTTTAAAAGCTATAAAAGCAAAGTGTTTAGATTCTTCGATTCTACCAAAAGCATACACTAACTTATTTTACTATTCGGTAACAGATGGCCATACGGGTACAAAACGGAACTTAAGAAAAGCAACCCCGAGAAACCCGCCTTCGCGTAATCGTGAGTGCGTGACGTCATACCAAGGCAGAAAGACACTATACAGAGTGATTTATACGCACTATATTAGTATTAAGCATCGAACTAATTAGAAAAGCAAACCTATAAATTTTACGGGAATGAACGGATGGACCTTATTTAAAATAAACATTATTGACGGTGCCTGTAACCACTCGAGGACTTAATTCAACGAATAAGGTTTTTACATTATAATAATATAAACACTATAATAAGTAAAATATGATGTCAATAAAAATGAAGTTGGACCAACACGAAATAGGAAAAAGGCTTTAGTTAAGTCTGATCGTCTTGACACCGCGTCTTCTCGAAACGAAATTTTAACGAAAAAGAAAAAAATGGAAGGATTCTTAAGATATATTCGGCATATTTCATTGGAGGAGCAACGGGCACTATTATTAATGGCCATCCGCGATTTGCGGGAGGAATTTTATACGTTGGGGGCCGACATGCCATGTCATCCCCTGTTAATCGCGCCACGGGCTGTAAATCGCCTCTTTACCGATCGCACGCATAATGAACTTCGGCGCGTCGATACCTTTCGCGCTATTGACCACGGGCTAGCCGAAGTTCCCCCGTGCAACTGTGCAATATGCGATGTAGGGGCGCGAATCTTCCCACCCAGGGAGAATTATGTTCATGTGCCAGAAGAAGATAGGGTCATGTATCCGCCCCAACAACAGGTTCCACCGAACTATCCACAACAAGATGACCAAGCGGGCCCATACATGCCTGAACCTCCACAGGCAAACATTCCTCCGCAATACCCAGATCAAGTAGTACCTAACGTTAATGAAGAACCCCCACAGAACCAGCTGGTAGATATTATTGCCGCCATGATCATCGCATGGATACGTCATGGAGTGCTTCCAGAGGAAATTGACATTTTAGATGACTATCTCATGGAGTGAATTTATTTAACAGGTGATATGTGTTGTGTCAGTTTTTTTTTGTTGTTCAAGTTTTTTTTTATATGTAACTACTATATACTATTAGGTATAAAAATTAATTAGTAATTAGAACTTAGTTAAATAGAACGATGAATGCAAACCTAACCCTATATCATTTTAAAATAAACAACCAAACGAAACTTAGTAAGTAAACCGTTCTAACTAGCTTTATTCAGTTTTTCTATTTGGGCTAGTTACAGTTTTTGCCAAAACTTAAAAATTATTCATATTTTAAAAATTTAAATCTATAATTGTATCCCTTTAACTTCTTTACCAATAAATCTGTCACCTTGGCACTTAAACAGTCTAGGTCGGTTTATGTTTCACACTTACGAGACGTGTCACATTTAAATATTAATTGATAAGTTTATTTTATGAAAGGAATAAGAAGTGAAATTAAAGATAAGTTCAAGAAGTTTTATCATTAAGATAATAACATCTTTTTCAGGGTATCGAGGAATGTGGTAATAGCAAAAATTGGCGACAACAGGACCTTTGAAGTAATATATTTTTTACTATTCATTTCATTATTATTTTGTTATACAAACAGCCAAAGCAATTAAACTAATTAAAAGAATTTAAATTTATACCATACTTAAATTACTTAGTAGTAGTAATTAATTATTGTAATAATTTAGGATTAATGGAAAAATCTTTCTATATAAACGCTAGCAAACTATGAACAAAGATCATAATGCAGTTAAAATCATTCAGTAAAAGTCATTCTGTAGAAGTCATGCAGTCAGTCAACAGTCACATATAATCAGTTTTCCATTCATAGTTAAACCTTTTTAAAACAATGTTATTTAAAAATAAAGTGAACTGTGAAATGTGCTTTTCGGTGTAAAATCGTTCATCTAACCGTCGACGATCAGGTTTGCTTAGACTAGACATTTTTACATTATAGCAAAGATTTTGACATTACGATGATAAAGGCTGGGTTGGGTTTGCTTCGAGTATTTGTAGGTTAGTGTATGCAAAAAATTTGCGTTCTTTCTTAATTTTGATATTTTTATTTTTATGTTTGCAATGTTGTTTGTACAATGTACATTGTACACTGTTAATTCATAAGTTAATAAATTAAGCTCCCTTTATACAACATCAGTGTTTGATTTTCGTATTAGGAAGGAATAAGATAATTAGGCCAACTCTAAGATTCAATATTCAGTAAATCAGTAAATACTAAAATATAGTAGTGAAAATATTAACATAGGCAATAATGCCCAAAGTCCCGAATCCACTATAATCTTGTCAAACACACTAAAGATGGCCAGAAATGAAATACCTACATTTCCGTAAATAAAAGATTTTTTACACAATCTGGCAACAGTGTGGGGTTCGACAAATGCTTATTTTTTAAATTTTATTAAGTGCCTTAAGGTCGTTAAGTTTAATGACAAGATATATTTAGTTTCTCATGGCACGGTATAACTCTCACGGCACGGCTAAGATTGATGAAAATAAATTTGGGACTTTTGTATCCATCCGAAGAATTTAAGTGTTTGGATGTGACAACACTGCTTGAATTCGTTACGAAATAGCAGCGAGTAATGGCGGACGTAACTGTATTTTTATTGTTTTGAGTTTTGTTGAATTGCGTGAATAATTCTCATTATAAGGTAAGAATATCTGTTTTTTAGTTTTGATCCCAATTTTTTTAAACATAATGCCCTGGTTAAATTTATAAACGAAGGAATTGTGGGCCATTTTGCTGGACAAACCGTTGAACAAATGATTAGGTTATTATTGAGGTTATTATATGGTTTTTATAGGGTCTAGGTATTTTTTAGTATAAAAAAAGCCTTTAGAATCCTACTTTTGGTGGGTATATTTATCTCGATATCGATATCCGGTATTATAGGTACGACGATACTAACTAAATCTTATGTTTTTAGTTGAATAAACGTTTAATATACCTAAAATACCTACTGGTTATACCTACCACGCCATGTTGATAAAGGGAAAATAATAGTTGAATAAACGTTTAATATTTATTTTGTCTAATAAATAGCCATTGTGCGTATAATATCTAAAAATGCTTACTTCCGAAACTGGCTGATATTTAATTTAATTTTTAGTTCTGGTTAAACTGGAAGTTGTTGTCGAATAGAAAATAAAAAATTAGTACAGGGACTTGCAAGTCGTTTTTCATACAATTATATCTCTAAAACAGTACAACAGTAATAAATCCATATAAAGATATATAAACAATTCAGATTCATTATCCCACCATACTATCTGTTCCTTTCCCAAACCATACTGTAGTTGGTTATTAATTAAAGCTGTTTTCAACGATTGAACCTTTTTTAGACAACCCGTCTAGCCTCCATTGGAGGAACCACTGTAAGAGCTTGTGTAATGAATATGATGAAATATCTCATAACTAATAAATTGGGTATGGGCCGGTAGTGCCCCGAAATGTGCTAATCAACATAAGAAATACCCATTCAAAGAAACAAATATGCATGCAAAGCAATTAATGGTAAGTCGTAAATTATACTTTACTTCTATAATTAACATGAATCTAATCAATTTGTCCCTTATGAATTTGACAAAAATTACAGTGTATGATAACTTTTTTAGCAGGCTCTGTTGTAGTCATTTTTTTTTACAGAAGCTGTCAAGATAGCCTTTCAGGGCAAAGACCACGGAAAAGCAATTTTTGGGGAAACGACTGATAAAGCAATAAATCAAGCGTGCCAAGATTGGCTTAAACAAGCAAAGCATAGATACCAAAACAGTCCAGTAAAAAGTTAGCTGGGGCTACTATTACAGCACTTTACTGTACTTACCTAAAAATAAATGTTTTTTATACTTTTATATTTTACATTCATACGTTTTATTTACCTATATTAACTTCTATCCATTTTCATTAGCAATTTATTTGCATTTAAATTTTCATTGTATTTATTTATTGTGTATACAGTACAGGTCTACGGTAATATAGTAAATAGTGACCGGCAGAATTTTGGTTCTACATGGAAAACTTTTTTGTTATTGATTTGTCAGAAAATTTTATTCTTGATTAAAGTTTCTGCGTTCCCTTAAACTTAAAAAGCCCTCTTTAAATTGGAAAATTTGTGGTGCATACGAGGGGAATTTAATTTTTTAAAGGTTGTCCAAGAAAACGAACGGAAAATAAGAGTACCTACTTTACTCTTAAGCAACTTTTAAAAAATTTAATCTCTCGTATACACTACAATTTTTTAAAATTTTAATGACGGCTTTTTTAGTTTAAGGGGACGCAGAAACTTTTAGCAAGAATAAAATTTTCTGAAAAAATCGATAAAAAAAAGTTTTTCATTTGGACCAGAATTCTGCCGGTCACTGTATATACTGTATATATTCTAAAATTAAGTAAGAACGATCAATAACCATTTTCAATTAATATTGAAAAAACGTATCACAAAGACGTTTCTAATTCTTACTTTTTATACTAATAATAGCCATTTTTCGTCAAATATTAATTAAAGTATTTCGTAAACGTTAATAACTGATGTTTGGTATACTATATTTAAACGTCGAATGGATACCTGGCATTTTTATTCCATATCAAAGAGTATTAAACGTAAATTGTAAACGTTGATATCTTCCCTTTATACACTATATATAAACATTGACGAGGCGGACATTTTGTCCTATATTAAAGGTTTATTAACAACCATAATTATACTTGTGGTATAAACGAAAATTAAACTTTTATTTAACCATTTTGTGTTTCTTGGGATGGTTTGATTGAATTTATGAATTTATTATTTCGAGTTTTCCTTTATATTTTTGTTATTATTTTGGGGTAGTAAAGACTTATTTTAATAAAAATAAACAGTTTTAATGCCAAAACGACTATGAATGTTTGAGAAACAATTTTAGCTCATTAAGTATTGAGCAAAAAATTGAAATTAAAATTAAGGGAAGACCTAAACTCTCGAAATTAACTTGATATATACCACAAAGTGTAAATATAGGAACTTTATTGTTATTGATAAGTTTGCTGCAAATAAAAACAGATGAATGAACTTTACTTTTAAACAATGTACCCACTAATGAAAAATAAATTAGCCTTTCTATTTTTTATCTTATTTCATTTTCAATAGAATAAGAAGGTAATAATAAATTTTTAAAATATTTACTATAATAATTATTGACCAAATTTGAGCGTGGTCTTAAAAAAATTTCGCCTGCGGCGCATTTCGCCTACAGCAGGCTTTTAGTACCCCCAAGTTAACAAGTCACAAGCCGCCAATGCCCCCCCCCCCCCCCCCCCCTAAGAAACCGTTTAACGACTCCCATGACTAGGCTATTGCGATCTTTCCTGCAAGAGTACCTGTTAAAAAGCTCCAAAGTTCTAGAAAAATGCGTAACTTAAAAGTTTATTAAAAAATTTGCTTCCAGCACTGGTTGGCGGGCCCCCCCTAACATAAAATCCTGGGTGCGCCGCTGACGTACAATATGTACGTACAACGAACGTACATTTTGGTGGAAAAAGTACGTACATAATACGTGTTATGTATGTACTAGGTACTTTTATGTACGTACATAAGACGTGCCTTACGTCCACAAAATACGTACATCAGACGTACATTGGTTGTTTGGGTACAAATTAAGCGGGTTTAAGGGTGGTACTAAGAAACCAACGCTGATAAAAAAATAATTATAATATGATAGTTTGGCAGTGGCGGATTTACAAATTTGCCGCTAGTAGGCTATTCAATTTTTGCCGCCCCTATACCAGTGACGGCTCGTGAGTTGTGAAACAGGTGAAGTGTTCGGGAAAGAAATAGCCCGCCGCGAAAAATTTTTAAGACCACGCCCAAATTTGGTCAATAATTTTTAGTAAATATTTTAAAAATTTATGATTACCTACTTATTTTATTGAAAATAAAATTTCTTTCTGCAAAGCCAGTAAAGTTCCAACTACCTTTTTTTTATCCCCATTAACAGACACGGCCAACAATAAAGTTTATTTAAAAAAATACTACCCGTCGACCATGCATAAAGATTGTACCATTTATTTCTGTAAGATAAAAAAAAAATTTGGGCCAAATTTGCCGCCCCCTAAAATCTGCCGCCCTAGGCTCCAGCCTACTCAGCCTAATGGTAAATCCAGCACTGCAGTTTGGTCCCATAAATCTAGTTTTAATGGTAGTTTTAGCATAATTCTTAGGAACAATTCATATTCTGCATCAAATTTCTTGTGAAATTGCTGACGAAAAGGTCATTGGGTAGGTCTGGGAACCTATCAAAAATGCCCCACTCTGCATAAAATTTACTATATAAACCGGTGCATAACGCTGAAAAAGGAAGAAGCTCAAGCTCTCAACCAGGCAAGTCAGTGTTCGAATAATAGTTATCCATTGTTAATAAAAAGTTGTTAGATGTTATAGAATCACGAAGTGTTACCAAATAAGTGATTTTTGTGAAACTTTGATTGTGAATAACGAATAACGATGGGGTTACAATAAGTTTATCAAATGGGTTAGTGCCAAATAATTCGTTAGTATATATCTAGACATTTCCTAATTTTGACAATGATAAGAATTTCTAACCACTGTATTTTATGGATGTGAAACTTTAGAATCTATAAACGTGAACATTGCTAGACTTTTCTATTTTTAATAAATTAATTTAGTAGAAATTCTGATATATACTTTCGAAACGACCCCCGTAAGGACAGGGCCGTCGTAGGTCGTCATTACAATAAGGAATATGATGCCGAGTATGATGCCTTATCTGACGTTAACAAGTTTATATCGATGGCCTCAAGCCGCTTTGAAATTAAAGCGGCTTAAAAGATTTCAAGGTTAGGCTCACACGTTTATTTCAGCGACTTCAATTTGGATTGAAATTTGGCTTCAAGCTCAATTTTATAACAACTATAATACGCATGCGCTGATTTTCACGCTAACTTCAGTTTAAATAAAATACCGTGGCCGTTAATAACCTCACTTTCTGGTTTTTCTTTTTTTATTTGGCTTAAAGCAAAAACTTGCCATGAATCAAAAAGTAAAAAAAAATGTATGGTCAAATGAAAAAGCGAAAATGTTTTTACAGGCAAACTAACCTTTAAATTTTAAGCCAACGGGCCCAGATGTCAAAATCATAATATGGCGATGATGTAGTAATCTGAAGTTAGGCAGCAGTAAAGCGGCTTGAACCGTTTATATCGTGTTTTAAAACCACTTGAATAAAGTCAACCCCAATTATTTTTAGGCTTGACTTGAATACTTTAAGTCGGATTGAAGTTCGTTTATATCAGTTTTCTCGAGTCGCTTATAGAAGCCGCTTTGACTCAATCCAGCTTGAAGTCATCGATATAAACTTGGTAAGTGATTAATTTTAATGGTGTTTATACAGATAAGACTGCCAGGCAATTAATACCTATAGAGTCCAGGAACCCACACAAATAAATATTGTAGAGGTCACCCATGTATGTAAAAGTAATAATTATGTGTATGTATGTAAATATGGTATAGAGTAAACTAAAAAGGGTTACGTATCTACGACTACATGGGTCAGCTATTACAGCATCATTCCAAATTCCAATTAATTGTTAGTTGCCAGGTCCACATTTTTTTTCCTAAGAAAATTTCTTAAAAATTCCCCTGCAGATTTTTCCCAGATCTTTTAATTCAAAAACGAAGAAAAAAGATACTTGAAAACAAAACATATCCCTATTTATTTATAAAATGTTTTCTACAAATAAAAATCAAGCCACTTAGGTTAATTTTTTATTCAAAAAATAATATATTTTTTATTCAACAATAATACATTTTTTATTCAACAATAATACATTTTTTATTCAACAATAATACATTTAATACAAGATAAATACATAGAGAATAAACTGGTCATAGCTATTATTTGAATTATCAACTGTCGTAAATTTGGTTGTTTAGCTTAGCCACTATAAGTCGGTATCAATCTTGAAATCGAAACAGTTGCTATGTTTTGTCAAATTTTTCGTGTAAAATATCAACGAACGGAGGCCTGGGATTTACCGAGTTTCTCGTTTATATCTTGAGAGTAAGGTTTATAGTACATTCTACCTGCCTCAGATTCTGAGTTGCTAATAGTATATAAATCGGACTAAAAGCCTGTTTACATTAGGTGCAATCGCTGCATGCAGTTTATAGCGAGGCAATTAATTGCATTGCAAGACCGTTTACATCACGTTTACATTATGAAGCAATTAATTTCAAGCAAGTATCTTGACAACAGATATTACCAACCCAAACATCAGCTGATTAAATAAGAGGTTATGTGTTATGTTGATTTTCCTGTAGTTGTTTCTGTAATTTTTGTTGTGATTTTTGTTAATTAAAACATATTGAGTTTCAAAAATATAAGAAAAATCACAAAAACCTACACCCAACGCTTTAAAATACAAACAAATACTTTTCTAGAGGTTATGTTTACTTTTGTTATCAGGTTGGTATTAAAAATAATACTAGAAAAATTACTAAAATTGCATGCTATTTGCAATTAATCAAATTCGAGATCAAATTAGAACATTTCCTAATTTCGTGCGATGCAAATTAAATTGCATCAGCAGATCAGAAAGTCACCAAAGCGCATGCCTTGAGGCAATTTTTTTTTGCAATTGCATTGACTGCACCTAATGTAAACAGGCTTTTAGGATAGATAGCGTTTTTGCCAGGGGTCAATCGTTTTCTAACAATTTTTTAAGTGCATGATTGCTTAATATATTTTTTACAAATATCACAAAATCAAAGAAGTATAAAAATTCCCTAAATTATAGAAAATTTCCCTTTTTCCCTACTGATTGCAGATTTTCCCCAGATTTAGGGAAATTTCCCTAGCAATGGAAACACTGACTGTAATTTCGTTGTAGGGGTGTTACAGTGGAACTGGACCTGTTCTTATGGAATAGGTATCATCTGCCTATTCCGCGTACCTATTACCTATTACCAGGTACCTATTCCAGGTCCGTTGGCACTGTCACATGTTTGATTCTCTGGTTTCATTGTTATTCCTTTTTCAAGTTGTCAGCTACAGGTACGATATAAGGAATGGAACGGCTACAGGTTTGCTTTAAATTCATATAATATGTTTATAATATGGCGAATTTGCAGTTAAGAATTTTAAACGTTGTCGTTACAAGCACATTGCAATAATTAAAATAATCTTACTAAATAAAGATAAAGGGAAATAGTAAAAAATAATAAATATTTCTAAAAATATTGTAATAATTTATTGGGCAACAAAATATAGCGTATTTAATGTAGGATATGCAACCAGCAATGAGGAATTAATTAAAAAGGCAACATATATGGTGGATGTACCTACCTATTATTCATGTTTCTTTAAATAATTAATAGGCCTCCGTTACAATCAAATCTTCCAAAAAAGTCTGGTGCGAAAAATATTAATCTGTTACAAAAATTTATAACGAAATTTAATTCGAACAATCGGAAACTGCTGGCCACGCTGGAGTTCTAGCGGCCTTCTTTAAAAACTCGTGTCGGCCATGCAGCCGGAATAGCGCCAATCGGCGGAGCGGCGTTTAAGTTTGACCTGGAATAGTTTGGACCTGTAATAGGTATTTGGAATAGGTTCGGGTTTGGAATAGGTACAGGTCCAACTAGGTACGAGATAAAGCTATTCCGTAACATCCCTACTTCGTTGCGATCGAGGCACGCCAACTATGAAAATACAGGGTTATGTTATTTGGGTTTGATCGTTTGTTAAAAGTTTAATAATATCCTAACCAGAAAATGTTGATTGAGAGGGCCGGAGTTTGTTTTTTCTTTTTTAACTTGTCTTTTCATTATTTTTTATTATTATATTGTATTTCCTATTATTTTTTGCTCTCAGACTTGTCTATTTGCTCCTATTTAAAACACATACAGGTGAGTTGGAATATAAATTAGTAATTGTTAATCTTCATAGGTATAATAGGTTTTAGCTGTTTGCTACCATATCGATTATAATGTATCCTTGTTACCAGTGTTTAAAACACTGATTAAAGGATTTGATATATGTAATGTAAATATATAGATAAAGACCAATAAAGATATATTATTTAAAAAAAAAATATCTGGACATCATAAACAATTTTAAAAATTTCTTTATGATATAATAATATCTTAATACAAAAATGCACCTACTGAATTTAAAGAGATAAATGAATTTAAAAGATATATATCCATCCTCTGCGGCATTTTTCTCACTATAGCACAATGATGCACAACACAACATAGTGGCATTATTGTTTATTACTTAATTATTGTTTTGACAGGTTATATTATATTATATCACAAAAATAACAACAAATTGTTCAACAAAACTGAAAACACCACAAAACACGTGAACAAGTTAATAACATATTAGTTTTGGTTGATTGGTTTGCGAATTCGCCGTGGTTCGGCGAGACTCGTCTTTTTTGTTGACATTATATAATTTCAAAATATCAAATGATTGTCAACTTTTCTCTAGGCTAGGGGAACAAATTAATTCCCTGACCTCATGTGCCAATCGAACACGCCTCAGGATGAAATGCTATTTTAAATACACAGACAAGTCTTATGGGAAATAGGCATTCTAATTTTTTTTTATAAGCCTGTGGTTTGATAAGTATAGAGACTATGGAGGACTTGAGGTAGGAGGCCGATCGCAATGCATTGGATTCGGTCCCAAATCAGCATCGGTAATTCAGCTTTACGAATCGCTGTAAGATGGCGCGCGTGTTCGAAGTGGGCTATCAAATAATGGTTTCTTATGGACGCAATAACTATTTTTATTTAAATTAGTTCTTTAAGGAACAAATAAGGACTTTTGAATTTACACTTACTTTGTTATACTTATTAGTAAACTCGGCCTGTATAAAGTTCCAACGATGCTTGGTTTTTAAAATACAGGGTATTAAACATTCTAGCTATACCTTTGGAGTTAGAAAGAGACTTATTTGGCTGCGTTTTCTCTCTGAAAAAGATCCTGTCTTACACCCCGACACAAAGCAAACTCTACTTTTATAAATTGTACCATTATTTATTATAAATATGGAAATTAATTACAATACAACGTTATTTGTCTTGTCTTGCCTTCAAACTAGTGATGGGATAACTCGAGTGAAAAATAACCGATCACTCGGTTTTTTGAATCACTCGAATTATTCGATTATCTTCGGAAATCATTCGAGTGACGAAATGAGTGATGAACATAATGGTTTTTGATAGTGATGGGATAACTTGAGTTAAAAAAATAACCGATCACTCATTGCGGGGCTATACAAAGTAGTTACTTTATGGAACTGGCGACCTTTTTTTTTTTTTTTTTTTTTTTTAGAAGTCTAAAAATATATGTGCTTGATTGTTTAAGTGATTAAAAAAATTATTTTTTTTTTAAATTGCCCCTCATATAGCATTTGAGTGAACAATCATCGATTATCATTCGGTTTTTTAAATCACTCGAATGCTCGGTAATCGATTATTGAAATAACTCGATTTTTCCCATCACTACTTCAAACATTATTTGTTATTTGGAAAAATAAAATGTCAATTGTCAAAAGTAAAAGCACAGAAAAATAAAGGGTTTCGGTAAAAGTTAAAAACTATGGAGGATCTAGTTTTCCATATTAAAAACGAAGAAGAAGAAGACAACATCAGCCCACTTCGGACGCGAGAGCCATCTATCGGCCAATAGCGAACTAACCAAAAAACCGGGCCAGAATTTGAAAATGCTGCCATTGTCGATCGGCCTCCTACCCTATAGTTCTCCATAATAGAGACCTTGGTTTGATATATGGAGGACTTGAGGTAGGAGGCCGATCGCTATGCATTGGATTCGGTCCCAAATTAGCATCGGTAATTCAGCTTTACGAGTTGCCATAAGATGGCGCTCGTGTTCGAAGTGGGCTATCAAATAAATGGTTTCTTATGGACGCGATAACTATTTTTATTTAAATTAGTTCTTTAAGGAACAAATAAGGACTTTTATATGAATTTACACTTACTTTGATATACTTATTAGTAAACTCGGCCTGTATAAAGTTCCAACGATGCTTGGTTTTTAAAATACAGGGTATTAAACATTCTAGCTATACCTTTGGAGCTAGAAAGAGACTTATTTGGCTGCGTTTTCTCTCTGAAAAAGATCCTGTCTTACACCCCGACACAAAGCAAACTCTACTTTTATAAATTGTACCATTATTCATTATAAATATGGAAATTAATTACAATACAACGTTATTTGTCTTGTCTTGCCTTCAAACGTTATTTATTATTTCGAAAAATAAAATGTCAATTGTCAAAAATAAAAGCACAGAAAAATAAAGGGTTTAAGTAAAAGTTAAAAACTATGAAGGATCTAGTTTTCCATATTAAAAACGAAGAAGAAGAAGACAACATCAGCCCACTTCGGACGCGAGAGCCATCTATCGGCCAATAGCAAACTAACCAAAAAATCGGGACAGAATTTGAAAATGCTGCCATTGTCGATCGGCCTCCTACCCTATAGTTCTCCATAGTTTGATACCATCTATGGAGAACTATAGGGTAGGAGGCCGATAGACAATGGCAGCATTTTCAAATTCTGTCCCGGTTTTTGGGTTAGTTCGCTATTGGCCGATAGATGGCTCTCGCGTCCGAAGTGGGCTGACGTTGTCTTCTTCTTCTTCGTTTTTAATATGGAAAACTAGATCCTCCATATTTTTTAACTTTTATTTAAACCCTTTATTTTTCTGTGCTTCTACTTTTGACAATTTACATTTTATTTTTTGAAATAGCAAATAATGTTTGAAGGCAAGACAAGACAAATAACGTTGTATTGTAATTAATTTCCATATTTATAATAAATAATGGTACAATTTATAAAAGTAGAGTTTGCTTTGTGTCGGGGCAGGGCCGTTTCTGAGTGGTGTGCTGGGAGTGCCCCCGCACAAGGGCGGCCAAAGTTATAGGGCGGCGAAAGCCGCCTGCAGTTTCACAGAAAAAAATGTTAGACGTAAAAAATAATTCTAGGAGTTTTCATAAATATGAAGGGTCAAATAAGAATGGTAAATTCAGTTTTCAAAAAAAAATTATGCAGTAGCTGTCAAGAATGAGGCAGCCGCCCTTTGTGTTAATTAGAGATTTCTTTTTAGATAGATAAGTATCGGAAAAATAAAAAGAATTCTCAACGGAGGTGGCCGCCCTGCAACCCACGTCAATTACATTTTGTCTTAGGTTTACTCAAAAAATTAAAACTAATTGATATTATTTGAATAATTATGTAGGTATAGTTGAATTCACATAAACTTTTAATGCCGTGACATTTCAGTTCTGTCATACTTGTCAAATACTGCAGCAACTCATAAAATATAAATTTCTAATTGCTAAATTTAATTAGTATAATTGTACTGCACACAAAGTATGTATATCTTGTATTATTTCATACGATTAAAAAGAGATAGAAATAAAAAGAGTTGGCCGAACAATTCCAGAAAAGAAAAAGAAAAAACCCTGACCAATCTCAGCTGTATAAGAAATTTAATGCTGTTACAAATAACTTTTCCGACGCCGAAAAAAAGTACCCAGACATTTTGATTACGAATTAAAAGATGACCCCATCGTCGAGGCCAAACAGTTTCAATGTGAATTTTTATTTTTCGATTTTGGATATTTTTTTTTTGTCAGGGAAGAAACCCTTTATGGGCACCGGTTACTTGTTCTTTGGATATTGCGATAGAATCAATTAGGGAGAGATTCGTTTCACTTAATAAGTGTAATGAAACTTTTGGGTTTTTGTCGAACTTCTATGAAGCTAATGCCATGAATGACGAGAAATTGTTAAAATCCTGCAAATATCTCGATATAGCTCTTCAATAGCAAGGAAGTCCCACAAAGATATTGATCGCTCAGAGCTCGACCAGGAAATTTTGTCGTTCCGAGAAATTTTTCCAATAAAACGTACAAAATAATAATTGTTGATACGCTAAAATTCATAGCTGAAAAAGATTTAATCTCATCATTTCCAAATCTTTGTGTTGCGCTGAGAATTTTTATTACTCTGTCGGTTACTGTTGCATCTATCGAACGTAGTTTTTCAAAGTTAAAATTAATTAAAAATTACTTGCGGTCAATTATGTCCCAAGAAAGGATTAGTGGCTTGGCCCTTATCGCCATTGAAAGTCAAATTGCTGAGCCCCTCTGTAGGTAAGTATGAATAAAAGAAAAATATTAAAAATAGACACCTATTAAAGATTTATTTTTCGGACAATTGCTTTGCGCCATAATTTCAGGTAGGTAATTGTAAAATAGTAACGGATTTGATTTAAAGGGCAGCCAGTTCATATGTCGCGCAAGGGCGGCCAACAGGCCAGAAACGGCCCTGTGTCGGGGTGTAAGACAGGATCTGTATTTTAAAAACCAAGCATCGTTGGAACTTTATACAGGCCGAGTTTACTAATAAGTATAACAAAGTAAGTGTAAATTCATATAAAAGTCCTTATTTGTTCCTTAAAGAACTAATTTAAATAAAAATAGTTATTGCGTCCATAAGAAACCATTATTTGATAGCCCACTTCGAACACGCGCGCCATCTTACAGCGACTCGTAAAGCTGAATTATCGATGCTAATTTGGGACCGAATCCAATGCATTGCGATCGGCCTCCTACCTCAAGTCCTCCATAATACCATCATACAATAGTCGTTTAAAAACGTCATGTACACATATTTATTTCTAGTCGTTTAAAACCAAGTTTAAAACGATATGTTAAAGTGATTTTTTTTTATGTATTCACAGAAAAATAAAAGGTTTATTCACCAATATTGGCACCGATTATATAGCAACTTATACCACACAGACCCGGGCACACCCTATAAATTTTCTTTGAATTGCCACAGAGTAGGTACTAGGTATACATATACGTATTTTACATCAATGAAGCTGGTTTCACGCCAATATGTTTCCAATAAAAAAAGATTAATCCAACAAACTTAACCCTACTTTTTTTAAGGTTAAAAGCTGAAGCTGAAAAAGAAACATTTTTCAAAATACTTTTATTAAAAATGGCTTTGTGGAACCAAAAACACTTACCGGCACCTCCAACAAACAGATATAGATCCACGACGCAGAAGTTGGGTACGTATTTTTCCTTTAAAATTATTAAGTAGGTATAGGTACTGCGTAATTTTTTTAAAACCATTTTGTATCCAATTTTAGATATCGTAAAACTAAAAAATGCCCTTCAAGACTGCATAAGACACTTTAAAAACGAAGATATTTTAATAAGAGAAACAGCATTACTTTCAAGAATTCTATACAGGATGAAAATGAAGTTTAGAAGCTCTAAAGAATTTAAATCTTTGGAAAAAATAAATCATGCACTCAATATCTATCTTAACTTGAATATGACTCGAGATTTAAATAATATTTCTAATTTAATACCATCCAAATATAAAATGGAAACATTTTTGCCTACAAGAAACATGTTAAGTTACATTTTAGTTAGAATACAAGGTAAGACAAAAATAGTGTATTTAAATAACCTATAATAGTGTAGGTACCTCCTACTATGCTTTGGTGAGACCATCTCTGGAATATGCAAGCCAAATTTGGATGCCCACTGCGTTAACTTTTACTAACCATATTGAAAAAGTACAGAAACGTTTTCTAAGATTTCTATATATCAGAAAAAATATTGCATATTCATACATGGTTTCATACAGTGCAATGTTAAATAGTTTTCAATTCACAACTTTATTGCATAGATGAAACCGAGGATAAAACAAAATAGCTGTCATGTTCATATATCATATTGTCAATCATACCAAATACAAAGACTGTGGTTTAATTAATTACATAGGGATTAATAAAGTACCTTTACAAACTAATTAACCTATTACAAACAATGATTTATTTAATATTAGTGAAAATATATCCCCGTTAAGTCGTATGTTGGTACAGTGCAATGAATTAAACATAATAAAACCTTTTGATATGTTTCTTGTTAGTGTTGAGCAACTTATTAAAAAACTGTTTGACAATAATCGACTATTGTCGATGCAGAGATTTAAAATATTGTTTTATTGTTCTGTTATATTATTTTATTTTGTCACTGGTACAACTAATTTTAGTTACTTAAGTACTTGAATTTTTCTAGTTTCTACCCTTTACCTGTAAGCACATATAGGAGTAAGTATCCTAAGTGTGTTTGTAAAGTGAACAATAAATAAATAAATATTTGTTAAGTTCTGCACTCGGTTCTACATTGTACATAAAGAATTAGGTACTTTTGAAGAAGTTGATTGTTAGATAGATTTTAATTATGTTTATTTTTATAGGTATTGTTAAACTTATGGAAAGAGTCTATGATACATGTCGAGTGGCAGCCTATGAAATCAACACCAGAATATCTATTGGACATTTTTGGAAGATCTATGTAATATTATTTGCATTAGTTTCAAGAATATATGTCTTAGTAAAGTTTAATACTAAACTTCTATGTGAACTCTATGGAAAGTTACTGCCCCATTCTAACAGATTAGAGAATACAGGTAGAGATTGGTTGCCCGAAGGATACAAATTGCCCAGTGACTTAAGAGAATGGCTTGGAGTTGATTGGGTAAGTTAGACTGTAGTTGCACCAGGTACATTGCTATCTACACGGGCCAGGAATTGAATTGCATACTAAAAGAAAACACTAATTATATTTTAATTAGGTAGAAAACCTAAAGATATTTACTACTATTCAAAACTTGACTTTTTTTAGTCATGAATAGGTAGGTACTCTTTTTCAGTTCTCAAAAAAACATACAGTGAAATTTAATGGCAGATCTTAATTCACTATAAAAAGTAGGTACTATTACCTACTGTGTCTATATAAAAGGTGCGGAATAATGCTACCACAAGTTCCGGAGGCTTAAATATGACAATCCAACCCAACGGTCCAAAAGTGGAGGTTTTTGGCGATACTTACAGAGTGTCAAAAGTTCAATTTATTTGGCGAAGGGGGGTTTTGTGGGGCGAAAAATTAAAATCTACTCCCTTTTTGATTGTAAAATTTAGAGAGCGCCACCTGCGGTACCTTGCACACATTTAAAACAAAATAAGTTTTTTGTCCCCCTCTGTATTTGACTTATTCTTCAATGTATTTTACCTAAAGGAGGTAGGTATACGTGGTAAGAGTTGATTTAAGCAGCCGTTTCTGAGATATCTGGATTTTAAAAATTTACCTCGTGTAGGTTTGGCCATGTCTAAATTTCTAAATTATTGTAATAATTGAACACAATTTGATAAATCTCTTATTGACTGGTTTTACTAGAGAATAAAATTAATTTATGTAAGTTAGTAATTTTTTTTTTTAGTTTTTAGTGACAGTTATTTTAATTTAACTCCTTCGCTTCAAAACTTTTCACACTTTGTATCTCCGAAATCATCCACTTTTGGACTGGGGTAAGTTAGGTTAGATCATCATATTTAAGCTTCAGGAATTTCGGTAGCATTTTTCTGCACCTTTCAGAGCCACCCTGTAAATTTTTGTTCAAATTGTCTCTTCTTTTTACCTATGCAATTATAGATAGATAGATAGGTAAACATTTATTTGTTTCATAAGGATGCCAGTAAGGCATATAAAACGTGTCAAAAACACTATAATCAAAATATATAATATAGTTTAAAACTTCATAAATTTACGATAAAATAACTATAATCTACGACAGTGCCATTATTATCACGTATTTAGCATTATCATTTAGATGTCATTATGACCTTCATAATAGCACTCAGTACCATTATGAATCCATAATAACATCCAAACGTTAAGATACAAAAACAAAAAGAAAATCGGTGCAAACTATTTATTTGTTATTATTACTTAGAAAAACGGTTTGCATTTATTTATTGTAAACATCCGAAGGGACACTTTTGGATTCAGAATCTCCCATATTTACATTATTTTTGGCCAACACTTTGCATACAATAGAAAATTAGACGGCAATAATGACGTTGTCAAAATCGAAATTGAAACAATCAAAAATGCGGTTACCATGATATCGACTAATATGGACACCTGAAATTTTAAAAATTACGAAAACGTTATCTGATATCAATGAAATTTAGACGAATAAAATCTATTTGCACTGTCGTAGATTAAATTTTGAATGATACACGTTCGACACGAACCCCGTTAATGAAACTTGTGCAATCAAACCACTCGGCTGACGCCTCGTGGTTTAACGTTGCACACGTTTCATCACAGTGTTCACATCGAACTAGTATCATTAATAACTATAATACAATTTAAAAGAAGAAGACTTAAATAATAAAAAAAGAAACAATAAAAAACTCATCACATTCCCCTGAGGGGATTACAACAACAAAAAAACAATAAAGTTTAATATTTACTTTTTTTCTAAAAAGGTCTATGAAGAAGAATTTATTGATTTGACCAAAGACTTGGCATTAAATACCTCAGTGAAAATACTTGACTTTTTCAATTTGGTTGATGATGATGACGATGAAGTACAATTTTGTGACGAATATGTCTTAATTGATGAAGAAGACAAAAATATAGAAAGAGATTTTGGAAACTTGACGCCTATTAAAGAAACTTTGACAAGAAATAGAATGAGGGGGTTTAGTATTAATGAAGATGATATAGGTATGAAACATCAACTTCCTCTTTTTTTTGTGTAATAATTTTTTTGGGAAAAAATGCTACCAATACCAATTATAATACCTTTGTAGCTCACTTTGTAGGACAAGTTCCAAAAAGATTGGTCAGGATCAGGACACTGCCTGTTTTTTAAGGCACGATTCCTCCTAATGTATACAGGGTTTTTTCGTATATTTTGGAGCACCCCTGGAACTTTTATTTGAAGACCTAGAAAAAACTTTAAATTACCAAAGTTGCATGATTTCTCCTGAACTGCCAGAATTTGTTATCAGACAAAACAAATGAACATCGTAAATTTGTTTAATATTGCCAATGTCGATTTTTTTAAATGTATATTAATTTTTTTTTTAACTCCTCACTCTTTTCTGATTCTAAATATGTATATATGTTATATGTTTACTTTAGTCGTTTAGGCAAAATTTCATTTCAAAATATTGCGGATTAGAAAATTTATATTGGTGTGAGGAAAACATGCTAGAACATAATGCTTATTTAGTAACAATAATTAATATAAATTTTGCCTAAACGACTAAAGTAAACATATAACATATATACATATTTGGAATCAGAAAAGAGCGAGGAGTTAAAAAAAAATTAATATACAGGGTGTTCGATTTAAAAAAATCGACATTGGCATTATTAAACAAATTTACAATGTTCATTTGTTTTGTCCGATAACAAATTCTGGCAGTTCAGGAGAAATCATGCGACTTTGGTAATTTAAAGTTTTTTCTAGGTCTTCAAATAAAAGCTCCAGGGGTGCTCCAAAATATACGGAAAAACCCTGTACATTGTTAAATACACCTTGATACTGATATTTTAGGCTTTTAAAGGATGAAGGGATGTAAGACTTTTCTTTTGGGAGTTTTTTTTCACAAAATAACTTTTTGAATTTATCATTTTATTAGTACTGTATTTTTTTAGGTGAAGATATTGCAGAGATCATCAACTTAAATAAAACAAATATGGAAAACAATAAAAACTTTGAAAAAGATCAAGAAACAGAAACCCCCCTAAGCCATATTATGCATGAACTATTTGATGTTCATGACATAGGAGAAGAAATATCCTCTTCAGAGTATAATGCGAATGATAAAATACAAATTATAAATCTCGATGAAATAAATGAATTCCATTTAAACAGAGATAAGACAACAAAACATACTGAAATTAATAATAGTTTGATGAAATCGCTCAAGAAGGGCATGTCTCCAAAACGCAAAACTTCAGCAAAAAGAAATACAAATAACACAATTATTAACTTGGCAGATGATACCATAGTTGTGGATCAAACTGAAGTTATAGTTATACCAGATACACCTTTAAAAAGAAATGGTCACAAGCCAGAAGACAATAGTGTTATAGTCTTGGATGATACCTTTAGCAAGACCTCAATATCTTCCGAAACAAAAAATAAATTGGAGGCGCTGAGTAAAAGTGGCAAAAAGAAAAAGAAGTCTAAAAATAAGAAAAAAGGTACAGATTTATGGAGTAATAGTATGAACCAAAATATAAACACATCCTTAGATATTACAAAAATTGCTTTAATTGATGTTAATAGTGCATCATGTAGTCATTTTGGGGGAAGTAGAATAAACACTGAACAAATACAGGAGACAAGTGTTAAAGAAAAAGCTAATGATAATAATGATGGTAGGAGCGTCCATAAGTCTAAAACGTGTGAAGAAATTAGTGAATATCAAGAAATAAGTCCAAATATAAACAATATTTCTAGTAGTAGCATACAAGATATTATAAAAAATACAGAAACTCAAGAAGAGACATCGGAAAAATTAGATAATAAGAGAAAATCAGAGGAAAGTAATAACTTACCTTTGGGAAGTGAAAAGAAAACAACTGGAGAAATCATTACAAGACCTTCAAATAATTCCAACACCCAACAAAAGAAAAGAACTGAGAATAGGGTTTGGGCATTAAGGAAAATTAAGGAAAGTAAGTCCAGTGATTACAATCCCAAAATGAGGAACAAGCGGAGCCGAGGAGGTAAAATCCCTCTTGTTGATATATATGAGAGAATAAGAACCCTAAATAACACTGAACAAGCAAACGTTAACACAGCTGACAGTAATAAAAAGGATGAAGTAAAGCAAATACAAAAAGAATTTCAAAAAGAAAGAAAAAGAAAAGAACTTATAAATTTTAATTCTGTAGTAGAAAAAATTGGTAGCTTTTTACGAGGAGAACCACAACCAGAACCTAAAAAGAAAAAGAAGAAAAATAAACGAGAAAGAGAGAAGGCAGAAGAGAAAGAAAAATCTTCTATAGACAATGGCAAACCAACAAATGTAGTACGCCTAACCTTAGTAAATGAAATACCGAAAAGAGAAAATTTAAATCAGGAAAAAAATGTAGCTAATTCATGTAGTGACGACAAGAGCACCAAAGGGACGACATTAGTACCTTGCCTTGAGACGCCAATTAAAGCACCTCTTAATGTGAATGCATTGCTTCTAGCAAGCACAAATGAAGACACACTTAAACAATCTAATCATGATATTTCTCTAAATAGATCAGCAAATTGGAACGTACCAATGAAAAAAACGACAAAATTTAACCAGTTGCTTGCAAATAAATCACCACAAAAAACAGGAAACAAAGAATTCCAGAAAATGAGTAGGAAGAAACAGGCCCTTAATGGATCGGCATTAGAGGTGTCAACAAAAAGTAGTACAATAGAAACAAATAAAGGGGAAGATCCCAAAATACCTTCATCAAATATTTCCATGGAAAGGCTGGAGCATAGACAGAAAAGACGCCGAAGGTTTAAGGACTTTGACGTGGGAGGATTTTCAGAAGAAAAGAGTAAGAAACCCAGATTTGAAGTGTCCAGTACATCAGTAGAAATACTCAAAAATAATGAGCTGAAAACAAAAAATGTAGAGTCCGCGGAGAAAGAAGACACAGAAGGGAAATGTGTCATTAGTAAACCACTAGCTATTTTAAAAAAAAAATTTAAGGAATCTTTATCCAACATGTCATTAGAAAATTTGGAAACGGAAAAAATCAATGTGTGGAAAGAAGAAAAGCTTGATAGATCACTATTAGAAATATCAACGGAAACGCAGCTAAATAAAGAGCAGAAAAAGGTAAATAGGGAGGCCAAAAAGAAACTACGCAAAAAGAGAAAATTGGACGAATCTGAGATAAATATGTCAACAGATTTACTCAAAAATAAAATATCTAAAAAATAACTATATAAAGAAAAGATTTCAAGAAAGAAATAAGTTTAAAAAATTCAGTTCTTGAGGATATTTCTATAAATATGTATGAAAAGCTAGATATTGGCCACCATACGTTTTCCATCTTTAGAAATATCTAAGAAATAAGAATACCTTTGTGTTTTCAAACAACTTATAAAAAATGGAGCCAAAATTTTTTTTGTAATGTTGGAAAAAAAACTATTTTATTATCGTATATCGACTTTTTTACCGCAAAGGTTGATAGTGACTATAATGAATAAAGAATGCCCTAATAACAATAGGTTGTTTAGAAAGAATAATCAAACCTACTCATATACACTACGCCCATTAATTATCGAATATTAAAAAATGCACCCTCAAATTAATAAGCTGTAATTTCGTTAATAATAAACCAATTTTGAACTTTTTTTCATTAAATTATAGATATAAGATTCTCGTGTTTAGCGCAGCGTAGTTTGCGTCCTGACACGTCTTATTGTACGGGGTAGCGCATAAACTCTAGATGCATGTAAATTTACTTAGATTTAAAACTGACATATCTTACATAAAAATTGAATTTAATTTATTTTTTAAACGAAAGCAATTAGACATCTATCTGCGCTAGAAACTGGCCAAAAAGTTTCGCCATGCCACTAGAGGCAAAGAAAAAAAATACCATTTCTTCGAAATAAATTCTGTTGCCGAAAAAGTGTTTCGTAAATAATCAATGAGTCATTTTATCACTTTTGACTTTTAAATTTAAAATAAAAAACATGTCAACAAATAAAGTCTATAATACGGAGGCGCGTTCGGTATTATAATCTGGATACGGAGCGATTTTTAGTCACGTGACTCTAGATTAGACGGAGCGATCGGTAATAAACGAACGAATTGGATTTGTGGGTGACGTGGTGTTTATTTATGTTTGTTTTATGGCATAGATAAACCTAACCTCCTCTTTTATAGTTTATACAAATTTTTATATACATACACTTAAAACATATCTACCAAAAACACAAATATATATAATAACAATAATAAACAGCAAAAAAGGAATATAGGTACATTACAAATTACAATAAAGTCAATATAATATTTAAAATGATAAAACTTAAACGAGACCTACAAAATTATTTAAAAACGATCGTCAAAAAATTCGGTCACTGTATAGTAGGATTAGTAGGCTTTTTCCAGCAAAAACGCCTTCACAGCCGGTTTAAATTTTTTAAGGGTTCCCAGCGATCTAATACCAGCTGGTATTATTGGATTATATTTACCGATGAAGATGATGAAAACCCTGGAATTTTTTTGTTCTTCCACATCATATAGTTCCCCTTCCTGCATATTATTTTCAGTCAACTCACATAAAAATAAGGGCTTTGTTCAATTAAACTACCAAAATTTTAAACCTAAATATAAACATCAAACTTAACCTCACAAATTCAGCTGAGATTAATCGCTTTCCTCGGTCAAAATACTCCGAGCAAAAAGATTATCCTCGGAGCGCTCCGATTTTAATTGCCGAACTGTTGAGATTTATTTCCCCTCCATCTAGATATATGTCATAAACGAACGATTTAGATCAATCCAAGCGGTCTGAGGTAATTGCCGAACGCGGCTAGGGTGGCACGCAAAAACTTATCTATTTAAGGTAGGAGTATCAACATGCTTGCCAACCTATAACCTATTTCGCGTAGATTTATTTATGTTTTCTAGCTTTTATACAAAATTTAAAGAAAATCAGTATCGACTTGATATTCTATAGGTAATAATTGACATATTTAATAAATATCAAGGAATTTCATAACATATTTTAGGAGAATTGTATAGCAAAAAATATCGGGTAAGATTTTTTTTAACATTATTATGTCATTGTCACTCATTGTTCTTTCACTATACAATTCTCCCAAAATTAGCAATGAAATAAATTAATATTTTTGTAATATATCAGATACTACCTAAATAATGTACCGACGATATTGATTTTCTTTAAATGTTAGTTATTAAAATAATAAACTCAAAAAATCAACGCGAAATAGGTTATAGGTTGGCAATAGATTGAATGACGTTGAGAATTCAACCTTAGGGTATGGTCCGAATATCACCTCCAGTAACCACGGTTAACCTCGACAAATGACAAATCAACCATAAAAATCCGGTTATATTCGGGACGAAAAATCACCATGTTCGTTAAAATCATAACCTTTAATTTTGAAAAGTTCACGACAGACTGATAATTTACAGAAATGCTAAATACACTTACTTATAATTTCATTGAGATTCATTCTCTTAATAAATTACCAACCATCGGCCAAATATTTTGAAATTAAATTCATAACAATATTTTATAATGACAAGTGACAGGAGAAACCACTTGTAACCGGCGTTTAAAGCCGGTGAGCATTTTGACATTTGGGTGACGTCATATCCGAAAACCGTGTTCCAAAATAAACCTATTTTTTGGTTACCGCTATCATTTGGTTAAATACGGAACGCTAAACCACGAGACTAGTTACTTTCGGACCATACCCTTAATTCGTTCACAGAATATATCCCTGAATTTGTATTTGTATTATTATTTTTGTATTTTTAATTTTAAGCAATTTAATTAAATGGTTAGATATTTCCGTAGCACTCTGTATTATAGACTTTATTTGTTGACATGTTTTTTATTCTAAATTTAAAAGCCAAAAGTGATAAAATGACTCATTGATTAGTTACGAAACGTTTTTTCAGCAACAGAATTTATTTCGAAGAAATGGTATTTTTTTCTTTGCCTCTAGTGGCATGGCGAAACTTTTTGGCCAGTTTCTAGCGCAGATAGATGTCTAATTGCTTTCGTTTAAAGAATAAATTAAATTCAATTTTTATGTAAGATATGTCAGTTTTAAATTTAAGGAAATTTACATACATCTAGAGTTTATGCGCTACCCCGTAGAATAAGACGTGTCAGGACGCAAACTACTCTGCGCTAAGCAAGAGAATCTTATATCTATAATTTAAAAAAAAGGTTCAAAATTGGTTTATTATTAACAAAATTACAGCTTATTAATTAGAGGGTGCATTTTTTAATATTCGATAATTAATGGGCGTAGTGTATATTATACCTTATATTTAGTAATAAGTTTGTTAAATTTGCTAAACTCGTTATTTGTGAAAAATATTTTTTTGGTTTACCTACTTTATAAATGTTATTTTTTGTTAATACAAATAAGTACCTTATTCATTTGTAAATTGTTCTTTTGGGTACATATTTTTGATATGTAAATAGATTTTTGATTTAAGTATTCAAACTGTGTTTAAAAGCTCCCATAACAAATCCTGGCTACAAATTAAGTATATTTTGTATATGTGTATCGAGGCACTTTAATTTGAAAATATCACTGTAGTGGTGAAACTGGCTATTTTATACACGCATGTACTCAGGAAGCATAATTATAGCACTAAGAGTTTACAATGCCCAATTTGGAATAGCAGAAACAATTGACACTTTCCGAAGGACAAAGTTGACCCTTATTTTTGACATTTCTTCTGAAAGGCATTTTTTCAGTGTCACTCGTTTCGTGTCTTACGACTTAGGTGGAAAAGCCTCCCCCAACTCCGCAGACATTAAAGGATTTTATTGTAAAAAGAGACAATTCAAATTCGTTTATTGGTGTTAATATATACCTACATGAAGTATTCGCACAAGTCAAAATGTATAGAAACAAGTAAAAATCTTTAAAAAATTTCTCTCAATCACTAAATCAGTTAATTGCATGCTGAAACACCCCTTCGAAAATTGGTTTTTATTGAAAAAGTCCTCTTTAAGAAGTCTTTTAAAAAATGCTTTTTCGAAAATTTTGGAAAAGGTTGACAAAACTGCTATAGGTATACCTACCTCTATAATTGGAAGCATCATGCATGCGCATTATTGTTTTTCTTTAAAATGGGTTGGATTAGAGTATTTTTTAAAATTAAGGGGAAACACCCTCCTGAAAAGGACATTTGATAAGATACGTCAAAGGATTAACAACCAAATCGATAATGTGTTTCATATAAGTGAGACGCCTCGTCGAAACCTGCGGAATGCTTAGAGGATGCTGATATAATTATTTCCCTAACGTCATATCTTTCGAATAAGGATCCAAAAATAAAGTATTTGCTATTGTTGTGCCTAGATCATTGTTTAAATTTACATCAGTTAAACTTGACAGGTCATTTATACCAAAACGATGAAAAAGTTGTTAAAGTTTTTGCGGCTATACTTATATTTCTAAATCATAAATATATTTTACCATCTTTGTTCGCGGTCCGTAAAGTACTCCAGAAGGTCATTGTGCTTTTAGGTTTATTTAATTTTTTATAATTCGCCAAGACGTGCGAGATTTATTTTTAGAATTTGTTAGTAAATTATTGTACCTGGACTACCTGCTCTTTTTTGCAGTGGCAATTATTATAGTGCGGTGCTACTTTTTAAAAACATAATATTAAGACATTTTGGTCATTTGTAATGTCTATAATCCTTTTAGACTTCTCACATAAGCTTACCTTTATTAATAAAATCACTTGAAACCAAGGTTTTTGGGTTACTTCATGATTAAAATAACATTATTGTTTGTTTGAATAAGGTGGTATAGACAAGACCACACCTGCAACAGATTACGAGATGCACTATCAATCAACTAAACATAAAGGAAAACTACAAAGGCTTCAACCAAATGAACCAACAACGGACTCGGTAAGAACAATAATCAATACTTCGAAGAGATCATGCATTGAGTGATGTAGAAGAACATCTTTTACGAAAGGGTATAAATTTTTCAATTATACCTAAACATTCACCAACCCTAGATATTATAGCTTTCATAGAAACCTTTAACCTACCATCAGCAGTCGCAGACGAACTCCAATACGAGGTACACGAGTTGCCCGAGAGAATTACAAAAAAACCAATAAGAACGTTTCTAAACAAGAAGAAACAGAACTCTAAGGCACCTTCATCACCCACATCATAGCAAACCTCATCTCTACGGTCTACCTAAAATTCATAAGAACGACATGCCACTATAAGACTATGCAATCACCAGCTCCAGGGATTCTCCTATACAAGCGCATTATCAAAATTTCTTCTTGAGATAATTAAACCGTTACAGTTTAAGTCATTAGACACCTACATCATAGCAAACCTCATCTCTATACAGGGTATTCGAAAAATAGACGGAAATATTTTAGAGGGTGATTCCTTGTTAAAGAATATGAAAAAAAGTTTCTATAAACATGGGTCCGGAAATGCAGGGTTTTCAAGATACAGGATGTTAAAAAAATAGAAATAAAAAATGAAATTATTAATTAAATTAAAAATACTTACTCGATGCTGTTGAAATTTGGCAATGATATTTGTTGTATTAAGAGGCTAATTTAGCCCTAAATAGATTAAAATTATTGAGTCCAGTGGCGTCCCGGGGGGCACCTTAGCGAATATTATTATCAAAAAAATGTACGCCACTGTATTTTTTGTAGCTTTAATATTTTTTGTTTAATTAAGCATCTAAAGATACAACTTCTTTGCCTCTTGTATTTTTTTCCTATCTCACTTCATTTTCGAGAAAAAAAAATAAAAACCGTTTTATTGAATGTCATTGGACAAAATTGGTTTATTAATTTCTACTAAAATAAATCACAAGTGCATTGGACCACAAATAATAAAAAACATTTCTAGGAAAGAATGTTATTGCAACTTTTCCAATACCATAACATAAACTACAACAAATGTTGGAAATGTCCACCATCCATTTCCGTACACCTTCTCACTTTTGACGCATCATTGAACGACGAACTCGGGCTAAAATTCGAGGTCTATTTTTTATTTCTTCGCAAGCATTTACGATTTTATTTCTTAGTTCTTCTATTGTTTCTATGGGAGTAGTGTAAACCATCGTCTTAAAGTGTCCCCATAAATAAAAATCTAATGGATTTAAGTCAGGGGAGCGAGGTGGCCAGTTAATTGGTCAACCTCTTCCAATCCAATTTTCACCAAAGGTGTTACTCAGATGAGTTCTGACAGGTCTACTAAAATGAGGAGGAGCTCCATCGTGCATTAAAAGTTATTTGGTTACGTATATTTAGAGGAACTTCTAGCAGTACGGGCAATTCTTGTAGAAGAAACTCTAAGTAAGATTCGCCGTTTAATCTTAAGGGTAAAAAGAAAGGACCAATTAAATTGTTACCGACAATACCCATCCACACATTTAAAGAAAATTGTTCCTGATGGTGGCGACACTGCACGAAAGCATGGGGATTTTCGTCACTCCATACGTATGAGTGTTATGGTAATTAACAATACCATCCCGCCGAAATCCTGCTTCGTCTGTAAAAAGTATGGCCGGTTTTATTAAAATTCCTATTATTATTAACCTCTTGGTAGTACCATTGGCAAAACTGTAAACGAGGAAGAAAATCTCTTGGTAGTAATGCTTGCACACGTTGGACATGATAGGGATACAAGGAGTTGCTCGGAGATAGGTGTTCGTAGGCTAATGGAAGTTTTAGGCAAATGGCATTTGTCTAGGCAAATGCTAAGGTATCGGCA
This sequence comes from Polydrusus pterygomalis, assembly GCA_963969555.1. Lineage (NCBI taxonomy): Eukaryota > Metazoa > Arthropoda > Insecta > Coleoptera > Curculionidae > Polydrusus > Polydrusus pterygomalis. The sequence goes on along the minus strand of OZ018377.1, from coordinate 110,815,482 downwards.
ACCGGTTTGTTCGTTGTTACCCAGAGCATTTTTTTTAATTCAATTTTTCCAACTAATTAAATTTTAAAAAAACGCTCTGGGGTAACGAACAAACCGGTTGCCGATATATTAGCATTTCTCCATCAGGCAAAAGCCATTTGCCCAAAAGCATTTCTCCAGGCAAAAGCCATTTGCCTAAAACTACGTCATTAGCCTACGACATAGGTACTAAATTTCAAAGTGAGTGTGATATATTTTATAAACAGTTTAAACGGAAAATTTTGGAAATACTTTAATTAACTTAAGGTGGGAGTATCAACATTATGCTTGCCAACCTATAACCTATTTCCCGTAGATTTATTTATGTTTTCTAGCTTTTATACAAAATTTAAAGAAAATCAGTATCGACTTGATATTCTATAGGTAGGTAATAGTTGACATATTTAATAAATATCAAGGAATTTCATAACTTTATTTTAGGAGAATTGTATAACAAAAAATATCGGGTAAGATTTTTTTTAACATTATTATGTCATTGTAATGACATATTCTCTCATTATACAATTCTCCCAAAATTAGCAATGAATTAAATTGTTATTTTTGTAATAGGTATATCAGATATTACCTAAGTAATGTGCCGACGATCTGATTTTATTTAAATGTTATATAGTTTAAAAAAATTATTATTATTAAAATAAATAAAGCATAAATAAAAAAAGGCACTATTAATTCTTAGCATAAAAAATTGTGTGTGCTTAAGACCACACGACAGAAGTGAAAACTTCAACAAGGTGAAATTAATAATATCGAATAAATATATTTCCCAAAATTAAACAACCCTTGAAAAAAATGCCAGAACATACCTAAGACGCAACAAGTGTCTATCTTGTGATCTTAAACACACAAACAACGCACACTGTTTCCACGTCGATACTGAATGCGACTGATGCGGCATGCTCTTTCATATAACGTTCATTCGGGTCAGTTCGGATTGAATATAGGAGTCGAATTCGAGCGTAACGCGTGACGGCTCAGTTTAATTCAGTGCCCACAAAAAGTGCTAAACGCGCCTAAAGAAGTTTTCACTTCAATAATATTGAAAAAACAAAGCGAAATAGGTTATAGGTTGGCAATAAATTGAACGACGTTGAGAATTCAACCTTAATAACTTCTTATTAATTACAGATTAAAATTGAGTATAATTGTATTTATAAGTTTTGTATCTTTGTAGTACTTTAGAATAGGGTTATCTATATACCTGTAAATGTACTTAAGACTAAATAAATAAATAAAAAAATATATTAAAACCATTAATTATATTTATTTATAGTTTATACATAATTGTCAACAAAATTTTTTTATTTGTCATTATACTTAGTTAAGTATTTCTATTTATTTAAAAGTCCAAAAAACTGCGATTTGTGTTGCATTTGTTGTTGCTGTTGTTGCTGCTGATTGACAAAATTCTGATTAAGGAAATTACCCTGCGACTGGATTCCAGGGCTCTGGCTTGAAAACCCTCCTTGGTTCGTCACTACAACCAATTTAGGTTGACTTTGAATAAATTTTGGCTGATTTTGTGTTTGACCACTCGACACAAGCTTAACTACCTGCTGAATTATTCCACCAGTGGAAACAGTTCGTGGTATTGTTTGTACTACTGAAGAGATTGTATTAGTAGTAATATTTGAATTTGATGATGAGGTTGACACAGAGTTCGGTTGTGTTCGAGCTTTTACAACTGCACTCTGCAATGCTACAGCTAAATAACCATATTCTTGTTTATAATCTTCCAAATTATCCGGTGTATTGCGGATACTTTTCAAAATTGGTGCTATTATTTTAATGAGAAGCTGTTTTATATGACCTGAAGATATCCTATCTGAATTTGATATTAAGTTGCCTTCGAGATGTGTTTCTATTCTCGCTCCAATAAAACGAACTCTGGGAAGGACAAATATTCTAACAACATCTGTCCCTAGCTCGGACAACCCTTGCAAAGCTCCATACAAAGAAGACAAGGGAATTTTATCACTTTGATGCAATGCATTCGTAAACATTCTTGTTATCCTGGTTTGGATGTTGTTTGTACTTGTGTTAAAATTTTTACAAATTTGTGACATCAGTCTAGAAGCAAAATCTCTTAGTGCCCAATGGTTGTCTAATTCTGGTCTCATGCACAGTTGCTTCGATACTATGCAAGTTGTAACTGAAGGAATTAGTTCGTGTAAATACTTCTCCAGATACAACGACTGGTTATCAAGTAATGCCTTTACCATCCTCATAAGATAAATTAAAAGGGCCAAATTATTTTGAACAACATTAACTCTTACTCCTTCTATAATAAAGGTACACATTCTTGGTAGCATTTCATGAAGACCTGGATCCGACGACAAACTTTGTAATGCTTCTGCTCTTCTAGCTTCATCAGATCCAACACATGCTTCTGTAATTTCCTTGTAATACAATTGTTGTTCCACTGATAACTCGTGTGTTGCTAGCTGTTTAATTTGAACTGTTTCAACATTTTTTAATTTTTGTTTTCCTGTGGTTGGTTTACCTGCGGTCTCTTTCATAGGTTTCTTGTTGATAGGATCAACAGATTCCAGCTTCTGAACACTTTTAGTTACCGGAGGAGGATTTTCAGGTATGGTAGGTTGTATACCGTCGATACAAAGCCAGTGGGATCGTAGTGTTGCCTCCAACGGAGCTTTGGGATTTAGATTTAAAAGTAGATCACCCAAATCCACTTCTTTTTCTTCAATAAAATGGAGTTCTCGCCCTCCTCCCGAAGCAAAACGAAAGGGGAGCTGTTCAGATGAATGAAATCCATATTGAGGCTCTATATTTCGGACTTTTAGAGAAGAGTCTACATCTGACTGCAGCAATTTCGCTCTTTTAGCATGATTCATAAATTTAGCGGCATCTTGAACAATGTGTTTAAGTTGGTAAGAAATATCCTCTGCTAATTCTTTTGCAGCTTCATCTTGTAAATTACCTATGCCTATACTTTCAGCAATTACTTTCATGGACTCTATAGAAAAGTTGGTGCCATACAAATCACTTTCATTTACTTTGGACATTCTGTATGTTTATGTACCAAATGTAAACAGACAACATGAACCAAAAAATATTTAGACATGAACCAAACAAAACTTTCATCATAACATAACTGACAAGACAAGTGACAAAAGCAGTGTTGCCAACCTGCCGACAAAACACCGTACCGGCGGTCAAAAATTACCGTATTTTAGGTCAAATTACCGTACATGTAAACAATCGCTTATTTCTTAACAAAAAATAATTATTTATGCAACAAGAAGTGTAAAAAGTATGTCTCCTCCCACAAATGGGAATTTTTGCATACACTATTTTTTCTACTACCGGAAAATATATAATATAAATCAAAGGACAAAACACTTCACTTTATGTAGGTACTAGTGCGTAAAGTATTTTGTTTTACGCATCGTTTTGAATAAAAGGAAATATCTAATAAAATCCGATAAATCACGGTCCATATTTTATTGAGATTTAAAAATCTAAAATTAAATTAAATTAAATTATATGCAAATATTACATTTCAAAGTTGCCATATAAAATCTTCAATAATCCGAAATAATTTCTTAAAATTATACACATAGACCTTACATTAATCACAAAATGTCAACATTTAGATAGGTACGTCGAAAAGAAATCGCGTTTTTTGTCCATAGACCATTTAATTAAAAATGCAGGTAAGTATGCATATTGAAGTAATTATCCTATTTACTTTACGCACTAGTGGGTAAAAAGTTAAATTTTATACACTTTCTATAGTGCGTAAAGTCATTATTTTACGCACGGTAAAATATTTTTGTTTTATTTTTTAAATTTTAATAAATTACCTCTCAAAAAGATGTGGTTATCATCACCGTCGGTAGTTTGTAGGGTCATACTAAGTGGGTACAATATGATAATTATTTAATTTATAGAAAAAATATGAGAACTGTATAGAGTTTTTGTAAAAATCTAAATTACCGTTTATTTGCATACGGTATGATGCTTTTACCGTATTCCGTTTGTTCAAAGAAACTACTGAACTTTTGGCAACACTGACTAAACAGCACAGAATACAGTATTCTGTGCTAAACAGTCACAAACACAGAAAAAAAATGCTTACGGTAAAAATTTGTGGCCACAGAGAAATGTTAGGTGATAATTACTCGCAGTCACAGAAAACCAATGGGCCAACGTGTCGCTGGACGTTTAGTAGCAAACTTGCTTGCTGGGTATTTAACGCCAAACCAGACGCCACACACGACGTCAAGTCTAGATTGTCAAGAAGAAGAAAAACAACACAACCCTCAAAATGTCTGCCTGGCACGAAATATCAAAAACAGTTTAAAATTAAAAGAAAACATATTTTAGGGCTTTTAGAACTTTAGAAATGGTTTTACCATTACCATGTAGTTGTCTGCTTCAAATCCAACGAACTTCAATTCTAAAGGTATGTTTTATTGTTATGTAATATCAGTGTCAAAGTTGGGCGGTAAAAACATGTTACAAAGTACATTATCATTGAATATTTAGTAGTTATTTTAGTTAATAAGAGCAAGAAATGATTTATATTACTATTTATTTTAGTTTTCAAAAAGGATGGTCTCTACCCGCGCTCCCCAAGCAGTATTTATTGAGAAGACTCTGGAAGAACCAGTTATTGTTCTGCGAGAGCAAGATGACGTAAATATAATCGGACCTCCTGATTCCCTATCCAACCTAAGACCAGTCATACGAAAAATAGTAAAAAATGAGACTAGTTTGCAAAGAAAATTTAGGGAAATTGCAGATTCAACGCAGCAGTGGAATCAAGAATTTTGGGCCATACACAATACTAATTTTATTAAGGTACCTAAGATTTTATTATAGACTTACGGTTTTCTGAGAAATACTATTGCATGAAGTCATGTAACGGTTATATTTAAGGATTGTGTTGTTTCTGGGTGGATATGATCTGCTGATAGGACATAATATCCAAATTAAGTATTGCTGTAAAATATTTTGAAAGGCTACTCTAAAGTCTGAAGAAATTACTAAAAAAACCTTTTATTTTTAGGAGAAAGAGGCATATATTAAATTTCATACAACACAAGAAAAACCACAACTTAACGCAGATGAGATGAGTGAATTTTACAAAGACTTTCTTAATAAATATTGGAAAAGCCATGTCAACTACAATTTTGAGTGGTACGGCAAAAATTTTACACTGTTGTTCCTAGCCTTTAGAGTCAGCATAGAAAAGCTAAGGCAAAAAATGTTATAGCACAGCAATTATTTTCTTTATGAAATAATTTATTTTTCCTTCCAGTTATATTTAGGTAGGTACTGTTGTACTTATATTTTTCCAGTTAGTATTTTAATTCTGGTGAAGATGTTTAGTAATATATTTTACCAAAGTGTACAAATAAGAGTGAACAACTACATATTATGTTAAAGTTATGAAATAAAGGCTTTGTTTAAAAGATATTTTTTTGTGGGTGAGAACCGGGTGCCAGGCGCCTACTCAGCTACTCTATTTTAACAACAACAAATTACTTTATAACAATGCATATTATTTAATTAAAGTATCGAAACAAAGTTACAATAATAAAAGATAATAAATCAACAACACTGCTATCATTAAAAGATTATCTCCGTTTAATCCTTCATCTTCTGTTGGTTTGGAAAGTCTCCCTTCCATTTTTTATTAAGTATAACATAATATTTTAACCATAGCAGGAACAACGCGTTTTAAACTGGTTAGTTGAGGGTACAGCACTACTGGTTTAATTTCTGAAAATAAATAAATTGTTTTAGGCTTTTAGATAGGATAATTTGCAAGTTAACCAATTAATATTACAGGATAATTATTAGTGACCGACCGAACGTTCGGTTTCGGCTAGTTTCGGTGACAGTTTCGGTTTCGGCCAAAAACCGGCCGAAGCTCAGTGTTCGTGAATTGTTGCGCACCGTTCGGCTAACTTTGGGTGGGTTCCGTAGGCAGTGTTGTCTATATAAATAGATTTTTTCTGTCGACTTTTTTTTTTTTGGGGAAAAGTTCAATCCGTTCCCTCATCAAGTTTGCGCGCTCTAAAGTAGCCTATAGACTGCGGCTTTGCTGGCTGATTTGCTTGACGAAAATTCTATTCAAACAAAAAATACTCGGGAAAGTTTTACGGCATAGGTATTTTAGCAGTAGTGTAAAAGCCACTACTAAACTAGGTTTTATGTTACTAATAGATACCCAAACGTGCCACTAATATTAGTACCTACCTAAAAATTCTAAATTTTTTTAATTTTTGGTTTTTTATAATTTTTTTTGTATTGTCTGGTCGCTCAAAGTGTCAAAATAATATCGTTTTGTGTGTGTTTATTGATTAGATGTAGTTCTAGACATGTATAAAGTTTAACGAAATGTACTCTAATTTACCGCCAATGAATCTTAGAAAATTCATAAGGATCCAGGACAATTTTATTAAATTAATGGTAACTAGGTACCGTAAAACGGGGTGAATGTAGCCCCCAGGTGTGAATAGGGCCGAAAATATAAAAAAACCTTAACAATTCATATCTTAAAAGTACCAGGATTTGCATGAACTAAACAACAAATAATGGATAATATACACCTAAAATATAAAAAAAATATATATGCAGCCATCACATGTTTAACTTTTTTGTATTTGGCGGACCTGAAAAAACAATCACAAACAATGTCCTAAAAAAATATCTTAATATCATTATTGTTTGTCACGGTGCGATTTTATTTAATATAAATCATTACATCGTTTTTTTTAGGGCATTATTATGTTTTACAACTATTGTTTTTCCAATTATTTAAAATTCCCTTTGCTTTCCGAGATAATGGGCGGCCATATTAACCCCTTACATTTTTTGCGTTTTTGGGGGTGACTTTGGCCACATGTCGGATGTTAAAGTAGGAGCACTCCTGGCAAAAGTATTGAAAATAGACTTGTAACCGATCCAGGGGAAGGAAGCAGCAAGACGACAGAAAAAAATTAGATAGAATTTTGCCTATTAAGAAAAAAGGCAAACTAGCCAGGAAAAGTTTTAAGTTAGGCAAAGCCTCACAGCCACTAACAGATAACGAAAGTGATTATGACTAATCATCAGATTATACATCTTTGTCAGAAGGGGAGGGCGACGACTGGATGGTACCTCCGTCATCAGACAGTGAACCAGAGCCTGATCAGCAATCTGACTATGTTCTTGTTAAATATGAAAAAAAATATTTTCCTGGAGATTCTAAAAAAAAAGAGAATGAGTTCCTTGTCAAAACGATGGAGCCCTGTGGTGTGCGCTCGTGGAAGTGGCCAGAGAAGGATGCTATTCTTTGGTATAAATCAATAGACATTATGGAGAAAACTGCTGTTTCCGTGAAACAAACTTCCGGATCAATTTATGACGTCCCGGAAATTCTTAAATACAAAGATTTTTTATATTAGGTTAAGTTTGAATCACAAAATAAAATTGTTAATGATCCAATAGACATTTTTTGTAGGTGGTTTTTATGGGTTTAAGGATCTTAGGGAGCAAATGAAACCCAAATTTTTATTTGCCGACGTTTCGGAAAATATATTCCATTCCTCGGGGCTTTGAAGCAATATGATTATTTCTTAGGTTTCAACAATAACCGATAAAAAAATTTACATAACTGATTTGTTTGAAAAAATTACAAATCTTATTTTCGATAACATAACATAACAGAAAGTACATAACATATATCTTTGATATATTAAAGAGTAACACAGTTACAAGCAGGTATAATTTTTTTTCCTTAAATGGGAACCAAGGGTGAACCCAAAAAAACGTCCGAAACGTCGGCAAATTAAAATTTGGGTTTCATTTGCTCCCTAAGATCCTTAAACCCATAAAAACCACCTACAAAAATAAGTTTTTAATGTCCAACATGTATTTGTTAAATAAATTAATAATATAAACACGTTTTTTTGGATTAATTTTTAATAGAGTATGTCGTAAATATATTTTTTATAATATAAGTGGCCATAGTCACCCATTAGAAGTAGTGCAAAAGGACCGTAATCAAATTTAAATAGGTGGCCATACTGACCTCAAAGTAAGGGGTGGATGTGGCCACCCTATTTTTTAAAAAAAAAGGGTGAACAAATTTTTTTGGGTCTTCAAGAGGCGAAAAATCCAAAAAAACACCTACCCATCCCATATAAAAGTCATATATTGAATGGCTGCCTAATAATATAGAAATTTTACAGGTGTTTGAAAATGAAAAGTGGATGATAGATTACGGTAGTCAAATAATAAAAGACTACTAAAATTATAACTAATAAAATGCTATTTTAACAGATGTTTAAAACGCTGGCAACACATCCAAACACTTTAATATGCGGGTGTTGACTGCATGGATTTCAAGAAAAATTTAGTTTTAATGTTTTTTGCATATTAATGCAAACACACATTGTCCAAATAAAATAAATAAATTCATAAGAACTGCATTTGTATAGTTTTCTTCCGTGACTTTAAAGTGTATTTCTATCTTGTATCTAAACTTAATGAAATGTCAAAACAATAACCATAGTAACATACGTAAACATCAGTTTTTGTCATGGCTAACTTACCAATAACCGAATAAAAATTGAATTATTGTATAGAAAATTTAACAAATTATGCTTAATACGTCAAAAAAATGGTTAAACTAGTAAGTTAGGTACAGGTATGATATACAAGAATTAAGTGAAATTTTAGCCGCTTTTCAAATCCGTAATAATATACAGCGTGTTACATTTGAAAAAAAGGACTTATGGCATGACATTTTTTCAAGTTACCAGAATAGGTGTATTTTTCAACCACCCTGTATATTGCAACTAAGATTTGGGACTAGGGCAGAGAGCCCTATGGAATTAGTTAACTAATTACCGAATTTTAGGGTTTCAGTGTTTTAGAGTTCAAAATTATCAGCATTTTTAAAAGTGACGTTTTCGGATAAAAAAAAAGGAAATTAATTGATATCTTAGAAACGGTAAGAGATAAGTATAGAGTAGAGTTAATAAAAATTGTAAAAAAAGTAATAGGGGTTTCGAAAGTAAAATAAAATATATGGTGTCGCATTTAAAAAATCGAAGTTACTATTATTTTTGTGTGGAAGCGGCAACACTCTATTGTTAAAAATATTTTAGGTTGCTGGAGCATGTCCGTTTATGTACGCGACCAAATTTTCAGAACGATTCCTTTACTGGTTCGTCAGAAACGTCTAAGGTACCATCGACTGTGAGACACCCTGTATATACAAGCTGTTACACCACATGAGCGTCTTTTTTGGTTATATTTTGACATTAAGCGATAAGTTTTTCCATATTACAGAAAGACAATAAAAACTATTAATTCAGTTAGTTTTTATGTAGGTATACTAATATCGAATAATGCCGATCAGCATCACACCTATGCATTTTCACGCTGTATTTTGAATCATGGTTGCAACAGCTGATTTTATGATTTTTTAACGCATGTACAGCAAAGTCATGATATGTCCACATTATTGATTTTTTAAATTTTATTGTTGGTAATTTTTTGTTTTAATATTGGTGCAATTTGACAGAATACAAAATAGACTAATTTTGATACAGTTCTATAAGTGCAATGACGGAGTCTTTCCTCTAGATAAGTCGTCTCCAAACCCAAAAAACGCGGTTAAAACTGATGACACATGTATTGTTTATTTTTTGTCAAATGAGAGAAGTTATATTTCCACTGACAGAAATTTCTAGGGAATTTTGACAAAATCGCATGGGGGTGTGCCGTGTGCAAGAACTTGTTCTATTTTATGGGTGAAAAACGCTGCAACTTTCACTTAAGCAGAAATGCATAAATGTGAATCCCGAATTTCATGCAATTTTGATACCTACAGGGCGAAAATGCATAGTTACGGAGAGGCAGTTAATTAGAGGCACCAATGGGTCCCGATTAGCGATACCTATGTTATCTAGTTTAAACCGGCAGTCTGTGGGTTCTACTATGCTACTGCTCCGCGAGAGAGCGCATCTCCCTTGTCTATGCCACTGCTACCTATACTGTAAAACGTGCACCGTGCGTTGTTTTTGTTAGAATAGAATGTTCGCCAAGCTGCTCGTCGAGCAAAGCAGCCAGCAAAGGCGCATTTTTTCTTATTCATCACTTTTTGCCAAAGACATGTAGGTTAAAAGTAAATTTAAAGAATGACTAACGGATTACGTAACCAATTGATGGTTTTCTTAATCAAGTGAGACGTCCCAGACTCGTCAGTTTGATACGTGGTTGAAGAAGAAGTAAAAGATTTACCTTGGATGGCAAAGGGGACGCCCTCTACAAATTTAGGCCAAAAAGTGAATAAGTTTCGAGAAGGTACTTAAAAACAAATTATGGTACAAACAATAAGTTTTCTCTTACTATATTACTATCCTTGCACCCATCACAAAACCACTTGACATTGTCCTTATTACTTTCCAAAAACTGCAATTCATTCGTGTTGTAATTACTGCAAGTGTAATGTAATCCTTTATTACATGCATCCGCATTACATTTCAGCGTTTTTTCACTCGATACATCGCCCAGCTTTTCGTCGCATTTCACACAAAAATTTCTGTTTTCGTCACTCATTTTTTTTTGATTTTTCTGATATATTTGTTTGACAGAGTAGACAAATGATTAATTTCGTTGCCCAGGTACGGGGTTAATTATTGAAATACGCAAGCTAGATTTACTATTTATGGCGTTAAAAATAATACCACTAAAAGATTTATCTTATATTAAATTTCAGTACCTATATGCGCCGTTATTATTATAAGTATTTCTTTAAACGTATTATGTGACAATATTTCTGATAGTCTTGTTCCTTTGATACTCTCTGTAAACCATACAATACATCCAGCAATATCTCATAAAAACCGTGACACTTTTTACACGATGACAATGACAGTCTCTTTTGCCACCAACGAAGTAACATATTGACAGCGCTCGCTATACCACCTACCTTTGTCAAACTTACCTATTAAAAGTTGACAAATAAAAATTTGCAAAATGACAAATAACCGCGGCGTTTTTATGATTTTATATTTGAAAATGTAATTTTGGTAGCTTTTTATTCGAAATTTAAAGTGCATGGTAGTTTTTTTTTTAAGTTTGTTTTATTTAATTACTGTAAAAAATGGCTAATAAGGTAGGTTAATTACTATGGTTTTAAAAATTTGCTTTATTACTTTAAAACACAGTTTACAATCATCCTAATTCAATATATTATATTATATAGTAAAGTTTACATAGATAATATAAAATAAAAGTTTGCACGAAACTAGTTTAAAAAGCATCTATATAGGTATGTTTTACAATGAATAAAATAAAGCATTCTTTTCTTAATATAACTTTATTTAAACGCGAACTGCGTTGATTTTTTTATGACAAGCAATACATGACGTATTTCTATCAGTCCTTTATGATGGGCGGTGCATGGTCAATCTTATATAATTGAATATAATATCGTTCTTAAAAAAAATTCCTATTATTTATAAAAGTCGTATTATTTTCAAAGGCTTGTATCAAGAAAGACCTAAAACATCTGGGAAAGGAAATAGACGATTTGATAATGCTCGAGGATTCCGCGCGAGGTACCTTATGCGCAATTCATAAAACCATTCATTCGACGGAAAATTTTCCTTGTAGCAAGCACAAAATGATGAGGATATGTCCCGTTCCTAAACTTTCCTACGTTCCAACAAGCATTAAAAATCCTGTATTGAGGTAAATTTCAATAATTTATTTGAAGTGATCGGGAAAGGTAAGTAAGATTAAGAGTCTACCATCGTTTTGCATTTATACCATTTACTCGAAACCCTCTAAACCTATCGAATTTATTTCAAGATAAGTAGGTATATTTGTTTATTGTAAAATAATAAAGTCATTTTTGTACATTTTACTATAGCCACGATACACAGTGTGTATCAGTCAAATGGAATAAATTCGATAATAAATATATGGGATGGGGACGTGCCCGGGTCGCGTAAAGGCATAATGTACTATTATTCAGAGCAGTTGTACTCTCGATCGCAGTATACTATGGTTTTACGTTACGCGTAATTTTAATGGACAATGTGTATTGCTATTCAAAGCATGAGTTTGTTTTAACGTGCTGGACCGCAGTATATAATGGCTCTAAATAAAGGCGCGTGTCTCGGCCAATTTATACTGCGATTCAAACCCCACACTTCTTAAAAACACCTTATCAGAAGGTTAGCTCTCGGCTATGACGCCTCGAAAGATTTTTTTGAAAGGCTATGACGCCTCGAAAGATTTTTTTGAAAATATGAACTTAGACGATTCTGAAAGCCATTTCGACTTTACACCTATAAATAAAAGTCCACAAGGAAATATTCAACAGGTTACCGAGGTTGATTCCATTTTAGAAACAGAGAAAAAGGAATCAGATGTTAACAGAAAACACACTTCTGTAGTAGAAAGTCTAAAATTTGGTAGAAAATATTTTTGAAACCAACCCAATGCAAAAAGCCATAAATATTTTTTTTTAAATAAACACAGCTGTTCAATCACAAAAAGGTTTTTATGAAATTTACGATATTTTTCCTAATATTGCCATAAATTTAATTTAATTATAATTGATACGTGTTGGTAACTCAAGATAGTCCAAAAAGCATCAGCAATATAAATTATGTAATAAATACTTTGCGGTAACTTGTGATACAGATTGTTCTAACAGCAACGCCCAATTATTAAATCCATTACTGTTTTCCAGCACGTTAAAACAAACTCATGCTCTGAATCGCAATACACATTGTCAATTAAAATTACTATTAGCCTCTGAAAATGTTCTTTTAAAGACTCTACTACAGAAGTGTGTTTTCTGTTAACATCTGATTCATTTTCTCTGTTTCCAAAATGGAATCAACCTCGGTAACCTGTTGAATATTTCCTTGTGGACTTTTATTTATAGGTGTAAAGTCGAAATGGCTTTCAGAATCGTCTAAGTTCATATTTTCAAAAAAATCTTCTGAGGCGTCATAACCAAGAGCTAACCTTCTGATAAGGTGTTTTCAACAAGTTAGTGTGGGGTTTGAATCGCAGTATAAATTGACCGAGACACGCGCCTTTATTTGGAGCCATTATATACTGCGGTCCAGCACGTTAAAACAAACCCATGCTCTGAATCGCCGTACACATTGTCCATTAAAAAAATCAGAAGGTTAGCTCTCGGTTATGACGCCTCAGAAGATTTTTTTGAAAATATGAACTTAGACGATTCTGAAAGCCATTTCGAGTTTACACCTTTAAATAAAAGTCCACAAGGAAATATTCAACAGGTTACCGAGGTTGATTCCATTTTGGAAACAGAGAAAAAGGAATCAGATGTTAACAGAAAACACACTTCTGTAGTAGAAAGTCTAAAATTTGGTAGAAAATATTTTTGAAACCAACCCAATGCAAAAAGCCATAAATATATTTTTTTAAATAAACACAGCTGTTCAATCACAAAAAGGTTTTTATGAAATTTACGATATTTTTCCTAATATAGCCATAAATTTAATTTAATTATAATTGATACGTGTTGGTAATTCAAGATAGTCCAAAAAGCATCAGCAATATAAATTATGTAATAAATACTTTGCGGTAAAATCTTCTGAGGTGTCATAACCGAGAGCTAACCTTCTGATAAGGTGTTTTCAACAAGTTAGTGTGGGGGTTTGAATCGCAGTATAAATTGACCGAGACACGCGCCTTTATTTAGAGCCATTATATACTGCGGTCCAGCACGTTAAACCAAACCCATGCTCTGAATCGCCATACACATTGTCCATTAAAAAAATCAGAACGTTTTAGCTCTCGGTTATGACGCCTCAGAAGATTTTTTTGAAAATATGAACTTTCTGAAAGCCATTTCGAGTTTACACCTATAAATAAAAGTCCACAAGGAAATATTCAACAGTTTACCGAGGTTGATTCCATTTTGGAAACAGAGAAAAAGGAATCAGATGTTAACAGAAAACACACTTCTGTAGTAGAAAGTCTAAAATTTGCAAAAATGCAAAAAGCCATAAATATATTTTTTTAAATAAACACAGCTGTTCAATCACAAAAAGGTTTTTATGAAATTTACGATATTTTTCCTAATATTGCCATAAATTTAATTTAATAATAATTGATACGTGTTGGTAACTCAAGATAGTCCAAAAATCAGCAATATAAATTATGTAATAAATACTTTGCGGTAACTTGTGATACAGATTGTTCTAACAGCAACGCCCAATTATTAAATCCATTATATACTGTTTTCCAGCACGTTAAAACAAACTCATGCTCTGAATCGCGATACACATTGTCAATTAAAATTACTATTAGCCTCTGAAAATTTTCTTTTAAAGACTCTACTACAGAAGTGTGTTTTCTGTTAACATCTGATTCCTTTTTCTCTGTTTCCAAAATGGAATCAACCTCGGTAACCTGTTGAATATTTCCTTGTGGACTTTTATTTATAGGTGTAAAGTCGAAATGGCTTTCAGAATCGTCTAAGTTCATATTTTCAAAAAAATCTTCTGAGGCGTCATAACCGAGAGCTAACCTTCTGATAAGGTGTTTTCAACAAGTTAGTGTGGGGTTTGAATCGCAGTATAAATTGACCGAGACACGCGCCTTTATTTAGAGCCATTATATACTGCGGTCCAGCACGTTAAAACAAACTAATGTTCTGAATCGCGATACACGTTGTCCATTAAAATTACGCGTAACGTAAAACCATAGTATACTGCGATCGAGAGTACAACTGCTCTGAATAATAGTATATTATGCCTTTACGCGCCCGGGTCTAACCTGACTCTTGTAATTGTGACTTTAGGTTTTACAAGTGATTAATTTTCTCTTAACATTTTACTTGATATTATTATTGTTTCCGTAGCTATACAGGGTGTTTCAATAAAAACTCCCAGGCCAATTATTTCGAAAACTAAAAGTGACATGTAAATTCTGTAAACGCAAGTTTTTAGCCTCTAAGTACCTATGATTGGCTTCACAACTGTGTAAAAAATGTGTTTGAATAATACAAGATATGCCACGGTGCAAAGAATTTTTTCGATGACAGGAACTTTTAAATGTTGTGGTTCTTAAAGATAATTAATTCTTGATCAAATTATGTCCCATAATTTTTTTTGATAAATCCATCATGAACGGAGATATTTGGGGTAAGTTTTTTTTAAAATAATTATAAAACGAGTATTTTAATTATAAATATTTTCAATATCCTTTAGCAGATTTTAATTTAATTTTGGTAATGATAATTTTAGTGATAAAACGCTAGTGTAGCGCTAAATTATTACGTCCAGTGACGTCTCAGGGGGCGCCTTAAGAGCAGTAACCCCCTTTACCACAATGAAAATTGCCGACCGTTTTGCTGGTCAAACGAAAAGAAAAAATAAAAATTGATATTTAGAAAATAAATTCTACTTTAAAAACCCAATCCAGAAAAGTAAATGACAATCGAAAATATTCCCAAAATTAAAAAAAAATGTTTTTTTAATTTTTAGTAATTATGTAATATCTTAAGGTGGGAGTATCAACATGCTTGCCAACCTATAACCTATTTCGCGTAGATTTATTTATGTTTTCTAGCTTTTATACAAAATTTAAAGAAAATCAGTATCGACTTGATATTCTATAGGTAATAATTGACATATTTAATAAATATCAAGGAATTTCATAACTTATTTTAGGATAATTGTATAGCGAAAAATATCGGGTAAGATTTTTTTTAGCATTATTATGTCATTGTCACTCATTGTTCTTTCACTATACAATTCTTCCAAAACTAGCAATGAAATAAATTGATATTTTTGTAGCATATCAGATACTACCTAAATAATGTACCGACGATATTGATTTTCTTTAAATGTTAATTATTAAAATAATAAACTCAAAAAATCAACGCGAAATATGTTATAGGTTGGCAATAGATTGAATGACGTTGAGAATTCAACCTTAAACAATTCTTTATTGGTAAAAAGCAAAATGACTTTCCCGGGTGTAGAATGTTGTACCAAACAATTTTTCTTAAAGCCATTTTTCAATATCGGCCTAACTTTTTTCTCAAAAACTTTGGGCGCGTAAACCCACTTTACACGCTTAAACTCACTTTACGCGCCCAAAGTTTTTGAGAAAAAAGTAAGGCCGATATTGAAAAACGGCTTTAAGAAAAATTGTTTGGTACAACATTCTACACTCGGGAAAGTCATTTTGCTTTTGACCAATAAAGACTTACATATTACAAAATTACTAAAAATAAAAAAATTTCTAAAAAAAATTTTGGGAATATTTTCGATCGTCATTTACTTTTTTCGATGGGGTATTTAAAGTAGAATTTATTTTCTAAATACCAATTTTTATTTTTTATTTTCGTTTGACCAGCAAAACGTTCGGCAATTTTCATTGTGGTAAAGGGGCTATACTTCCTCTTAACAAATAATATTGGCAAAAAATAAGACGCCACTGAGTTTTTGATAATTTTTTATATTTTTTTCGGATTAAACAACAAAAAATACAACGTATTAATTATTTAATGATTTTTGTTTTCCAGAGATACCTATGCAATAAAATTATTTTTATATTTATTATTCGAAAGCGAAGCAAGATATGAAAATAATTTAACAGACAAGAAAAGGATATTTTTAGTTGCTTAATCCAACAAAAAATATAAAAATTGCCAAAAACTCAGTGGCGTCTTATTTTTTGCCAATATTATTTGTTAATAAGGCACCCCCTGATACGTCACTGGACGTAATAATGTAGCGCGACACGAGCGTTTTATCACAAACTATCATTACCAAAGTTCAATTAAAATCTGCTAAAGGATATTAAAAATATTTTTAATTAAAATACTTACTCGTTAAAATTATTTTTAAAAAAACTTAACCCCAAATATCTTCGTTCATGTTGGATTTATCAAAAATTTTTATGGGACATAATATTGATTAAGAATTAATTATCTTTAAGAACCAAAACATTTAAAAGTTCCTGTCATCGAAAAAATTCCTTGCACCGTGGCGCCACCTACATCTTGTATTATTCAAACACATTTTTTACACAGTTGTGAAGCCAATCATAGAGGCTAAAAGCTGGCGTTTACAGAAATTTACATGTCACTTTTAGTTTTCTAACACCCGAATGCAGCGTTTGTGGTTTGTAATCCCAGTTCCCCGATCCAGTTTTTGTAATCTGTTATCCGTAGCTATGCGTCGTCATTAGATTATCTAATCCGGATTAGAAATCTGACAACGACGGAATCGCACAATTTGTTGATGATGTCGAGGATATCTAGGTCATCATCAATGAATATTTCATCCTCTATAAACTCCATTTTATCCCGAAATAATAAAAAAAATTGCAAGAAAATCCAACTACAAAAAAATAGTGCCAAAATTTGACTTTGAAGTTAGATGTCGATCGCTAATCCAGTGCAATCCACGCTTCGTTGACCGATTAGATAAGCTGAAGCTTAAACTACATTTTTCTTGCGGCGCATGTAAACATTTAACCTAATCCTGGATTACCTAACTAATCCGCAAAATTTGCTTACGGTGCATTCGGGTGTAAATAATTGGCCTGGGAGTTTTTATTGAAACACCCGGTATATTCTGTGGTTCTGTTTAGATGCGTTAAAGGTGTCTAAAATCGACGCTAGATGTCGCCATCTTCTTGGCTGATCGCTATATTTACTATATTTAAGTAGAACACACGTTCCTTTAATTTGTTAGACCCGTGTTAGACCCTAGCATGAAGCTTAAATGGACGATGTCGCAACACAGTAGAAAGAGAAAGAAGAGAGAGAGAGGGGTGTTAGTGTGCCCGCCGGCCATCAGGGCAAATTAGCGCTGTTGTCGCCAGCTGGCCGTGTAACCGGGTTCTGTCGCATATTTTTGACGTATAGAAGAGAAGGACAGTTATATTCTAACCTACTATAACGCTTCCCAAACTGCGCCAGGTGCTAATTGGAACAAACCAGCCAGCCGCCAGCCCGCCATCCATCCATGTCACAACTGTCAATTTTTCTTGTCCACGTTTTTTTCTGAGAAAATTAATTAATTTTTTATTATCATTTTAATATACAATTCTATTAGTTTCTATTCTAGAAAACTTCGCCGATGTGTGTAATCTTTCAGTTATTATTCCAGCCTACTATGCAGGTAATTATTTTTTATTGTTTATCAAATTGATTTTACACTTCCTTACCTATTTTTTATATAGGAATATAGGAAATGTAAGTTTACAATAAATAAATTAACATGAACTGTTTCACATACATAATAGGTAATAGGTGTTGGTTAACAAGCCAATCTTAACAAAATATCACTGGGCAACCTGCAGATAACTGCAACACATTGTGCCCGAGGTAATACCTAACAATCTATCAGTTACAAACAGATAAGTTTAGTCTCTTGAAATAATAATTTTAACATTTTTGTTTTACTGAGTGGATTAAAAATTATAACATAATGGCACAAAGATAATGGTTTGAGCTAATTCGATAAGTAGATACTTGGCCATCGGCCATATT
This sequence comes from Polydrusus pterygomalis, assembly GCA_963969555.1. Taxonomy (NCBI): domain Eukaryota; kingdom Metazoa; phylum Arthropoda; class Insecta; order Coleoptera; family Curculionidae; genus Polydrusus; species Polydrusus pterygomalis. Next base: position 110,796,914 of record OZ018377.1, on the reverse strand, counting down.
TTACAGAGAAATTTAATGTCTACCCGATACTGTTTCTTTTGTTTCAGAGAACGCTGTAAGAATCACCTGATAGTTTATGGATCTTTTAGTACGTGTCTCAATGCATCCTAGTGCTTGTGTTTATACAGTATTTGTGATAATATTATATGAATTGAGACAATTCCAGATGAGTGAGACCTGTGAGACGTAACCTAAGGACATCAGTTTATCTAAACAGTTATTTTTTGTTATGGTTGTCAATGCAGTTTTTATTTATAAATAAACGTAGAAAACATTATTTACGATAAAGTGCTTCCATATTTATTTTCTAAATCTTGGTTAATATAAAAATGTGCATTATTTATTCCATAAAATAAAAACTTTTGTGCGTCTTTTTATTGATTTAATTTGTGATTTAATAATATTTATATTGAATCACAAATTAGATCAATAAAAACTCGTTCAAAAGTTAATAATTAAATTGAAAGTCCTAAAACCGCTGTTCAAATTTCCCGCCATCGCGCCTCTGATGGCCGGCGGGCACACTAACTCCCCTCTCTCTCTCTCTTCTTTCTCCCTCTACTGTGTTGCGATTTTTTAACAAGGAGCTAACATTTCTAACCCTATAAATTTTCTTTGCCTAGCATTACTTATGTACCGATGATCCATGATATGGCGAAACGCGTCTAGGGTACGTGGATCTGACGAAATTAAAAGAAACATTTTCTTCAATATACAGGGTGTTACTTAATGATGTGGCGTAATTTCAAGGGAGTATTCCTGAACCAAATTCAAATAGAAAAGTTCATATAAACATGTGTCCTGAAGAGTCTGGTTTTCAAGATACAGGGTGTCAAAGTTTAAAAAAAAAATGGTTTTTTATTAATATCTAAATGATTATTTTACCGATTTTGTGAAATCTGGCAGGGTTATTCATTGTAATAAGACGCTAAGTTGGCACTAACTGAAAGAAAATTATAAGTTCCAGTGGCGTCTCGGGGGGCAGTGTCACGAATAATATGGTCAAAAAAATGTACGCTACTGAGTTTTTTGAAAAATTTAAATTTTTTTCAGATTGAGCATCTACAAATACAACTTTTTTGTCTTCTAATAACTTTTCGTATATTACTTCCTTTTCGAGGAAAAAAATAAAAACGACTTCATTGCATGTCGAAAAATTGTTAAAATAAAATCAAGTTAACTTTGAGAGCCATTTTTTAAAATATAACAAACGAAAAGTAATGACTATTTACAAAAAATGTTGGAAATGACTACCTCCCGCTTTTATGCAGGCTTCTGCTCTCCTTCTCTACGACCGTAGGACCGTAGGGAGGAGGGATGTAGGACAGCCTCCTCAACTGCGGGAGTTCGAATTGTACGAGTTCTTCCCTCTGAGGTATTACGTTTAAAACTGCCAGATTCAGTCAGACGACGATGATTGTTTATGAATATTTGTCTACATGGAAGGACACGGTCAGGATACCTTTCTTGATAGAGCCGTCGGGCCTCCGCCGAATTACCATTGGCAAGACCATAAAGGAAATGCATTGGTGTCATCTCCAAATTAGAATAATTATTTGCCATTTTTTGAATAGCACAATTATTAACCTTTTGACCAGAGGAAAAATAATAACAAACTGTTACCGAAAGTCAAAACCATTATGTTCATAATAACAAAACAACATTTCCTAGCAACGATCAAAGTTAACTTGATTTTATTTTAACAATTTTTCGACATGCAATGAAGTCGTTTTTATTTTTTTCCTCGAAAAGGAAGTAATATACGAAAGGATATTAAGAGACAAAAAAGTTGTATTTGTAGATTCTCAATCTGAGAAAAATTAAAATTTTTCAAAAAACTCAGCAGCGTACATTTTTTTTGTCAATATTATTTGTGACACTGCCCCCCGAGACGTCACTGGAACTTATAATTTTCTTTTAGTTAATGCCAACTTAGCGTCTTATTACAATGAATAACCCTGCCAGATTTCAATAAAATCGCTAAAATAATAATTTAGATATTAATAAAAAACCAATTTTTTTTTTTAAACTTTGACACCCTGTATCTTGAAAACCAGACTCTTCAGGACACATGTTTATATGAACTTTTCTATTTGAATTGGGTTCAGGAATACTCCCTAGAAATTACGCCACATCATTAAGTAACACCCGTACAGAGCAAGATTTGTACAGAAATTATATTTACGAAACGTAATTTTCTGATTTTTTTGTCGCACAAACTTTATGTTAAAATATATATATCGATGCTTGAAAGGCAAAAGGTCTTAAGCGATGTCACATGTCACATGTCGTGATATTTATATTTAAACGTCACTAAAGTTTTTTTTGTTTTTCCGCGTTGAATAAGCGAAGTTTTAGCTTTCTATTATGATATTTTTGTCGCTTGAGTCAACCGAAAAATAATAAATTGCAAGCCACTTTTTCCTACCAAGCGCCAAAATAAAGGATAATTTGAAACAACACTGTCGTTTAGATTATTTGGGAAAACAATTAAATCTCATTTGAATCAATTTGCTATTCAATTTATTTTTAATATTGGTCGTTATTCTGTTTTGCTACAAAAGAAAACAAGCAAGTATTGTCGCTTGAGCTCTTTTACGATAATGTTAAAAGATTTAAACCTATAAGCCTATATTTCCTAATCAGGTGGTTAAAACGTTTTAACTAATCATTTGTATTTAAAAGTAAGGTGATTAAAACGTTTTCCTAATTATTTGTATTTAAAAGTAAGGTGGTTAAAACGTTTTACTAAATCATTTTTATATAAATCTAACGAGGTTAAAACGTTTTCCCAAAATGCTAACATTTAATGTATGGTTTGTTAAGACCTTTTACCAAAATGTAATTTGGTCACTAAATTGATTAAGCGACAGCAATTTTGTTATATAAGGCTATGTTGTTGTGTATTTATAGTCATTACAACAAAAACGTCTTAGATTTTATTGTAGCAATTTTGAAATTAAAAAAATGCGCCTGAAAATAAAAATTAAAATAATTTAAAGTTAAAAAAAACTTTGAATCGTTCTACTGCGAAGTTATTAAACTGTCGCTTATGACCTTTTGCCTTTCAACCATCGATATGCATCTCAATGTTCTTTTTCACCAGGCCCTGGGAGAGGTCCAACTCCCCCTCGGTGCACCACTAGGAGGTGACTGCATGTTTAAATTGTTAAAAAGTTATGCTTCGAGTATTTTCATATACCTACCGTGCCAAAATTTATGGGATGATTTTTTAGATTATTTTCAACAAAAAAATAATAATCAGCTGTATTGAAGATCGGGGATTATACGTCACAATATATAACTATTCACTGAAAGATTATTTCATTACCGTTCATATATACATGATTGACGTATAATTCCCTCTATTCAATACAGGTGTGACTATTATTTTTTTTGTTGAGAATGATCCAAAAAATCATCTCATAAATTTTGGCACGGTATGAAAATACTCGTAGCAAATTTTTTGCAACAACTGTAAAACATGCTCTAACCTGTAGGACAACCGCGGGCGCGGCAACTTAACTGACGCTTATTTTGCTGATTATTGATTTATTAATCAACTGTTAAAAACAAAATTTATTCGGTATAAAATTTCTCGAAAAATCGCAACGCTACCTCCCGTACTATAACACTCCCTATATTACTTTTTTTTTTAACCGACCGTCTAAAAAGTTGAGTAACCCCTAAAATTAGACCGATGTACACCAATGTTTACCTCTACACTTTCTAATATAATCAAACTAGCGTGTATCCGGCATGCGTTGCAACCCGCTGGTATAAATACAAACCCGAACAAACCCGATATATTAGTACCCGGCATGCCACTTTCTGAAATTGCACCCGTGCGAAGCCGGGGCGGGTCGCTAGTTATACATAAAAACCTTCCTCTTAAATCACTCTATCTATTAAAAAAAACCGCTTCAAAATCCGTTGCGTAGTTTTAAAGATTTAAGCATATGTATATAGGTAGGGACGGACAGACAGCGACAGCGACTTTGTTTTATACTATGTTAAGATATACTTGTCATTAGCTCCCATGATTGCGTTTGTGTATACAGTGTGTCCAAAAAAGTATGCAACATATGGGAAAGTTTTTTATCACCGATTTCTCAGAAAATTTTATTCTTTATAAAAGTTGGTGCATTCCTGAAAAACCTGCGGCTAATAGTAGGGGAGCAAATGCAATTTTTTCGAAATTGCCTTAAGAGTAAAGTATTGGTACCTTAATTATTAGAAATACAGCAAAATTTTATATGGAAATGTTTTTGCAAATTAATAACTTAGTCCAAATACTTACTAAATTTGAGTTAGGTGTGTCAATTTTAAATTTTTTTTATATGCATTTCTTTAAAATAGGTTTTTGGAGTTCAGCGTTTGTTTAGAACATAAGTTCGCTAAAATGTGTTTATAGGCGTGCATCACGCTAATATCTGAACCAACTAGTAACATTGAAAGGTTTTAAAAAGTTTGCAACTACTTAATCCAGTTTTATTATAAACCCACGTTTAAGTTATTTAATAAATATATTAAAATTGCGTAAACAAAAAATCGGCTAGAGGTGTACCGTTTAGGGGAAAATAGAGATTAACCAAAAAAAATTTAAAATTGTGACACCTAACTCAATCTTCGTATTTGGACTAACTTACTAATTTGCAAGAACATTTCCATATAAAATTTTGCTGTTTTTCTAATAATAAAGGTACTTTACTTTTAAGGCAAAATGGCACTTACTCCCTTACTATTAGCCGCAGGTCAAATATGCATTTATAGTTTTAAGGCATGCACCAACTTTTCTAAAGAATAAAATTTTCTGAGAAATCGGCGATAAAAAACTTTCCCATATATTGCATACTTTCTTGGACACACTGTATAGGTAAAATACCAGTGGCGGCGGCAATAAAATTCAAAAGTCGAACGTCGAATGTTCTCGCTTATTAAAGCAAAAGGCGCCATTTAAAAATATTTTTCTGCAATTTGTTTCCATATAAGGATTGTAGGGCTTAAATATAAGTCCATAACACTATTGTATTATACAAGGTGTGTTACAAATTAGATGCATTAGCATTGTTATCTTGATATAAATATAGTATATTAAGATATAGAGAGTTGATTAAATAAAGGCAAAGTTGCATATTTTAAGCTGAATTATTTGCTCAAAAGAAATTAAAAAAAATTCCTATAACTCCGTAGATATCCGAAAAAAACCGAAAAAATGAATTTTTGTTCAATTTGACAAAATACTTATTATTTTGAAAAACGAAAAGCACTATCTTAAGGCATTTTTTTGTTATTGTATCTTGTCTGTATCTTAAGAAAAAATATTTTCTTAAGGATCATTAGTTTTGGGAGGACAAGAGCTGAAAAAATCTAAAAAAAAATAGTCCGTATTACAAAAAAATTTATGTGGTATCTAAAAAATGAAACGTACCTATATGAAAAATAAAAATATTTCCTTGATGACCATAAAGAAGTTCCTAAGTAAGTGTTCTTGAGTTTTCAAAATAATCAGTATTTTGTCGTAAAAAAATAAAAACCAAATTCGGATATCTCGGGAAGTTAGCGGAATTTAAAACTTTTTTTAACAAATTATTCAGCATTAAAATATGTAACTTTGCTTCCATTTAACCAAGTCTCTATATCTTATAGTTACCGAGATAGCAATGCTAATGCATATAATTTACAATACCCTGTAGGTATACCTATCAATTAAGATAATAAATGTCAAAAATTATCGTACAACCCGACGGAATTATTTCATTTACTTACTTGAATTTAGATTTTAAACAACACCTAGTAGATCAAATGCTATATTTTGTCGACGTTTCGGCTTCTATAAGGTCATCCTCGGGACGCAGGACAACCCTCATTTGATAACTAACAAAAGTAGATAAGTAATATGGTTTATAATTTTAGTCGATCTAGAAGAAAAACTCGTAGTTGTAGTCCCTGTTGCCACGAAGTGCAAAAAATGTGCAGAGCGGTGAGTGCTAACGACGCTTATAGATCTGGTTGCAGAAGCGGAAGTAAGTATATATTATATAGGTAGGTATAGGTTATGCCGGGTGATGCACCGCCAGAAATATTGCTCTGATCCATACCTTAATGAAATCACCAGTAATAATTATGATAATATAGAAAGAAGAAAAGCACAAAGTCTTTCTCCACAATTTCTTATTCGAATAACTAGGCGAACCTAGAATGATTCATAATAAATTAAATTAAATCGACATGTTTCGAGTGTAGAAACACTCATCATCAGGAAAACGAAGCAAATGGTACAATGCTGATGTTGTTAGAAGTAGAGAAAATAACAAGTGAGACTAAGCCGTAATGGAGCTTTCAATGGTACATACGAGGAGTGAAAAAATTTGAGTAGTCAAAAGATAGAAAATATTTCAGCATACTGAAGAGTCAAGGACTGGTGCAAAGCCACTGTCTTGGGTGGGAAATGAAGAGAAAAAAGAAAAATTAGGAAGTTTAAAAAAAAAACTTTGTAAAAATTATTTTTAAGTGTAAGTGATGAAAAATCTTTAGTTTAATTCAACTATGTCGGAGACATGTGAAAGTGGTAAAATAAAAAGGAAAAAAAAGGAAAAAATTGGTTTTCGTAAAAGTCATGCAGATGCTTTCATTTTAGCTTGAAATAAAATAGGTACTGTTACTGTTGGGGTTCCAGGCTTGTTACGGCCCAGTTACCCCGGCAGGAATCAAAACTTACACGTTGTGTGCAAAAATAAGTTTTAAGAAATTTTAAAAAAGGTTTTGTTTAATCTTTTAGAGAAGTTCCACTGACACCAGCACGTGTCGGACGGGAAAATTTTCCCGTTCTAGTAAAACAAAACCTTTTTTTTTTTATTTCTCAAAACTTATTTTTGCACACAATGTGTAAGTTTTGACTCCTGCCGGGGTAACTGGGCCGTAACAAGCCTGGTACCCCAACAGTACTTTATTTCAAGCTAAATGAAAGCATCTGCATGACTTTTACGAAAAACAATTTTTTCTTTCCTTCTTATTTTACCACTTTCACATGTCTCCGACATAGTTGAATTAAACTAAAGATATTTCATCACTTACACTTAAAATAGTTATTTACCTAACAAGTGCGGAAAGTGGTACTTTTCCGCATGTGTTAGGTACAAAAGTTTTCCTACGCTCGATATAGTTCTCAGATAAACGTCAATTAGGTTCGTAATAATATACTGTAATTACAAAAATTATTGAGCTTCTGGCAAAAAAAAATATTTATTTTGCAAGTATTTCACTTTATTGAATGTTTTAGATAAGGTATTCATTAATTTAACAAATCGTGGGGAAAAGTTACTTTTCGGCACGATTTATCGTGCGGAAAGTACCACTTTCCCGCACGATTTTACTTTCCCAGACAATTTTTACTTTACCACGCTATTTTTGAAATTGTGCGGAAATGTGGTACTTTCCGCACGATAAATCATGCCGAAAAGTAACTTTTCCCCACGATCGTAGGAAAATGATTTTTACAAAGTTTTTTTTAAAACTCCCTAATTTTTCTTTTTTCTCTTCATTTCCCACCCAAGACAGTGCCTTTTTATTTTACCACTTTCACATGTCTCCGACATAGTTGAATTAAACTAAAGATTTTTCATCACTTACACTTAAAAATAATTTTTACAAAGTTTTTTTTTTAACTTCCTAATTTTTCTTTTTTCTCTTCATTTCCCACCCAAGACAGTGCCTTTTTATTTTACCACTTTCACATGTCTCCGACATAGTTGAATTAAACTAAAGATTTTTCATCACTTACACTTAAAAATAATTTTTACAAAGTTTTTTTTTTAACTTCCTAATTTTTCTTTTTTCTCTTCATTTCCCACCCAAGACAGTGCCTTTTTATTTTACCACTTTCACATGTCTCCGACATAGTTGAATTAAACTAAAGATTTTTCATCACTTACACTTAAAAATAATTTTTACAAAGTTTTTTTTTTAACTTCCTAATTTTTCTTTTTTCTTTTCATTTCCCACCCAAGACAGTGCCTTTTTATTTTACCACTTTCACATGTCTCCGACATAGTTGAATTAAACTAAAGATTTTTCATCACTTACACTTAAAAATAATTTTTACAAAGTTTTTTTTTTAACTTCCTAATTTTTCTTTTTTCTCTTCATTTCCCACCCAAGACAGTGCCTTTTTATTTTACCACTTTCACATGTCTCCGACATAGTTGAATTAAACTAAAGATTTTTCATCACTTACACTTAAAAATAATTTTTACAAAGTTTTTTTTTTAACTTCCTAATTTTTCTTTTTTCTCTTCATTTCCCACCCAAGACAGTGCCTTTTTATTTTACCACTTTCACATGTCTCCGACATAGTTGAATTAAACTAAAGATTTTTCATCACTTACACTTAAAAATAATTTTTACAAAGTTTTTTTTTTAACTTCCTAATTTTTCTTTTTTCTCTTCATTTCCCACCCAAGACAGTGCCTTTTTATTTTACCACTTTCACATGTCTCCGACATAGTTGAATTAAACTAAAGATTTTTCATCACTTACACTTAAAAATAATTTTTACAAAGTTTTTTTTTTAACTTCCTAATTTTTCTTTTTTCTCTTCATTTCCCACCCAAGACAGTGCCTTTTTATTTTACCACTTTCACATGTCTCCGACATAGTTGAATTAAACTAAAGATTTTTCATCACTTACACTTAAAAATAATTTTTACAAAGTTTTTTTTTTAACTTCCTAATTTTTCTTTTTTCTCTTCATTTCCCACCCAAGACAGTGCCTTTTTATTTTACCACTTTCACATGTCTCCGACATAGTTGAATTAAACTAAAGATTTTTCATCACTTACACTTAAAAATAATTTTTACAAAGTTTTTTTTTTAACTTCCTAATTTTTCTTTTTTCTCTTCATTTCCCACCCAAGACAGTGCCTTTTTATTTTACCACTTTCACATGTCTCCGACATAGTTGAATTAAACTAAAGATTTTTCATCACTTACACTTAAAAATAATTTTTACAAAGTTTTTTTTTTAACTTCCTAATTTTTCTTTTTTCTCTTCATTTCCCACCCAAGACAGTGCCTTTTTATTTTACCACTTTCACATGTCTCCGACATAGTTGAATTAAACTAAAGATTTTTCATCACTTACACTTAAAAATAATTTTTACAAAGTTTTTTTTTTAACTTCCTAATTTTTCTTTTTTCTCTTCATTTCCCACCCAAGACAGTGCCTTTTTATTTTACCACTTTCACATGTCTCCGACATAGTTGAATTAAACTAAAGATTTTTCATCACTTACACTTAAAAATAATTTTTACAAAGTTTTTTTTTTAACTTCCTAATTTTTCTTTTTTCTCTTCATTTCCCACCCAAGACAGTGCCTTTTTATTTTACCACTTTCACATGTCTCCGACATAGTTGAATTAAACTAAAGATTTTTCATCACTTACACTTAAAAATAATTTTTACAAAGTTTTTTTTTTAACTTCCTAATTTTTCTTTTTTCTCTTCATTTCCCACCCAAGACAGTGCCTTTTTATTTTACCACTTTCACATGTCTCCGACATAGTTGAATTAAACTAAAGATTTTTCATCACTTACACTTAAAAATAATTTTTACAAAGTTTTTTTTTTAACTTCCTAATTTTTCTTTTTTCTCTTCATTTCCCACCCAAGACAGTGCCTTTTTATTTTACCACTTTCACATGTCTCCGACATAGTTGAATTAAACTAAAGATTTTTCATCACTTACACTTAAAAATAATTTTTACAAAGTTTTTTTTTTAACTTCCTAATTTTTCTTTTTTCTCTTCATTTCCCACCCAAGACAGTGCCTTTTTATTTTACCACTTTCACATGTCTCCGACATAGTTGAATTAAACTAAAGATTTTTCATCACTTACACTTAAAAATAATTTTTACAAAGTTTTTTTTTTAACTTCCTAATTTTTCTTTTTTCTCTTCATTTCCCACCCAAGACAGTGCCTTTTTATTTTACCACTTTCACATGTCTCCGACATAGTTGAATTAAACTAAAGATTTTTCATCACTTACACTTAAAAATAATTTTTACAAAGTTTTTTTTTTAACTTCCTAATTTTTCTTTTTTCTCTTCATTTCCCACCCAAGACAGTGCCTTTTTATTTTACCACTTTCACATGTCTCCGACATAGTTGAATTAAACTAAAGATTTTTCATCACTTACACTTAAAAATAATTTTTACAAAGTTTTTTTTTTAACTTCCTAATTTTTCTTTTTTCTCTTCATTTCCCACCCAAGACAGTGGCTTTGCACTAGTCCTTGACTCTTCAGTATGCTGAAATATTTTCTATCTTTTGACTATTCAAATTTTTTCACTCCTCGTATGTACCATTGAAAGCTCCATTACGGCTTAGTCTCACTTGTTATTTTCTCTACTGCTAACAACATCAGCATTGTACCATTTGCTTCATTTTCCTGATGATGAGTGTTTCTACACTCGAAACATGTCGATTTAATTTATTATGAATCGTTCTAGGTTCGCCTAGTTATTCGAATATTGTGGAGAAAGACTTTATGCTATTCTTTTTTCTATATCATTTAACTCCACTTTGAGTATGGTAGTATATATGGACTACTTCTTCAAAGTTATGATGATGTCAAATCTTAATAGACTTTTATTTTTTATTGGTTTCAACATGTTCTCAAGTACCTACCTACCTTTTCAAAAAATATATGGTTGTACTAATTTAACAACATTTGGTGGGAAAACAACACTAAAAAAATATGTGTTAAGACAACAACTAATTTAAATGGAAACTTAATATTTTTTAATCAGATGCTCAAACAGCCCGCAAGCATTATTCTAAACGGTCATAAATTTCCGTTCTTACATTATTAAGTTTATTTGCAGATATTCGATTTCATACCCCTGAAATTGCAGTATTTCGATCTTCCGCACATTTCTATAAATAACCATTTAAATGTGACCTCACAGGAAAAAGTCACCAAACGGTAAAAAATCAGGAGACCTAGCTTGTCAATTTATCGTGTGCCCCAGGGGCTGCCATAGACAATTTACCTTTAGATAAGCGAACAATAATCACGAAAGTGGCACATTTATCGCGCATATAAACAAAACTAGACACTATTAGACATGCGCACTGCAACATTATCGTTTGACGAATGAGAAAATAGACAGGTCCGGGCTTTAAAATTTATATTCTTGCCAAAAAACTGGACTTTCTTCTCAATTTTTGATCAAGTTGAGAAAAAAGGTAGTGATTTCTGGCATTTTTAGTAGTAGCAAACCTATCAGATTTTAAGGATAGAAAATTGTTTTTAAGGTTTTGTTTTTAAAATTTCTTTAAAAATGATTCGTCGTCGTGTTTTTAGTTCGATAAGGAAGAGTGATCGAATTAAACAAGTCTTATAAAATCGAATATAAAAACAAACAAAACCAGCAAAATAACCAATCTACGGTGCCTAACCTCAAGTCAAATAATAGTTGGTATATAACTTGTATTGATTTTTACAATTTGGCAAAAACTTGGGTAGGTACTTGTAAAACATTTTCAAGCAAAATTTCTTGTTTAAGAATTTGAAAAGTGTTTGGCCGAGAACTTGACCCGTACTGGCTTTATTAAAAGCTTAATGTCGGGGTGTACAAATTTTAACCAAAAAATTAACCAACCAGCAACTTTGACAGAATTAATTTTCTTACAATCAGACACAATTCACTAAACTACACAAAAACTAGAAATCCGTAAATATTAAACACCCCCAATCCACAATAGCTAAGAAAACTACAAGGAATCCACAGAGAAACCTTAAAACACAAGAAAAATGGCGGCCGAGCCGGTTCTGGAGTGTATTTTGAGCATCTCGCTAAAGTACGACAGGCCGATAACACGAGGTTTGTGCGCATGCCCGAAGGTGCCCAGAGGGAAGGCAGCTGACCGGCGCGGCGAGTCATGTGCTCGGACGTATCTAAAGGTAAATTGTCTATGGGGCTGTCCCAAAAAAGTGTTCACAGATTTGAAATCCATTTTGATTTAATCTGATTTAACATGACTTAAATAGAGATTAAATATACTATGTGACATAGAAACCCGAACACCCAGTAACTCCAATAATATTTTACATAAACATCCGGAGGGTCATAGTAAGGAAATGATTAAAATTTCAATCAATCTTTAAAGACAGATTAAGTTTATTCGGTTTGTTCGCGTTTGTGGAATGTGAAACTGATAAGGCTAAAAATTTAATCAAACCTTCCTTTCGTGATGATAAACTTGTATACAAAATCAGTGGCGTATTTAGGGGGGGGGGGGGTCCGAGGGGTCTGGACCCCCCCCGTGGGCTCAACATTAAAAAAAAACTCAGAACAGATCAGATGCCTTGTTGCATTTAATTTCTAATTTAAGTAAGTAAAATAATATATACATGGTGATTGATAATTCGATTAATTCCTCGCAGAAGGTAATTTGTTGAAAATGCTTGGTTTTCGAGTTATTTAACTTTTTTTCTTGTTTTTTACCTGCGTGTCTAATTTATTTAATTTAAAAAAATTGAAATGATGTTCACTTAGTTTTGTAATTTTTTTGCAAACTAGAACTATTACTATTAGCAATACTTTGTTTTTACAAATAATTAAGTAACTGTGTCACAGATAACAAAACAACATGGCCAAACTTGGCAAAAAAAAAATGGCAAAAATAACTTGAAAACCAATCATTTTCGGAATCGGTCATATTATGTAGAAATATATATTTTTAAACATAAATATTTAAAAAAATATATATTCCCATTATTGCGTTTATATTTAAAAATTTCTTAATTTCTTCCTTTTTTGGGTTCAGCTATCAAAACATAGAAATTATAAATTTTGATAGTTCAAAATAGGGCGTGGCACCGAAAAATTTTTCGCCTGTGGCGCTTTTTTAAAGAAAAAAAAAAGAAAGAAAGAAAGGAAAAAAGAAAGAAAAAAAGAAAGAAAGAAAGATAACACGAAAGGTATAGACCCCCCCCCCCCCCCCCCGTGGCAATATTCTAAATACGCCACTGACAAAATATTATTAAAATTAAATCATTTTTACTGGGTGTTCAGGTTTCTATGTCACTTAGTATATTTAAAGTGTTATGCCGTAACGCGCCGATGATTTATCAAATGTAGGTGATTTATTGTGGATTTAAACCGATATAACAAATGGAAAGCAATTTTACTCGATTTAATTAATAAAGCTGTTTAAATTGATTAAAGTAATTTTTTAAAATCAAGTGATTTGGGGAAGATTTAAAATGATTTAATTTGATTTAACAATAACATAATATAGACAGATTTAAGGGAGCTAGCAGCCAACGTTTTGGACATATTTTCCTTTTTATAATGCCGAACCAATTTGATTGTGTAAGAGTTTCAAAAAAATTTCTTTTCTCAAATTTTGTCCAATGATCCGATGTCCAAATGTGCCCGCCCAAACATTGACCTGAGGATATTAAGTTCCAGTTCTATTGATCTTGTATAAATCTGTGTTCATTTTCTGTACGGCAATATCTACAATTTGGAATATTTGGTTCATTGTTTGATGTGAAGGTGCAACACCTAATAATAAAATAACCACCGACATTATATTTTCTTTAAGTTCTAGCTCCGCAAACTAGCTTGTGCTCCAACTACAATGTCGAAAAAACTATTAGCTGTCCAGAAAAAATGTGCTGTGAAGGTCAACTGTCGAATAGATCCGGTATAATGACGAGTTCAAAAAGTTCTGTTCAAATAGACAAGGTAAAAATAATAATTTTTATTTATTTCTAATTTGGATTATTAAAAGTAGAACTTACTTTGTTAATTGATATATACAACGGTATGATTTATAATAAAGAAACGGATCAACCTTTTATATAGAATACCGACCACTTAATGAAGAATCGCTCGGACCCTTCCAATTAATTTTTTTGAAATGCATTTTTATAGAAAAATACAGGGTGTCCGGAAACTTCGTTCGTATACTTTAAAGGGATATTCTACATATAAAAATATGAAAAAAAGTTCATATGAATGTAGGTCCTTAAATGACTTATAAGGAAGCTATGGCCGTCCAAAGGAGACCTTTAAAGATTAGTTTCTATTTTATATCTATGCAACCGCTTAAGGTACCGGTGTGCTTTTTGGCACACAAACTAATATTAACAATTGCTAATTTATGATATTGAGAGTTATTATGAAATTTAGTCAGGGACGTTCTTACGAGGGGGGGGGGGGGGGGCATAAACTATTATCGAATTGTGTTTAAACTAAAACATCAAAGTAGTCTTATGGCAAATACAAATTTGAAGTAAAAAAACATCAAGAAGCCCATGGTTAGCGTTAACATAAATTGACAATGACGTTTTTATGATTTATTGTAGTGATCACTGATCAAGTGCAAAGTGTTTTTGATTAATTCAGGTGCAAATTTTAAAAAATGGCAGGTTATTCATTTGCTGAGTTAGCTGATATGCATTTTATGTATGGCAAAACTAATGGTTGTGCTCGAGAAGCTCGCAGGTTATATCAAGAATATTTTCCAAACCGTCAAATTCCTTGTGAGAAATTATTCATTAATTTACATCAACGATTAAGAGAAACCGGAACTTTTATGCCAAATATGAATGAAACTGGGAGAAGCCGTACTACTAGGACTCCACAAGCAGAAGAAAGAGTGCTCGAATGCGTTGCAGCCAATCCGAGTATAAGCACAAGAAGAATTGCCTTACAAGAGGGTATCCCTAAGAGTACAACATGGAAATTTTTGCATGAACAACTTCTTTATCCATACCATATACAAAGAGTTCAGGCGCTTAAGCCTCAAGACCAGTGGCGCACCCAGGGGGGGGGGCCAAGGGTGCCTTGGCCCCCCCAAAACCCCCAATGAAATAAAAATTATGAAAGTGGATAAGTATTTTAAAAAGTAAATTTTCTTAGATTTACCTCACGGGCCTCGTTTGAGGGGGGCCAGGTGGGGCATTTGCCCCCCCCCCTACCCTGGAAGTTGACTTATTGACAAAAATTGACTTATTGAGGTTTAATATGGTTTGATTGAATTTAAGAATTTATTATTTCGAGTTTTCCTTTATATTTTTGTTATTATTTTGGGGTAGTAAAGACTTATTTTCATAAAAATAAACAGTTTTAATGCCAAAACGACTATAAATGTTTGAGAAACAATTTTAGCTCATTAAGTATTGAGAAAAAAATTGAAATTAAAATTAAGGGAAGACCTACACTCTCGAAATTAACTTGATACATACCACAAAGTGTAAATCTAGGAACTTTATTGTTATTGATAAGTTTGCTGCAAATAAAAACAGATTAATGAACTTTACTTTTAAACAATGTACCCACTAATGAAAAATAAATTAACCTTTCTATTTTTTATCTTATTTCATTTTCAATAGAATAAGAAGGTAATCATAAATTTTTAAAATATTTACTATAATAATTATTGACCAAATTTGGGCGTGGTCTTAAAAAAATTTCGTCTGCAGCGCATTTCGTCTACAGCAGGCTTTTAGTACACCCCCAAGTTAATAAGTCACAAGCCGCCAATGCCCCCCCCCCCTAAGAAACCGTTTAACGACTCCCATGACTAGGCTATTGCGATCTTCCCTGCAAGAGTACCTGTTAAAAAAGCTCCAAAGTTCTAGAAAAATGCGTAACTTAAAAGTTTATTAAAAAATTTGCTTCCAGCACTGGTTGGCGGGCCCCCCCTAACATAAAATCCTGGGTGCGCCGCTGCTCAAGACCTACTTCCTCGTGCAGAGTTTTGTCAGTGGATGCAGAGAAAATGTCATCAAGACCGCTAACCGTGGGCTTCTTGATGTTTTTTTACTTCAAATTTGTATTTGCCATAAGACTACTTTGATGTTTTAGTTTAAACACAATTCGATAATAGTTTATGCAACGATTTAAATAAATCGATTTTTCTCCTAAATCATTGGTCCAATATTTTTTTTTAAGAATACCTTTTTTGTGTCGAAAAATCATTGGAAATATAATTTTTGGGTAAAATTTTTTAAATGTGCCGTGTAAAAAAATTAAATAAATAAACTAAGCCCCCCCCTCCCGTAAGAACGTCCCTGACTAAATTTCATAATAACTCTCAATATCATAAATTAGCAATTGTTAATATTAGTTTGTGTGCCAAAAAGCACATCGGTACCTTAAGCGGTTGCATAGATATAAAATAGAAACTAATCTTTAGAGGTCACCTCCCACTAAGCAAAAAAACCTACCATTGATGTTCTAAAGTTGTTAACTTGGTAACACGTAACGTTAGCCCAGGGGTCTAAATGATGAATCAATTAACGCAATAGCAACGTCATATTACACGCTATAACACATTTCAAAAAGTAATGTTACAAAAAGGTCACCTTAAGAACACAATTAAAACATTATTTTAACATCATCTTAACGTTATAAAAACATAAATGCAACAGTTTTTAACGTCCCGAACTAGTTACGGAGATGTGCTTTTATTACGTATTTTAATTTTTTTTTACGTAAATTGAAACGTAAATATGTTACAAATATATTATTTATTTATATTACCAAGAGACGTTTACAAGCTGTTGTAATAACAAATTTAGAAACGTTTCCGTTCCTTTTCTCTAAAATTGAACTTTGTAGCCACCATTATAATGTTTAAAGACATGTAAAACCACAAAATATATGCCATCTGAATTAAAAATTACAGTAGCAGTTTTTTACTTAAGATGGCTTAAAATTTATTTTCCCGTGATTTCATTATATAATAATTGTTATACAGGCGGCCACAATTAAAATCCAACTTTAAAGAAATTTATTAATCGCTAAATACAGATGAAGAAACGGTATTACGTATTATTTTATTGGCACATAACAAAATTTTAAATTATATTTTCGCATTTAAAAATCTGACATTGCATTTTTTGACCAAGTGACTTTGTAAAATTAAAAATAAATTTTGTGCTTGCCATTGGAACTTTTAATTTAAAAAAACATGTTTAAGAAAAAGGTCATTTATTTAAGATTCTAAATTGATTAAAACAATTATTATAGTGAGTTCTAAACATATTATTAACTACTAGAAACTTTTATCTTTATTTTCACAGAAAATATACTCATCACTGCAATAATCAGATTCTAAAACATACTTTGACTGTAGGGGAGGTGGAATATTTATATTATTCAGCGACTGCGATTGAACAGAATTAGAAACTAATTCCTCAGCTGCCTCTATTCGAGATGGTTCTGGTAATGCCTTAAGTAATGCTGTACCTTTAGATATTAATCGTCTTTTAATTATTCTATTTATATATCCACGTGATTAATGTCCGATAGGTTTTTTTAATCGCTGCAAAAGATAAAAAAAAATATTAAAATACAAAACAAATTGATATTTAAAAGAAAATATTTGGTAAACAAGCCCTGCACCAAATTGTTTCTGAGATTCATAGATACCTACATATAATAGGTATAAAGATATTAAGAAATAGGAATTTTTGCAGGTTATGTACTATTATAACAGGTAGGTATAACACATTAAATTTCGAAATTTATCAGCAAATCCGGAGATTACCGTGCAAATCTAAAATGTATGAGATTGCCAATAATATCCTCGACCTAACAAATTTGAAATTTACATCATTCTGTCAGCGACCCCGTCAGCGCCAGAACAATTTTCTACTATTAATAATTATGCTTAAAAAGTTATTGTGTATTTTGTTTCCATTATCTAAGAAGCAGCTACTTTATAAATAAACAATAACACTGTTCGTTATTCTTACCTTTAAATCCATTTTCGCGTTATACACTCATTCACCAACTTAAACTCAGAAAAAAAAGGCTCCAACTTCGAACTGGACGAAAAGTGAATTGTCCAAAAAAAACATTTTAGCTCCGTTTAGTATGTATTTAAATTATTTATTGCAAACACGTTTTAATAACGACAGAACGTTTAACGTTATAAACCATGTATTAATTATTGTTATTTTAACGTTAGAGAAACTGACAGTTGACATTCAGACAACGTTTTAAGTATGTTTGATTGCTGATTTTAAAACGTTAACCTTTGAACATTGCAGAAACGTACTGTAATTGCCCTTATAATTTCGTTTCTTTGATAACATTAAAACGTAAACACTTTAAAAACGAATTTAAAACATGTTTGTGGAAACGCTAGCCTTAGTGTCTTGTTATTAACGTTGCTAAACATCAAAAGATGTTCTTTGCTTAGTGGGCTTTGGACGGCCATAGCTTCCTTATAAGTCATTTAAGGACCTACATTCATATGAACTTTTTTTCATATTTTCATATGTAGAATATCCCCTTAAAGTATACGAACGAAGTTTCCGGACACCCTGTATATTATAGGCACAGCGCGAATCATAAAAATGCTACGTTTATCAACTACACTAATATTTTTAATGAAACATGTTGCATATTTTTACATTCTAGACATTTTTCATGAATCACGTCCTATACCTATTTTCCACCGTTTACGAAATTTTAACACTTTAATGCTGGTATGCACCATTGCTATGTTTGTCGGCTTAGTAACGCTTTGAACTCAAGTCACAGTTTTTAAGTACTGACAATGATAATTTGCTATTTAAGTTTGAGATGTCAAAAACTGTCTGTGAATATTATTCAAATTTCAATTTTACTCTGCTGATATTACATAAAATGCGCCTCGTGAATATGAAAGCATAGAAATTTGATTATGTTGGTTAGTGAAGATGTCACAGCGAATAAGTCAGTGATATTTTTAATAAAAATACCCAAATCGCGCGCCTTTTAGCAAATCGTCAGTGTCTAGGGTAGCAATTATTTATTTTGCTGAAACTTTCGCAGAAATGTATTTTGATATTAATAATGATTTAAAAATACTTCTTTCTTGGCTTCAATCAAATAAACTTACGTTATATTTTACAAAATCTTCTTTTATGTTTATAAGGGTGTATTTTTTATATTGGGCCAAAAAGTGAAAAATAGTCGAAGACAAAAAAAATATTTGAAACGTTAAGGTAAATTGGTTTTCATGAATCCGTGAATACTCTAGTACAGTGGTGGTGGTGGTATAACTAAATAACTCACCACTAGAATAGAGATATTCCATTGGTTTTAAGTTTATTATTGCTTTTAAGGAAAATACGTTGTATTGATAAATAAAATGTTGTTTAAATAAGTTACAAAGCGGACGTTTTAGTACTTTTAAAGATTAACTGGCCATGGGGGTCCGCATGTTACTATAATCCGATTTCGGGGGTCCGGGATTTTGCGAAATTTGGGAACCACGGCTCTAGTTTATTATTTTCATATGGGATTCTACATATATGGTCAACTTTTTTGGTCGTGAATAATTTTTAATGACAATCACTTATTTTTGTCCTGTCTGCAACACATTCTTTCAAGTGATCAAACAGATTTATATATTCACATTAGAAGTATTATTTTCTATATATTTAGTTCATACATGATACAGTAAGTCAAAAAAAATAGATGTTAGGAATACTTAAACACAATATTTTATACCAAGTTTTTAATTGTTTAAAAGCGTTGAATATGTTATATTATCTTAATTTACCTATTTGAATAGAACTATTTGTAAACCGGCCGTAAGATATGATAATTCTATACCTATAGCGCATATTCATTAAAGAATATTCAATTTTAAGTAGCAATAGCATTTTATTTTTCTGTGGGGTTCACAATTTTACGAGTTGCAGATGGGGACAATTTATTGCAGATTGTACAATTTTTCAAAATAATAAACAGAGGTTACTACAACTTATTTATTAATACGTTTACAAAAAAAACATGTACCTAACTATTTGACAAAAATATATTTTAACAATAAATACTGAGTATTTGGCAGTTTAAACTTAAGATTCAAATAGCATTTGGGAATGAGAAACAAGTCCGGCCTAGATTTTGATACGCCATTAGGAGGACTCTTTAGGACGCATAAAATATCTTTGCAAGGCAGACTTTGTATGTCATCCTAGATTTTCTCGATCTTTCGGTAGATGTTGAACCAGTTGATTTCTTGCCCTTTTTTTTTTGGTTTCGTTTTTTTTTAGGTGGTTGTTTGTGGTTTGACCTAGAGGTAGATGCAACTGGGGATTTTGGTGTCATGCCATCAATTTGAGGTTTAGAGATAGTTCCAGTTTGTGTTTTACAATTATTTAAATCAGATGGTACTTGATTTTTTAGTGAAAAAATATTCAACTCGGTCGTATTGACCGATGGGTCATATTTAGGTTTTTGTCACGTTAAATCCTCGACTGATATACGTAAATAGTTTACGTCATATTTGGGAGAATTATTTTCACATCGTCTTTTTTTTCTTTGTTTAGCCTGGTTCTTTTTTTTCCATCTTCTTAGCCTGATTTCTTGCAAGTGCCGCTTCTTTTTCTCGTTTTAATTTATCAATTAACAATTTTTTCTTGTCTTCTTTCATGTTAGGTATCCCTAAATATCAAAATATTTCCTTAAATAGGAAAACAAAAAAAGTATAGCAATAATAAAATCAAACAATACCCTTCCCTTAGACAAAATTATTTGAAAGATTTTGCGCACCCTGTATATAACGAAATTAATTATACATATACTTAAGATATCCAGAATTTTGTAGCGAATCGTCCGCGACCAAACAAACATAAGCCAAATTAAATTAATCAACAAAAATGTATATCAAGAAAAATACACTGCATACTTTGCGTTACTTTAAGTAAGCTTTTATTAATTATTTATTTCACCAAACAATATGTAATTAAATCATTATTAAATACTAACTTTGGCATGTAAAGTTAACAAATTAGTAATTGTGTCCGTTCTGCAACGCCGATGTCCATTCTGCAGCAGGCAAATGTTGCTGCATACTGGACGTTGCAGACAGGACAACCTATGGGATTTTAAATTTTTTACAAATCCTAATAATGACATTTATGGTTTATTTTGACGTTATGTGTGTTCGAAAACTAGATAAATAAAATGTGTACGTTATAGTTTTATACCGTGCGTTTGTATCTTAAATTATTGGGCGTAAAATATGCTGTTGCAGACTGGACGATCATATGAGGGACATTTTATTTATATTAATAAGAGATATACAACTTAGTGAATTATCGAATTTTTATGTCCCTTGCATTAACATAAACAGTGGCGTATTTAGGATTTGTTCTAGGGGGGGCGCAAAAGTGATTTGCGCCGCAGGCGAACATTTTTTGGGTGCCACGCCCTTTTTTGGGTAAAAAAATATCTGAAGTACCTACTTACTTAGTACTAAATTACAAAATCAAGTTTCCTGTTCTTAGAAGAGAAAATATTGTAATAAATGTAGGTAATGTGCCTATTCAGTACCTAAAAATTGAAAATGCATATCTGGGGGGGGGGCCCTGAGCCGCCCCCCCCCCCCCGTAAATACGCCACTGAACATAAAACATAGTTGTTTGTATTTTTGGCTGCAAAGCCTTTGAATAATTTAAATTTGTGCCACTTTCCATACAGGAAATTGTGCCAGGGACAGTTGCAGATGAGGACATTTTGTCCATCTTAGCTACCGGAACCTGCACTGGAGGTATTTTATAACAACATTTGTAGTGAATTTTAACAAAAGAATTCACTAGTTATACATTTAATAAAAAAAGAGCGGTATTTATCTTTTTACGCTGTTTTTATGCTCTGAGGACAGCAATATCGTTGTTTTCGCCCGATATAAAAAATACACCCATAACTATAAATAAAATAAATTCTATCATTAACCCCTTAACATTTAATAATGAAAATATTCAATAGAGGTGCCTATTTAAAAACGACAAAATTTTTAGGATTAGTTTTAGACAAAAATTTAAATTTGAAAGGCCATATCCAGTAGGGTAGGGTGGGGTAGGTCCGGACATGGGGCACCTCCGGACATTTCAAATTTACCGCGAAAAAATTAACTCCTTGGATTCTATCCAACCAAAAAATGTTTATTTATATTTGTATTGGCCGTGGCTCAGCAAGTTGTTCGGCTATCAATAAATATTAGGAGTTTGTAGAAATTTGTTTAAATTTTTCGTTGCCGTTGTAAGAAAGGTTGCGAAAGTCGTAAGGAAGTACATCTTTACTACTAAATTTAAGGTAAGATATTCAACAAATGTATGTATTAACTTGTTTTCCTACACTTAACCTTAAAATTAATTGAAATACAAATGCATTTAGGGATATTTTGCCGCCAGAAATGCACTTGGTAATATGGGGCACGTTCGGACTTATTTCATGGGGCAGTTTCGGACTGTCCGAACCTGGAGTAGTGATAAATGATAGACAATGGAGACTATTTGGTCAATTTTTTGAGGAAGTATAAAAGAGGCGTTCATTTTTCAAATGTTAAGGATATTTGAACTATTTCCAGAAAAGATGTGGTAAGCAAATTGCCAAAACCCACAGCTTTGCAAGGAACATCCAGAAGAGCAGGAATTAAAAAATTTAATGTAAATATGTTTTCATATAATATCCAATAACATATTATACCTATATGCCGACTTGATTATTAGAATATCATTAAACTTGCAAGGGTCGTCATTCATTCGTCATTTCACCTTAATATAGGTATTTTAATATGTGTCCGGACCTTCCCCGTGGTGTGTCCGTCAGTACCCCACTATGGGGCAGAATCGGACAAATAGCATTTTTTTTTAAATCGCTATTTGACAAAAAAACGCATTTTTGCCGAAAAGGTAAAGTCGTTAAATTTATAAAAGATGAATCTGTGGTTCTGCTAATATTTTCGATTTAATTTAAATGTAACTGATTTCAAAATTATGGCCATTTGAAAAAAACTGTCCGAACCTACCCCACCCTACCCTATATTATAAACTCGATATCTCCTTTGATATCTGTTTTGTACAGAGCTAGATATTACATTCCTTTGAAATACTTAAAAAATATATATTTTTCATTAATATATTCAAAATTACAATACTTAGCTTCTGTAAGGTGATCTGTTTGTTTATCAAACTTAAAACCATTACAAAAATTGCAAAATAAAGTTATTAAAATGATAAATGCATACACAAATTACCACATTTAGAACCAACTATATATATAGACTGTCCGCGGATAGGTTATTTACAATAGCACAAATCAGGGCCGATCCTAGCAGGTGTGCAGCGTGTGCGCCGCACGCGGGCGGCCAAAACAAGGGGCGGCCGTAGGCCGCAGATAGTTCTGTCAATCAGGCAAAACTTTTTACGAATTTCTCGAAATAAAAATGAAGTGACATTTATCAAATTATAAAAGATAACTTTAAATTAACGTAGAAGAAGAAAACAATATTTTTGTGAATTATTTCAAATGGATTTATTTATTAAAGATTTTCAATCAAACCAGCCAGCGCCAGCCAGCGGTGAAATTTCTAGTTTTTTGATGTGGTATATAATTACTTTTCTGCGTCCCCATATCAATGGGATTTACTCAAAAAACACGTGAAAACTCTTACTTTAAAACCGTTAAGTGAAACAAGATGGAAAAGTCGTATCAATGCTATTAGACCTCTAAAATTAGAGCTAAAAAACATTATTACCGCATTAAAGGCATTAATTAAAGATACCACCAGAGACACGAAAACAAAAATGGGTGCTAAATCAATAATTAAAAGTCTTGAAACATTTAAGTTTTTGTGTTCAATTTTAATTTGACATGATTTATTATCAAGAATTGATGTATTGAGTAAAATGCTTCAAAATCCTAAATTAAACATCGCGGAATGCATTAAAGGCTTAGATAATCTTAAAAAATATTTAGTTTCCCAAAGATCTGACGATAATTTTAAAATATTTGTCGATTCAGCAACAACACTTGCTAGAGATTTAGTTATTGATCACGAATTTCCCATCTCGAAGCTCAGAAAAAAAGTTAGTTTATTTGATTACGAGGGCAGTGATGAACCAGTTTTAAATCCCTTCCTGCAATTCAAGATTGCTTTCTATTTTGCAGTTCTTGATTACGCGATCTCTTCGATAAATGAAAGATTTACCTTATTATCTGAGTGCTTTTCTATATTCTGCTTTCTGTATGAGTTTCACACCATTTCTAATGATGACCTCATGAAAGCCTGCATGGATTTAGATATTAAGTTACAGGTACAGGAGGAAGGAACTATTGTGAAAGATATAGACGGTATACAACTCTTTAATGAAATAACTTTTTTTTAACCTTACCTGTTTCTGTGGCTTCAGGTAAAAGAAGTTTCAGTAAATTAAAAATTATTAAAAATTACTTGAGAAATAATATGACACAAGAAAGACTTTCAGATTTGGCCATCATCTCTATTGAATCCGAAATCTCTGAAAAAATTGATCTCACCGCAATTATTGACAAATTTGCTTCTCAGAAAGCCAGAAAAATTATTTTATAGTTAATTATTAGGTAGTCTTCGAGGAAGGACTGTACTTTTCGTTTCGCGAGATTTGTGCTTTAGTACTTTTTGTTATTTTATATTTTCTGGTAAATACTGTTGTTTTACATTTCTAATTATAAAATGTCTATTTTTGTTTCAAAAGTAATATTTTTGTTGGTTTATTATTTTGTTAAAGCAAAAAGAAAAAAAGGTGTCGCTAATATAACATATTAGCTGGCCCAAAAATAAAGTCTTTCCCGTCAAATTTTATTTGTAGTTTGCATTTTTATTAATGTTTAACTTTTTACTCTTATGTACATGTAGATGAGTTTTTGAGTTTATAACGTCAATGTTAAGTATTACTCAAAATACGAAAAATTCTTTAGAGGGGCGGCATAATAGGTCTTTGCACGCGGGCGGCTGACACCCTAGGATCGGCCCTGGCACAAATGGATGAAAAATGTCATTTTTCGGAAAAAAGTCATTCTTGATAAAAAGTTTGGCTTGTAAAAAAAATGCAATTCACGCAGAGAAAATTTTGATTTTTATATACAGGGTTCGCAAAAACTTCAAAAACATGATTTTTCTCCAAGAGTAAACTACCTTTATTTTTCATTTTTGACCAAAATGCCAATTAGAAAACTTATTTAGAATAACATTTTTTTAATAAAATCTTCGATTTTTTTTGGTTTTTTATTTTTTAGAGGTAAATGGAAATTTTCTGCTCAATAAAAATATTAATATAAAATTTTATTAGACTCTATTTTCATAATGGGTGGTGTGCATCTCATTTTAAAATTTTAAATGCATTCCTACTATCTTTTGTAAAAACAAGGAATTTTTTTACCTTTTTATTACTTTCCTTTACGTATGGGGCAAAGTTGTCAAATAGAATTTTATGTGATGTTGACCTTAGAACAAAGGGTTTATTTAGTTCAATGTTACTGTGCGGGCGGAAGTTCTTACAACTTTGTGATAGAGAAATTTAATCAAATATACCCTAACGTTTACGTCTCAAAAATGGGACTTCATAAATTATTAAGAAAATTTCATACATTTATTTTCAACCAATTAGAAGGCTCCTTTTTGTTTACGTTGCTTATAGCAACGGGAGACTATCGCGATAGTCTATAGCCTATTAACCTAATAAAATTAATAAGTGATGATTTTTCTTAGGTACGACTACTACGACTTAATTTTAATTCAAATGTCAAGTCATTTCGAAGTGACAGGTGATACAATACAATGTCTTTATAGTTTTAAATTCAAACATAACTTTAAAAACATATTTCCGATGAGTTTAGTTTAATATGAAGCACTATATTTTTACAATAGAAGTTCATTTTACTTGTTAGTAACTAAGGTTTATTACTAAAATTTCAGGAACATTAAAAGAAACTCCAATTTATGAAATTTTCTTAACGAATCTCCCACGCAGCAGAATTAATTCCCGATAATTTTTTTCTCGGTTTCACTCATGTTTTTGTTGATAGAAAATTTCCCTCGTCTTCGACTCGGGATAATTTTCTACCAACAAAACCATTCGTGACCTTAAAAAAAATTGTCGGTAATAATTCTGCTGCTAGGGAGATTATAAGTGAAAATTTCAGCGAACTGGTTCAGTTTCCAATAAAAAAAAAAAACTATGATCAGAATGACGCAGCTTCCCTAATCGTATTGCAGTATGTTGCTGACAATCCTACCCTTTCATTAAGAAACCGAGCTCAAGAACTTGATGTAGTAAAAAAACTCATATTCAGTATATTTTAAAGGCAAACAAAATATTCCCATTTAAGCCAACTTTTAATCAAATGTTGGAAGGAGACGAAGCCAAACGTTTGGATTTTTGTCTTTGGGTCGGAAACAAAATTGTAAATGAAAACAGGAATTTTCATAAATTTATCGTGTTCTCCGATGAATTGACATCTTCAACAAACGGGAAAGTGTCTTCTGCGGATATTAGATACTGGAGCGAAAATAATCCCCGTTTAGGAATTCCTGCAAGAAGACAATATTATAAAAAAGTAAATGTCTGGTGTGCGATTTCTTATTATGGCATTATTGGCCCATACTTTTTCGAAAACACGTGTAACCGTAGGAGTTACATTGAAATGTTGGAAACATTCATTTTTGACACAACCTAGAAGAATTGCCTCTCCAATTTAGGAACGAAATATACATTCAACAAGATGGATGCCTTGTACTTTTCGCAATTGAAGTGAGGGAATGGCTTAATAATACATTTGGCCACAGATTGGTCGGAATGGTCCAGTTCTGTGGCCCACAAGAAGTCCCGATTTAACTATTTCAGATGCCTATCTTTGGGGGCGCCTCAAACAATTAGTGTACTCCCGTCCAATTAAGAACGACGTACAGCTTCTAAAACAGCGAATTGTCGAAGCTGTTCAAACAATTTTCATTGAAGAAATTCGAAGATGTTTTGACCACATCCGTTTACAGCTGGAAACATGTGATGAATATGGAGGGGGAATAGCAAATTATGAAATTATTATTTGTTGTTATTTTAAGATTTTTTGTGTTATTTCCGGGGTCATTTCATTTGTGAAATTAAAAATACATATTTCTGGTAACATGAAAAATCAGTTTTTGAAACTTTTTGATACCCCTCTGTCATTGATAATGTATTTATTTCGACCGCTAATGCTTCTATCCAAAAAAAAAATCTTTTACTTACCTCTAAAAATTAAAAAAACTAAAAAAATCGAAGATTTATTTTAAATCTCGGATTTAAATTACAAACGTTATTCTAAATAAGTTTTCTAATTTTTTGGTCAAAAATGAAAAATAAAGATAGGTTAAGTAGGTTGAAGAAAAATCATGTTTTTGAAGTTTTTGCGAACCCTATATAAAAAATCAAAATTTTCTCTTCGTGAATTGCATTTTTTTTACAAGCCAAACTTTTTATCAAGCATGACTTTTTCCCGAAAAATGATATTTTTCATCCATTTGTTCTATTGTAAACCCTATCCGCGGACAGTCTGTATATAGACCGAAGGGGTATTTACACGTTCAAACATTTATCAATTAGAAATTTGTATTCTAATTCACTGTTTAATTTTAAAAGAAAAAATAACACACTTCAAGAGAATTAGACATGATCTTAACACCAGACATTGTATAAATTATCAAACTAGGTAGGTACCAGTAAAAAGTAATTTCGGAAAAAAATCGCTTTTATATGACGGAATAATAAAATATAACAATCCTCCAAAAAATATCAGAAAAATTAAAAAAATTGGCAGCTTTTAAAAAACAACTTCCATTTTTTTTATAGTTATTTTTTTAATGGTTATTATTTTTTATATTATATTGTCATTTTCCATGTAATAAACTGTAAAAGTTAGTTTGGAATAAAGGCATTTTGAAAGTTAATTAAGTGGAGAACTTCTTGTGCTGTTAAGGATAGTGTTAAAAGTGGTCGTCCTGGTATATATCTGGGGAGAAAAAATAAACATATTATTATCACTACAGTAAGATTCTCATAGCTTAAGCACACAACTTGGGCGTGACTACGATACTCACCAAACCACCGTATCTAAATATTTTTAAAAATAGTTTTCTCCCTACAGACCAGTAAGAGTTATTGGACGATGATCCTGATAGGCGAGAGCAATTTTATGAAATAATGATTGAGTTAATAGATAATCCCGCAAGAATTATCCCAATAATTTCAGCTAGGTTATAATAGACAAGACTACAGATACTGGGCACAGGAAAATCCTCAATGGTTTATAGAAAATCACACCCAGTATAATAAAAAGGTTAATGTCTGAACAGGCATTGTTAAAAATAGGGAATCGGACCATTTTTCTTCGATGAGAGCCTCATTGGAGAAAAATATCTAAATTTCCTTCGATATGCCACAGTATTTCTAGATGGTAATGATCCTGATTTACCGTATGGTTTTAACAGGATGCGGCGCTCCCCCGCATTATGCTGCTCATGTAGGGAGTCTTAAATACAATTTTTCCGGGGAGGTGGATAGATAGACGGTGGTCAATAGAGTGGCCACCCAGATCGCCCAATCTTAACCATTGAACTTTTTTTGTGGGCTACGTCAAAAATATACGAGTAGTTTACAAATCTAAACCATGCAAACTCGATAGATAAGGAGTATTAAGGAGTTATTTCGATGAGTAATGCGAGAAGTTTTTCCACAAGTAGTACAAAATGTATAACTGGAATTTTTAGATCGATGGATCTATTTATTGCAGAACATTTTATCATCTTATAAAATAATTTGAAGAAGTAGTCCATACTTAAAGTGAAGTTGAAAATGTAGGAAAGAAAGAAAAACTAAACGTCTTCCTCCCACAAAATTTAATAGAAATATATTCTTTAGGGGTCTACATGTTTCGAACGTAGAAACGTTAATCTCCAGGGGACAGAAATTTTTTTTATATTGTGCTGATGGTATTAGCAGAAGAGAAAATGGTATAAAACCTTAATGGAGCTTTAATGGCATTGAAAAGTTGAAATTTAGAAGTGACGCATATAAAAAAGTTGAGCATATTGTGAAGAAAGTTGGTAAAGGAAGTATAAACAACCAAACTAAAAAAAGAAGAAAAAGGCCGTCTAAAGAGAAGGTGTCAAAGATTTTTAAATCATTTATATACATTTTTTTTCTAAAATCATTGATAATATGTCTGTAGGACAGTATAAAGATAAGAATCTAAGGTAGAATTCATAATATTATTATGTAAAAGTAAAACTTGAAATTAAAATCAAAAGTCAAATTTATATCTTTTTTATAAAACTTTTTTGGTTAAAAAAGAAAGTACCTACTTAGGTACATCAGAATAGTTAAAAATGGTTTTTGGGGTACTGGGGGTTAAAGCCCAATAGCCCCACGAGGGATTAATTTAGATTTTCCACCATTTTCAACTATTCCGATGTAAGTACTTTTTTTTTAACCAAAAATTTTTTATAAAAAAGATATAAATTTTACTTTTGATTTTAATTTCAAGTTTTACTTTTACAGATTATGAATTCTACCTTAGATTCTTATCTTTATACTGTCCTACAGACATATCAGTGATTTTACAAAAAAAATTATATAAATGATTTAAAAATCTTTGACACCTTCTCTTTAGAAAGCATTTTTCTTCTTCCTCTTTTAGTTTGGTTATTTATACTTCCTTTACCAACTTTCTTCACATGCTCAGCGTGTTTTAACTCTCCTCAACTTTTTTATATGCGTCACTTTTAAATTTCAACTATTTAATGCCATGAAAGCTCCATTAAGGTTTTATACCATTTTCTCTTCTGCTAATACCATCAGCACAATATAAATTTTTTTCTGTCTCCTGATGATAAACGTTTCTACGTTCGAAACATGTAGAGACCCCTAAAGAATCTATTTCTATTAAATTTTGTGGAGGAAGACTCTTAGTTTTTCTTTCTTTTCTTCTTATAAAATAGTTTCTTTTTATACTTTGTCTTTTGTCCATTTTTTAAAATTGGCAAACAAATTACATAATATTACAATTACCGGGTGTTTCATAGTATATAAATTTATAAGGTCATCTAAGTGTTGAACAATTACACAACAACAACATAAACAATACCATAAGTAACATTGTAACTATCAAAAATAAACTCTTTACAGTCTTTATTAAATTTGTTCCTATTTTCCATGGTTCTTATTTTCTGGGGTAAACTAAGTCCAATATAGCTGTAACCTCAAATTAATGTTGTTGTAATTAACAAGTATTTGTTTATTTTCATCTGCTAGTTTATATATGTCGTAGGCTGATAGTGAAATCCGTCATTTTATGAAAAGCCTTGTCATATCATGCTGCACGCTAAATGGTATATTGGCAACTGGTTTGTTCGTTGTTCCCCAGAGCATTTTTTTAAAATTTAATTAAAATTTTATTTTTATAAAATAATATTAGTTGAAAAAATTGAAAAAATGCTCTGAGGAACAACGAACAAACCAGTTGCAATATACCTTTTAGCCACGCTTCATGATATAACTAGGCTTTTCATGAAATGACGGATTTCACGATCAGCCTACGACATATACATTATAAAGAAAATTATATCCAGTACCGTCCCTTGCGGTACACCAATTCTTACACTGAGTTCACTACTGTGATTAGCCATTAGCCCCCTGTGACATCTGTCACTTAAATAGTATCTTACCAGCTTCAATACTGTCCCCACCATTATGTTCCATAAATGTAAGAAGTTTGTTGTGTGGAACCAACGAAATAAGAATACAAAGGAAGTAGGGTATGGTAGATTGACAGTTGTCCAGGATGGGGTCTGATGGCGGCAACATTTGACGCACGCGCGTTTCCGGTTTACCTGTGGCGTATCATTAAAATGGTAATAACAAAATGATTAATGAAATTTTATTTGGAAGAAAAAAAAAATATATTTAGATTCATGTATAGCTATAAGATACGTTAAGGTTGGTGTAATAAAACAATACAACTATTTCTTTTAATTATTTATTTAAAGAAGGTAACGGAGGTGAAAGGGTCCTTAATGTAAATATCTGGTTAAATAACTAAAAAACACCTGTTATTATACATTAAAAAAAAATTGCAGAAAACAAAGTGTTTCAGATAATCGGCAAAATTATTGCCAAAACGTCTACGTTAAAAAATAAAATTTTAAAAAAACCTTACTCTTTCTTCATGAACCAAAACACAAGAAAATAATAAAATATAATATAATATAGTCCTGTTTATTATAATATGTACCTAAATAATATTAATGAGATTTCTAGTATACAAGAAAATTGTCAAATGACAAACTATGCAGATAATACAAACATTTTATTTATTTGTAGTATCAACAACTTAACAAGTTAATTATAGATACATAAACCCCATTTCTAAAAGCTATCCTAAGCTATAATAAATATTCAATTAGCATTTGCCCAAGCAGTTCATTCCTTAATTTTAATTTTTGATAGTTTAAATTATATATTATGTCAATGTCTCCACAATATTTATTAAAATAGAGCACAGTCTTATAAGTGGTGAGTTTTTGTATAGATTTGTCCTCGGTGTAGGAATATAAAATACATGTGCGGATCTAGTATTGACTAAGCCTATTCTAAACGGAAGCAGTCCTAAAAACTCTTTATTATCTATTTTGTCTCTAATTATTTTATATAAGAAAATAATTCTTGCTTGCACAATAGTCTTAAAGAAGGGATATTAAACAAATTACACAAAAGCCCTTGATCTGTACCTCTTGGCGGATAAACTGAAAATGACTTGTAGTACAAAATTTTTAAAATTTACGCTGAATAGATTTTGAAAGAGCAATCTTATTGGCATACTGAGGATCCCAAATAGTGCATGCATACTAAAGTTTTGTAACTACCAGGGATTTATATAAAGTTATTATGGCGTTAACATTTTTAAAGTATTTACAAGTTCTTATAATAAATCCTAGCATATAAAGACCATGAGCTTCTCGAGGAACATATTTTACAATTTATGATTGAAGTAAATAATTATTGGTTTTCTAAAGATAAACTGATATTAAATAAATCAAAGACCGTTATCACCTTGTTTAAGACTAACCCATACACTTTGGAGAATCCGGAAACAGTAACCATTAATGATTGTCATATAAGATTAAAGGAATATACTAAAATCTTAGGTGTGTTGTTGGATAGTAAAATGTCCTGGAAGAGCCATGTCCTGGAAGAGCCATATCCTGGAAGAGCCATGTCCAATATATGTTGTAACCAGAAGATGTTCCAGTTAGATTCACAGTAGGATAATTATCTTCAGGCAGGTTTTGACAGGGTGTCTTATAAGATATTGCATAGGAACATACCTGCCAAAAAAATATAAGTTTTTTAATTATTTGTTTGGCACCTTTACCAAATGACACAAAAGTAACTATAACGTGATACTAACTCTCTTTGTAAATTTTTTTTTTATATTTTGATATGAATTTCTTTTAATGATAGAAGGTTTGGGACTTGCTTTGAATTTATTTTTTTAATCAATGGTATCTCCAGTCGTCCTCAGGTGAATATTGAGAAAACGTTTCTATCATTCTAGAAACATCATTGTCTTCAGTCTATAAATATGAATTTCTTTGTTTATCGTACCTACACTTCCATATTTTATTACATTCTTTATCCATGGGTTTAAAATTTTAAAAGTAGATTAAACCAATAAAACATCTAAAAACTGTTATCGATACATAATTTATGAAAAAGTGACAAAGCAGCTTCCTCAGAAGCATAAATAATGCAGAATTATTTGTATTCATATTCTTAAGTACCTACCTACATATTTTCCAATATATTATGTAATGACCCGATACAATAGTTTCAAAACTTACATTTTTTAACCTGGCTACTTCAAAAGTAGGCACTACTGCAATTGGGACCAATCTAACTTTCAATCTTGAGGTTTTGTCAAAGCAATCTTCAGGAAAATGCTTCTAGCAAAGAACTGTTTTCTCGTGTAGGATCCCAATCACTTCGGTTTACAATTTTCAACCACGCCTTTTTTCTTAGGTAATTGGAAAACTAAAAACCAATAAGTATTTTTAATTTGCTTTTTTGTAGAAATGGGGTAACCCAGTCGATTAATAAATAAATAATATTTTTCTGGTTTTATAAGGCGAACGCCTATGAATGACATGCGAGGTTCGGAGGTTATGTGTATTTTGATATTAAATTAAAATATTTTTTTTTTCTATACAGATCAAAAAAGTTTATATATCTAAACATAAACTTACCGATGAAATGTAATGCCCAGTTTTTTACTTCATAGCGTTTGTGAGCACCCACAAGCAGCACAACTAACCATATTTAAAGCTTATTAATTAACCCAGAATAACAACTAATTAAAATGTTTTAATCGCTGTCCAGCACTAAAAGTATACTCCACTGTCACACTAAAGTAATTATAAGTTTACTAGTATTCGTTAAATATGGTTGTTAACTAATTAAAATGCAAAATAACTCAAAAACGGCCAAGAAAGCAGAAATCACAACTCGACCTGTCAACCACGGTCAAACACCAAAACAAACATGGAGTCATATTGTGGTGTCTCAAAATGGCCGACTTCCGTCGGTCGGTTTGTTAAGCGGTTTATGCAAAATCCTACTTCCTTTGTATTCTTATTTCGTTGTGTGGAACAGTGTCAGAAGCCCGTTATCAACATTTAAATAAAATAAAGTTAATATTTCGTAAACAATAGGACATGATTTGTGAAAAATATATGGAATAAAATTGAATCGAAAATGTCTTGAGTTTGACTTGACCTAGTTTTACGTCAGGAGTAAATAACCATTGTGTATTTTAGTTTGCCCGAAGTCTTATTAATACTGACGAAGTAGTGAGTGAACTCAAAGGTGAAATCGAGAGGGTGAAATATCAACTTCATCATATTTCGCAACAGAAACTCGCCGTAACGGAAAAGATTAAAAGTCCATCTGAAATGAGACCATCTCACGGTAAAGTGGACGAACCCTTATGCAAGCTTAGAAATGAAAATAAAAGGTAGGTTGTGTTGGAGAGACTACCAATGTATTAAACAAACAATCATATTGAAGGATTCACTCGTGAAAACCCTTCTTATTTTTGTAGACTGAAACGTGAAATTGAAGCAAAAAGAAAACTTTTAGAAAAATCGCGAGGAGACGTAGAAAAAGCCAAAGAAATCCTATTGGATTACGAGAAAAAAGTTAGTCTTTTGCATGCTCAAGCCGTAAGATCATCTAAAACTATGAGGCTGAGCAAGGAAAAATTTTGCAGCAGTCTTAAAGATCGAGAAGAAAAAATTAAACATCTAAAATATGCCAATCAAGTATATGAGTTTAGACTGAAGGACAAAGACTCTTGTCTGAATGAAAAAGATCAGATGATAAATAATATTAATGAAGAATTTAAAAAATTGAAAGTATCCTTCGAGGAAACCTGTGCAAAATGTTCGGCTATGACGGAGAGTAATCAGAATTTTTTTGAGTCGATTGAAATGTTGAGGGAACAGCTCATTCATGCTACCACTGAAATTGACACTCATAAGGAAACAATTAAGAAATTGGAACAGGTTTGTGAATTAATGCAGGTTATACCAGGTTATCGTATTTACCGATTTTAAATTTACTAGTAGTATACGCATGGCCGGATTAAC
This sequence comes from Polydrusus pterygomalis, assembly GCA_963969555.1. Lineage (NCBI taxonomy): Eukaryota > Metazoa > Arthropoda > Insecta > Coleoptera > Curculionidae > Polydrusus > Polydrusus pterygomalis. The sequence continues at coordinate 110,762,386 of OZ018377.1, read as the reverse complement.
CACTAGGCCAAATAGGCCATGGCCTAAGGCGCCACGAACGAAATAGGCGCCGCGGCTTTTTAACGAATTTCAGTGTACCTATAATAATTATTATTTTATATATTTAAATCACTATTTAAACTATGACATAATTGCTAATTATCATTCCTAAAAAGAATAAAGAACATTCCACATTCCAATCTAAACAATAATATTCTAAATTAAAGTATTAAGACTATTAATTTAGTTATCAGATCTTGTGAAATCAACTTCCTTCGACGACATTATTCAAAATTTCTCGAGTAAAAAATGTCGAAAAAAACATTTCTAGTATCTTAATACTCTTAAAAATATGTGTGTGCTTTAGTTTATATCATTTTGTGTATTTATAAGGAACCAATCTACCAATATCATTTGATTCTTAGCGCTGAATTTGTGTTTTTGTGTGTTTTATATTTTTTTATCCTAATTAGCTGGATTAGTCGATTCGTTTTTTTGAACTTTGGAAACTACCAAACTCTTATTAAGTTATGATATTTTGAGTTAATTGTTTTATTCATTTCACATTTTGTAAACATTATTCATTAATGTTAAGTTGTTTGTTTATACTTCTATTTTTTGTTTTATAATTTTCCCTGAGTACTTACATGTACAGGGTTTTTCCGTATATTTTGGAGCACCCCTGGAGCTTTTATTTGAAGACCTAGAAAAAACTTTAAATTACCAAAGTTGCATGATTTCTCCTGAACTGCCAGAATTTGTTATCGGACAAAACAAATGAACATCGTAAATTTGTTTAATAATGCCAATGTCGATTTTTTTTAATGGAACACCCTGTATAATTTTTTTTTAACTCCTCACTCTTTTCTGATTCCAAATATGTATATATGTTATATGTTTACTTTAGTCGTTTAGGCAAAATTGCATTTCAAAATATTGCGGATTAGAAAATCTATACTGGTGTGAGGAAAACATGATAGAACATAATGCTTATTCAGTAACAATAATTAATATAAATAATGATAATAATTTATGAAACAAACATATAACATATATAGATATTTGGAATCAGAAAAGAGTGAGGAGTTAAAAAAAAGTTAATATACCATTCCATTTAAAAAAATCGACATTGGCATTATTAAACAAATTTACGATGTTCATTTGTTTTGTCCGATAACAAATTCTGGCAGTTCAGGAGAAATCATGCAACTTTGGTAATTTAAAGTTTTTTCTAGGTCTTCAAATAAAAGCTCCAGGGGTGCTCCAAAATATACGGAAAAAGCCTGTATTATACGATTATTACAATTAAATTAATCTATGAGTTTTTTCTTCAACAAAACGTGCAAATATCCGCTTGAAAAACACATTTTTATGAGATTACGTTTAGGCACAAATTTGATCATCCGTATCATGACGCGCTCAATTTTTTAAAATCCATTTCGAAATTGAAAAAAATAGGCGCCAAAATTTGTCTGGCCTAAGGCGTCAAACGACCTTAATTCGGCCCTGAGTATACGCATAGACATATGCCTTTAGTTCAGCAAATGCGCATGTAAATAAAGCCTAGCATACAGGGGCATGCGCACTGCAAAATTCTTATTTAACGAATGGGAAAATAGACAGTCGCGGGTTGCGATTTTACAAAATATAAACTATTACAGCACAAGACACGCCCCCAAGTACGAAATAACAAAATATAATCGGCCTCATCGCGATTTCAAAATATCCCGCTCAGCACATTTCTGTAAAATCTAATCGTTTGTAGCTCAGAGTGTTTGTTCCGGTTTGTTCGGGTTTGTTTATGGTAATATCATGTCTAACCTTTCTAATTCCAAAATTCATTTTAATGAATATTATTTTTGCTTTTTAATTTTGCATTTTTAAAATTCGTTTTCGACCGATTTATTTATATGGATCAGCCACCGCGTTGTGCTGCAAACGATTAGATTTTGCAGGATTGTGCTCAGGCCGATTATATTTTGTAATTTCGTAGTTAGAGGCGTGTCTTGTGCTGTAATAGTATATATTTTGTAAAATCGCATCCGGGTTTTAAAATTTAAAATATAAAATTTAACAATCTTAATGTAAGGGTGCACAGATTTTAATAAAAAATTAACTAACCAGCAACTTTGACATAAAGGCATTGGTATAGTTGAAGCATCGCAGTAATCTGAGAATACACTTCTATCATTTGTTCATATATTAATTATTCAGGATAGAAATATACCAACTGAACTCTTTAAGAACCCTATAAGAATGTTTATGCAATATGTAACTAGAGAAGAACTATTCTCTAGCAAATGCCAAGATATAAGGGAGAGTGGGGGAACTGTGCGCATAACGTTTCCCGCGTAAATATTGAACATTTACGACTCCGACAAGTACTGTCAGTTAAAGTCAAATTAATCTAAAAACTCGCCGCATCACCTGTCATTAATGGTACCTGTTGAAGTCTGGTATATTTCACGTTAAGCGGTTGGCTACAGAAACAGAACCGGACTAAGTTCTTTTACCTTCGCCTTCGCCTTCGTCATCAGTTAAATTTTGTAATGGAGTCTTAATATTTTGTAAAGTAATAGCGTATGTACAGGGTTATCCAACCAAGACTAGACAAGGCGATTTTTTGACTTTTCCTGTACTTTTATAAAAAAAACTGAAATAGCCATCTTAAGTCATTTTCTCCCGCGAATTCGAATATCTTCAGCAAAAAACAATTGAACATCAAACAAAAGTACTAGGGGTCACTTTGATATTTTTTTAAATGGAACACCCTGTATATTTTTACATTTTTAAATTCCACATAAAATTATAATTATTTTTTATTAAATGCACTATTAGTCTATACTTCATAGTTTCCGAGATATTGACTCTCGAAAAGTGACATTTTTGAACTTTGACAGCTTATAACTTTCTAACAGTACGTCTTAGAGCAAAACGGCTTACATATCCCTATCTTTAATTTTTATTATCTTCCCAAAAAAAATCAACTTCCGGGTAAACCGGATGTAACTCGAAAGAAGGAAATATAGTTGTTCCGGTTTAACTGAAAGTTGATTTTTTTGGAAAGATAATAAAAATTGAAGATAGGGACATGTAAGCCGTTTTGCTCTAAGACGTACTGTTAGAAAGTTATAAGCTGTCAAAGTTCAAAAATGTCACTTTTCGAGAGTCAATATCTCGGAAACTATGAAGTATAGACTAATAGTGCATTTAATAAAAAATAATTATAATTTTATGTGGAATTTAAAAATGTAAAAATATACAGGGTGTTCCATTTAAAAAATATCAAAGTGACCCCTAGTACTTTTGTTTGATGTTCAATTGTTTTTTGCTGAAGATATTCGAATTCGCGAGAGATAATGACTTAAGATGGCTATTTCAGTTTTTTATAAAAGTACAGGAAAAGTCAAAAAATCGCCTTGTCTAGTCTTGGTTGGATAACCCTGTACATACATAAAATAAAATATTGACCTACCCGTACCTATCACAATAAGAATCTGAAAACATTGTATAACTAAAAAGAAAAAGAAAGAAAAACATTTATTTATTTTAGTATTTATTTATAAAAAGCAAAATCGATATTTATACCGTGCGAGCAAAAATTATTTGCATCAAAGAGGGTTGGATTAAAAAACGTGGGGCTTGGTTTAAACCCCCCATACACGCTCGAACATGTTGGGTAAGCAAGAGTTGGAAGTAGGCTCGGACCAACATGCTTGATCGTGTATGTGTTGTACAAGCCTAGTTGGCGGTTGGAATGCTCGGCTCGGAGCTTGGCTCGATGGCACCGACCAACACGCGCTCGGCACAGACATGTTCGTACGTATATGGTAGTCGCCGAGCATATTGGCCAATTCCAGCATTTCCGTGGGAGCCCAACGAATACTTTCACCAGGTGCGAGCCGCTGGATGAGATAGACATATTTCGGTGGCTCTTGATTTAGCGTAATTTTGTCGTGATGTCGTTCAGCGACAATAAAAAGTTTTGGACGGAATTCACAATATTATACAGAGAGCAAAGGGCCCTTTGGGACGTAAGAAGCGAAGAGTACAGCAACAAACATATGAAGAGGGACAGTTACGGCACGGTAGAATAAAGAAATATTATTATGTACTCTGGTTACGGTATACTTGTAGAAAAGAAAAATTTGTAAAGTCAAAAACTGAAAGTCTAAGAGCTTCTTTCGGAGGCGGAGGGAGTTAAAAAAGTATTGAAGTCAAGGAATAAAACAGGAAGCTCGCAAGATGATTCTGCTAGCGACTAGTTGCAGCAGCTCTTTAAAAGACGTTTTGCTCATTCGAAAATAGTTTTTAAAATCTTGCGGCTCGTTAGCAGCCAATTCTTTTAAAAGTGCCATATGACTAAACTTACTCCGTTCTTGAAGCCATTGTTTTGTCCAAACACGTCTGAGTTTTCTTCTTCTTTGCTGGTCTAAACATATAAAACCACCCACAATCGCTGTCGTAGTAATAAGATCCATATTATATTATTAAATGGTTGATGCTCACTAAATAATAACAGTCGATGATCAACTGATGTTGGGTTGGGAAAATGGTTGGAACTTTGATTCGGACGTGTATGGAATCAAACAAACATTGCTCGGTTTGAAGTTGGGCTCGTGACAAGCCAAGCATGCTCGAGCGTGTATGGGGGGTTTTTTAGATCACAATGACATGGGGACGATATATCTAACCAAATCTAGGTTAAAATTTTGTCAAATTCATATTATGACATGATATGCCAAACTAATGAGTAATAAAATAAGTAGATAAATACAAATTTATTTTTGTTGTTTACAAAACTAACAAAGTAAGAATATACACAGAAAGAAAAAAAATAATTACATAAATCGCTGAAATTGGCCACCGCCATGCTCCAAGCATAAATTCACACATCTCTTCATATTTTCGAAAGTGTTGTCCAGCATCTCTGGAGAAATGTTACCACATTCTTGGATAATTCTTTCGTGTAATTGTTCTAACTTTGCAACTGGTGCTTTAAAAATAGTGTTCTTTAAATGAGGAAAAACGAAGTAATCCATAACCGTTAAACAAGGTGATCTAGGTGAGAATTCAATGTCTGATCAACCTGTCGTCGAAAAAATTTCGTAAGTAGTTAATAGTTTCGGCGGCTGTATGGGCGGTTGCACCGTTCTGTTGAAAATATCCAAAACGTAGTTCGTCGTCAAGTAATTGCTCCACAAATGGATTCAAAATATTGTCTCTATACCGCTGTGCTGCAATTCTTCTTCGGGAAACACAGTCATATTATGACATGATATGCCAAACTAATGAGTAATAAAATAAGTAGATAAATACAAATTTATTTTTGTTGTTTACAAAACTAACAAAGTAAGAATATACACAGAAAGAAAAAAAATAATTACATAAATCGCTGAAATTGGCCACCGCCATGCTCCAAGCATAAATTCACACATCTCTTCATATTTTCGAAAGTGTTGTCCAGCATCTCTGGAGAAATGTTACCACATTCTTGGATAATTCTTTCGTGTAATTGTTCTAACTTTGCAACTGGTGTTTTAAAAATAGTGTTCTTTAAATGAGGACAAACGAAGTAATCCATAACCGTTAAACAAGGTGATCTAGGTGAGAATTCAATGTCTGATCAACCTGTCGTCGAAAAAATTTCGTAAGTAGTTAATAGTTTCGGCGGCTGTATGGGCGGTTGCACCGTTCTGTTGAAAATATCCAAAACGTAGTTCGTCGTCAAGTAATTGCTCCACAAATGGATTCAAAATATTGTCTCTATACCGCTGTGCTGCAATTCTTCTTCGGGAAACAGCTAACCAGATACCAATTATTAATGTGGACTCTACAAAAAATTGGGGATTTTCACTACTCCACACGCGTGTATTCTGAGAATTCACATAACCGGAGAGGTGGAACCAGGCTTCATCCGAAAAAAATGTCAAGTCTAATAAATAATTTTTTTCCAATACATTTTGGGTAAACCATTGAGAGTAATTCCTGCGTCTTTCAAAATCTGCGGCTTGTATTTCTTGGAAAACTTGCACTTGATAAGGAAATAAATTTAGCTGCTTCTTAAGAATAGTCCTGCATGTTCCATAAGATCTTCCCACTTCTTGGGACAGGCGTCTTATACCATTTGTTGGCGTATTTTGCATTATTTCACGAACGTTTGCAATAAGTTCTTCTGTTCTTACAGATGGTCTTCCTGCTTTTTTTTGTGTTGTATAGAACCTGTTTCCCTAAACACAGCCACGGTTATTCTTTTCAGGCTATGATAAAAATCCCCAGCAATAAAAGCAACGTTAGGAAAATGTTCGTGAAAATCGTTCATGCACAAACCCGGATTGTATTGCCACTCACCATTTACTCTAACCCCGTTTCAAAAATACGCTTCAACCATGAACGTTTTGTGCTGTTCCGTAAAGCCCATTGTGTGAATTGTTCAAGAAATTGGAAAAATTAACGATGAATCAAATTACTTATTGTAACGACCGTCAAAGATGACGGAATAACTGATTGATTGTTAATTCAGGTAGTTACTGACACCCAACAGGTATTAAGCTCTACGGCTAAGCATTACATCCTTAGATGCAAGGCCCTCTTTGATGCAAATAATTTTTGCTCGCACGGTATATTTAATATACAAGGAAAAGGTAATACATTTCTTGCGAGGTGTAAGCTTTGTGGTGCACATCTAACTAAAACACCATATGGGGAACCCTTTTGGTATAGTTACTTTTCTGGAAATTATATATTATATGGATATACACGGTGTCCCATATAAGAATGCACAGTACAGGGATCTTGTAAACCACAGGAGATACAGAGACGGTTAAATTAGAGAAAAGTTGCGCTTTGGTAAACCCTTCAAAATCACAATTCGAAATCTAAAAAAATCCGATTACTTCCGAAGATATTTGGGAAAAACCGAATTTTCCCGATTTCGTTTTTATTTTTTCCTGACTCTATTTAAAAAGATATGACAAAATGAATTTCACATTCTTGTTGCCACTTTTTCTGCTCTACAAGCCGGTATTCTTAAATTTTCAATCCGACGTTTCGTTTTTTCGCAACCATCATCAACTTTGTTTTTTTAAATAGTCGGAAAATTTTATTTTATGCTAAGTAAATTCTACCTTTTATTCTGAATTCAACGGCATATCACACTTAATATTTATAACATATTTCGGACTTAAAAACTCATCATCAATATTATTAATTTTTTTATTAAGTAAGTAAACAAAATGTTATTATCAAAAAACAAAATATTTTAATTTTACGCTACAAAAAGTTTATTAAACAAGCTTATTTAATAAAATGTTCAAAAAATCCTCCCTCATTCTCTAAACAAACGTAGCAACGGTAAACAATTTCATTCATTACGTTTTCTAGCATCATTGGAGTTATCCTTGCAATAGCGTCTTGAACCTCGGCTCTAAGTGCTTCTACATTCTCGTACGTTTTCCAGTAGACTTCATCGTTGAGAAAGCCCCACAATACTGACAGATCGCCATGATTTATTTAGACAAATGCGTTTCAAAGCCTATTTCAAGACGATTTCCCCGAACTATGGATCAACCGAGTGGAAATGGCGCTTCTCAGCACCCATTAACGAAGGACATCGGAACTTCTGTGCGAATATGCCACTTGTATTTTGTATTTTACATACTTCTGTCATTTGTACCGTACTGTAACCGCATACGCTAAATAAATAAATAAATAAATCAAGACAATATAAATGGAATAACTGGCAATTAATTATTTGATGCTAATATTTTGCTTACTTGCCCTTATAATAGTTAAAACTTAAAATTTTTAATCCGACGTTTCGTTCCTTCGTAATAATTATCAAATAATATTGATGATGAGATTTTAAGTCCGAAACATGTTATAAATATTAAGTGTGATATACCGTTGAATTCAGAATAAAAGGTAGAATTTACTAAGCATAAAATTAAATTTTCCGACTATTTAAAAAAACAAAGTTGATGATGGTTGCGGAAAAACGAAACGTCAGATTGAAAATTTAAGAACACCGGATTGTAGAGCAGAAAAAGTGGCAATAAGAATGTGAAATTCATTTTGTCATAACTTTTTAAATAGAGTCAGGAAAAAATAATAACGAAATCGGGAAAATTCGGTTTTTCCCAAATATCTTCGGAAGTAATCGGATTTTTTTGGATTTCGAATCGTGACTTTGAAGGGTTTAGCAAAGCGCAACTTTTCTCTAATTTAACCATCTCTGTATCTCCTATGGTTTACGGTACTGTGCATTCTTATATGGGACACCGTGTATATTTATATAGGGTGTCTCATTACTAAGGTGCTATACAGCAACAGTAGATAGTGGACTTGAAAATATGTCACTTAATTTAATTTCTTATACGGTTAAAGAGATACAAATGATTTGATGTTAAGCGGAAATGAATCAAATGCTGTATGGGTCTAAAGGTATATAAAGTCTGTTCAATGACCGCTGACCTCTACGTCAAATTCCATTATTGCGGTACGTCGTAAATTTATTATTTAAATTAATTCAGTCGTTTTGACTTACCGGTGGTAAAGGTTATGATTTTTCTATCTATACAGGGTGTCCGGAAAATACGTGTACAACGTTTGACGACAGACTCCTGACGTCAAAATAGGTCGATCTAAGCCGACTTAGTTATATCCAAAATTGTCTCGTTTAGCCGGTAGAGGGCGTCAAAAATTTGTAAAAATATTGGTTTTTCCTAAATTACGTGAAAACCTGCTAATCGATTTTAATGATTTTTAGTATGTAGACTAATACTATAAAATGACGTTTTCTAGTAGTATACACCGGCTGTAAATAAGTGGAAGTGTTATAAAAGTGATATAATACGTCAACATTTCTCCTCATTTTTTATATGAACGGCGTTATGACAACCCAGATATTTTTGTAGAGTGACTGGATGTATTTAGAAGCTATTTTACCTCTTTAATATTTTTCGTTGAATGAGCTGTTTTGCCAGAAGAAAATATTTACAATATTTAGTATTATTAGTAATAATATTAAAATCAAATTACCTGTAACAATAATTTTTTAAGTGACCTTGTTGCTATGGCATTTAATAATTTGACAATTTATTGACAAATTGTCACCAGTCTATGAAATTTACTCAAGTATACGATCAACATTCTTGAATTACAAGTTCATTTTACCATTAAAAATGGAAAATTATACGAACTCTGGTTAGGGTTTACATGGAGAGGTTTCCTAACCGTCGAATACCAAACCACCAAACATTTGCCAATATCGAGCGTCATCTTCGGGAAATAATCAGCTTTGAGAAAAACTTTGAAGGCAGGGGTCGTATGCGAACAACTCGAACTGTGGAAACAGAAGAGATGATTCTGGAAAGAGTTGAAGAAGAACCAAGTACCAGTACCCGTCGCTTAGAACATGAGTTACATATTCCTAAAACGATTGTCAATGAGGTTTTAAAAGAACAGTTGTTACATCCTAGTTTGACGTCAGGAGTCTGTCGTCAAACGTTGTACACGTATTTTCCGGACACAATGTATAAAGACGGCAAGAAAATAGAAGCTCGTTTTTTCAAATTTTTTATTATTATTTTTATACTGTTAATGAAGTCAGAAATAAAAGTAGTTTATATTTAGGGTAGAAGGTATCATGGAACGAAACATTTTAAAATTAAATTTACTGAAAATTAAATAAAACTCATTTATAAAATTTAAAATTGAATTATATGTTTTTTTGTCCAGTGCGTCTCTAGTGCATCAGTCTATAAATTTTGTTTTAAATTTTTCATCTTATTTAGAAAATCATAAAGAAGAAAATATCGAGGAAAATATAATAAAAAATTACAACACAACAAAATACAGTTTTTTAATAATTAGAATAAATCATCTCCCCAAGGATCATCACCATCAGATTCGTCTAAGTTAATAATAAAGCGAAGAGTATCTGAAGTGACGATAAATCGTTACCTTTCCCATACATCATTTATAATTTTATTAGTGTGTGTTACATAATATTTTCAATGGCTTCATTCCACAGACCCAAAACTACGCCATTTGTTACAAGACGCATAGAACTTATTTTAGCATCATAATAGCGCTTACATTCTGATCAAACCATTTTAATAGGTTTAAAGTAACCGTGATATGGAGTAAGTCTGGATGTCTATGTTGCGATGCTAGGTCGTCCAACCTATTAAAATAAAATAAAAATATAAAACAAATGTCGCTTTCCAGATTACTTGTATCGTTTGGGTTGGATATGCTGCTTCACTATTATCCAGATATGATTCTTCATTGCAAATGGTGATACGGGAATTCGTCTTTGTTCTAACCAAGCAATAAGTAATCTTTCTGATGAACTTGTATTTGGAATTTTTTTTAATTAGCCCAGAATGATAGGTGGCGTTATCCATGATAATAAGCGACGATTCTTCCAAGTTTGGTAACAATTTTTCTTGAAACCATTTCTCAAAGTTTTCACTATTCATCGAATCATGATAATCACCAGATTTCAGGCCAGACTTGAATATCAAACTTGCAATCCATTTTCTGAACCAGAATGTAGAATAATATACCGTACAACCATTGACGATTTTTTTAAACTGTATGAAGAGTATCATCTTGCCAACTTCGCCTAAAAGACCCTTTACTGTATATCCATGTTTCATTTAGAAAAGCAGATTTTAAGGGAAATTGAAAGTTGCCGTTATTCTTAAATTCTACTAGGTTTTGGGCGATATGGGGTTGATCCATTAAAAACGCCAATGGCATAGAGTAGGTACCTACTTTTACGCCATTGAAATTTTAATTTTTTTTTAACAGTCCGCTAATGAACCACTGGATATTTCAACACCATCAATGATTTTAGTTGTATTGAGCAAATGGTAATGTGTTCACCTGCTCTATACATCCCATAAATACGCATTCTTATGGTTCATGAATTTGGTGAAGTTGTCGACCACGGGATTACAAAATAGCTACATTATTGCGATTCTTAAAAACTACATCCTTCTCCCTTTGCCTTAATTCGTTGGATTGTTAAACACGAAACCCAAAGTATCAAAAACTCTCAAAAACAGATAGGCATTTATAAAAACATTGCATGCCATATATTTTCCATGTTTATTATTTATGTTTACACACAGTTCCGCACACTGTTTATATCTACTTACCTCGTAAACTGCGTTAAAGGGTAAAAGACTATCAAGCATCACTTTCTATTTGAAAAATCAAATAATTTTAAAATTAATGCTGGTTCTATTTCACAATACCGTGACATTTTTGACATACGAAATTCATTATTGACACAAATTTACCATCTCACCTAGTTCACGAATGCTAGAAAGATAAGCACTAGTCGTGACGTAACGGTCAGCGGTCATTGAACAGACATTATGTCTGCTTGCAAGTTTCTTTTTTTACCAATGGATCGGCAAAGCTAAGAAATATCACTTCACGTGCATAAGTCAAAATGAAAAATGTATGTAGTTAGTTTCTTTTAATACCCAGCAATTTAAATTGTACTATAAGTAATATTAAAAAATAAAAACAATTTTTCTGATCAGAATCTCCGCTATAATAGGTTTCATCAGGCTCATCGTCATTTTCTTCGATGCCAGTTAGATCGGTCTCAGTATCTGCAAATTAGTAAAAGTGCAATGCGAGATTAGTCTATTCATGAAAAAAGTCTGACGAACATGCTTGTACTTTTGTATTACCCGAAGCATCATTTTATTAATTACGAACGACGTCTTTAGCAAAAAATGTAGGAATTAGCTGCTTCTCATACCAGTCAAATTAGTATCGTCCTTCTGATTCCTGCCAACCATTTTCTACTGCTAACATTGCGACTGGTATTTTCTAGTTGGCGTTAGCCCAAATAGTAGATATATACACTGTGATGGACTTATGTAATGAGCTCGACTCTGTATGGTGGAAGATTTGACGCATCGTATACCGGGTGTCCACGGAAGGTGGCTCGCCCCTCTAACTTTTTTGTTTTTCAAGATAATGAAATAAAATTCGGGTGATTTGTTTTCGACATAAAACTGCATTTTTTGACAGGTGACTCAACATTATGGAACTTCCGGTTTAACCGGAAGTGACATAAAATTTCGATTTTTAAATGGGACACCTGGTATATTTTTACTTTTTTTGACTCCATACGACATTCTAAATACAACGATGTGTCACTTGTCACTTTTTGTTATCAAGAAAATATTTTTTTTCCAAATTTATTGTTTTATCTAGAGGGCTATGAATACCTTAAAATAACTTATTTCAGTTCTTTAATCTTGGGAAAAATACAATTTTATTATTTTTGGTCCAATGCTATGTGCTGCGTAAAATTTAATCTTTAAAGTTGTATAACTCATTTTTTTTTAATGGCAAGATGGTGGCTTGTCGGGTTAAAAAAAGAGAGGATTTTATTACGATTATTTTGATACCATACACTATTAGGTTTTAGAAAAGCTGCCATTAAAAAACTTTAAAAAGTTAACTTAGAACTTTCCTAAAATGAAGCATCTCTTGAGAATAAATTTAGATTTAAATGCATCAAGTAGCCTGTGACTAGCAAAACTGATAAAACAAAATCATGCCTTGAAGAAAATTGAAATGCCAACAGCTTCTGCCATAGTAAATTAGTTTGTTGTTTAAAAAACATGGAAAATAATTAATAGTTTTACAAGGAGTGAAAAAGTTGATATATTATTAGTGTTTGGAGCAGAGGCGGTTCTAGACCCAAAATATTGGGGGGGCACCACATTGGCGCAGCCACAATTTTTGGTAGCCTTCGCAAGCAAATAACGCCGCAGCCCAATTTTTTTAGGATCACGCCCAAATTGTATTAAATAATCAAATTATGTAAATAATAAAGCACCCGGAATTTTTTTTTATCATTGGCATGAAATCATAAGTAGTTAGCAATTCGATCAGCGATAAATTTATTTATTGAGTATTAGGTCTCACGAAAAAATATTTGTATTATTTCAGTTTTCCTCAGCCGCATTGTAGGGACATAGGTTTTGGTATACCTATATGTAGGTTTCTTATTATTTTTTAAAAAATACCACACCACAGAAATACCCTAACAATGAACAAAGAACACCCTTACCCTTAAATACTCAAGAGTTATTGTTTTTAAATAAAAGCGTTATTACATTTTGTATCCTATTTACTTATACCTACGATATTAAATTTTGCTTCACCTTTTTTAAAATAAAAACTTTGAAATCGAACATCTGCAGAACAATCACTTTTAATATTTACTTATATAATAAGAACAATAACAAAATAATCAAAAACCAAAATTTAAATCAGATCACTGCAGGCAGATAATTAAAATGCTAGACAAAATTCTTTACTTCCCCGCCAGAACAATTAACATTGGTCAGCACTCAGCAGCAACGAAACACGAAAGTACCCGTTGAAACGGGGATGATTAATGCGTGCGCAGCGTTTATAGTAAAGCGAGGTTGTTATTGTTACCACATTGATTGTATTTCTCTATCGCAATGCGAGGTTGTCATTGTTGCCAAATTGATTGTATTTATCTCGAGATATTTTAAAGTTTTTTTCAGAAATGTTGGGGGATCCTGGGCCTTCCCAGGCCCCCCGTAGAACCGTCACTGGTTTGGAGAATGTAGAAATAATTTAACCGATGCTGCACGACTTTACGCACAAAGATATTTTAATCGGCGTCATCCAACCCGGCACTATTGAGTACCCAAAACAGGGCCGTATCTGAACCAAAATTTTGGGGGGGGGTTAGACCAGTGGCAAAAAATACTAGTTATACTTTAAACATACATTTAAACATACACACATACAAACATATAAGGATTTTATTGTTTTCGGGGGGGGTTTGAACCCCTAAAACCCCCCCTCAGATACGGCCCTGACCCAAAACTGGTTCCGAAAATGCGAAATGAGCCTGACAATAATAATTAACATATTAACTTTTTCACTCCTTGTAAAACTATTTTCCATGTTTTTAAAACAACAAACTATTATAATTTACTTTGGCAGAAGCTGTTGGCATTTCAATTTTCTTCAAGGCATGATTTTGTTTTATCAGTTTTGCTGGTCACAGGCTACTTGATGCATTTAAATCTAAATTTATTCTCAAAAGATGCTTCATTTTAGGAAAGTTCTAAGTTAACTTTTTAAAGTTTTTTAATGGCAGCTTTTCTAAAACCTAATAGTGTATGGTATCAAAATAATCGTAATAAAATCCTCTCTTTTCTTAACCCGACGAGCCACCATGTTGCCATTTAAAAAAAGTGAGTTATACAACTTTAAAGATTAAATTTTACGCAGTACATAGCATTGGACCAAAAATAGTAAAATTGTATTTTTCCCAAGATTAAAGAACTGAAATAAGTGATTTTAAGGTATTCATAGCCCTCTAGATAAAGCAATAAATTTGGAAAAAAAAATATTTTCTTGGTGACAAAAAGTTACAAGTGACACATCGTTGTATTTAGAATGTCATATGGAGTCAAAAAAAGTAAAAATATACGCGGTGTCCCATTTAAAAATCGAAAGTTTGTCACTTCCGGTTAAACCGGAAGTTCCATAATGTTGAGTCACCTGTCAAAAAATGCAGTTTTATGTCGTATACAAATCACCCAAATTTTATTCCATTCTCTTGAAAAACAAAAAAGTTAGAGGGGCGAGCCACCTTCCGTGGACACCCGGTATAATTCTTCGTATAAAATTATTCAATCGACAAACTTTTTCATTACATAAAATCTTTTTACGATGGAGCGGTCTATGGTGTTACTGTTACTTTAATATGTACTTATTTCAATGGACGATCCCTGAACTATTGTTAAGTTACATTCTCTGTAATGAACTTTTTAAGTTGGTTGAGAGTAAAGACATATATTATTATTAAGTTGAAAAGTTCATATACACATAAAATATGTCCTAAAAGGCTTTGTTTTCCATAAATAGGGTGTTAAATTAAAAAAAAAAAATGTTATCAATAATTTCGAAACCGTTTGAAATATTACACTAAATTTTGGTATAGACTATTATGATATTTAAAGATATAGTGGATGACATTTGGAAAACTTACAATGGCTATATTTTCTACACTAAAGAAGATATCAAAAATCAAAAATATTATTTCCACAAAAGCGTGGTGGAATTAAAATGAGGTAATTTGTCTCACCACCCTCACCCACCCCTAAAGCACACACTACCCCACTTGTGACACCTCTCTGGAAAGCAAATATGCTTTTCAGCGATATCAAAATTAATGAGGATTTAGTACGAAACGTTAGCAAAATTTGAGAAAATGGTTTAAGGTTGAATTCCCAACGTCCTTCAATCTATTGCCAACCTATAACCTATTTCGCGTTGATTTTTTGAGTTTATTATTTTAATAACTAACATTTAAAGAAAACCAATATCGTCGGTACATTATTTAGGTAGTATCTGATATATTACAAAAATTTCATATAATTTCATTACTAATTTTGGGAGAATTGTATAGTGAAAGAACAATGACATAATAATGTTAAAAAAATTCTTACCCGATATTTTTCGCTATACAATTCTCCTAAAATAAGTTATGAAATTCCTTGATATTTATTAAATATGTCAATTATACTGATTTTCTTTAAATTTTGTATAAAAGCTAGAAAACATAAATAAATCTACGCGAAATAGGTTATAGGTTGGCAAGCATGTTGATACTCCCACCTTAAATTTGGCTTTGGCAGGAAACGTAAATGATTTAAAATGATTCCAAGCCTAAAGTGTGTGCTCAAAATGATTTCTATTTTGTTCTAAAAAGAAATAAAGTCGATTTTCAAATTCCTCCCTAACTTTCCGAAAAAGTATCTTGAAATCTTTCGACAAGCTTAATTATTATCTTATTAAGCTCAGCAAAGATTTTTTTCCTTCCCCGTTGCCGCGGTGAAGTATGCCCGTCTATATTTTTCATACGGTTATACGAAGTTGTTCGCGAAGCGTTCCTTTAACAACTTAGCTAACCAAAGCTCTCAGGTACTTTCCGTTTGCTTTTTTTAAACAACTAGGTAAAAATCTTTGCTTAGTTAAGTTGTTAAAGAAATGCTTCGCGAACAACTTCGTATAGTCCGTATGGGAAATAGAGAGGGGCATACTTAACCGCGGTAAGTGGGAAAAAATCTTTGCTGTGTTCAATTTATAAAAGGAATGCTCAACTTAGCCGTTGGCTTTGCTGTTTAAAAGTAACTAAAAGGAACTCAACCATTTACTTTGCTTTGCTGTTTAAAAGAAGCAAAAGGAAAGTAACCACCCTCTGACGCAATACTTCCAGAGTCGATTAAGTTTTGTAAACTAGTGATTCGATGTAATCCCATAAAAATAAGTCCATAGTGGTAATATCAGGTGATCTTGGCGGTCACTTAATTATACCTCTTCTGAAAATCCAATGGCTTCGATAATTTTTGCTCCAACTACCTACACAGCAGCATAGGGTGCTGGAAGTGTAAAGGTTCTTCGTTCAAATTTAGATTGCCTTGTAAGTCTATTTGGTTTTCAAGTTCATGAACAGTCGAGGGCTCTAGTTTGGTTAAATTTCCGTCAATAAAAAAATATATCCCCGATATTCCCTACAAAACATTTATATTGATGTGCTCCTCTGTAAAAAGATGTGAATTAACATCACTCCAGTAACGATAGTTCTGTTTATTCACATGATGATTTAGGAAAAAAGAAGACTTATCACTGAAGCACATGTTTTTTTTTTATAAATTCTGGTGTTGCCTTAATTCTCCCTGCCAAGGTTTCACCCTAACATGCATTTTTAGTACCTTCCTAACATACTCTCTGGATACGCTAATGACAGTAACAGTTGTTAAATGACGCATTGGCACTTGAGGATTTATAGAAATTTGCCCAATAACCTCAATCTACATATTATTATCTGCATCCAAAACTCTATTTTATTGTTGCCTTTTTTCATTTCCAAGCATTTTTGATAAGCTTTCCAGAGAGGTATCCCAAGTGCCATTTAAGAGTTTAAAGTTGATAAGGGTAGTGCTTCCGGTGTGAGTGGTCCGCAAGATACCACATTTTTATTCCCCCCATATTTCTGGTTTTTGATATCTTCTTTAGAGATAATATAGCCATTGTAAGTTTTCGAAAAGTCACCCTGTTTTTTTACCGCAATTTTTTTTCACGAACCAGTGGCGTAGGTATACAGCTATGCCTCAATACAATTAAACTAAAATATATGTTACGCCACTGATATGTTCGAGACAATTATTAATAATTCATTATCATTCACTTTTAAAACGTACCGTTTGGAAAAAGATAATTAAAATAATTTCGACAACAATGCTAAGGCCTCTTTCACACTATCAGGTTCGCCGGTCAGGTTTTAAACCGGACAGGATCCTGAAGTAAAAATAAAAATATAATATATAATATTTATTAATAAACTTTAGTCCACGTTTCGGTGATAGATCGTAATGCTGTTATAGCTTTGTGGTATTTGTATAGAAAGCGTTAAAAGCAAAGAAATGGTAAAAGGGGACTTTGGGTACACCCTCTACTTCAAACACGTGACGAGATTGGTGCTTTTCAAATTTTGTATGAGGAATTAAGAAGTGACGGAAAAAAATGTTTAATTACTTTAGAATGTCTGTTTCGTTTTTTGAAGAACTACATACTAAATTACAGCCAGTTTTACAGAGTCAAAATACAAAAATGAGGAATTGCATCAGTCCAAAACAGATGCTTAGCTTAACTATCAGGTAAGCGTTCGCACCTTCCTCGCCAGAGTTAAAACAAATAATAAACTACCACAGACTAAACCTGAAGACCATAACCGGACAAGTGTGAACGCGCACATAAGCTGCAATACCCCACCATCGTCCGGCGTCAGGGAACCGGATGCTCCGGTCGACCCATCCGGCTGCAACGGTCGCCGAACCTGAACCTAATAGTGTGAAGAGCTATATTTAAACGAATGGTCCATTACTTGTCCGGTTTGCTTCAGGTTTAAAACCGGACCGGCTAAACCTGATAGTGTGAAAGAGGCCTAACTTGATTTTATTTAAACGAATTTTTCTTAATTTAAAAGATTTCCTATATGTATGTCCTTAAAATACCTATTAAGTATATTAAAAAGAGATGCATATAATTATTATAATGTTATTTCTTTCAAAATGGCAAGTTTTATGAGAAAGATGAAAAATATCTTGTTTTGACGATGAGCGATCAGGTAAAAATATAAACAATTGGGTCTCTACCACAGGTCCACGAACGCCGTAAAAAAAGTCGGTGAATAGACTCTAAATATCGTTATATTTAAATATCAGCATTTCTAACTGTTGCATGGTTCGCCCCTCAGCTCTTCGACCGTTCTATAAAATATTAATAATAATAACACTTATCTATTTTGTAGAACTTAATAGATTTAAATACCACTTGTAAAAAAGTTGCGTCAAGAACAAGGAAACAAAAGGTAATCTTTGAAACGCGTGCTAAAAGTCACAACGAAGAGAAAAAAATATTGACAAAAAAAATATCGGAATTATCGGCACAATTGGAAGAAATGGAACAGCATAAAGATTCTTTGGAAGAGCTTCAAACCAAATGCGACGAACTTCAGGAGAAAGTTAAAGCGTATGAAATTTATTCCGAAAAGTAAGTGCCTATGTATAAAAAGTCATTGTGTCGCGCGTCGTACGTGGGAAAATAGAATTGTACCTGAAAATATCAACTAGATAGATTTTTCGTCATTGAGTTATTTGTGTAAAACCAGTTTATACACTATTTTAGCCTAAACGTTGTATAGTGTTACACGTTTACGTCTTCTGTTGATTAGTTATTAAAAACTTGGTGTCCAGCTCACAGGAAATAAACGCACAGGAAAAAGCGCACAGTCACATTAGCGCACAAGAAATATCCGCACCTGGAAAAATGCGCACAAGGAAAAAAACGCACACGGAAAAAAGCTCACGTATATAAATGAGCACATGGAAAAAAACGCACGTCGTTTACTTTTTTGTTTTTGTGTAGGTTTTTAAAATAAAACACACTATACAACAGTAAATCATAATAGGATTTCCATAAATTATCCTACTAATTATAAATCATGTAAAAGAGGTAGGTCGGTGCACCCGAATTCCGTTAAGTTTTTGCTAATCAATTTAGAGATGCGGCAGGGATCTTTAATCCCCTAACCGAATTGCGTTGCGGTCAAAAAGGGTCGGAGTGGTCGGTATTACCGGCCTGTGATTAGTCTAAAAGGTGTATTGGCAACCAGTTTGTTTGTTGTTACCCAGAGCATTTTTTTATACACATATATATTATATTATAAGTAGTATATACCTAAATTTTGCGGTTTTTTCCATGTGCGCAATTATACACGTGAACTTTTTTCCGTGTTCGTTTTATTCCTGGTGCGCATTTTTGCAGGTGCGGATATTTCTTGTGCGCTTATGTGACTGTGCGCTTTTTTCTGTGCGGTTATTTCCTGTGCGTTTATTTCTTGTGCGCTTTTTTCCGGGATTCTAAAAACTTACCTCCCCACCTCAATGTCTCTTTTAGATGCAAATGCCTTGAAGAACAATGTAAAGAACTTTACGAGAAGCTAATAAGCACGGAGGAATCTTGTAAAAATGACAAGGATGAAATGTTCAAGCTTATCACAGAGCTAACCATTATTGTGCAGTCAAATAAAGTAACTATTTTGCAAATGACCGACATTAACAAGCAACAAGAAGTTGTTATTAAAACGCAGAGTACGGCATTATTAACAAAGGTAAAGACAAATAACAATGTTGATTAACATCAATTAAGTATTTTATGTTATAATGTAAGCTTTAAATCTGGTTTGAATTTATTATTATTTTTTTCAGAGTTTATTTTATAATTACCACATTTGTAACTAACAGTAGATATAGCATTAATTAAAATTCCGGCGCTGTAAGTTCACGTCATCTACGTCATCATTTTCCCACCAACTCCAAGTTAGTTTTTCAGCAAGAATATTTTTTCATAAAAATAACAAATTAAAAAAACCCTTAAAGCTCTTAAAAAGACAATAAATCCCCTCAGAGCCGTAAAGGATTACCAGAACTGGCTGAGTAATTGTAAAAATTAAAGTCAATTGGCCCAACCAACCCATTGGTCAACAACAGCCCCCCAGATCAGCCTGGGGCGTGTCCTATAGGTAAAAAATATCTATATGTATAGAGAAAAAAACAGTGTGTAATGCAACTGATATATTTATGTAAATACCGGGTGTACAACTAAAAAGGGGCCGACTGTATCTTAGAAATCGTTTACCGTACCGTTTGCGAAAAAATATTTACTACAAAAGTGACGAAGATAAATGGCTGGATTTTATTTTTAAGTTTCTAGGTTGGCCGCTAGGGGCGTAACTATAGTGGCCAAACACAAAACGGGATTTTCTCATAGTAAGCATGATGAAAGGTAGGGTTTTTATTCTAATGAAAATTCCGAATATTTTTTGTATTTCAGTTTTTGCTCTACCTTTTTATTTAAGCGGGTAATAGGAGGGGACAAATATTGCTATGCAAAAATATTTAAAATTTTGGTGTGGCTTATCGGAATTTGACAAATTTAATATCGCGAAATAATTCTTTTGTTTTATCAATTTAATAACAAACAAAGTCGTTCTGAATTCAACAATTTCTTATTTCCTTTAAAAATTAATTTTAAATGCAAGGATATAATTTTTTTAACTTAAGCAAAAAGAAGAACAAATAAGACGAATATCTGTGAAAACCGCAAGTCAATATATTTCTTTAAACCGGAGATGTGGAAAATTATAGTATACAAATTAGCTCCATAAGAACAAACCGACATTTGAATACGATATTTACCAGGACTAGACGGAATAATGCCCGCTATGCTACAAAAGGAGAAAAAGATCCTAATCTCCTGGCTTCTGGTAAAATACAGAAGCAGCTTGTATTACCTATACGTATTTGCATGCAAACTGGAATAAGATCAACCCATTATGTTCGTTTCTCACAAAAACATTGGAGAGACTGTTACACAAATCAAAACTCGGTATTAGAAGAAGGGCTAAGCTCGTCTCAACATGCAATCAGGGAAAAAAGCGCTACACGAGGTAGTAGGCGTAATTGAAAAATCACTTAGAAATAAACGGTACACTCTTAAAACCTTCATAGATATTGAAGAGGCGTTTAATAACGTCACGACCGAGACAGTTTGCGATGCCCTATCAGAATCAGTGGTTGATATCTATATCCATCGGATTCATAAGATGTTAAAAGGCCGTCAAATCTGCTCTAATTTAGGAAGCAGTGAGACGGTCAGAATTATCGGAAGAGGAACCCCGCAAAGTAGGGTGTTGTCACCAAAATTTTTTTGTAGCGTTAGAAAGGGCTGGATTTAAGGAGATTGCATATTATGCTGACGATTTAGCTATACTTGTGTCAGACAAATTTTTAAATACCAACAGCGATCTAACAGAAACAGTGCTGGACAACAGTACTTTAGTGCTGAAGGAAAAAGGCAAGTATCTAGGATTGATACGCGACTTCAAGATTAACTTGGGCACGAACTTACAAGAACGAGTCAAAAAAGCGTAAAATGCGTTCTATGCCTGCAAAAAAGCCATCTACCTGAATACCCTTACTCAGTTCATTTTATTGTGACATCGAGTGCATAGTGAGTTTTTTGTTTCACACGTGTTGCAATTAGTACGATGCCTAAGAAAAATAAAAAAAAATCTGCAATGGAGCGAGAATGCAGCGAGAGTGGAATGTGAATTGCGCTCGAACAGTGCGCCTAGTGATGTAAAGGTAATATTACCGAGGTAATGTTACCGGTAATTTTGGTAATATTACGTAATATTACTGCAAGATCGGTAACATTGGAAATATTGTTTTTTTTCCGCTCCATTCTTTAATTTTTTTGCTCAGCTCTACTTGGCGTTACTGGCGCCGCGCGGAGATACCGAGGAAGAAATGGAAAAAGAAGATATCGGTTTCGAAGTTATAGACTTGACTCAATTAACGAAAGAGAAAGAAGAATCAGATGACGAGGTTGGGGATGATGATGAGGATGATTTACCATTATTCACTCTATTACGTGGTCCATTCTGACTCTTGACTAGTTTAAAAAAACGATCTTGTTGTTTTTCGTAATGTTTTTACAGTTTTAAAATAAAAAAAAATTGTGTGTGCTTAAGACCACACGACAGAAGTGAAAACTTCAACGAGGTTAATTCAGTACCCACAAAAAAGTGCTAAACGCGCCTAAAGAAGTTTTCACTTCAAAAATACCATAAACTTGGAATACGGGATAATTTTACTGCATACGAAAAAAGATATTTCCTAAAATTGAACAACCCTTGAATTTTTACATCTTCAACAGAAGTCAGAAATCATAATAAATTGGGTCCACGGAATAAGCAATTACGGTAAAACTAATTACCTTACTTCACCCTACGTAAATATATAATTTAAAAAATGCCAGAACATACCTGAGACGCAACAAGTGTCGCACACTGTTTCCACGTCGACTGATGCGGCAGCGGCATGCTCTTTCATATAACGTTTACGAATAAACACACCGGAAGGTCAGGGTCAGTTCGGATTGAATATAGGAGTCGAATTCGAGCGTAACACAGCCGAACCTGACGCGTGACGGCTCAGTTTAATTCAGTGCCCACAAAAAGTGCTAAACGTGCCTAAAGAAGTTTTCACTTCAAAAACTTGTATTACTTAAAAAGCAGTTTTTTTATAAATTACCAATGTCACCGTAATATTACGTAATATTACCGATTTTTAAATTACCGGTAATTTTACATCACTACTCGCGCCAAGTACATTTTGTATTAATTTCTTTACATTGTACCCTGTAAGTTTAGGCTTGCCAATACGTTATATTATAATCTGCTTTAAACTGGTTACTT
This sequence comes from Polydrusus pterygomalis, assembly GCA_963969555.1. Taxonomy (NCBI): domain Eukaryota; kingdom Metazoa; phylum Arthropoda; class Insecta; order Coleoptera; family Curculionidae; genus Polydrusus; species Polydrusus pterygomalis. The sequence continues at coordinate 110,739,492 of OZ018377.1, read as the reverse complement.
ATATAAATATGAAACCTTACATGATAAATGTACGCCTATGGAATCGGTTTACCACCAGGCACTTATTTCTCGTTACTGAAACGATTATACTATACGATTGATATAACGTGCCTATGACCGACCAATAGCAATCCTTATTAGTGCTTTCCAAAGGTTGGATGACGTATGTGGCTTTATTTAAAAATATTCTACTACTACCAGAGAATCCGTACGAACATTATTAAATTCAATTATTTTTTAGGAAGAACAATTGAAACTGATAGAGAAAGAGTCCGAAAATTTTAAAATAAAAAGCTATGAATTGGAGAAGGAAGTTGAAGTATTAAAGAAAAGTTTGTCGGAGCCTTGCAGCAAAGAAGCTTGCATTTGTATATCCAGGGAATTGGAGGAATGCCGGTATGTCTGAATAACAAAAGAGTTACGATTTTTTAAATACTTTTATTCGATAAGAGGGAAATTCCTTTTGGTTTTCAAAAGAGGCATTAAGATTTACTTCAATTGATTGTATCGGCTGCCAAAGACCTCTCCTAAAGTGCTTGTTCAAGTCTTCACTGATAGAAAGACGACGTTTTTGGCGCCCGTCGTCAATGATAACAGATTTTTGGTGCTATAATAACTGTTGTGTGTCGACAGAGCAAAGAAATACTACTCATCTCATTCATTATCGTATTTTCTCGCAGAGCCTACAACTCAATGTTTATTAGACGACAAGAGAATGGTCAGGCTACTACGAATCTTAATTGACAGTGACGTATCACTTCAAAATTATTTTAAATGTTGAGTTAAAATTATCAAAAATATGTATCATTTTAATAATAATTAGGTATATAAAAATGAGTATTTAACCATGATACAGGCCAAATAGTTTTGTAAAAACTCACAAGGGCATTGCTATACTTATTTAATTATTATTAAATTATAAATTATTACCAATTTAACCTGTTTAAAACAATAATTACTGTGTTTAAAGCATAATATTCATAAAAGCCCTGTTAGAATTAAATTAATAGGCATCGGCATTAGAAAATTACCTGCATGAACCGCTACTATTGGTCCAATCATCAATAAATCGTTTATGTCATTAATACTTCCTTCTTGTGAAACGAAAATCCAGACACTGAATCATTTTTTTTTGTAAACTTGACACTGTCTCACCATCCTGTAATATTATAATTACCCCACAAAACGTTAAAACACAAAAATCTCACCACTAAATTATTTAACAAAGCCAAAAATACTTTATTATTCTCAGGTCAAAACTGTCAACTTCATTTTCTTATTTTCGCGTCCTACCGCTAGAAGATAGACGTTGCAAATTAATTGATTCAACCGATACTAGGTGGAGTAAGTGGAAATCTATAATCATAGTATTATGGGATTCAGTAATGACGTCTTAATATGTTTTCTCGGAACTGGTAGACAGTTAAAAGTCTTTTTAGAATATATTAACATCCTACACAATAATATCAAGTTTACAATAGAACACGAAAATGACAACTCTAATAATTTTCTTGATTTAAATTAAAGAGAAAATAATAGACACGTTTTCTTCGTTTTCCATAAACCATCTCATACTGATACTGTCATACACAACTCTTCGTGCCATCCTATATAACACAAATTAGTTTCTTTTCGCAATTCGCTAAATAAAGTCAATTTTCAAAAAGAACTAAACATTATAAAAACAAATTGCAGTTAATAACGGATATAACTCAAATCTAATTGACTAAATCCTAAAAAAGAAAACTTACAAATAGGCTATTGACTTAGGGTGAGATTACAGAAAATGCATACCTGCAACTTTGCAGATCTGCAAATATGGCGGACTTGCAGACGCAAAATAATTTGCAGAAACTTGACATTCCAAAAATCATTTGTAAATCCGCCATTTTTACCGTAGTTTAACCGTTTTACTACTACTGGTTTATTAATATTGACTGACAAATATGTGAAGTTCTAACCTCACACCTCACCTCACATTTTAATTTAAGTTTTTTGCTCCGAAAAGAAAAGGGTAAAGGGTCTGTGGTCTGTGGAGAAGATTATCTTCAAATTCTTCTGCTTTCAAATAATCAAAATTCTGAATATCATTTTCTTTATAATTCACAGGGAAGTTATAGGCCTGCCTTATATTTATGTAACATAAGCACAAGATATTATAATTCTTATCAGTTTGTAGAGATTTCCTTACACGAGTAGGTAAATAGCCCAAATCCATGGCAATAATTAATTAATGTTCCCTTCTCTTTTTTTATATAAAAATTATTATTGCAAAAAATATGAAATTACTACCATCCGTCAAATCCCTAAAATATCGGTTAATTTTTAATAAATTTTATACATTCTGCAAGTTTGCAGCACCTTCCAACCATCTGCAAATTTGCGGACGACTTGCAGACGCAAAGTATGATAATCGTTTTCTGGAATCCCACTTCTGTCATTTGCATCTGCAAACTGCTACTTGCAGCTGCAGGTGTCAGATGCAGAGCTTCTGTAATGTCAACCTTAGTTTTTCCTAGAAGCACTTTCTTTGGTCAACCTAGCAAAGTAATTAGCAATTTTCTTAAGAAACTTCATCTAAATTTGTCTTACAAAACTAATAATAATTCTTTAAGTAAATTTATCAAAAACAATAAAACTAGAACTAATAAAACCAAAAAATCAGGCGTCTATAAATTAAAATGCAAAGATTTTCCTAAAACATACATTGGCCAAACGAGTAGAAATTTTAACAAAATAATACAGGAACATTATAACAGTTTTCTAAAAAACAAAACCGACTTAAACTATGCTAACCATTTACTTGATAATCAACATAATTTCGATCCTTCCTTTAAAATCTTACATACAGGAAACAAAGGCTTAAAAGTAAATTTGTTAGAATCTATGGAAATAAATAAACTTTAAAATACGGACCTGTTATTTAATGAATTAGATTTAAACAATTCACCATTGTTAAATTTATTCTGTTGACCATATACTTAAGATTTTGTAAATTACCCATATTGTCCCTTATTTAATTTTTTAAACCCTCTGTTGGATTTTTCTGCTATTGTAACCCTTCCACTGTTTTATTTATATCTTCAATAATTTAATTTTATTGCGCCATTAACACACATTGTGTGTTTGAGGTCCACATTGTGATCTTTTTATGTTTGTAAATTTCGATATTTTCTAATATAATATCTAGTTTATGACCTTTTTTGTATAGAATGTAAAATTTGCAAGTTTAAGTAACTATGTCGGGAAAGCCATGGTTGGTGTCTAGAAAATGATTCGCAAAATTGGATGACCTTTTGTCTTTTGTTTAGCCTAAAGCATGCAGTACGTTCTTTAAATCTGGTTTCAAAATTTCGTCCTGTTTGTCCTATATACTTATAACAGCTATTGTATTCATTGCACTTTACTTTACTTATAAACTCCTGATTTTTTATATTTTTCACACTTATCTTTTAAGTTGAATATTAACTTGATAGGGTATTTGATAATTTGAAAATTATTGTTACTTGATCAGAGGATAAAATGTTTGCGATTTTTTCGGAGATTGAGCCTGTATATGTGATAGCATGGAATTTCTTGTTATTTTGTTCTTTAATTTTTGAGTATATTTGAGTAATAGCTAATGTTTTTTGTTTTTTGAAATAAGAGAGTATATTTCTTTTAATGTGTAACCATTGTAGACGGCAATAGTCCTGATGGTATCAAGCTATCTTTCGACTTTCTTAAGAAAGTGGTAGGGATAAAGCTCTATGAATCATTGATCTATATACTGCCTTTTTTATGTTTTTGAATGTACCGAGTCGTGTGGTATAGTGATATCTGTAAGGGTACGTTTTCTGTAAATGTCAAACTGTAATTTTTTATCTGTGGTTTTTGATATTTTTAGTTCGAATCGTTTCCTATTTCTAGCGTGATTTTAATTTTTTGTGAATAGATTCAAGGTGGTTTAACATATGTTGGGGTTATGGAGAACTATAGGGTAGGAGGCCGATCGACAATGGCAGCATTTTCAAATTCTGTCCCGGTTTTTTGGTTAGTTTGCTATTGGCCGATAGATGGCTCTCGCGTCCGAAGTGGCCTGATGTTGTCTTCTTCTTCTTCGGTTTTAATATGGAAAACTAGATCCTCCATAGTTTTTAACTTTTACTTAAACCCTTTATTTTTCTGTGCTTTTACTTTTGACAATTGACATTTTATTTTTCGAAATAACAAATAATGTTTGAAGTATGGAGGACTTGAGGTAGGAGGCCGATCGCAATGCATTGGATTCGGTCCCAAATTAGCATCGGTAATTCAGCTTTACGAGTCGCTGTAAGATGGCGCGCGTGTTCGAAGTGGGCTATCAAATAATGGTTTCTTATGCTTAACTATTTTTATTTAAATTAGTTCTTTAAGGGACAAATAAGGACTTTTATATGAATTTACACTTACTTTGTAATACTTATTAGTAAACTCGGCCTGTATAAAGTTCCAACGATGCTTGGTTTTTAAAATACAGGGTATTAAACATTCTAGCTATACCTTTGGAGCTAGAAAGAGACTTATTTGGCTGCGTTTTCTCTCTGAAAAAGATCCTGTCTTACACGCCGACACAAAGCAAACTCTACTTTTATAAATTGTACCATTATTTATTATAAATATGGAAATTAATTACAATACAACGTTATTTGTCTTGTCTTGCCTTCAAACATTATTTGTTATTTCGAAAAATAAAATGTCAAAAGTAAAAGCACAGAAAAATAAAGGGTTTAAGTAAAAGTTAAAAACTATGGAGGATCTAGTTTTCCATATTAAAAACGAAGAAGAAGAAGACAACATCAGCCCTCTTCGGACGCGAGAGCCATCTATCGGCCAATAGCGAACTAACCAAAAAACCGGGACAGACTTTGAAAATGCTGCCATTGTCGATCGGCCTCCTACCCTATAGTTCTCCATAGTTTGAAGGCAAGACAAGACAAATAACGTTGTATTGTAATTAATTTCCATATTTATAATGAATAATGGTACAATTTATAAAAGTAGAGTTTGCTTTGTGTCGGGGTGTAAGACAGGATCTTTTTCAAAGAGGAAACGCAGCCAAATAAGTATCTTTCTAGCTCCAAAGGTATAGCTAGAATGTTTAATACCCTGTATTTTAAAAACCAAGCATCGTTGGCACAGGCCGAGTTTACTAATAAGTATAACAAAGTAAGTGTAAATTCATATAAAAGTCCTTATTTGTTCCTTAAAGAACTAATTTAAATAAAAAGTTATTGCGTCCATAAGAAACCATTATTTGATAGCCCACTTCGAACACGCGCGCCATCTTACAGCGACTCGTAAAGCTGAATTACCGATGCTAATTTGGGACCGAATCCAATGCATTGCGATCGGCCTCCTACCTCAAGTCCTCCATAGTTGGGGTTCAAGCTTGGTCCCTGTAAAGCATGTTAAAATATCGTCAACATACCTGTACCGGAAAAATATTTTTTGGCATTTGTAAGTTCATAAAAGTTTCTTCTAAAATTGGCATGCATATTTCGACCATCAGTGGGCTTAGTGGAAAGCACATGGCTAAACCATCTGTTTGTTTATAAAATGCATTATTAAATTTAAAATAATTTTCCTTAAGGCATAATTCTAAAAGTTGTAAAAGTTCTTGTTGAATTACGGGATTAACATTGTAATTTTTTAGTTTTTTTTTTAAATGATGTCTAAGCATTCGTCATTTGGAATATTGGAGAACATGTTAGTGACATCAAAAAAAGCCAACATGGCATTTTCGGGGATGATAATATTTTTTAATTTTCCGGTCAGATCTGACGAGTTTTTTATTGAAAATTTTACTTTCAATTATTGCGGTTTCTCTAAGGGGAGTGTTAGAGTATGAGACTACTGCCCTTATTGGTGCACCTTCTTTGTGAAAGTTTACTAGATCATACAAAGAAGGTGAGGATGCATTTTGCTAGTCAAAAAATACTTCTCTCTGTCTGACTGTCTCAGAAGATTCCTATATGTTATAGGAGATAAAAAATTATTAGCTAAAAAAATATAGATCGGAAGTCACTGGCGCACGTACTAAAAAATATTGAAGGTCAGTGTGTACTGGACCGTCTATTTTGAATATTTGACAATTGTTGTTTGTTTTCTTTTTCTCAAAAGATGAAACTCTTCATGTTAAAGCTGTACCAAAAGTGAAATTAATATCTTTTTAAATACTCGAATTATTCAAAAAAATCAGTTTTTAATTTCAAACTTTGAATATATCGAAGATTAGGATTAAAAATAAAAAATGGCATCATAAAAGCCATATTATTTTTGCTTTACGGATTGACCTATAAATAGCAAATATTTTAAAATGGTATAAAATATAATGATTTCTATTCAATTATTATTTTTTGTATATGCAAAAATATCGTGGGGGGGGGGGGGGTCGTGATGACCTTTGCCCTTTCCCCCTAACTGGATGTGTGTCCTTTGAATAATGCAGCTACAAACTACAAAATATTCTTCAAATAAATATTGTGCATGTGCGCAAATTGGAAGGATAATAAATAATTACGTATTTTTTTAATTTGTTAACCTTTTTTACTTCCTTTGTTGTGTTTATGATCAATAAAATTAGTAAATAAATAGTTAATACGACATCAACATGAAATCATCAATTTTTTATTCCATGTACTATACACTACATAAATTCACACATAATAGGATTTTTCTTTTTTTTTAAATAAAATAATGTAACCATTACAGGATTTGCTATATTTTCCTGGTTATAAAATTTGCTTAGATGTTAGATAGATAGTTTATTCTATGTATTTTATATCAATTTATTAATGGCATTAATTACCTGTGTTAATTAATGGCATTTTTACCCTTTTGTCTGATCAGGAAATACAGTGTCACCAGTAAAGTCCGCATCATATGGGATTTTTTTTAATAATAGCTTTATTCAAAATTTGTGCCTGAAAGTAAAAAAATAAAAAATAAAGTAAAGGAGTTTTAAATTAAATTGTTGAAAATAGATAAACTTTACGTTAAGTTAAACTAAAATTTATTTTCCACCTAATGAACACTTTACTGATGACACTGTGTTCTTTTATGTCTTAATATTAATGTGTATTACTTTTAGATACAAGCTACGTTTTCAATAATACTTATTTTATGAAGTTATCTTATACAGGGTCAAAAACAAATAAACTTTGCATCACATGCGACCAAATTTTAATAGCCCAATTTTGATTTTGTAGATAAACACACATTTAATATGGCGCTACTTTAAAGAAAATGTATCTGAAATAAAGCGTCGTCAAAACTAAGAAGTTGTATGTAGGTTGCGTTGAGTCTTATTTTGCAAAAGTGGTGCAATTTACAAAATATAGGTAAAAAATCAAAATTATCTTATGCAGCTGAAAGATGAGTGCAGATCAAGATAGACATCCGTTCTCTTTATCATAACAAGCCGACAAAGTCCACCAAAGGTTACCGTAAAATGGGGTGAATAGGATCAATTTTCCACTTTGAAAGCTTGTAACTTGAAAACTATCTGCCTGAATAAATTTCTCAATAGCTTAAAACATGATTTAAGGTTGGTACTTTTAAATGGTAGTATAAGTTTTTGTACAGGGTGTACCCTGTTGTATATATATATTTTTTGTGCACAAATCCTATTCACCCCGCAGGCGGTGTCAATAGGATCATTGATTGATTTATTGACTGTATCGCATTTAAACAACTGCGGGGTGTATAGAATTTTGCACACAAATTTATGTTAAGTAATATAAAAGAGTACTAAAAATAATATTACCTAAATTTTATAAGTGCTGCAGAGTTGTAGAGATATGAAGTTTGTAAGACAAAAGCAAAGATAATATGACAACAGTTTAACCGCTAAATTTGACGTTTTAGGTCATGGTATTCAGCCTGCGATGTGGCCAAGTTTTTTAAGTTTAATGTCATAAAAATTACTTTTAACAACCGTTACTTAAAATCTGTACATAGAAAAGACCCACCCTTTAAAATTACAATTATTACAGATTTTTTAAATTTGAAGGTAACTTCAATCCTATTCACCCCGCTGATCCTATCCACCCCGTTTTACGGTACTCGCGAGTTCCACAATGAAACCACGTGAAAATATACATGAATTTTTACCCTAGAATAATACGCTGTAACAAACCCGAACAAAACCGAATACTCCAAAGACGCATCCCTTTTCCTTTTGGGTTTTATTTAAACTTAAATTAACTTAATTTGTAACTATTGAAAATCGACCAGTGCTATAGCGGTGCGTATAATGCCGGTTTCAAGAAAAGCGGTTGGCTGGCAGTCAATAGAAAATTTGCTTACCAAGAAATTTTTAAAATTAAAGAAAACTCAAACCCTTGGTTCACAAAAGAATTAGCAAACATGATGAAGATTCGAAATAAACATTATTTAAAAAATAAACAATATCCCGACAACTATACTTGTTTAAAAACATCAATGATAACTATAAACGTCTACTTAAAAACAAAATGACGCTCGTAAAAAAAAAATACTTTGTAGAACAGTTTCTTTTAGGAGATCTAAAGACAATTTGGAAAAATTTAAACTATAGGTAGTATTTCAAATTCTACAAATAAAACAAAATCAACAACCATTTATTACCTCATTAAAGAAAATAAGAAAATCGAAGAACCAAGTAAAATTTGTGAAGAAATAAATAACCATTTCATCAAAGTTGGAGAAAATTTGGCAAGAAAATTCCAATGAATCAAAAAGAAAATTACCCAGATGTAGAAATAAATTCAAGTTCTATGTTTTTAAATAAAGAAGATATATTATCACATTTGAAGAAATAGGCAAAATAATTGATAAACTTAATTTGAAGAAAGCAAGGGGATTTGATAATATTTCCATCAAAATTATTAAAATTCTAAAATATAATATAGATAACTAGCGTATATGCGTTGCAACCCGCTGGTATAAATACAAACCCGAACAAACCCGATATATTAGTACCCGGCATGCCACTTTCTGAAATTGCACCCGTGCGAAGCCGGGGCGGGTCGCTAGTTACACATAAAAACATTCCTCTTGAATCAAGCTATCTATTAAAAAAAACCGCTTCAAAATCCGTTGCGTAGTTTTAAAGATTTAAGCACATATAGGGATATAGGGACAGACGGGCGATAGCGACTTTGTTTTATACTATGTTAAGATTAAGATTCCTATGTTACATCATTTAATCACAATTTCTTTAAAAACCGGGTTATTTCCAGATAAATTAAAAATAGCAGAAGTATCACCAGTTTTTACAAATGCAGAACAATATTGTAGAAGGAGTAACTATCGCCCAATTTCTATTTTACCCACATTTTCAAATATTTTTGAAAATTTTTTAAATAATAGAATAGGTAGGTAGTAAATTTTTTAGAAGAAAAAAAATAACTCTCTCCATTTCAATATGGGGTTCGTAAACTTAGAGATACAGAAGTTGCAGCTGCAGATATTATCAAAGATATTCAACAAAACGTTTATAGCATCCAAAAATGCTACCTAGTGTCCCTAGATTTATGTAAAGCATTTGATATAGTCAATCACAACATTTTACTTAAATGCCTATACAATATTGGAATTCGGGGAAATATTTATTTATTGTTAAAAAATTACTTAAGTAATAGAAAGCAGTTTATTAAAATTGAAAATGGCAAAAGTTCACAAAAAACATAACTTGTGGTGTTCCGCAAGCATCAACCTTAGGACCTACTTTTTTTTTTAATCTACATTAATTCTATAGCAAAATTAAATTTAAAAGTTAAAATAAAATTGTTTGCCGATGATACTACTATTGTATATTTTCAGGAAGCCTATGCTCAAATTCATAATAACATTAACCACGACCTAAATATAATATGTAAATGGCTTGAAATTAATAAATTATCATTAAATTTTAATAAATAATCTTTTAATTATATAAGTAAATCAAAATTAAAAAATAATAATATTTCTTCACTGTCTTTCAGTAATCATTTAATTAAATATACTAATACAATTAAATTTTTAGGTTTATATATTGATGAAAATTTAAGTTGGAAAAAACATATTGAATATTTAAGAAGTTAAATCTCACCAACAATTGCCATTTTATTTAAAGCTAATAATTATATATCGTTAAAATATTTAAAAAATATATATTATTCTTTGGTTTATTCAAAAAACAGTATATGATTTCAATTTGGGGATCGGCGAATTTAACTATAATTCAGCCATTAAAAAAACTACAAAACAAAATAATTCAATGCATACATAAACACTTCCTTTTTTAGCCAACTATAAATTTGTATGAACCAAATTGATATTTAAATTTAGAAAAGCTTTATAAATTAAAACTATGCATTCTAATACACTCTATTATTATTAAAGAAAAACAATCGAATATAATAGTTCCTTCGACCAACATTATTCACATCACGAGACAAAATCATCATATTCAAACACCAATGGTAAAGGGTACTTTTGGCCAAAAATCAATATTATATAAAGGAATAACAATTTACAAGAGTTTGCAGAAAAAAATTAAAGAAATATCAAAATTATTGTAATCCACTATGGTTTTTAATTAATTATCTCGATAAAGAAAGCACAAATTTTAAGAACAACCACTTTTAATAATAATAAGCTGCCGACTCCATAACAATATCAATCCGACTCACTAGATTATCCACTCCCCTTCTTCCACAAAAAGTCTTATTCACCACAATATTAGGTTTCATAATATATGCGTCAGCCATCGTCCGATCGAGAAGCGGGTGATACCTGACTCAGCATTAAGCGGGTCACTTCGCTCCGCACATTAAGGGGTTAGTTACAGTCGGCCAAACCTGATATGCTTTGTGCCCTCGCAAAGCCCACTAACGTGACTGGTTATCTGAAACATAAAAACAAAAAAATGAATAAGTATTGTTCTTACTATAAGTTTTCCCGCGAGCTCTGTTCGTCCTCTTCTGACGATCCTGAGCTTACAGTCGTTTGATAAGCCTTTAACTTATCAGAGGGACATATCCCTTTATATGCCACGCGTGCACGTTTTGCTCCTGGCATATCCTCTACTATGTACCGATCTTTATCTAGTACCTTCGTGATCACATAAGGCCCTTTAAAACGCGGCTCAAGCTTTCTACTGGTACCAGTGTTTGAGCTCTTCGGTCTTTTAACAAGCACTTGTTGCCCGACTTCATACACAGGAGGAGAAGCGTGTCTTTTATCGTAAGCCCGTTTCTGATGCAGCTGCTGTTCGGCAATCCGCTCGGAAACCTCCTCTCTTAAACCTCCTAATTCCACAGGAATATCTTCGCAAATCTCAGCGCTAAGATATGCATCGGACACTCCTCGTGGACGATACCCTAAAAACACCTCGTACGGTGACTTTCCAGTTACTGTACTGATCGTGGAGTTTATGCCCCACCGCACTTTCGGAATCATGTCATCCCAGTGCTCTTCGTCCTCCAAAAGGGCCATAAGAGCGTCTAGAATAACACGATTCATCCTTTCCACCTGGCCGTTAGCCCGGGGTGTTGCCGTAGCACATAAAGTATGCTTGATATTCATAGGCTCGCAGTAATTTTTAAAGGCTGTACTTGTAAAAGCAGTCCCTCTGTCAGATATTAGGCGCCGTGGAACACCAAACATCTCAATTATTTCATTAAGAAATTTCAGGACTGGATTTGTTTTTGTATTTGGGACAGCTCTCATGAAAACAAACTTGGTAAAGCCATCTACAGCAACAATTAGGTAACTGTTCTTTTTACGGCTTTTAACGAATGGTCCAAGATGGTCGAGATGTAAAGTGTCCATTGGAATATTTTTCTTTCCTATACTGTGAAGGCTTCCAGGTGACTTTCCTGTAGGTCTCTTATTATATAGGCAACCCAAGCAGCAAGAAATATAGTTTCGAACGTAGCCACGCATTGCCGGGAACCAGTATCGTTTCTGAATAGCCTGTAGTGTCTTATTAACTCCAAAATGGCCTGCTCCATCATGATAGTACATCAAAATATTACGTCTGGCCGCCTTTGGCACCACCCAACGTTTGCCATTTTTTGTAATGCGATAAATTCGGTTATCATTTAGGACGTATTCCTTCGTAATTTCCTTATCCTTGGCTGATTTTGGCCCACTCGTCAGAATTTCGTGTATCTCACGGCAGCGTTTGTCGGTAAGCTGAGCAGACAATACCCAATCTTCTTCACTAACATTAACATGTAATATGGGCATTTCCTCATATTCACCACTAGTTATGATTGGATTTCTGCTAAGCGCATCGACATGATTCATTTTCGATCCAGCCCTATACTCAATCGAAAAATCATATTCCTGCGTTGCTAACCACCAACGACCTATTCGTGGGATTAAGTCACGCTTCGTAAGGGTAGAGCGCAGAGCATTACAATCTGTCAGAATCTTAAAATTAATTCCTACAAGATAGATCCTGAACTTTTTCAAGGAGCTAACCACTGCAAGCGTCTCCAACTCGTAAGAATGGTATTTTTGTTCCTCATTTGTAGTTGCCCTGCTAAAGTATTGTACAGGCTTTAGATCTCCATTTTTCTGTACTTGAAGCAATATACCACCTACCCCCAGTTTACTAGCGTCAGTATGGAGTTCGGTTACTGCTTCGTGATCATATATGGCTAGTAAAGGACGAGTAGTTAGCTTATGTTTGAGGTCATTAAATGCACTTATCTGTTCCTCAGCCCAAACAAAAGCAACATTCTTCTTTGTCAGATTAGATAAAGGTTTAGCTATAACAGCAAAATTATAAATAAATTTTCGAAAATAGCTACTTAATCCAAGGAATTGGCGAACTTCGTGGACATTGGTTGGAGTGGGAAAATTTGAAACTGCTATTATCTTCTCATTTCCAGGTTTGATGCCATCATTGCTAATTTCATGACCCAGATAAGAAATCGTGGTTTGTAAAAAGAAACATTTATTAAGTCGTAAGGTCATACCAGACTGCTTAATTAGACCCAGTACCAAATCTAAATTGCTTAGAGCGTTCTCTATGTCTCTGGTAGGAATTAGGATATCATCCAAATAGGCAAGCGCAGTAGTAAAACGAAATGATCCCAGGATTTCATTCATTGTCCGTTGAAAGACAGCAGGTGCGTTTACAAGGCCAAATGGCATTCTCATGTATTCATAATGTCCATCCGGAGTAATAAAAGCCGTTTTTGCAATCGATTCTTCTTCCAATGCAATCTGGTGATAGCCTGAGGCTAGATCCAAGCTTGTAAAATACTGGCATCCTTTCAGTCGGTCTAGAAGGTCATCTATGCGCGGTAATGGATATTTGTCCTTGATAATTTTACGGTTAAGCGCACGATAATCTACACATAGCCTTTCTTCCCCGTTTTTCTTCCGAACCAATAAAATTGGACTTGCATATGGAGAATTTGATTCTCTAATCATATCGTTGTCCAGCAAGGTTTGCACTATACCACGAACTTTTTCGCGTTCAGAATATGGCAATCGATATGGCCTGTATGTGATGGGAATATCATCTGTCAACTTTATAGACATCTTGGTGCTGGTACTTTTACCAAGCTGGCGAATGTCTGTTGCAAAACAGTCTCGATGTAAATTGATCATCTCTAACAACTTCTCTTTTTCAGTCTGGCTAATGTCTTTATTAATATTAATATCCTCCAAGGTAAGCAGTGGCATCTGTTCAGCGGAACTGGACATAACATCATAAGATTGGATGCCCTGCTGGGAAGAACATGTGTAACCCCTAGCAATGACAGTGTCTTTAAATATTTTACTGGCTCATCTGAATTATTAAATATAGGCAGGACGCTTTCCTCACTAATATGTATAATACAGCGTGGTATTACGTGGAATCTTGATGGCCAAGGCCTGTTTTGAAGATCAACGAAAACATCTCCCGACTGTATGTCGCTACATACTAATATATGCCCAATGTGGTGTGGTGGAATAATCGTAGTTTCTTTAGCACATAAAGTAACTTTACGAGGCGGAAGATTATTAACAGCACTAAGATCCATTTCATTTTTAGGAAATAATCGCACTTGGTTGCCATGCACGGTCATAACGACGTTTTCGTTATTTATAAATGGCTGACCAACTATAACCGGTACCTGCTGCGTGTCATCAGGTACTACCAATGCCGTTACATTGGCACAAGCTAAGTCAACGAACAACTTTATTTCAACAAATGAATTGGCAAAAACAGAACCACCACCATAGCCACGTAGCATTACTTGTTTTGGTTTCCTTTGTAAACCTAACCTAGTAACCTCTGTGTCACGTATTGTCACAGCGCTACTACCGGAATCTACATAACCACGTAACAAATGCCCATTTACCGTGCAATCAATAAAATAGCATGTATTTAACTTATTAATACTATCGTCATTAGCAGTGATTTTATTACTGTTTTTATATAAGTCATAATTAAGTATACACTTACTTTCCGTACTTTTGGTGAGATTCTCCTTGTTTTTCTTCCAGCATCTTGACGCATCATGTCCCAGCATATGGCAGTGCTTACATTCCACTTTCGCCTTAAAACACTTAGCAGCAACGTGGCCCCTTGTACCACAGTTGAAGCATTTGACGTTCTTCGAAGATCGACTTGTCGATGGATTCTCTTTTGGGAGACCTCTCACATCAACAACTTTTGATGATGTAGACGGCCTTGCATAAACACGTTCTTGTTTACTTGTACTAGGAGACTCATCATGTATAGCTGACAAAAACTCTTCATATAGCGATTCGGGGTCACTGTATCGTCCTGCACGAGCAGCGTTCTGTATATTTTTCTCAGGCACTCCGGCTATCAAGCAAGAAACAGCATTTTTGCCTGCTATTCGGCAACCTCTTAACAGTTCCATTTTTTCGAAATAATAGGTTGTCATTGTCTCACCAACTTCTTTTTTTCTGTCAAGCATTCTCTGTAACAAAGCCGCATAATCCGTGTGATCCGGAAACGATTTAACAATAAGACGTTTCCACTCAGCCCATGTATGGTTGTAGTCCGTAAGACTATGGTACCAAGTTTTTGCATTGCCTATTAACCTCGACTGCATATGGTAAATGGTGGCTATGTCATCCCAGCCATTTATTGCTCTGAGTTGATCAACTTTTTCAAGCCATTTTGACGCCGTTAAATTTAAATTGTCTGGTGAAAATTCGGGTATACAATCGCTTCTTACACTCACTCGAGGATGGGAAAATTTATCGGAGTCGTCGCTTTTTCTCACGAGCTTTTCAACCAATGCTTCTAGATGTTTAATGCGTTGATTTGCATCAATCTCATCATTGCTTTTACGTAACGATCTTAAACGAGAACGTGAGCGGCCAGGTCTACTAGTAGAACGTATTCTTCTAGGCGTATAAGATCTTTCACCCTGCCCTTTCTCACTTACATTTTTGCCGGTATCTCTTTTCCGATATCTCTCCACAGAATTTTCACTACTCGATGAGCTTGACGAACGGCACCGCTTACGACGCGATCTTGAACGACCCATTCTAACTTATTTTATTTTTCTTTACACACAACACCAATTTTAAACAATGTCACAATCAAACTACGATTTATTTTAGCTAAGTAATTAAAACGTGAATTGCACCGCACACCTGAACTGTAATCCACTATGGTTTTTAATTAATTATCTCGATAAAGAAAGCACAAATTTTAAGAACAACCACTTTTAATAATAATAAGCTGCCGACTCCATAACAATATCAATCCGACTCACTAGATTATCCACTCCCCTTCTTCCACAAAAAGTCTTATTCACCACAATATTAGGTTTCATAATATATGCGTCAGCCATCGTCCGATCGAGAAGCGGGTGATACCTGACTCAGCATTAAGCGGGTCACTTCGCTCCGCACATTAAGGGGTTAGTTACATTATGGACTTTTAAAAAAACACTAAAAAAATATTTTTTAAAACTTTAACGTATTAGATATTAATATTTTTTTTGTAAATGGTTATTATTTTATTATACTTATCAATAGTTACTAAATATGGTTTTTATTATTTGTGAATTTATATATTGTATATTTGGTGTTATATTCTCTGTCAAATTGGTTGAGAATAATAAAAAAAAAATCTTTACAGTCAGAACAGTAGGTCGGAAAATTCTACACTGGGTGTAGACTCCACGAGACGTGGCAACGCCTGCCTCCTAACGATACCGAGCGAAAATAAGCAAATCAAATTTGACAATTTTTGAATTTGGACATTGGTATGATAAATAAAAAAGGGTAAAGTTATTATAAAAAATAGTAAAGAAATTTAAACGTTTTTACGTGTTCTGTAAACATTATAACAAAACAATAATTACAAGTAGCATGTCTGTAAAGTAACTGCTTTAGTGTCAGGTTTTTCATTTTACAAGTTAGTGCTCATAGACATGTCATATACGATAGAATGTCCTCTATTAACAGTGAGATATCGACTCGGTACGTCTATAAATAAGATGCGTAGTCTATTTTTGTTGATCGTCATTGGTAAGAGTTGATAGAGTGGTGAGATTTGTACCGTGCGAGCAAAAATTAATTGCATCAAAGAGGGCTTGGATTGAAAAACGTAGGGCTTGGTTTAGATTACAATGATATGGCTACGAAATATCTAACCAAATCTAGGTTAAAATTTTGTCTAATTCATATTATGACATGATATATATGCCAAACTAATGAGTAATAAAATAAGTAGACAAATACAAATTTATTTTTGTTGTTTACAAAATTAACAAAGTAAGAATATACAGGAAGAAAAAGAAAAATAATTACATAAATTGCTGAAATTGGCTACCGCCATGCTCCAAGCATAAATGCACACGTCTCTTCATATTTTCGAAAGTGTTGACCAGCATCTCTGGAGAAATGTTACCACATTCTTGGAATACTTGCACTTTATAAGGAAATAAATTTAGCTGCTTCTTAAGAATAGTCCTGCATGTTCCATAAGATCTTCCCACTTCTTGGGACAGGCGTCTTATACAACTTGTTGGCGTATTTAGCATTATTTCACAAACGTTTGCAACAAGTTCTTCTGTTCTTACAGATGGTCTTCCTGCTCCTTTTTTGTGTTGTATAGAACCTGTTTCCCTAAACAAAGCCACGGTTCTTTTCAGGCAATGATAAAAATCCCCAGCAATAAAAGCAACGTTAGGAAAATGTTCGTGAAAATCGTCCATGCACAAACCCGGATTGTATAGCCACTCACCATTTACTCTAACCCCGTTTCGAAAATACGCTTCAACCATGAATGTTTTGTGCTGTTCCGTAAAGCCCATTGTGTGAATTGTTCAAGAAATTGGAAAAATTAGCGATGAATCAAATTACTTGTAACGACTGTCACAGATGACGGAATACCAAATTGATTGTTAATTCAGGTAGTTACTGACACCCAACAGGTATTAAGCTCTACGGCTAAGCATTACGTCCTTAGATGCAAGGCCCTCTTTGATGCAAATAATTTTTGCTCGCACGGTAGTATCCTTTATTTACCTACGTGAGAGTGATATAAAATAGTGAATTGCTTAGTCTTAACCTTACCTATTGTTAGATTTTTTATTATAGGTACAGGGTTATCCAACCAAGACTAGACAAGGCGATTTTTTGACTTTTCCTGTACTTTTATAAAAAAACTGAAATAGCCATCTTAAGTCATTTTCTCCCGCGAATTCGAATATCTTCAACAAAAAACAATTGAACATCAAACAAAAGTACTAGGGGTCACTTTGATATTTTTTTAAATGGAACACCCTGTATATTTTTACATTTTTAGATTCCACATAAAATTGTAATTATTTTTTATAAAATGCACTATTAGTCTATACTTCATAGTTTCCGAGATATTGACTCTCGAAAAGTGACATTTTTGAACTTTGACAGCTTATAACTTTCTAACAGTACGTCTTAGAGCAAAACGACTTACATGTCCCTATCTTCAATTTTTATTATCTTCCCAAAAAAATCAACTTCCAGTTAAACCGGAACAACTATATTTCCTTCTTTCGAGTTACATCCGGTTTAACCGGAAGTTGATTTTTTTGGGAAGATAATAAAATTTAAAGATAGGGACATGTAAGCCGTTTTGCTCTAAGACGTACTGTTAGAAAGTTATAAGCTGTCAAAGTTCAAAAATGTCACTTCGAGAGTCAATATCTCGGAAACTATGAAGTATAGACTAATAGTGCATTTAATAAAAAATAATTATAATTTTATGTGGAATTTAAAAATGTAAAAATATACAGGGTGTTCCATTTAAAAAAATATCAAAGTGACCCCTAGTACTTTTGTTTGATGTTCAATTGTTTTTTGCTGAAGATACTCGAATACGCGGGAGAAAATGACTTAAGATGGCTATATCAGTTTTTTTTATAAAAGTACAGGAAAAGTCAAAAAATCGCCTTGTCTAGTCTTGGTTGGATAACCCTGTACAATGCAGGTAATTGAAAAAATATTTTTCTGGCAAAATTGCTCCAACGAGAATTAGAGCGGTAAAAAGCTTTAAATTATATATATTCCTTTACCCAACAAAAATGCTTGGGCATAACTTTTGGCTTAAATAGGCCTATTTTTATGTCAGAAACAAACGCTGTTCTTACGCGCATCTTCCGGACACCGGACACCTTGTATATTTTTCTGTTTTCACAGAAATGCTTTGAACGTTGAAAAAGACACGCAGCTCCTAAAAGAAAAAATAATTCAGGATCAGTCGCAGACGATACTGAATCTCCAAAGCCAAGTAAAGGAAAAAATGTTCGAGTTAAATAAAGCTCAAAGCGACACGATGTATTTGGAAGAAGAAATAAGTAAAATAAATGAAAAACTGATTAAGAAACACAAGGAATTAGATAGAGAGGTGGACGAAAAAGAAAGCCTCATAGAAAAATTACGGGTAAGAATGATTTTAATTAATATTACTTTTGTGTAGAGGCAATTCGGACCTTTTTGGGGATTTTAGAGTGAACCGAGTTTAGCCGCGTTTATCTTTTCATCAACTCAATCCGATTCCATTTAAGATCCGTCAGATGTACGAACGGTCTATTTTATTTCAGGAGCCGGTTCAAACCGAATCAACACAACATAAATTTCAATCGTCGGGTTTTTCTATTGCGTTATGGTGTCACAAAAGCGCACCACGAGCTATGTCCGGATTAGTGAACCGTAAACGTAGCTCGGCGCCGATGTCTGATCAATATGCAGTTGTTCCCAACAAATTGTTGTTAATACCCCAAACCAGCGTTTGGATTTAATTCCGTTCTCAAAGATTTCTAGCGCACCCGGTGGCGTATTTCGAAAAGCGTCCTCATTTGGTCACAGTGCCGAAATGGGGACGCATTAATGTACTCAAAATGTGCGTGAAAAACGTACTTGAATCATCAACTCGAGGATATGCATTAGAGACTCATTTCTTGCAAGATTTACAGTAAATGCGCTAGGAAATCCGTCTCGATTTCGTCAATCGCCCGAGCTATTTTTAAACTGAATTGAACAAAACGTGCTTGTGCGTGCATCCTTTAGTATATTCAAAGATGTTGTGCTTCAGCGTAGTAAAGCATTTAATTTGTGTGCATTAGTGGACTTTGTAACAAAAACATTTGAACTTTACCACAAAAAAAGGTTACTTCATTTTGCTAATTCAAGATCAAGGAGGCTTACTCTAGCTTACGAGAAATTTTGTGAAAAACCAAACATATTCAAGAAATTTTAAAAATCAGTGATAATGTTTTCCATGTCAAAAGTGAAAAAGAACATGAATACTATACTATCGATTGTATAGATGCAACGTGTTCTTGTCCAAGCGCGCCGTTTTTGTATAAGTGAGTTCGATCACAAAGAACTAGCGCAGCAGGCCCTAGGAATAGTATATTACATAACAAGTGTTGAAAGTGGCAATTTTCAAATGAGGAGATATTTAGCACGAGGCGTTAGCCGAGTGCGGAAATTCTCCGAGTGTGAGAAAATCACTTTCACACGAGTAATGTACACAATTTTTCCTACGACCATACAAAATAATCAAAAAGAGTTTGTTTGGTTTTTAATAGTTTATACACCATTGTGTTAAAAAAAATTGACAAAGTACAAACGCAATAAATGCAAAACAAATTTCAAGGCGGATTCCAACAGAAGCGTCTATATTAAAACAAAATAAAAACAATGCCTACTTACAAATTTTAACTTACCTAGATTTAAATAAAAATAATAACTTTTTCTCCTATTTGCTTACGCATATCATACCTAGTATCTATGTAGGTACAGTGAATAAATTTCGTTCCTGATTTTTTAGCTGCTTGCATTCTTTAAAAATAAAACAATAATATACCTAAATATACATACAAAAACAAAACACAAACACAAAACATAACCTCAACATTGTCTTGTTCTTAATGGCTCTGCTCCCTGGGGGCAATTTGCCAGCACATTAGGGGTGCTCGTGATGTTGTCTGGTCTGTACCATATCACGACCACTGACTTTTCTTCTTTGCGTACAATGCGGTTTGGACTGCTTAATATGAGTCTCTGGATTTGTGTATTTGACCTTTTCTTAGCTGCTATTTTAAGGGTCAAGGGTTTAGTATTGACAATTACAACATAGGATAGGGGTGACATTTACTAAAAAGAAGGGATTTAGGGGTTAGTAGACAGTACAATCATTTACTGAGTAGAACCTAACTAGACACTTCACTAACTTATTTTTTTTTTTTATTATAGTTTTATTTTATGATAATTAATGTACCGCATTATTAAACCTCAACATTATTGAAAGATAGAGATGGAGTTAAATATCGATAGCTTGCTAATTATAAAAGTTCTGTCTATATTCGATTTGTTTTGAATATTGCTAAAATAATTTTACGTACATAAAGCACTTTCACTTACACCAATATAATTAAACATCCGAGATAATGGCAAAATTATAAATCGGTATTTCCTAGGGTATTCTATTTCTGCTCTATAGCTGCCCCTTTTTTTTTCTGTGGTTCAACTCAGTTGACATAAACCCTTTATTTTTGTGTGAGTATAAAAATTGGCTGGAGGCTGAAAAGCTAGAGGCCATCGCAATCCTCGAACAGAACAGAACAGAACTTTTTTGTGAGTTGACATGTAAACATGAAACATGACAGTTGGTGGGTTGCCTGACATATTATTATTTTCCCTTTTTGATAATATTATTTTTATCATAAATAAGTACTCTTCGGTTCCCAAAAATAACGAAAAATTTGCAGTAATGCCCTAGTGTACTTTACCCCACCCAGCACCCCAATTCACTCCACGTGTCCCGTAAGTTTGTTATGTTTAATAAATAGTTTTGTCGTCAAATTGACACCTGTTTAAATTTAATATCTAAGTGTGCTTGGTATTTCCACACTCGTGTTGAAATATTTTTTTACAACACGCGTGTGATATTTGGCACTTTCTAGCCAAGTTAACCGTGTTGTTATTGTCATTTTCGTAGGTGGTCGTAGGAAAAGGATATTCCACCTTCAATTTTTCAGTGAAATGTCCGAGGAAACCAGTATTCCAAATGAAATTTTTTCGGGCCTCAATGAAGAACTCGGGGAAGGTTATAATCCCGATATTCCTATTGGAAATTCCCAGCCTTAATTTTTTACTAAAAGTATCGATCGAAAAGTAAGAATGGACTGGTATATTGACAACGTGAATAAAATCAATGAACAGTTTCAACGCATAAAAACTACAGTTCTTAAAAAGAACATAAATGGGGTTACTAGCAACATCATTTCCAAGTTTGTCAAATTTTTAAACAATCTGCAAACACCTGTACAAATTATGACGTTCATTTCGGATAAAACAGCGCAACGACGAGCCCGCAAAATAAAAGTACAGCCGACTGCTATTGCCCGAAGAAATTGGATCGCGTTATATTTTTCAATTAAATGGCGTGCAAATAGCAGGGACTAAATCGAGACGGATTTCCTAGCGAATTTACTGCAAATCTTGCAAGAAATGCGTCTCTAATACGTCGCCTCGAGTGGATAATTCAAGTACGTTTTTCACGTACATTTTGAGTCGATTAATGCGTCCCGGTTTCGGCACTGTACCGGAGACCAAATGGGGACGCTTTTCGAAATACGCCACCCGGTGTCGACTTCGGATTGGTGAATCGTGCAATCGATCGGCGCTGGAAGATGTCTAGGATAAGGTAGAAAAAAATCCAATAATTTGTAATAAAGAATAGATTACCGACACCAAAGAAAAAAACTGGCAGCGTAACAACTTTAACTTGTGAATGGGAAAATATCGACTTTTTTTCTTGAACGTCCTTTTGACCGCTTTTATAAACTCGCCCCCCCCCCCCTCCCGCTTTTGGCTTAGTAAAGCGTAGCATGACCATCTGTTTTTCTAACTAAAGAATCTGACCTGTGCTGAACCGTTTTATCGATAAGAGGGTAACATTTTTATACATTTTGTGGCTTTCATGCTCTTTTAGAACGAGGGTTCCTCTCCACATATTATTAGACCCAATAATATTAGTTATTTTATTCTTAAGAAATTTTATGGAAATTTTTACGCGAAAAACAGCCCCGGGTATGGGGCGTTTCATTGAATACTGTAAAACATCTTCCAACTAATAAAAAATAAAACGTCTAGTAGTATTATTACACATTATCATAATTATTATTATGGGGGGTTTCATTGGGGTATATAAATATATCGGAGTCGTATTTAATTTTTAAGAATTTTACGGACAGTATTTTCTAAATAACTGTTAATTGGCTTATTAGAAAATAATATTGTGTGAGTCCATCATACAAGGACCTGCAAAAAGTCTCATACAATTTTGATGTAAAATTAATTGGAGAGCCAATATTTGAGGGAAGCAAAATTTACATTTGATTTTTCAGGCCAGTCTGGCCCAGTATATTTTACAATTAGTTATAACACTGGCAATTCTGAACATCCAAATAATATACTGTAGAATTTGTATATTTGAATTATCCGTCTAAAAATAATTCTTATCCAAATCATTCTCTTCTATAGAACCGAAATAATAACAGGGGTTGTGTTAATTAGCCACCTTTTCGGCCAAGAAATATAGCATGAAAGGTCAGAGGTTAGAAAGTGTTACATCATTATATAATATAGGACATTAATTTTTACATAGTGACTAGAAAACGAACACCCACGTTGTTTCAATAAAACAAAAGCTATTTTCGTCTATGTATTGTACTTTATTGGTTGCTTATTTGTTACGGGAATCAAGAATCTAAGAAATTTGACCCATAGCTTATTTGTTTGTTTCTATTTATACCTATAAAACAATAGGTACCTACATAACTTTTCCTAAATCCAATAAAAACCTTGATTAAATTTTTGTATACTTTCTAACAAAAATTAATATTAGATTTTAGAATGTCAGAGAAATCAACTGACGGAAGAAATCGGCGATTTTGAGGAGATGCTACAGGGATTCAAGGAAACGTGCGGCGCCAACGAGAAACAGCAAAGTATCCTCAGACACTTGGAGATTCAAATCCAAGAACAGAAACAACAGTGGGACATCCAAAAAGAAGCAATGGGTAAAATATTACTATCTTATAGTTTTCAATGGTTTACTTTAATCATATGCGCTAGAACAGAAGGAGCAATGGAGGTTTGGTTCTCCTCGAGCTCGGCTTGTCCCCCTTCAATAACGTTTTACCTAAGTACACATATACACTTCAAATTCAATAAGTAATTCCTGAATTTCCTATTTGTATCTTTAATAATACAATGTGACCAGTAAACAGTGGCGTAGCTAGGATATTGTCTTGGGGGGGGCATATAGTTGTATAGAGGTGCAAAGCTCGCCACGGCCGAAAGCGCCGCAGGCGAAAAATTTTTGGACCACGCCCAAATTTAGCGAAATTTGACAGTATTAGCAGTGTTACTGTTTTTATACACTGGCAAACAATGGTAAAAACTAGCGACATAAGAACAGTGAGAGAAAATATACAATATAATATAAAAATTAAATTTAACTACCTGTTAAAAGTTTTTAAATTATTGTTGATAATTCCTTTTTTTCATGGCTCTTGGGGGGGGCAAGTGCCCCGATGCCCCCCCCCTAGCTACGCCGGTGCCAGTAAAGTCCGCATCATATGGGATTTTTTTTTATTAATAGCTTTATTCGAAATTTGACTTTGGATCAAGTTCTGCTTCGATCGAGATGAAAATTAAGCAAAAAAATAGTAGTCACGTGATTCGCATTATCTGTCAAATTTTAATTTTTTCCAAAAAACAATTTAAAAGTGGGGTTTATTCTGAAAATATCGAAAAAACTTATTTTTTTCAGAAAATAATTCAAAAGTTTTGTTTCTGAAAATATCGAAAAAAGTTATAAGAAAAAGTTTTTTTAAATGCAGTTTCTAGCCCACATGCAAAATTTCAGCTGCATAATAATTTTGATTTTGTACCCACCACTAAAACTTATTTTCCACTTAATGAACACTTTATTGATGACACTGTGTTCTTTTTGTCTTAATATTAAGGTGTATTACTTTCAGACACAAACCACGTTTTCAAAAATACTTATTTTATGAAGTTACCTTATACAGGGTCAAAAACAAATAAGCTTTGCATCACATGCGACCAAATTTTAATAGTCCTATGGCGCGGCGCTACTTTAAAGAAAATGGATCTGAAATAAAGCATTGTCAAAACTAAGAAGTTTTATGTAGGTTGCGTTGAGTCTTATTTTGCAAAAGTGGTGCAATTTACAAAATATGGGTAAAAAAACAAAATTATTTTATGCAGCTGAAATTTTGCATGTGGGCTAAAAACTGCATTTAAAAAAACTTTTTCCTATAACTTTTTTTGATACTTTCAGAAATAACCCCACTTTTGAATTATTTTTTTGAAAAAATTAAAATTTGACAGATAATGCGAATCACGTGAGTAATATTTTTTTGCTTAATTTTTATCTCGATCGAAGGAGATCTTGATTCCAAAGTCAAATTTCGAATAAAGCTATTATTAAAAAAAAATTCCATATGATGTGGACTTTATTACTGGCCACACTGTATATGCCCTTTGTGGTAAGTACTAATTGTCTGACAAAGTTTAGTCAGTTTAATAATAATAAATAATATTTTCCAGTGAGTCCTGGTTCCGACTCAGGTATCTCTACCTGATATCCGGACTAAATTAATAAAATCTACTTGTATGTATGTACATGTACATACCTACCTGAAACTCTGAAACTGAAGATAATTTTTAACTTTTTTATTGATATAAAGGTATTTTTTTTAGCAAAAGAAAAGATGCAAGCCGTTTGCGCTGCCAAATTTGCCACTCAAAAACTACTAGACACGGTGGGAGATTTTCAACGACAGGTCGATGCTCAGAAAAAAGTACAACTTTTGTTGACCAAAATGTTGCATGAAAAAGATCATCAACTTCGGATTGTTACTTCAAAGGTATGACGAAGAAATCATCTCAGTTTTATTCGATGATACGATACCTAAAAGGAAAAACTAAAGGTTTTAAAATTAAAATTGGAAATCTATATTTTAAACCTAGCTGGTACAATCATATTCCGCATTGGTAGAGATAGCCTGACAAATATAGCGTAAAATATTTTTGCTTTCCTGTGTAAAATTCTTAGGATGACCCGGCTTGCTATAGCTATAGCGATTGTTTGTGTTTGGGTTGGGTTTGTTATATGATTCTCAATTGTCTTATCATAACAAAAAGCTGACTTTCTGTTTGGGTTTGGGGTTAGTTGATCCTCGATATATCTTTACAAAATATTAAGACTCCGTTAAAAAATTTAAAAGATGGCAAAGGCGAAGGTAAAATAACTTAGTCCGGTTCTGTTTTTATAGCCAACCGCCTATAGTAAAATATACTAGACTTCAACAGAGTGCCATAAATGACAAGGGCTGCGGCGAGTTCTTAGATTAATTTGACTTTACGGTTGTTTGTGTTTGGGTTGGGCTTCTTATTGATTTAATTGTCAATTGTCTTGTCTTAAGGTTGAATTCTCAACGTCATTCAATCTATTGCCAACCTATAACCTATTTCGCGTTGATTTTTTGAGTTTATTATTTTAATAACTAACATTTAAAGAAACTCAATATCGTCTGTACATTATTTAGGTAGTATCTGATATATTACAAAAATATCAATTTATTTCATTGCTAATTTTGGGATCATTGTATATTGAAAGAACAATGAGTGACATCGACATAATAATGTTAAAAAAAATCTTACCCGATATTTTTCGCTATACAATTCTCCTAAAATAAGTTATGAAATTCCTTGATATTAATTAAATATGTCAATTATTACCTATATATAGAACATCAAGTCCATACTGATTTTCTTTAAATTTTGTATAAAAGCTAGAAAACATAAATAAATCTACGCGAAATAGGTTATAGGTTGGCAAGCATGTTGATACTCCCACCTTAAAAAAAGCTGAAATTTGGAAAATTCCTAGTACTTCCGAAGATATTCGGAAAAAAACAAAAATTCATCTTGCGGTTGGGAAAAATTAATTTTACATTTTCATTGCCACTTTTCGCATGTCGCTATCAGATATTGGTTCAAACGTTTCATCTTTCGGGCACCATCATCAGGTATGATGTTTAAATACGGAAGCTTTTTATTGCAGTTTTGTATACCTTGTGTCTAATAAAATAATAATACGATACTGCATTAATCAAATTACAACGTTTCGGCCCCAATAATAACACCTTCAATTTTATCGTCGTTAATGGTCGGAAGGTAAAAGATACATCTAAAGTTAAATGGAGGCAAAGTTGCGCAATTTAAAGTCGACGAAAATGCCTTTGGAAAATACCGAAAATTGTCGTGTGTGTTTTTTGTGCAGTGTTACAAAAATATGACTCATAACAAGTTTTACGTTCTCTTTGTCACTTTTTATCAGTTGGCGCGCCCAGATTTTAAGTCCGACGTTTCCCCTTCTGAATGCTATCATCAAGTTTGTTGTTTAATTAAGCCCTTTATCTTTCCTTGCATTTTTGGTAACTTCAGATTTATTTGTTCAATTTAGTTGCAATATTAATGTAAAACTTGTTATGTGTGTCTGTAAATAACTCCACCAAATAACACAAACGTTAATTTTCGATCTTTTACGAATATCTTCGGAAGTAGATACTCGTACACGTTAGTTTTTTTATAATCTAAAGTCATGTTAGTCAACTCCGAATTGTGTAACGTTGCCGCCATTAAATATTAGATTAACTGCCACCGTTTACGAAGATCAAGTTTGAAGATGTTGAAGTATTGTGGTGAAAACGTTGATTTTTGATACAATTAATATTAAATAAATACGTAAAAGAAACAACGTTAAGGTTACAAATCTTCACAAAATTGGTTTATTTTATACTAATAAAAATAAAAACATGACGTGTTTCGTACCACTGCTACTTAGTTCTTAGCAGGTAAATGCCTCTACTACACCTACAACTTTGTTTGTCATTTCCATTTCGACATCTGACGAAGTAGCAGGGCTTCGAAACATGTCATGTTTTTATTTTTATTAGTATAAAAATAAACCAATTTTGTGAAGATTTGAAACCTTAACGTTGTTTCTTTTACGTATTTATTTAATATGGATCTTCATCAAGTAACGATCGACTCAATTACAAATTAATATTAAATTATTATTTCATAACAAAGTCTAAGAAACTGCAATAAAAAATACAGGTTCGTATCTAAAAATACATACCTGATGATGGTAACTGAAAGACGAGACCTCAGAATCAATATCTGATAGCGACATGTTATAGAAAATAAAAAGCGGCAATGAAAATGTATTCATTTTTTGCCATCCCGGAAAATAAAGCTAAAAGAAATTTCGGGTTTTTCCTAATATCTTCGGATATAATCGAATTTTTCGACGGCATGCTAGTCATGTCCAAATCGCGCAAATTATGCCCCAAGTTAACATCATAGATATTTACCTTTAGATATGTACTTATGTGCTTACCTCGTGCGAAAACAAAAGTTAAGTTTCATGAGCCCACGGCTCGCCGGTCAGATGCTTCCCGCATAGCAGCATTGGGCATGCGCACAAACCTTGTTATCGGCCTCTCCTTCTTTAGCGACATGCTCAAAATACACTCAATAACCGGCTCGGCGCCATTTTTGTGGTTGTGTTTTAGTTTTCTCTGTGGATTCCTTGTTGTTTTTTTGGTATTGTGGATTGTGGGTGTTTAATAATTACAGATTTCTAGTTTTTTTGTAGTTTAGTTACTTTGTGTTTGTTCTTTTAGTGACTCAGATACACAGATTGGAATATAAACATAAGTAAAAACCGTTGTATGATTTTTATTATGTCCAAATAGGTGTAAAATACCGGGTATTTCATATTTTCAGTAAGTATGAAGTATCTTGATATATAACTTTATTTTATTATGAGCAATTTAACCACATCAACCTAGGCCTAGGCTAAGAAAGCAAGGTATCAAAATAAAGAGAAACACACACCAAGACAGATTATTCCGATGCATGTTTTGGTATAATTTATTCGCAACCCTGCAATCTAATAAGGTACGCCTATTTTTCGGGCAATATACTTCAAAAAGTTTAAAAGACACTTTTCTCTATACTTATATTATAGGTATAAAAGAAAAAAGTAAAAACCTAGATGTTTATATTAATCCAAGAGTGAAAGTATTCCACGAGTCAAGTCCTCGGGCAAAAACTTTTGCAAATTCTTGAACAAGAAATAGTGCTTGAAAATGTTTTACACGTAGGTACCTACCCAAATTTTTGCCAAATAGCAAAAATCAATACAAATTATATACCAACTAATATTTCTCTTCCTTTTTGGACTAAAAACACGACGACGAATCATTTTTAAACAAATTTTAGAAACAAAACCTTAAAAACAATTTTCTATCATCAACATCTGACGGGTTTGCAACTACTAAAAATACCAGAAATCAATACCTTATTTCCCAACTTGATCAAAAATTGAGAAAAACTTCCAATTTTTTGGCATGAATTTGGGGCAAATTTAAGATGTTTACACGTAAAAATAAATTGAAGGTCAACTTTTACAGTTTCTTGAGCAATAACTTAACCTGTATATTTTCTCATTCGTCAAATGAAAATGTTGCAGTACCAAGGTTCTTCTAGATACCTTGTTGCAGTTCCTCAGTGCTGGATTTATCATTAGGCTGAGTAGGCTGGAGCCTAGGGCGGCAGATTTTAGGGGGCGGCAAATTTGGCCCAAATTTTTTTTTTTATCTTACAGAAATAAATGGTACAATCTTTATTCATGGTCGACGGGTAGTATTTTTTTAAATAAACTTTATTGTTGGCCGTGTCTGTTAATGGGGATAAAAAAGGGTAGTTGGAACTTTACTGGCATTGCAGAAAGAAATTTAATTTTCAATAAAATATGTAGGTAATCATAAATTTTAAAAATATTTACTTAAAATTATTGACCAAATTTGTGGGTGGTCTTAAAAAATTTTCGCCTGCGGCGCATTTCGCCTGCAGTGGGCTTTTTCTTTCCCGAACACTTCACCTATTTCACAACTCACGAACCGTCACTGGTAGGGGCGGCAAAAATTGAATAGCCTACTAGCGGCAAATTTGTAAATCCGCCACTGCAGTACCTACGCATTTCTAATCATGTGTAGCTTTGCTTACATGCGCGAGGCCATAAAGAACCCCGCACTTCTCTTATGGAAAATGGCCGTCGGTTAAATTTTCTAAATTTTTAGTATGTTATAGAGAATGCCATTCTGATGAAAAGTATCTATGGCCACAACAAAATCTGCCGGGTGTCCAATTTGCAAAATATGAATTCTCAATACATTATATTTTCCTAGTTTATAATATGAATTCGTTTTGTTTTTCTAAATTTTTGATAGCCCTGTCGTAGATAGGATAGAATACTATAAAAATAGTAAAAAAAAATTTATTGTATACCGGGTGAGTGACGAAAATTATTTAATATTTTTTGTTAAATCATTGTATTTTCGGCATTAAATTAAATGTTTACAAAGTAATACTGTAGATGAAATTAGCTTGGAGCAAGCTATCAGAATTTATATTATTTATATTTATACAGGGTAGGTCAAAAAAGTTAATATTTTTTTAATTAGTTTTGAAAGAAACTTTGTAGATATTTCTTTATGTACTACTTGTCGCTTATCGTATGCTTCCAAATATATATTATTATCAAGGTTATACTGGGTGTTTCCGATGATAAGCGACAGAAAAATAACATAAAAATGCATGTATTTATAAATCACCCGGTATCTTAAAAATGGATCGGTTAAATTTCGTTATTTTTTAATATTTTTTGCTTGAAGTGTCTTACTTATATTATTATGTTTGCTATTGATTTCCCTTTTTCTATGACCAGTTCTGGAGATATACAGCGTCGAACAAAATAAAATAACATTTTTTTTTTTAATTTCTATAAAATTTGTTATGTAAGTTCATTTTTCCGTCGACCGTGTATTTACAACCTTAATTAATGTATAAAAAATCATACATTAATGGCCCCGATTAATGCATGATTTTTTTAAATTAATAAACGATTTTAGGCAACCGAACATACTACAAAGCACGCACTGCCGCGTACATAATGGCGTTGCCATAGTTTCTGTCGATGTCAATAAGTTTGAAATTCAAAAATTTGTTATAATATGTAGTTTGGTTCTAAATAAAAAAAAAATAATCTATTAACAAGACAATCGACGGAAAAATATTGTAACTAACGCGTGTATTAAATAGCGATTAATAATCTCAACAAATTAGCGTGCTTGCTGCGCTCACACATTAAAATTGTCTCGATTATTAATCGCCCTTATTAATACACTAGTTTATTAAATTACTATTAGGGTTAAAAATAAATTTATTTAATGCTATACAGGGTGTTTCGAATAATAAGGGGCCTACTTATTATTTTTGGAGAAAATAATTTGGATATAATAAATTGTTCATAGTTTTTTTTTGCATTTGCAATACAGTGTTAGAATACCCTAAATCCTAATTATTCGAAACACCCTGTATAGCATTAAATATATTTATTTTTAACCATAAAATTACCTTACATAACAAATTTTATTGACATTAAAAAATATTGTTATTTTATTTGCTTATTTTTTGAGTTTTGAGTATGTTAGACGCTGTATATCTCCAGAACTGGTCATATGAAAAGGGAAATCAATAGCAAACATGTAAGTAAGACACTTCAAGCAACAAATATTAAAAAAAAAACGAAATTTAACCGATCCATTTTTAATATACCGGGTGATTTATAAATACATGCATTTTTATTTTATTCTTCTGTCGCTTATCATCGGAAACACCCTGTATAACCTTGATAATTATATATATTTGGAAGCATACGATAAGCGACAAGTAGTACATAAATAAATATCTACAAAATTTCTTTCAAAACTAATAAAAAAAATATTAATTTTTTTGAGTTGCCCTGTATAAATATAAATAATATAAATTCTGATAGCTTACTCCAAGCTAATGTCATCTACAGTATTACTTTGTAAACATTTAATTTAATGCCGATAATACAATGATTTAACAAAAAATATTAAATAATTTTCGTCACTCACCCGGTATATACTTAATAAAAACATTTAAACTATTTTTATAGTATTCTATCTTCTATCCTATCTACGACACAGCTATCAAAAATTTAGAAAAACAAAACTAATTCATATTATAAACTAGGAAAATAAAATGAGAATTCATATTTTGCAAATTGACACCCTGCAGATTTTGTTGTGGCCATAGATACTTTTCATCAGAATGGCATTCTCTACAACATACTAAAAATTTAGAAAATTTAACCGATGGCCATTTTCCATAAGAGAACTGCGGGGTTCTTTATGACCTCGCGCATGTAAGCAAAAGCTACACATCATTAGAAATGCGTAGGTACTGCAACAAGGTATCTAGAAGAACCTTGGTACTGCAACATTTTCATTTGACGAATGAGAAAATATACCGGTTAAGTTCTTGCTCAAGAAACTGTAAAAGTTGACCTTCAATTTATTTTTACGTGTAAACATCTTATTTTGCAAATTGGACACCCTGTATCTCAAAAACTGGTCATGATTACTTTTCATCAGAATGGCGTTCTCTACAACATACTAAAAATTTAGAAAATTTAACCGAGGGCCATTTTCCATAAGAGAAGTGCGGGGTTCTTTTCCACTTTCGTGATTATTGTTTGCTTATCTAAAGGAAAATGACTATGGTTAACATTCGCTGTATCTCTTACCGTTTACGAGATTCCACTTTGTATAAAGGAACTAATGGGTTTGTTCACCGGCGTAGCTAGGGGGGGGGGGGCATCGGGGCATTTGCCCCCCCCCCAAGAGCCATGAAAAAAAGTAATTATCAACAATATTTCAAAAATACTATTTAAATTTAATTTTTTTGCCCTTTTAAATTTAACGTAGGTAGGCTTACTTTGAGAAACAACGCGTCTGTTTTGGTCATCACATCCCCGTCGTCTTGTTTTATGTGACATTCGCGGTGTCTGGTGGTGTAAATTTCCTTTTCTCTCTTTTATTTACGTAAATAAGACAAAGTAAGATATAAACATCGTAGGAAAACCTAGGTAATTACGTTTGGTTGTGGTTTGTTTGTAAGACTTCTAGATTATTTCAGTTGCGGATTGTACTTAGGCGATTACGTAACAATTATAGATAATAGAAAAATTTAGCAAAATTTGGGCGTGGTCCAAAATTTTTTTCGCCTGCGGCGCTTTCGCCTGCGGCGGGCTTTACGCCTCTATGCAACTATATGCCCCCCCCCCCAAGACAATATCCTAGCTACGCCACTGGGTTTGTTCGCTTTTAGGATATAACGAAATTATAATTTAATATTGATTTAATACAAAATAATTATAAATGCCCTCTAGCCGCCCTTAAATAGTGGACTCAAAGTTGCAAAGTCCACCTTTTAATCCTAAATTATTTTTTTTTAGATTACAAATATAAACAGCATTACCCAAGATATAACATGCATACCTAACGACTCAGACTTCACAATGAAGGAGCTGTTTTTCAGAAAAACGTTCGGTCAACAATTCGTTTCATCCGATGGAAACACAAACACTAATACTTCCATATACTCATCGTGTTCCAGTTGTTGTAAGAGACCAGAATGTGTCAGAAACGCCAAACTGACAAATAGCGAGAAATTTTATGGAGGAAAAGAGAATAAAACTGGTTTTCTACCGTGCAAACCACCGTGCACTGCACCATGCATCGATACGAATCAGCTTTTTAAATTTCTTAACAGTATCGAGAAAATTCAAGAAGAACCTAGTCGCGATTTAAGTTAAAAATTTGTTGTTTTATAAAATGAACTGTGAATGTATTGTGCATGTTTTTGAGTGATGTCGTTCTTTAAGAAAAATAAAGTTTTTACGTATATTTTTGTACTACATATTTTAACTGAGTTCATCTAGTTGCTCTTAAACATCAAAGCAAGTTAAGCGTTCCCTTTAAATGTTTAGCTTAGGCACAGCAATGGTTTTTTTCTCTCCCCTTGCCGCGGTTAACTATGCACTCTAAAGTCTGTTCAATGATCGCTGACCGTTACGTCATATTGTCTATATTTGCGGTACGTCGTAAATTATTTCAGTCAGTTTGACTTACCGGTGGTAAAGGTTATGATTTTCCTTAGGCTTGACCTACATAAAGACGGATGCATGTGAACAAGTAAAATACAATCGCGTTTTTTCAAATTTTTAAATAATATTTTTATACTGTTAATGAAGTCAGAAATAAGTAGTTTATTTAGGGTAAAAGGTATCATGGGATAAAACATTTTGTTTTTGAACATCAATATGAAATTTTTAATTAATTAAATAAAATTTAAAATAAAAAATAAATAAACTCATTGATAAAATTTAAAATTGAATCATATATTTTTTTTGTCTAGTGCATCAGTCTATAAATTTTGTTTCAAATATTTTCATCTCATTTATAAAATCATAAAGAAGAAAATATAAAAAAAATGATAACACAACAAAATACAGTTTTTTAATAATTAAAATAAATGATCTCCGCAAGAATCATCATCATCAGATTCGTCCAAATTAATAATAAGGGAAAGAGAATCTGAAGCATCGATAAATCTTTCCCGTTCCCACACATCATTTATAATTTTTTTAATGTTTGTTACATAATTTTTTCATTTTTCCACTGTTACACCAAAACTACGTCATTTGTTACAGGATGCATAGAACTTATTTTTGCATCATAATAGCGCTTACATTCCGACCAAACCATTTTAATGGGATTAAAGTGGCAATGATATGAAGGAAGTCTTAAACTTTGATGTCCATGTTACAATGCTATAGTTTGTCCAACCTATTAAAATAAAATAAAATTAATTAAAAAATAAAATAAATAGCGTTTTCCAGATTACTTGTAACGTTTGGGTGGGATATGCTACTTTACTATTATCCAGATCTGATCCTTCATTGCAAATGGTAAAACCCGAATTTGTCTTTGTTCTAACCATGCAATAACTAATCTTTTTGACCAACTTGTATTTGGAACTTTTTCAATTAGCCCAGAATAATAGGTGGCGTTATTCGTGATAATAAGGGACGGTTCTTCCAAGTTTGGTAACAATATTTCTTCAAACCATTTCTCAAAGTTTTCACTATTCATCGAATTATGATAATCACCAGATTTTTATTAAACTTGTATTATTCACAAATCCATTTTCTGAACCAACATGTAGAATAATATACCGTTCACCCTCTGATGATTTTTTTTAACTGTATGAAGAGTATCATCTTGCTAACTTCGCCTAAAAGCTCCTGTATATCCGGTTTCATTTAGAAAAATATGTTTTAAGGGAAAGTGAGAGTTGCCGTTATACCGCGTTACCGTAATTACCTCAGAGTAGTCAGCGTACATATTATTATCAAAAACATACATTCGGCTGGAATTGAGAACCTCCTATTTTATTGTCTGTTAAAAATGCTTAAATCCTTAAAAATTCCAATAAAATACGATATGCGGCAACACCACGACATCACATCAGTGAATTTAAGACCTGTTGCCGTGGCGCTGCAATTATAACTATTGATTCACGATCAACTCCACAATGGCGGCCAAACCGTCTTCAATACAGTCTAAAACAGGGTTATCAAGTTTTCTCGAAGATCCGTTATTCTTATTGTTTGATATTCAATGCCATGGGGTTACCTTGCTACCCGCCCCCGGTGTTATCCTCCCTTACTACGCCACTGGCCACAACTATATTTTAATAACAATAATCAGAATCGCTATAGCGGATTGTGATTTATATAATTAATATGAAGTAATATCAGACAAACCCTATTCCAACCCACCGCTCATGGTGTTCTAGCGTTATAATGGAAAAATAATTTCATTATAACTAACACCAACTGTTTAACCAAAATCTCTCGCGGACTCCCGGACTAATGTCATTGCGTTAGCATTGCCTTTACTGGGGAAACAAGAAATGTGAACATTCTACAATCTATAAAACGTCGATGAAGGCCCGGCCGTATTGAGCCAGGTTTGTATCGAATGAGACAAAATCTAATTTGAAATTATTAACATCTGGGCTGTCAAAAATGGCCTAAATGGGGTATTATGACTTCAGTTTCTTAAGTTATGTAATCCTTTTGAACGAAAATGTTGGACGAAATGGGTTATTTGGGATTTCTATATGTTAGTTTCACACGATAAGTTCG
Source organism: Polydrusus pterygomalis (assembly GCA_963969555.1). Lineage (NCBI taxonomy): Eukaryota > Metazoa > Arthropoda > Insecta > Coleoptera > Curculionidae > Polydrusus > Polydrusus pterygomalis. Next base: position 110,703,773 of record OZ018377.1, on the reverse strand, counting down.
ATGTTTCAATTGTAAATAAAATTAACGCTGTATTTTTGCCAGCCATTATGCTAATAAACCATTCAGACCCCCGTATAAGTTTCAAATATGGTAAATGCAATGGTTAAGGAACTTAGCCCAGTCCTGTCTTTGTCGCCAACATCATAACGTAAAATAGACCAGACTTCAACAGGATGCCATAAATGACAGGTGACTTAGCCACGATGCGGCATGTTCTTAGAGAAATTTGACTATACAGTTATTAGAGTATAGTATACAGTTATTTAAGTATGTGGCCAAACTCCAAGGGGTGCTTCTTTAAATAATTTTAAAAATAAAAGTTCATATTATCATGGGTCCGAAAATTCTTATTTATTACGAAGCAGGGCACCAAAAAAAAAAAATTGGATGTTCGAAAATATATTTCAATACTTTTTTTATTCGATTTTGCTGAAATTTGGCAATTCTGTTTGTAATAACAAGAGGATAATTTAGTCCCAATTAGATTAAAATTATTAAGTCCAGTGGCGTCCCGGAAGACAGTCCAACTAATATTTTTGACAAAAGAAATTAACATAAAATAATCGCATAACGTAATAATTTATTACTGCAATGTTTTAAAAGTAACAGAGAAAGAATAAGAGTGCTATGGAAGGAAAAATAGTTGCTGTTCAAACAAATTTGATTTTTACATAAACTGCCATAACTTAAAAGAGTGCTAAGTAATTATTTCATCGTAATTATTTGAAGTGTTTTTAACAGTTTTTTTACTCTTATTGTCCCGGGGGCATCTAGACATTCCGCTATAGGATTCGGCACCCGTCTCTATTCTGATTGTATGATTTTAAAAGTTCCGTCTAAAAGGTATATTGGCAACCGGTTTGTTCGTTGTTACCCAGAGCATTTTTTTTTATTCAAGTTTTTCAACTAATATTTTTTATTATTTTATAAAATTTTAATTAAATTAAAAAAAAAATGCTCTGGGTAACAACGAACAAACCAGTTGCCAATATACCTTTTAGACGGAACGTTTGAAATCATCCAATCAGAATAGAGACGGGTGCCGAATCCTATAGCGAAATGTCTAGATGCGTCCTGGGGACATGTAATAAAGTGGTTTTTATTTTTTTTCTCGAAAACAAAGCAAGATATGAAAAAAACTCAAGAGATGAAATAGTCGTATTTTTAGTTGCTTAATTCGAGCAAGATACATAGTTTTGAAAAAGTCAGTGGCGCGCAATTTTTTGTTAAAAATATTAGTTGGACTGTCTTCCGGGACGCCACTGGACTTAATAATTTTAATCTACTTGAGGCTAATTTATGCTTATTATTACAAACAGAACTGTCAAATTTCAACAAAATCGTATAAAAGAGTAATGAGATATTTACCAACATCCTATTTTCTTTTAAAGTTTGACACCCTAATATCGTAAGAACTATGCATTTTCGGACCCATGTTTATATGAACTTTTCTTCTTAAAATCACTTAAAGAAGCACCACTTGGAGTTTGGCCACATACTTAAATAACACCCTGTATGCCCATAATTGATATCTATCTATTTGTCTCAACTTAGCAACGTTCGGAACTCAAATCACAATCTTTAAGGCATTGACATTGTTAATTTGCTATTTAGGTTTGAGACGTCAAAAAATATCAGCGAATTTCAATTTTGCTCTGCTGATATTACATCCAAAATGCACCTCGCTAAAGATGAATGCATGGACATTTTGATTATGTTTGGTTGTAAAGATAAAAGTAGAAATCATATGATCATATTATGTTCAATGAAAAATACCCAAATTGCCCGCCTATAAGCCAATCGACAGTGCGTAGGGTAGTTTATTATTATTATTATTATTATTATTATTATTATTATTATTATTATTATTATTATTATTATTATTATTATAGAATAATATTGTTTTAAATTGTTATTTAAGTTAGGTAGTTACATTTTATCCCTGTAATAAGCTTGTATAGTTGGTTGGGAATATATATACAATACAATACAATACAATACAATACAATACAATACAATACAATACAATACAATACAATACAATACAATACAATACAATACAATACAATACAATACAATACAATACAATACAATACAATACAATACAATACAATACAATACAATACAATACAATACATTACAATACAATACAATACATTACAATACAATACAATACAATACAATACAATACAATACAATACAATACAATACAATACAATACAATACAATATATATACAATATAGTGAGAGCTTTCCGTACTGTTAAAAATAGCGTTAAATGTGGTTATCCTGATAGATATACTTGAGTAGAAAAAAATATATTTTTTGTAAAAAAAATTAATTTGACCCATTTTTGATATTTTTTATACACTCATGGACAAAATTATCGAATATTTTTAATTTTTCATAATTTCTTATTGAAAAAATAAATTCTGATGAATCAAGTCATTTAAATACTCATCATTTACAAGAAACTGTTTATTTTAAAATATTTCAGTGAACAATCTTAAGTTTTTATCAGAAGAAAATCGTGAAAAAAAAATTAATGCTAAATGTTATGAAAATTAAGGATATTTACATCATATTTAAATATTAAATGGAGGACAATTACAAGTCTTTTGATTAAAATTAGAGCACAGTTAGTAACGAGTAGTTCCCCCTCCATCTCTAATTACTGCTTCCATTCTTCTCGGCATGCTGCTAGGGAGGTTCTGGATATATTCTTGAGGAATTGCATTCCACTCTTCTTGTGTAGCAATCCGAAGCTGGTCTATTGTACTTGGAACGGGATTTCTTCGTCGTATATATGCGGCGTTTAAGTTAGTCCCATGTATGTTCTATTGGATTTAAGTCGGAGCTATATGGTGGCCAATCTAATCTTTGAATTTGGACCGCATCAAGGTAATTAGTCACTATGTTAGCTGCATGCGGTCAAGCATTATCGTGCATTAATATGAATCCTTCATATCCAATATGGCCGACATAAGTCAAAACATGATCTTGCAAGATGTTTTCAATATACAAGTCACTTATCATTCGTCCAGTCACTTCCACGAGTTCGGTGCGTCCCTCCCAAGAAATACCGCCCCAGAGCATTATACCGCCACCGCCAAAACTAACGGTCTCTATGAGATTGCAGACAGCATACCGTTCTCCAACTCTTCTGTAGACGTGGTTTCGTCCATCTGGCTTCCATAACTGAATTCTAGTCTCATCCGTAAAGAGAACATTTTTCCAATTCTCGATATCCCACTGAATATATGTCTTCTAGCAAATTCCAATCGTCAAACATTGTGATTTTGGAGAAGACGTGGAACTTTGGCGGGCCGTCTTGGCTTTAAACCTGCTTCTTTTAATCTTCGCCTAACTGTTTTTGAACTTACATTAACTTGTCTTACATTTAGTAAGTCATTTTTGAGATGCGTCGATGTCAATGTGCGATTTCGTGTAGAATTAAGTCTCAAAAATCGATCATCAATTGCTGTTGTACACCTCTTGCGCCCTGGACCAGGTCTACGTACGAAGTTTCCAGTCTCTTCATACCTTTTTAAAATATTTGATACTGTAGATTGACCTCTCCTGAGACGTCGTGCGATATCCTTTTGTTTATATCCTTCGTTATATAGAGTTACAATTTGCACCGCTTCAACGTCATTGCAGTGTCTAACTGGTGGCATACTGATGTTTTGAATATTAACAAATACAAACACTATTTGCTATTACTTAGTTAATTACACTACAGTAACATAATTCCAAGCTTTTGTGCATTTTATCAAAAACAATTAATTACATATTTTATGAATTATAGTGAATTAACAAGAGACAGTAATATGCGCCATTAATGTTAATTAAACGTCAAAATATGTTAAAACAAGTGAGTAATCAGCCTACTAGATAACTAATATCAGCACATGTAAGTTTACGGCGATTATTTAAATTTATTTTGAAATAATAATGATTACAAAAAATGTTCGATAATTTTGTCCATGAGTGTAAAAGGCTGATTTGTTTCTTTATCATGATGGTGTATATCTTATTTACATTCGTATTTTCAATTTTAAATATCGTCTGCATTTTCGTATTGGTATTTATTTCGGAAAAATTATGTTATTTTAAATAGCATGCAAAATAAATCAAAAATTGATCTTTTTGTAGACAGAATTCGAGAAGGGTTTAGTGCTTTGTAGGTGGATGGTTGTAGATAGAGCATAATATCCGACGCGCGTATAGTGAACCATAATTTATACCGATGATTATGGCCTACATAATGCGGTTGTTAAATAATATACTATATTACAATCGTAAAATATTAAAACAAATTATAATGTATCCAATGCTTATTAAAAACAACAGAAGTAGGTATCTGCAAACTATATTTAAAAAACGTTGCAAAAGTATTTATTTTCTTCAAGGTTCCATTAACAAAACATTAATATCTACGGTGTGTGATGGATTCTACAATAATAAAAGTAAAATACAGTAATAGGTGTGAGAGATGAACAGTTATTGTAATTCATTGATGTCAAAAAAATTTTAGTTTCCTTTCAAGCTGGTTTCCGAAAAGGGTACTCTACAGTGACAGCCATTTAATGTGTAATTGAGACATGGAAGAAAAACATTGATCAATGAGAAAATGTTATAGCTGTTTTTTTTTTTTAATTTTAAGCGGGCATTCCAAATAATAATTGATAATTGAGTAAATTTTATCACTATGGTATTGAAGGAAAAATGTATTAATGGTTTAAAAATTATTTAAGCAACAGGTTACAAAAACAAAGATATCAAAAACGTATTCAAGTATATAATATAGAAGTTCCTTAAGGATGTAGTTATACTAGGTCAAATATTATTTATTTAATACTTTAACGATATGACTGCAGTTTAAAAAATATGTATCTTACAAATGTTTGCTCATGACACCTTAATTTATATTAATGTTTTAAATATTCTTAATGACCTAATGATTAAATTGACTGAAAGTGAATAAATTTAAATTAAATACAGGGTGTCCCAGCCGAGAGTGACCCATTTTAAATGCTTATAACTTTTATACCAGTTGTGTTAACCACCTGCGGTTTACGCCATTCCCTTTCTTTTCCCATAAAGTTTTTTCTAGTTAATACCAAATTTTGTCCACAATTATACAGTGGGAGTAAAAAAATTGCCTTTTTTCGACATCAAAATTTACAACTATTTTTAATGGAACACCCTGTATATTGCAACGCCATAATTAGGAGTCGTGTCCAAGGTATCCATGTACCAATAAACATCGGACTTGTAACTTGAAGTTTTAGCAGCAAAAAATTAAAATAGAAATCTGGGTATTTTAGCAAACGTATTTTTTATTAGCATATTTACAACGCGAATAGGCAGATTTTGATTATTTTTTTCTGACTATACATACATTAATAAAGAAATAAATATAAATCTAAAAAAACTGCTGTATATGTTGGCCGTTCTGTTCAACGCATTTATGAAGTAGGACCATTAAATGGTTGAATGAATTGTGTAACATATCCTGGGGAATCGCTTCAATTACGTTACGAATATTCCTCTTTAGATCATCCAAACTATGTGGAAGGGGGTTATAGCACCTATCCTTGACATAACCCCAGAGAAAAAAGTCTGGAACTGTCAAGTCAGGAGAGTAAGGTGCCCATTCTATAGGACCGGCTTTTCCTATCCATTTTGCTCCAAATGTCATATCTAGTGATGCTCTTGCTATTAAAGAAAAATGAGGTGGAGCACCATCTTGTTGAAAGTAGACCTCATCCAAGATACCATCCTGTATTAACTGTGGATAAAAGAAATTTTTCAACATGTCAGTATATAGGTACAGTTCCTGTTATCGTTGGCTCATTGAAAAAAAATGGTCCATATATTTTTTCAGCAGAGATTGCGCACCAAACTGTTACCTTTGGAGTATCTCACTGGAACTCGTTAAATGCTCTTGGATTCTCTGATGCCCAAATCCTACAATTGTGCTTGTTACACCTACCATCTATGTGGAAACTAGCCTCATCAGACATAATTAACAGCGTATTTGGGTTAACTCTAAACAAGTCCAAAAGAGTTTCGCAAGTAAACAATCTCTTTTGATAGTCCTCCTAACGAAGCTTTTGAAATGTTTAAAGCTTATAAGGAAATAATTTTAAACATTTAACACATCTCTCGCACTCACTTTTAGATAAATTTAATGCAGCCGCCATTTTTCTAAGAGATATTTTCTGATTATTAATTGCAATAATCTCATGGACCGCTAAAAGTCTGTCTAAATATTCAGGATTAAACAAATTCCTTTTTGGCCTCTTGACCTCCAAGTATCCATGTATTGAAAATTTCTGATGCCATTTTTTAATAACGTTTTTGCTTGGCGGATTTTTCTGGAATCTAGTTCGAAATCTTCTTTGTGTCGTTATTATTGATCGGGTCTCGATATAAAAGATTACTGTTTTTGCTTTTTCAACTAACGAATAAATCATTTTCTTTTAAATTTATGTTAACTTAATTTGATATTTTACTCAGACAGTGACAATTGTTTACTATGGATACCTAGTACAAAGGTAGAAGAAAAAAATAATCAAAATCTGCCTATTCGCGTTGTGAATATGCTAATAAAAAATACGTTTGCTAAAATACCCAGATTTCTATTTTAATTTTTTGCTGCTAAAACTTCAAGTTACAAGTCCGATGTGTATTGGTACATGGATACATTGGACACGACTCCTAATTATGGCGTTGCAATATACAGGGTATTCCATTAAAAATAGTTGTAAATTTTGATGTCGAAAAAAGGCAATTTTTTTACTCCCACTGTATAATTGTAGACAAAATTTGGTATTAACTAGAAAAAACTTTATGCCAAGAGAAAAGGAATGGCGTAAACCGCAGTTGGCTAACACAACTGGTATAAAAGTTATAAGCATTTAAAATGGGTCACTCTCGGCTGGGACACCATGTATTTCAAAAACGAAATGTATGGTTATGTCGAAATATAAATGATGTGGTGAAAAATTGGAATTAGTAAGCAATTTTAAATATTTAGGATAATTTATTGATTCAAACTCAAAGTTCTTTAATCATAAAGTATCATATCAAAGATTGCAGGAAAAGTAGGTTATTTTAAAAATCAGTTCTAATTTAAGTTTTTTTTTCTAAAAAATATAAAAGAATAAGTTTTATGTTAAAAAAAACTAGATTGGTTGAATATCGGAAATAAAACTTTTTATTTAGTACCTATGTATTTTTATATATAAACTTAAACATAATTTATTGCCTGATTGTTTAATGTTTTTCTTTTTTAATTTTAATGCCATCATAATTATAAAACAATAACTAATTAATATTTTTATGTGGATAGAGTCTTTAAAACATTAATCTATAATTTTGTGGAAGTAGTCCACCTCTCAGTGGAGTAATATTATAAGGGAATAATACACACAGTCTGCTCCACTAGTTTTAATCAAAGGAAATCAAAAAATCCTTAGACCGGACATGTTTCGAAGGCAAAAACCTTCATCATCAGCGGTATATAATAATTGGTTACATGAAGATAAACCCTGACGTTGGTGGTTGAGAAAAAACTAAAAGAAAAGAAAAATATTTTTGAGAAGATAAATTTGAGTGATTAAAACTTATTGTATTTTGATAATTTATAAAAGGGAAAATTAGTGAAAATGAGTGAATTTAAATGTGTGTGAAAACATTTCTTACCTGTAGGGCAGAGAAAGAAAATTTTAAATCATATTTTTAAAAAATAATTAAATGTAGTGAAAAATAAATTAAACTTTTAATTTTTTGAATCGTGCTTTCAAAAGCATTTTTTGGAATGAATTAAAATTTTCTTTTTCTGCCCTACAGGTAAGAAATGTTTTCACACACATTTAAATTCACTCATTTTCTCCTTTATAAATTATCAAAGTACAATAATTTGAAGAAATAGTCCATACTTAAAGTAGAGTTGAAAGTATGAAAAGGAAAGAAAAACACAAAGTCTTCCTCCACAAAGTTTAATGGAAAGGATTCCAAGTATTAAGGGTCTCTACATGTTTCGAACGTAGAAACGTTCATCTTCAGGAGACAGAATGTTTTTAAATTTATGCTGATGGTGTTAGCAAAAGAGAAATTGAAATTTAGAACCTTAAGGGAGCTTTTATGGATTTATAACTGAAGTGTAGAAGAAACATGAAATAAAATATTGATAATGGTAAAAACCATAGAATGTTTAAAACATTGTGAAGGGGTGTAAACCAACCAAATAAACTGGGGAAGAAGAAAACTTGTCTAGGTGTCGAAGCTTATTTGAAGCGTTTAAAGGAACTTATGGAATGAATATAGACATAATAAAGATGTAAGCATTGTGTTGTCACATAATATTGTTGAACGAAAAGAATTTTTGGGGTCCTGAGGACTAAACCTCAGTAACCCCGCGATAGGTTAATTTGAAACCAGTAATGTAGAGTATACTGGAACGTTGGCTACTAAGTTGTGAATATAATTAAACCACTTATTTGTTATGGAAAACTATTTATTAAAGTACAGCCATGCGTAACGACAAAAACATTCCATAGAACTCCCTAACCTTACAATTGTCCTCTGTCAACTCATATTAACATGAAAAGCTGTGTCTACACAACCACCCGACAGCACAATAACACTACTTATTTGGATTGCTAATTTAACACCCCTTCTCAATCCAAATATTGTTATAAAAGAAACACAAAACTTCTAAATAACCAAAGTCAAGTCTATAACAAGCCTAATCCTAATTTATGTTTTCTGAATAAATCACCTGAAAGATTTTTAGTTAGTATATCAGCAATTTGTTCCGTAGTAGATATATATTCAACAACAACTTTTCCTTCGTTCACTAAGTCTTTAATAAAATTAAATTTTACACGAACATGTTTTAACCTTTTATGATCAAACCTTTTTGTCAATTTTATACAGGATTGGTTATCTTCAAATATAGTAAAGTTAGTTTTTGTAAAACCAAGATCACATAACAGGTTTGACAACCAAATTCCTTCTTTTGCAGCCTCTGCTAAAGCAACATACTCTGCTTCGGTAGAGGAAGTAGCTACAGTTGCTTGTTTTTTTGTAGAGCAGCAAACTGTACCACCAAATACTTTAAATAAATATCCACTAGTTGATTTCCTGTCAGATTCGTCACCTGCCCAATCTGAATCTGCATATCCGACTAAATCAACACTATTTGAAGAAAAACAAAGTTCTAAATCTATAGTTCCCTTAAGATACCTTAAAATATGTTTCAGGTTATTCCAAAGCTGTTCAGTTGGCGTGCTTTGAAATCTGCTACAAAAGTTTACAGATGCACTTAGATCAGGCCTTGTAGCCAACATAAGATACATTAAGCACCCAACTAGTTCTCTAATTGGTTTATTAACAACAGGTGCGCTACTGTCATTTATTTTTAAATTACCAACTTCTAAAGGTGTATTAACTGGTTTACATTCACTCATATTGAAACGTTTTAACAGATTATTAATATAATTCTTTTGACTTAAATACATGCAAGTTTCACTTCTTTTTACATTAATACCCAAAAACGTTTTTAAGTTTCCAAAATCTTGCATTTCGAATTCTTCTTTTAGTTTTACTTTTAAATTATTTATTTCCCAATCATCACTACTGATTATCAAAATATCATCCACATACAATAACATATAAATAATTATTTTAATATTTGATTGTTTAAAATAAAGACAAGGATCATTGTTAGACCTAACAAACCTTTCCTTTTCTGCAAATTCGTTAAATCGTTTATTCCAGTAATATGGGGCTTGTTTAAGCCCATAAAGTGCTTTATTTAGTTTGCATACCATATCTTTTTCCTTAATTATAAAACCCTCAGGAATAGACATAAATATGTCTTCCTCAATACTTCCATGTAGAAAGGCGGATTTAACATCCATTTGTTGAATTTCAAATTTTTTTAAATTGGCAACAGCCAATAAAGTTCTTACTGTACTTAACCTTGCTACAGGTGCATAAGTTTCATGGTAATCAAAGCCCTCCTTTTGCATGAATCCCTTTGCGACAAGTCTAGCTTTATACTTTACTTTATTTCCTACATCATTAGTTTTAATTTGAAATACCCACTTACAATCAATTAACCTAACATTTTCAGGTCTTTTGACCAATGTCCAAGTATTGTTTTTCATTAAAGAATTAATTTCCTCTTCTACTGCATTTTTCCAAAACTTATATTCCGATGACTCTTTAGCTCTTTCCAAACTATCAGGCACATTGTTAAGAAACGTTGAAACATTCAAGGCCATATGCTCCACTTCATCATTTACAATATAATCATCATAATAAGCTGGCGTTCTCTTTGTTCTACTACTCTTTCTTACTTCAGTCTCCTCCTCACGTTTTTCTACATTTGTGTTAATCTCAAGATTTTCAATTTCACTCACATCATGCTTACTTTCATTCATTTCTTGTTTATTTGTTATTATTTCGTTTTCACTATCACTATTTTTGCTAGGATAATCATTCTCATACAAGTCAAACAGTGTAGTACCCTCTTTTAAGTTACTAATATTTTTAGACTCATCAAATATTACATTCCTAACTGTATTAACATTTTGTTTGATAGGATTCCAAACCCTATACCCTATCATTATATTAATTTCACTTTTTGAGTCAAACTTAGATTCCTGCTTTTCTTTGGGAATATGACAGTAAACTAAACTACCAAAAACTCTCAAATTTTTCAAATTAGGTTTTACTTTATAAAACATTTCAGCCGGAGTATTATTTTTCAAACAAGCAGTTGGTGTTCGATTCAACAAATAAGTTGCACAACGAATTGATTCCCCCCATAGTGATTTAGGCAAATCTGATTGTAATAATAATGCCCTACCCTTTTCCAATAGTGTTCTATTGAGTCGTTCAGCACTTCCATTCATTTCTGGGTTATATGCGACTGAGTATCTAAACCTGATTCCCCTGGATTTACAAAAACCAACAATTTGATTAGACCAGTACTCACCTCCATTATCACATTGTATAGAACCAATCCTGTAACCAGTTAGGTTTGTAACAAACGCCTCATATTCCTTAAAACAATCAAATACATCACTTTTATTTTTAACAAGATATACTACACTAAAATGGGTAAAGTCATCCAGAAAAGTGACAAAGTATTTCTTATCATCAAAAGTTGCAGGCGAAATCGGCCCACAGATGTCGCTGTGCACAATCTCTAGCACCCTTTTTGTCACCCTTCCAGCTGCCCTTTTAAATGGTAAACGAGTTATTTTTGACTGACTACAAACAGAGCAATTTTCAAGTTCTCTGTTATTTAAGTTTATATCAATTCCATCAACCATGTTTTGTTTAACTAACTTTTCAAAATTTTTATTTCCTATATGCCCTAGTCTAGCATGCCAAAGTTTATAGTTTTTGTTTACCTCACAAACATTTACTGTGTTATCAAAAACAACATCAAATTCTACTACATACAAATTATTTTCCTTTTTTCCTTTTATAATTAACTTGTCTTTACTAAAAATACATACTGAATTTTTTTCAAAAACAACTTTTAAACTGGCTCTTTCTAATTTTTGAACGGACAATAAATTATGCCTTAAATTTTTAATATACAAAACATCTTGGATCTCACCTGAATCCATACCTTGTAGTTTTACCTTAATAACCCCTGTTTTTTGTGCGCTTAAAGTCTCACTATTTTTAGCAACTGCAATTTTAAGTTCCCCTTCTATATTCCTGGTTTTAGAAAAGTACTGATCACTATTTACCATGTGATCTGTTGCTCCAGAGTCAACAATAAACTTTACAACATTCTGGTTTCCTCGTGTCTCACAAATCATAGAGCTTCCTGTAGTTGCGATGAATGCAATGTGCTCGTTTCTCTCCTCAGAACTTGCTTCATTGGCCTGTCTTCTATCTTTATTTTGTATATTTAATCCTTGATTTAACCAACAATTTTTCCTAAAATGTCCAGGCTTACCACAATTGTGACATGTAAATTTCTTCTTTTGTTCATAACTAATATTGCTTGTGTTTTTCCATTTTCCTTGTGTACTGTATGCTGTTGTGTTTCTAGTTTCAATTTCTTCCCTTCGTGTGGTACTTCTCTTTTTTATTTCATGATCCAACAATTTTCCTTTCACAAAGTCTAGTGTTAATTTATCTTGCTCTAAGGTTTCCAGAGCTGTTACAATGGTATCATAGCTAGCAGGCAAAGTCAGTAACAAGTGACATACAATATCTATTTCCTCTAGGCTAGCTCCGACAGATTTAAGTTCCCTTACAGTCTCCTCAAATTTTATAAAGTGGTTTTCTAGCGTTTCACCTCTTTCAAATCTCAATGTCAGCAACTTTCTTCGTAGATACAATTGACTGGCAATACCTTTTCTTTGGAAGACCTTCTCTAAGGCAGACCACATCTGATATGCTGTCTTTTTATCCTTTATATACTCAAGGTGACTATTTGCTACACCCTGTACAATAATTGCTTTACATTTTTTGTCAAGCTTTATCTCCTGATCCGTTGGAGTAGCAATTTCACCTTCAATGGTAGATAGTACCCCATTTTGATCCAATACTGTTTCCATCCTAAACTTCCAGTGGTCATAATCTTTACCGTCGAATTGTCTAACTCCATACTTTTCCACAATTCCACTTTCTACTCGGGACATCGCCATTTTTCACTTAAACTCTTGTTAGACAAAAACACAATTCCAAGCTTAGTTAACCTTTTCCTCTGGGCCCATAACCTGTAGAGTATACTGGAACGTTGGCTACTAAGTTGTGAATATAATTAAACCACTTATTTGTTATGGAAAACTATTTATTAAAGTACAGCCATGTGTAACGACAAAAACATTCCATAGAACTCCCTAACCTTACAATTGTCCTCTGTCAACTCATATTAACATGAAAAGCTGTGTCTACACAACCACCCGACAGCACAATAACACTACTTATTTGGATTGCTAATTTAACAAGTAACGTAATCAAAAAATTAGTCCTCAGGACCCCAAAAATTCTTTTCGTTCAACAATATTATGTGACAACACAATGCTTACATCTTTATTATGTCTATATTCATTCCATAAGTTCCTTTAAACGTTTCAAATAAGCTTCGACACCTAGACAAGTTTTCTTCTTCCCCAGTTTATTTGGTTGATTTACACCCCTTCACAATGTTTTAAACATTCTATGGTTTTTACCATTATCAATATTTTATTTCATGTTTCTTCTACACTTCAGTTTTAAATCCATAAAAGCTCCATTATGGTTGTAAATTTCAATTTCTCTTTTGCTAACACCATCAGCATAAATTTAAAAACTTTCTGTCTCCTGAAGATGAACGTTTCTACGTTCGAAACATGTAGAGACCCTTAATACTTGGAATCCTTTCCATTAACCTTTGTGGAGGAAGACTTTGTGTTTTTTTTTCCTTTTCAAGTACAATGAGTTTTAATCACTCAAATTTATCTTCTCAAAAATTTTTTTTTCTCAACCACCAACAATGTCAGGGTTTATCTTCATGTAACCAAATATTACATACCGCTGATGATGAAGGTTTTTGCCTTCGAAACATGTACGGTCTAAGGATTTTTTGATTTCCTTTGATTGAAACTAGTGGAGCAGACTGTGTGTATTATTTCCCTTATTAGTCTATAAGTTTATTTCTCATAAAGGTTTAATAGAATATAATAATTTGGAAAATTCTATTAAATCTCAAATGCCAATAAAACTTTAAAAAGCTTTAAAATTACGTTTACTGAAAAAAACAAAATAAAACATATTTGAGACAGTTTGTGAATTGTTTTAACTTTTTTTTTTTGTTTAAAGCAGGTTGCGTACTAAAATTAAAAAAATAAATCTATAAAAATTTATTTAAAACAATGTAATAAAAAATATTTAGTTTTTTTTGCTAAATTACTACTACAACCACTGTTATGTAAAAATTTTACGAGAAATTTTATTAAATTATTGTTAGTAGTAGTAGTAGTAACAAAATTCATTTAGCAATGTGCTACAATTTAACAAGTTTTATAAAATATTTAAACTAACTAAACAATATCATCTTTAAAGTATTAAGAATAATTTTATCAGTCACTATTTTGTTTTTTAAATAAATAATTTTCAATGATTTTTTAAAATCTTTCAAAGAGCTCTGTGATTTAATAATTGAGATATCCAAGTTGTTATATTCACTTAATATGGAAAACTGATTTATATGTCAAATGTTTTGATACCCTACCTAGACAAAAATCTTTATTATTTAGTTGAATAGTTATGATTTTCAAAATTTTTAGTTATAAAAAATTTTAAATGAGAATGCAGTAAGTTGCATGCAATGTTGCATTTTAAAAATAAAAGTACAAATTAAAAGAATAATTAAATTTTTTACATGTACCCACTGAAGTTTCTCTTAACATTAAATCTATTTTCGTTTATTTATCTACATTTAAAATTACACGCATAGCTTTATTTTGCAAAACTTGGAGTCTATTAAAGACCCCATCATTTGCTGTATATAAAATAGTTGAACAATATAAAAAATGAGGTAAAATTATAGTGTTATAAATTGTTTTTCGTGAAAATAAACTTAAATTTTGACTAATTCTTTTTAAATAATTAATTTTTTTTCCAATTTTAGACACCAATTTTCAGAATGGTAGTTCAAATTTTAACTTAGAATCCAAAATTTCTCCCAAATATTTAAAAGAATGGTAAGTTTCTAATTTTTTATCATCAAAAAAAATATTTATATATACATGTATATTATTCAGGTTATTTTCAATAACCACAAATTTTGTTTTAGAAACATTTAATTTTAATTTATTTATCTTTAAGATTTGCACACATTGACGCGAATTAATTCACCGCGATAACGAAGCGAATGTTTCGCGACATAGGCAGTGTAAAATTCGTGTCTCCATTTGCGCGAAAAATTCACAAGATATTTTTTTCTATTGGGAAAGATAAATTCTTTAAGCTCTAAAGAAGCAATACTATTATTGTCAGCCTTAGAAGATGAGGTAGTTGAAAGGTCAGGCATTCTAATCATTTTTTGTTAAATATAATTTTATAACCTTAAGATGGGGACATTTAAGTCCGTAGCGCCTGTAGGAAATTTTTCAATGTTTTGGTTTAAGAAAAAATGGAAAATGTCTAAAACCATCTATTAAATAATAAAAAGTAACATTTTGTGCTGAAGTTGGTGTTTTTTTTTAATTTTTATAAAAAGCTCTGGACACATGACATAAATTTGGAAAGAGAAAAAAAAGGCCGAATTCCATTTATACTAACTAATGCCACAACTGCAACTAGATGAAAAGCATTTTTATAAATATTTCAGAATTGACATAGCTTGTTTTGATGCAATATTACACCTAATTAAAGAAAACATCAAATAACAATATACCAATTTACGAGAACCTATTTCAGCAGAAGAAAGACTAGCCATTACTTTTACAAGAATATTTTTACCCTTTATATATAATAAAGTATCATTAACAAACATTTAAATAAAACTTTGTTTCAAAACAATTGGCATATCATTTATATAAAAAATTAATAATAATAATATTCAAAAAATCACAGGGCACATCATCTTTTTTTAATTTGACCGGGTTTGTTTCCAACATATTGAAGTCAAATAATAAAAACTTCCAAAAATACCACACAATATTTAAACTATTTACTGGAATGTGGATAAATTGTTTACGGAAACTACCGATGATCTAAACAAGTTAAATCAAATTTTAATTACTACATCTATTGTTTCGTAATAATTGTAATTATTTAGAAAAAACTCTATATCTAATTATAGTAATTTTTTATTATTTGGGGTTTTAGGTATAACAGGTAGGTATTATGTCTGATTATTAATATTATATCTGTTTATATGATGCAAATCGTTTTCAACCGATTTATCAATGTTACAATGTTTGTATAGTATTGCCAAACCTAATTGAAATGCATAAAAAAGTAATTTCGTGGACGAAATTAATTTTTTATGCATTGATTTAATTTAAATTAAATAAATTATTTAATCTAAATTAACATCAAAGACCCGTATATTAAACAAGTGCCGATAAATTAGAAATCTTTGTAGTTAGGCCGACATACATATTTTGTACATAATAATGTTTTATATACTAATTACTTCTTATACATACATATTATAAATTATTTCTTCCGCAGCGGGTTAGTGAGGGTTTATTTTCGGCATTAAGTTTTTTGACTCAATTAGGCCTACCAAAACTATATTATTGGTATGTATTTATTTCTGAGGGCATAGTATACTTACTTATGTAGTAGCCATGAAAGTAGTTTACAACAATATTAGTAATAGTAGTAATTTACACAACTAATAATAAAACCGTTATTAATTATAAGAGAATGGATGAAATCATCGATGAAACATCTTATTGTAGATTATACTATAATAATAAGCATTTATTAATTACTATAGCCTACACATCACAATCATTACCATTCGCCAATTTATAAAAATATACGCGTATAAATTATCAATATTTTTAATAGGTATAAAATAGCAATCGATTTTTTTAAAATTCTGGATAAAGAGCCCACTAAGTTTTGAGTTATTTACACAACATATATTTTTTTCGATAACATCGTATAATTAGGTGGGTCACAACTCCTTAAAAATCCTGCAAATTTATATCTATTTTTAAAGTGCAGAGTAAATTTTTTTAAATAATAATAACAATAATAAAAAGTTTATTCAATATATAGGTACATATAATAAAATATTTGCAAATTTTAAATTATAACTTTGAATAAACTAAAATGAAATATAATGAAACTCACGAAGTCTTACTTGTAGTGAGTAATAATTATGGTATTATAATTTCACATCCATGAATATAATGAATTTTATACATATTATGTATCACAATAATATAATATAATATAATATATCACAACAATATACGCAATCATATATAATATATTTTATATTTTAAAATATTTATCCATAATATTATTGAAAAAATATCTTTGATTTTTTATTATCCATAGTTTAATTTCTTGTTTGTATTTAATCATAGATTTAATTGCTTTAATCGATTTTGGGAGAATATCAAAAATATAAGGAATTATGTTTGCTTTAATTTTTTTTACGTTACATTTTTTGCAATAGTTTTCCCATGTAGGTTGTTTCTAAAAATCGGACTTTGTACTTTCATGATATTGCAAAATTCAATTATAAATATCAACTATTTGAACCATTTTTTTACGGGTACGGTTTTACGGATTTACAGGGTGAACTTTTTAATTGGAATAAATTCAGTATTACGAAGTCTCTTTATTTGCTAAAAAAATACGGAACTACGGCTGTCTTTATTTTTACTTTGACACACTTTTTCGTGTCTTCGTGAAATTTACCTCTCTTCTTGGGGTAGAAACTGCCCTCAACTCATTTTTTCAAATGTAAAGGTACCTATGTATGGTGAAATCGGAATTCAACCCACTATTTACTTTTGCATTTTGGTAATTTAGGAAGCCAAAAAAAAACTAGCTATTTTAGCAACAATTGATACTACTACAGTTTGGGTTTTGCCAGCGCAGACTGTTTAAAAAAAAGGAAACATGTTATTAATGAGGTTTAAAGTAACAAAACCAGAGGAACTTATACACGAAATTCGCCAAATAACCCCGGATATGGTAAATAAGGTCAATAATGAATTTTACTTCAGATTAGGGGTTTGTCAAGAAATAAATGGGCAACATTTCCAACAATTTTTACACTAAAACAAATTGCGTCTACATTACTGAAATGCAAAATAGAAAAGCTAGAAATGACGATAGTATAAAAATCCAATTTTCAGAAATGAAACTAAAAATGTAACAAAAATCTCTCAAGTAAATAATTTTTATAATTCCGATTAAAAAAAAAACTTATAGTGGAAAATATTCCAAAAAAATTAACCTGGTGGAGGGCGGGGGGAAGACCGGGTAGCAACCCACCACAAGCGTAAAATATCGGGTCTAATAGGCTGTTCTAACCTAATTAATTTTTCATCCCACGTGTTCTTACTAATATTCTTTATTCAGGCAAAATCGGGCCTTATAAAACCTGGTTAGATAATTTAAGACCCCCGAACATATTTTTTGGCTGCGTCACTGTCTAAATATATATATTTAAGGCCTTCAGCCATACATCTACTATAAAAAGTAAAATTTGGGTAAAATCCTAAAATCAAAAAAATTAAAACAAATTAAACGTTCTTAAAATAATATGTATTTAACTAGTAGGTATCTAAGAAAACTCCGTGACCTTAGACAAAAAACATAAGTTTTTTTTATAATATGTAATAATTAAACAAAGGAACACATAAACACCTGAGTATTGTTAAATACAGAGTGATTTAAAAATATTAAAATATAATACACAGGTACGTCATCCAAATATTACTTTTTAAATAATGAGGTTAAACCAAAAGAAAGTTGGCACACTTTGAATTGCAATAAAAGAGACAGCACTGCTTTTCTTTATAAGAGGATACACAAAAACAATTAAATTCAGGCATACAATATAATATACATAATACTTATAGG
This sequence comes from Polydrusus pterygomalis, assembly GCA_963969555.1. Lineage (NCBI taxonomy): Eukaryota > Metazoa > Arthropoda > Insecta > Coleoptera > Curculionidae > Polydrusus > Polydrusus pterygomalis. The sequence goes on along the minus strand of OZ018377.1, from coordinate 110,685,179 downwards.
TACTGTACCTACTGTATTCTAGAATTTTAGGGAGAATTAAAAAATAACATTTGAAAATAATCAATTTGTATATAAAAGAAGGCCTCAACTATCTGTAAAAGGACATATTATAGATTATAATATCTAGCATCTCTTCCAAAATTTTATTTTTAATCGGACATGACTTGTACCTTTATAAGTGAAAATGTGTAGACAAGCATCAAGACAAAAAATTATTGAAACAATCGCATTAAACAGTACAAACAAAATAAAACGAAACTATGCCCGAACAAAGAGTTAATAAGCAAGAGAAAAAAATAAAAGCTATTTACATATAATTACCGATTACCGGGCATGCGTTGCAATGCCGTTATTATGTTGTTTATTTTGAAAACTTTGCGTATAATAAGAAAAAAACTTGTTTATAATAATATATACCTTACACTATATTAAAAATAACTTGTTGCACATCTTTCTATTGCTCAAAAATCCTTGGTTCATCCTGTATATCCTGTAATTAACGTACTGCCAATAAAAGACATTGATTTTTATGGAATTACAATAATTATCGACAAACATACAACATGTTTAATGACTAAATCCATGCTTCATGTGTCATGGTTTGCAACCTCTGTAGATGCTATTTATACGAAGCTTACACAACATCACTTTTATTTCGTGGGAGTACCTAACATTGAACACAATTAAATTAACAAGAATTGCGTAAAAAGTTCAATAATCTATGATAGTGCATTGTTTACTTTGAATACGCGACAATTTGATTGTAAACAGTAAAAAGTGTTGTGTTTTGGTGTGAACTGTATCAAAGGCCTTTGTGAGGTCCTATTAATTGCCAAAGTGTAAGAAGATGAGTTTGTTTAAAAGTTCTCGAAATAGCAGTATGCTTTTATTAGTTATCTGTATTGTTTTTGCAAGAAGAAATGTCGTACTTGGTCTTGCTTCACAAGAGCAATCGGAAAAAAACACCCTAGTAGGTGTTCCGGGGGACGGGCGACCGCTCACCATCAAAGCTTATCCAGCTATTGCAAACTACCAGAGCAATCTTTATGAAGTGTATGGGGAGCCGTACAGTTTTGTAAGTAAAATATTACTGATGAACGTTTGTAGGAAGCATTTAAAATTTAGCCAACATCGTTTTTGTTATTATTAGTTAAAACTAAATCATTTCCCTTAGGATATAAGGCCACAAGTGGCTGTGGCAGTACTCACTAGTGAGGAGGAAGGAGATGTTAAAGGTGAAGTTGTTTTCATTCAAAAACATCCCCCCGCTGGACCAATTTTTATTAGGGGAAATATTACAGGTTGGTATTAACGTAATTTTATTTTATTTTAGTCAATTTTTTTCAGCAATTTGTTATTACTAAAAATATTTTAAAAAGGAAAGAAATAAGGCACTTTAAGTCTTCCTCCACTGGTATATTAAAATAAGTTTTAAGTTTTATTGAAGGGTAAATTCTCTACATGTTTTGAATGTATATATGTCATAGGCTGATAGAGAAATCCGTCATTTCATGAAAAGCCTAGTCATATCATGCTGCACGCTAAAAGGTATATTTGCAACTGGTTTGTTCGTTGTTACCCAGAGCATTTTTTTCAATTTTTTTTAAATTTAATTTATATTTTATTTTTATAAAATAATATTAGTTGAAAAAATTGAAAAAAAATGCCCTGGGTAACAATGAACAAATCAGTTGCAAATATACCTTTTAGCGTGCAGCATGATATGACTAGGCTTTTCATGAAATGACGGATTTCACTATCAGCCTACGACATATACATTCATCATCAGGAGAATAGAACAAGGAATATAAGAAATAAAATAGGTGCAAAAAGTCCAAACGGAGCTACCAGATGATGGAAATAATAAGTAAAGTATTTAGAGAAACGTCCAACGTAATGATAGACTTAACGAGAGGCCATTCGTGAAGTATTGATAGAAACTAAGTTATAAAAAAGTTATCATAGCAGTAAGGAGAGAAGAATATTTAAATTGGAATAGGAGAAGTTGTAAAAAGTTTTTTTTTATTATAAAATGAAGAGTAACTGATAAGTCACAAATTAGTGAATGAGCAACGTAAGTGTGAGGAGGGGTATTTAAAATTGGCATGGACGATGATTTAAAGGTTTAAAGGTTTTTTATATGTCATGTAGATCCATGTTTATGAGTTGTAGTAATAATAGTTCAGAATTTTTGTTCTAGACATTGTTAATTAAAATTAAAGTTTAAAAAATGTTAACAAAGGTGAAAAGGAGCAGTCCCAAGAAAAGAAGACAACTCCACCATTTTACCTTGCCTTCTTTGGACTGTCAGCTCCATTTCACCTCTCTTAAAATTTTTTAAACTTTAATTTTAATTAACAATGTCTAGAACAAAAATTCTGAACTATTATTACTACTACTCATAAACAAGGATCTACATGACATATAAAAAACCTTTAAATCATCGTCTATGCCAATTATAAATACCCCTCCTCACACTTGCGTTGCTGATTCACTAATTTGTAACTTTTCAGTTACTCCTCATAAAACTTTTTACAACATTTACCATTTCAATTTTTAAGTATTCTTCTCTCCTCACACTTATGGTGCTGTCTCACTAATATGACACATAGCTTACTGCTATAATAACTTTATAACTTAGTTTCTATCAATACTTTACGAATGGCCTCTCGTTAAGTCTATCTTTACGTTGGACGTTTCTCCAAATACTTTACTTGTTCTTTCCATCATCCGGTAGCCCCGTTTGGACTTTTTGCACCTATTTTATTTCTTATATTCCTTGTTCTATTCTCCTGATGATGAATGTATATAGATTCGAAACATGTAGAGAATTTACCCTTCAATAAAACTTAAAACTAATTTTAATATACCAGTGGAGGAAGACTTAAAGTGTCTTATTTCTTTCCCTTTTAAACATACACTCCACTTAAAGTATGGACTATTTCTTCAATTTAAAAATATTTTATTTACAACCATCATTATACACTGTAAGTTTATAATCTTAACATAGTATAAAACAAAGTCGCTATCGCCCGTCCTGTCCCTATATGTGCTTAAATCTTTAAAACTACGCAACGGATTTTAAAGCGGTTTTTTTTAAATAGATAGAGTGATTCAAGAGGAAGGTTTTTATGTATAATACATGCAAAATATTATAGAGAAACACTGATAAATTAGAGTAGGGAGAACGAACGACCCAACCTAACCGGTCCCCGGCCCGTTCAACGATCGATTCGAAGCACCGAAGCCGGAATAGACGAAGACAGACTATGTTTTATGCATGGATGTGAATTGTGGACGGGCCGGCAAACGGTTGAGTTTGAGGTTTGTTCGCCTTATTATCTCACGTCGTATAATGCCGGGCTGCAACGCAGGCCGGGTACACGCTAGTTTGTAATAAATCCAGTAAATACAAAAAACAGTTTTTTTGGAAAAATGCTTGGGCACGTGTAACAGTTTGAGTTGTGGTATTTTTTAGAAAAAAATATTGATACAGTGTGTCCCGAATTAGAAATATGACGGTATCGATAATTTTTGAAAGACAACCTTAGTTTTTTGTTGACTATTTTTAAAGTGCATAATAAGTTTTATGTAATTACTAAATTTTAAATTTTTATTCCTTGTGAAATGTTGGTGAGCTGAAAACAAGAGTAAGACAGGTTAATTTCTCCCAATTAGAAATGTTCAAAATGAGTTTTACTTGCGTTTAGAATATTGCCAAATAGTGAATGGACAACATTTTCAGCATTTATTGAGGAAAAAGTATTAAATTATTTTAATAAAAATAAAAATTTATAGAATTACAAAATCCATGTTAAATTTTATTCTAATGTAAACTGTTTTATTTACGACTTTTTTAATAGAAAAATAAAAAAAAAAAACTACATAATGTACCAACATTAAATTATAATTATATTGTACAAAAATGCCGTAAATAATGGTTGCTGGTAGGCCTGGGCAAAAATTCGATATATCGATAAACGATATTTAAAAAATAAAATATCCATATCTATCGAGATTTATCAATATTTATCGATAGTATCCATATACCGATATTCGATTGGAATTTCAATATCGTCCTTATAACACATTTAAGGACCAATATTTAATTCAATCTTTTTTCTTCATGTTTTCATAATTAGAGTCTCCCCTTGAAATGAAGGTACGGAGTTTTACAGGGCACATAAGACAAAGACAATATTGATATACAGTGTCACCAGTAAAGTCCGCATCATATGGGATTTTTTTTATTAATAGCTTTATTTACAAAATCAAAATTGGGCTATTAAAATTTGATCGCATGTCATGCAAAGTTTATTTGTTTTTGACCCTGTTTAAGGTAACTTCATAAAATAGGTATTTTGGAAAACGTAGTTTGTGTCTAAAAGTAATACACCTTAATATTAAGACAAAAAAGAACACAGTGTCTTCAGTAAAGTGTTTTTAGAGTGGAAAATAAATTTTAGTTTAACAACGTAAAGTTTCTATTTTTAACGATTTAATTTAAAACCCCTATATTATAATTTATTATTAAGCTATGCCATAATAACGTTTTTGTAGAAAAACACAAATTTAATAATATGGCGCTACTTTAAAGAAAATGTATCTGAAATAAAGCATTGTCAAAACTAAGAAGTTTTATGTAGGTTGAAAATCAAAATTATCTTATGCAGCTGAAATTTAGCACGTGGGCTAGAAACTGCATTTAGAAAAACTTTTTCTCATAACTTTTTTCGATTTTTTCAGAAATAACCCCACATTTGAATTATTTTTTGGAAAAAATTAAAATTTGACAGATAATGCGTATCACGTGACTACTATTTTTTTGCTTAATTTTTATCTCGATCGAAGCAGAACTTGATGCCAAAGTCAAATTTTGAATAAAGCTATTAATAAAAAAAATCCCATATGATGCGGACTTTACTGGTGATAATGTATTTATAATATAATATTTTTATGTTTTATGGATATATCGAATTTCGATCGAAATTTAAAAAATAAAATATCGATATATCGAATAACGATATTAAAAAAATAAAATATCGATATATCGATATATTATCGATATATCGATATATTATCGATATAATCGATTTTATCGATATTAACGATTTTATCAATATTATCGATATTATCGATATATCGACTATATCGATATTGGAATTTCAATATCGCCCAGGTCTAGTTGCTGGTACAAATGTATGGGTAGAACCTAAACAATCGTTTTATTACAATATACCTTTTGGTTCTTGATTAATACCTATTAGCTAGTAAAATAAAATTAAATTGACAAAAAAAATATAACTAAAATGTTCCAAATATAAACATTATTATAGATACTTAATCTTATCTAATCTTATCTTAATTTAATTTTATTCATAAAATTTTAGGATTGCCTTTTAGAAAACATGGACTCCATATCCATCAAGCCGGTGATTTAAGAGAAGGATGTGAGAAATTAGGAGGCCATTTCAATCCATATTTCGTAAGTTTTAAAATAAATTTTAAGAATCAGCAAATACCTTTTCCAGGCAGCACAAACCCGACTTATAAACATCTTGGCGAACAATTTAATATCTGACGTTTTTTATTACTTCGCCGAGAGGTCTCCTAGTAAGCTCTATCAACGCAAAAAGTCCGCCTCGCAGGTAATCTCGTAAATTAATCGAAGTCACGACTACTCTAATCGCAACAAGGGTATTTCTGGGGTATTCGCATAATAGGATCTTTAAGATTACTCATAGAAGCAGTATTGCCAACCTTTTAAAATCAAATTTCCCACGAGAATTTCCCTTTTTTAAAGAAAAATCCCACGAACGGTCAAACGTGCCAAATAATAAATATTACCCGAGTTCCTTTAAGTTAGGTACTTTTAAATAGCAAAGCAAAGCCAACGGCTACGTTAAGGGTTCCTTTTAAAAATTAAACTTAGCACAGCAAAGGTTATTACTTTGCTTTGCTGTTTAAAAGAAGCAAATGGAAAGTATCTATTGGCGTACTCAAATGTCACTTCGAGTAATTGGGTAATTCCTAGTGATGGGATCACTCGAGTGAAAAATAACCGATCACTTGAATTATTCGGTTATCATCGGTAATAATTCGAGTGACGAAAATTCGGATTATTTCATAAATCACCAATCACTCATTGCGGCTACACAAACTAGTTAGTTTACGGAACTGCCGACCTTTTTTTTTTCGAAGTCTAAAAAAATATGTGGTTGATTATTGAAGTGATTAAAAAAAAACGGTTTTTTACTACTTTGGCGCCCTTTTTTCCCTAATATAGATTTCGAGTGAAAAATCGATTATCATTCGGTTTTTTAAATTACTCGAAAGCTCGGTAGTCGATTATTAAAATAACTCGATTTTTCCCATCACTAGTAATTCCCCTTATCCAAATTACTAAACTGATGGCAACTTCGATTGGTAGAACGACAGAAAATACTTGCTAATAGGTGAATAATAGGTACCTACTTTCCATTTGCTTCTTTTAAACAGCAAAGCAAAGTAAAAATATTTTCTTAGCTAAGTTGTTGGAGGAAAGCTTCGCGAACAACTTCGTATAGTCCGCATGGGAAATAGAGAGGGGCATAATTAATCGCAGAGGGCAGGAAAAATCTTCGCTGTGCCAAGTTAAATTTTTAAAAGGAACGCGCTTAGCCGTTGGCTTTTCTTTGTTATTTAAAAGTAACTTAAAGGAATTCGGCTAATTTGCAAATAGGGTGAAGTAAGGTAATTTCGTGGCATAGGTAAGTTCGTAATAGAATTATAAAAAATTGTCAGCAAGTTGCCTGTTGCTTTAGATGGATGATTTCTTGACTAGTGTAAAGCCTACGATGCTACTAGATAGCGCTACTTGTCGCATTTCGATATCACCAACATACCAGACAAAGAAAACGTTGTTTCCATGTCATGCGTATTTCGACGTGCTTTTTCGCGGGTTTTGAAATTGAAAAGAGATTTGCTGCTTCAACAAGATTAACTGAAAGGTAGGCATATGAAATTTATATTAATTATAGTATTTTAGATTGGGAATCTTTTTGTCAAATCCGATTAACAAATTCTGGCTTAGTTTTACCGTAATTGCTTATTCCGTGGAGCTAATTTCTTATGATTTCTGACTTCTGTTGAAGATGTAAAAATTCAAGGGTTGTTCAATTTTAGAAAATATATTTTTTCGTATGCAGTAAAATTATCCCGTATTCCAAGTGTATGTTATTTTTATGATTGCTTACGAACCTAATCTAAAAGAAACGTAATTGAACATATCACGAACTTACCTAGTATCACGAAGTTATCTGTTGTTGTTTTTAATTTCAGCTTTTAAATGCAAGCAATCAAAAGAAAATATCGCAGATATTATATATATAAGGTTTGACGCATAAAATGTTACCTTGTAACCGATAATAAAACCTTACCTAACAATTTCTACCATTAATGGTTGTCTCACGAATATACCTACCCCATATCACGAAATTAGATATCCTATCACGAAATTACCTTCCCTTGACTAGGGATACTTTAAATGCTTATTTTTGTAGTGTTTCTGAGTTCTCTTTAAAGAAAATACCAAAATCTAAAAGAAAAATGTTAGGTCTTAGTTCCCCGACAATTATTGCAACCACCGCATGCCATTTATATTACTTTGCGACAAAAAACTAATTATCACGAACATACCTTACTTCACCCTACACTTCGTGCGCACGACATCTACCAATAGAAAATGAAAGTCGCAATACTCACATTCACGCCTTAAGTGTTGTAAACAGATATTTGCAGCATTGCTTTTTACGATACATCTGAACATATTATCTCTTATCTAATTACTTAATAAATTACTGTTTAGCAGGCTAACTATGGAATATCCCTCGAATATTGCACTTTGAGTGAAAATTTCCCTTTTCCCTTTGGACCTTATAATTTTCCACGAATCGGGAAATTTACCACGAGTTGGTAACACTGCATAGAAGTCCCGATGGGAATGTCTTATTTTTATTGCACCAGGAAAGATTGCAGGAAGTCTTGGTTGCATTGGTTATTATTCTGATTATTCACCCAATTCACCCTAACATCTTTAAGACATCTTATAGCACTCTGTGCAAAGGTCCTAATTAAATCGTCTCAAGGAAGACTTTCAGTTCAATCCTTATAATACAATGGCTCACTTTCACAAACAGTAAGTTATTTTACCAGTAATTGGTAGAAGACGGGAGGTAATAAATATGTGTTAGCGCCATCTAATAGGAATGAATTTAAGAAATACTTTACGAAGTGTTTATTGTACTTGTAGTAATATAATAATATATTATTATTTAATGAGAATTTCTTATTTTGGTCGTAACAAAAGGAACATTCTAAAAAGTATAGCGGACAAGTAAGTGCGCATGATCGCAACTAGTGGGAAAGTTAACTTGCCCAAGCTGCTTATTCGCCCCCTAAACAATATTACAATATTTATTTTTCATTTTTATCATTATACGGAGCAACCGGCTGTTTTTTCCTATTTTCTATAACATTTTACATGCTTTGACCTAATGTTACCTTTTATTGGAACTTTAACATACATACATACTTGTTTCAGTAATGTCTAAGAAATAATATATTGCGTGCTGTCCACCAAATATATTATTAATTTTACATCTAGATTTAGTCTCCTTTTCTAAAAGCACAGAATATATAGCTAGTAACTACCTATATTATATTCTGTGCTAAAAGCAGGGCCGATCCTAGGGTGTCGGCCGCCCGCGTGCAAAGACCTATTATGCCGCCCCTCTCAAGAATTTTTCCTATTTTGAGTAATACTTAACGTTGACGTTATAAACTCACCTACATGTACAAGGTCTTCCAACGAGGACTGAACAGGGGCTCATTTTTGAGCTTCCTTGTATTTAAAGAAAAATCCAAAATAGCCAATCGATGTACTTTTTCCTGCAGAATTCAAAAATGAAACCAAAAATTTATTTGAACCAGAAACAAAAGAGTTACGATATGGATAAGGTGTTTTTTAAATGGAACATAGCTTTTTTTATACGATTTGTGGAACGAGTGATTTTTTTTTGTCCGTTCTGATTAAAATATTTAATTTTGTGACAGCTATTTTTATTAAATTTTAATGTTATAATCCAGTATAATTTAACTTTAACTTGTTTGAAACATACACTAGGTAATAAAGGTATAATCGCCTTTGAATCCTTCAAAGTCAAAAAATTTGACAAATTTACTATAATATTGCCGAAATGAAATATGCATTAGATGAGAGATTGCAGATTGTTATCTTGTTCTACAAATGCCAAGAAAATGCAAGAGAAGCAAGGAGAAGATTTATTGCAAATTTTCACAGAAATATATCCGTCAATACTATTTTAAGGATAAAGAACCTATTTGAGGAAAATAAAACATTACATAATAAATAAATCTTCTCCTTGCTTCTCTTGCATTTTCTTGGCATTTGTAGAACAAGATAACAATCTGCAATCTCTCATCTAATGCATATTTCAATTCGGCAATATTATAGTAAATTTGTCAAAACCTTTATTACCTAGTGTATGTTTCAAACAGGTTAAAGTTAAATTATACTGAATAAAACATTAAAATTTATATAAGTATATAAATCACTCCTTCCTCAAAGACTACCTAAAAATTAACTATAAAATAATTTTTCTGGTTTTCTGAGAAGCAAATTTGTCAATAATTGCGGTGGCAAATTTGTCAATAATTGCGGTGAGATCAATTTTTTCAAAGATTTCGGATTCAATAGAGATGATGGCCAAATCTGAAAGTCTTTCTTGTGTTATATTATTTCTCAAGTAATTTTTAATAATTTTTAATTTACTGATACTTCTTTCACCTGAAGCCACAGAAACAGGTAAGGTTAAAAATCCTTATTGCGAGAGCAAAATTTGAAAAACAGGGAATGAGATCATTTTTGACTAAAATTTCTAATATCTTAATTGGCTGTTTTTTACCTGGAAAAATATCTTTAAATGAAGTTATTTCATTAGAGTTGTATACCGTCTATATCTTTCACAATAGTCCTCTTGTACCTGTAAGTTAATATCTAAGTCCATGCAGGCTTTCATGAGGTCATCATTAGAAATGATGTGAAACTCATACAGAAAGCACAATATTGAATAGCACTTAGATACTAAGGTAAATCTTTTATTTATCGAAGAGATCGCATAATCAAGAACTGCAAAATAGGAAGCAATCTTGAATTGCAGGAAGGGATTTAAAACTGGTTTATCACTGCCCTCGTAATCAAATAAACTAACTTTTTTCTAAACTTCGAGATGGAAAATTCGGGATCAATACCTAAATCTCTAGCAAGTGTTGTTGCTGAATCGACAAATATTTTAAAATTATCGTCAGATCTTTGGGAAACTAAATATTTTTTAAGATTATCTAAGCCTTTAATGCATTTCGCGATGTTTAATTTAGGATTTTGAAGCATTTTACTTAATACATCAATTCTTGATAATAAATCATGCCAAATTAAAATTGAACACAAAAACTTAAATGTTTCAAGACTTTTAATTATTGATTTAGCACCCATTTTTGTTTTCGCGTCTCTGGTGGTATCTTCAATTTAAGCCTTTAATCAATACCCTCTGTGTTTCAGAGGGTATTGCTTTAATGCGGTAATAATGTTTTTTAGCTCTAATTTTAGAGGTCTAATAGCATTGATACGACTTTCCCATTTTGTTTCACTTAACGGTTTTAAAGTAAGAGTTTTTACGTGTTTTTTGAGTAAATCTCATCAATATGGGGACGCAGAAAAGTAATTATATAGGTTTGATTGAAAATCTTTAATAAATAAATCCATTTGAAATAATTTACAAAAATATTGTTTTCTTCTTTGACGTTAATTTAAAGTTATCTTCTATAGTTTGATAAATGTCACTTTATTTTTATTTCGAGAAATTCGTAAAAAGTTTTGCTTGACTGACAGAACTATCTGCGGCCTACGGCCGCCTCTTGTTTTGGCCGCCCGCGTGCAGTGCACGCGCTGCACACCTGCGGCCCTGGCTAAAAGTAAAAATAATAAATGGACGTTAGTGTTAGAAATCCTGGTAGGCCATTTTAAAGAGATATCTTTGTGGCTTAGAATTTACAAGTTATAATAAATATTCTCAAAGACGACTTTAGGCAATTATATGAAGAACTAAATGTTATCGCATGGAACTTCTGGGTAGGCTATCGCTCAGAGTTCACTTTGTAGCTATAAAAGTGAAAGAAACAATAGGTACTCTTATAAAATACTTTGAACGGTTTCATCGTAATTCAAACCGGCGTGTATTTTTAAGACAACTTTAAAATATCGTAAAGAAGATTCTCGTTAGCATTTCTTAAAGCAGGTGTGTTAGAAACTTTTACGAGATTTCAGAGAGCATTCCGCGTAAATACCGCTGTAAGTTGTGCTCAAGAGTTCACATTGGGATATCGCATCTTGTTCCAAGCCAAACATCTAAAATATCACTTTAAGCGATCTGTGTTAGCTGGGTTGTAGCTTATGCAATTTTAACATGATATTTTTCATATTTATATTCGTCCTAAAAGCCTGCCATAGTCATAAGTGTCCTATTATAAAAACCAAAAAGCGCGCTTAAACCTCAAGTTTTTTCATCGGTTCATCGGTGCATCGTGACAGCTTAACCCCGCTATTCTCTAAAAAGTCGTTTACCAACGAGTTCGTCTAATAACTACTCTCGCTATCGATTTCATAACGACTTTCTACACGATAATCCGAAAAATCGCATTCTGTAACGTTGCCATTACGACAATTCTCGTTAGCTTATTACTTTTTAACGACTGGCTGGATATTTGTAAAATCATAGTACACAAGTGGCAATTAAATGTTAAAATTAAAAAAAAAAACGAATAATAAGTAGGTACTAACCTCAACCTCTATAACCAGAAGATTTGTTATTTATAATTAATTTGTACATGCTTGGTGAAACTGTTGTTCCATTGCACAGGAAGAAAAAATAATAACTACTTGTTATGTTTCACAAATTTAATCAGTTTCCTGACACGTGTTTCGACCCTTGCGGGTCATTTTCCAAGGTAAAAAAATAAAGGTAAAGCAATAGATTTGTTATTGTTCTTAAATACGGGTTTGGGTTTTTATATTTTTAATATTTTGGAATTCGATTAAAATAAAGATGAAATAAAAAATAAAGAAAACGAGAGAAGTACTACAGTAGTACGCCATTTACCTAGAGTTCGAGACAAATTAGTTTATAAAAAAACCCACGAACTCCGTAAGAAAACTATAAATTGTTGCCATCGTCTCGGAAACCTAAAAGTGATCGCTGGTATTTCCTATAACTGCCGATTTAAAAGTATGCTCTGCCTTTTGCAATTAACAAAAACTAGCAAAAATTGAAAAAGGACTAAGGTCTGTTGATGCATTCCTTTATTTTAACTAAATTATTAGAGACTGTAGGTGGGAGTACCACAGGGTACAGTGTTAGGTCCGATTCTGTTTTCAATATATTATGTTAATACCCTGTTAAACATTAAAGTAAGTAGAAGAATAGTATGTTATGCAAATGACACCGCACTACTGGTCACTGGAAATTCGTGGGATGAGGCATTCAGGAAAGCGGAATTGGACCTGCACAAAATTAAATATTGGTTGGACTCAAATCAGTTAACTTTAAACATTGATAAAACTAAGTTTGTCTCTTTTTCTATGACTAAGCGCGGAATGGCAAATAAGGATTTCTTAACGCTACATAATTCGACATGTGATACATCTTTGTCTTGCAATTGCAATTTAAAAATTCCATCTTGCAACTCTATTAAATACCTAGGCGTTTTTTTTTGACAAACTTATCAAATGGGATGTTCATGTTGATTATGTTAACAAAAAAATTAGAAAACTTGTATACAGGTTCTCACAAATAAGACATATTTTACCATTAAAATTAACAAAAATGGTTTACTCAGCCTTGGCTGAATCAATTTTAAATTATGGTACCTATTATGTGCTGGGGTTCCGCATGCGACTTTGTTTTTCTTTAAAAATAGCTCAAAAATATGTTATTAAAACACTATTGTTTAAGTCAAAAATGTATCCTACCGAATTACTATTTTCTGAATTAGGATTCCTTAGCATACGACAATTATATTGTATATGAGTTATTCAATTCTCCCTTCAACAAAAAATGTTTAAATCCATTGTGACTCACCCAGTTCAAACAAGGGCTGTCACCAATTTAAATTATTGTACTTCCATTCAGTACTTTTCTTTTACACAAAGAAATATTTACTTTATTAGACCACGATTGCTCAATTATTTACCAATAAATCTCAGAAATAGATCATTAAATAAATCAAATAAAAATAAAATAAAAGATTGTGTAAAACATAATTTATAATGAATATAATGGTCTGGTTTTGGTAAACCACTAAGCTACATTTTTATAAATTATAGACAGTTTATTCTATATTTAAACTGGGGTTAGCTAGGGGCACACACAAATTTCCTAAATTGATCGTGTTCCTAGTTAACACTATTATTATTTTACTGTAATTTGTTTACTGATAAATAAAATACTGCTAAACTCGTCTAAGTAATATTTGTCGGCGCATTCGTGGTGTTTTCAATTTCCATAATTATCGCCGAGCAAACCCAAAAAACGTAAAAACAAACACAAACACCAAAAAAAAGTAAAAACAACACCAAAAACGCAAAGGTTATGTTATAACGACTCTCAATGACGCGTTTTGGGTTGTTGTTAATGGACGACTACATTTGACCGACTTGTCGTTTGTTAACAACGATCCAAATTTTACAGAATACCCTTTATAAAATTGATTGTTATTTTTACGACTCTCGTGCAGTGACGATAGGTAACGATTCCGTTAAATAGTAAATAGGGGGGTAACCTCCTCACACTTCGGTTTTGTCGTGAACTGTTTGCACGATCACCGATGAATCTATGAAATAACACGAGATGTAAGCGTGCCTTAAATAACTCACCAGGCTCTTGGTCTTTTTAAACGGGAGGTCAATTTGCATTTTGAGCAAACGCAAAATGCACCACAGGCCAAATTTTTTTCGGGTATCTCATTCCTAAACGTAGTTTTGTGCCGAGAGCCGACATCTCACTATTTATAGAGGACATTTTATCATGACATATCTATGAACACTTACTTGTAAAATCCTGGCAAACCAGTTACTTTACAGATCTGGTATACTGCCTTGCAGTATTGTTTTGGTATATTAATAAAATACCAATTTTAGTAAGGCATTTGACAAGGTCAATCATAATATTCTTATTGCAAAGCTTGCCGACCTCGGTGTGCAGGGTGATCTCCTTTGCTGGTTTTCATCCTATCTTTTTGGCAGAACTCAGAGGATTACTATTTGTAACTTTTTATCCAGACCAATACTGGTCACTTCGGGGGTACCTCAAGGTTCCCATCTGGGACCCCTGCTTTTCTCACTATATATTAACGATATTTATAAATGTTTCATCTATTCGTATTTTCTTCTCTACGCCGACGATCTAAAAATATATTATGCAGTTTGCTCTGTGGAGGACTGTAAGCGCTTGCAAGAGGACCTCAACAGGGTCGCTATGTTTTGTAAAAAAAATAAACTTTTCTTAAACTATAAAAAATGTTTCAATATCTCCTTTACTAAAAATATTAGTGTTATTATGTTTGACTATTACTTAAATGGTAAACCGTTGAATCGAGTGGCGCAAATCAAAGATCTTGGTGTATTTTTTGACTGTAAGCTTACATTTAACCCGCACATAGACAATGTTGCTAATAAGTGCTCTCGAATGTTAGGATTTGTAGCTAGATATGTAAATATTTTAGATTTGAGAAGGCAATAAAGTCAATTTATTTTGCATATCGCTCATTTGCTGCAAGAACGTCATAAGTAAAATTTCATGTTTTTACAGGAGAATAATAAAACATGGTAGAGTTAAAACAATTATAAATCGAACAGAAAATTTACCATGATTAAGTCTGAAAATATTTACCTGTCAATTATAAGTTATCTAAATAACAAAATATTTGGTTTTAGGCCCCAAAAACGCCAAAATTTTGACTTATGTCGTTCTTACTGATAAAACCCAATTATTAGTGTGTCATAAGTAAAATGTGACGTTCTTCCTTTAAACAAAATGAATTATGATGTTATAACTTTTCAATGAGATTCGGTTTTGCTGAATAAAAATAAAGTCACCTTAAAGCCTTTGTAATTTTATTTAGAATACAAAAATATAGCTCCTGGTACAACAATTAATGTTATTGACACAAGAAAATACGAACGTATGGAACAAATTATTATAACAAATCATAGATTCTGGTAGAATAGCTTATAAAATTTGGGAATGTGGTTTTTCTGCACTAATTCCAGAAGGTCTTGCTTCTTGTTGTCGGCAATTTTTGGTTTTAAACGGAAAGCCCTTGTTAGTGTGATTGTGTCCTTTTTCTTTTTGTTGCGAATTATAGTGGCTTCTTGAAATTCGCCTTCGTATGACTTTTAAAAAAAAAGAGATGTTGGTGACTCTCGCTCTAAACGAAGAACCTTAACTTCAGATATTTTCACTAGAGACATATTCAAAGGCCCTATTTCGGTTGCTAACGCTTTAATGTCAAAGAAAGCTTCAAAACATAGTTCCGTAACATTAAATGGAGCACCAGATTTTTTAGCTGCACGAATTGAAGCGACAAATGACTCTGGCGTATACATGGGCCCACCTTTTAATTGTCGTTTTACTTGACGTTCAATAAGTGAGTCACCGTCATTTTGTGTATGTCCCTTAATCAAGAACTTGTGTGTTATGCTTTTAATATTAAGATGAGTTACTGCGTAAATATAGAGTGCAACCATAAATTTATTTTTCTGCTGACCCGCGCAGTTATCTGAATAAAAGATTACGTCTTTGTCACCATCTAAAGCTTTTTTATTTAAATACTGGAGGACGCAGGTACCTAATTCATTAATTCCTCTATGTCCATTTGATTCGTCCCAAACGAAACAATCTCAGTCATTACTCTTGAGATTGTATATAGTAAAATTAAATACGTTTAGTTTGGATTTGTAATAGAAGACTGATACATCTCCCTTAGGTATTTGCATGACGGCTTGTAAGTCATACACCGCTACCAAAGCATCTGGTTTTTCTTTATCAATTTTCTTTTTATTTCTAGCCAATTATTTTTCAACTAAATGTTGATCGTAATATTCCTTTAATTTTTCCTTATCTTCTCCTTCAGCGTTATCATACGACACGCAGGTTTCACACAAATCTTTTTTTGGGGTAAAAAATGAAATATTAAAATCTTCGGTGAATATTCTATTAAACATTATGTAGTTTATGAAGGGTAAATTTTTTTCTTTGCAATCATTTATGTAATCCTTATGTAGATCTACGATAGATTTACTGCCATCGATAAAAAGTTTGGACATATTGGCACGCGTATAGTGGCTTTCTACTTTGGGTATTTTTTCAATAAAATTTCGAACTCCTTCTTTTAGAGCTGGATCTATTTTTTTCCGTTTGCCATGCTTTCCTCGGAAATCTTCATCCACTAAAACGGTTGCCACTTTATTGCGCTTTTCTTGAACGGTACGAATATTACGGTCGTTACGATCTAAGGTATTTTTAAAAAATACCTTGCATTATGATCTATCTAAATAATTTAAATAACAAATTGATCCAATGTGCTCAGTCCCCTATAAACAAAAAAAAAGCGTAACTGACAAATTTAATATTCGAAAAACCATTCATTAATATCATCAATACGGACATAAGTAAAAATAATTCGTATTTCTATTTTGATTTAGCCTATTTTTTGTCTGCTATAGAGACATAATGTAGTATACTTCAGAAAACAAAGATAAAACAGAGAACAATTTTATTTGTAATACCGTCTTAATGTAAATACTACAATAGTAAATAAGATATTTTTTTACAATATCGTCACAAGTTGAAATAATACGGTGCTAATATTTATTTGTTTTTTCATGTATAACGACACAACCCCAAATACTATGTTGTGCATTTAAAAATATTGTAGATTATTGTACTTACCTTGCTAGAACAGAGTCGCAACACTAAATAATACACTGTTTTTGAAATTTCAACGATACGTCTAGTACAAAAGCTACTGGTCAACTGAGATATGACATTGTTGCCGTTAACATAAGAAGGGGAGGTAAACATAATACACAGGTACATCTGACATCTAGCGGTGACTAATGCAAGCTGAGATGTGACACTCTACCAGATTAAAGGGCTATTGTTTACCACATTTACTATGGTCGTAACTTAAAAGTTACAAATTTTGAGTTATGACGTTCTTGCAGCAAATGAGCGATATGTTTATAGTAGATTAAATTTCGCTAGTGTTGTATGGAATCCATATTATGAAAAAAATAAAGTTAGACTTGAACGTTTGCAAGGTAAATTTTTAAGATTTTTAAGTTGGCGAGTTAATGGGGTGTACAATGTACCTAGTATCTCTGTTGTAAGAGAACAATTTGGATTTGCAACTCTGGAAACCCGAAGAATACAATCAGATTTAGTTCTTGTTTATAAATTCATGAATAATCTTTACAACGCGCCTCATCTCCTCCAACAGTTTTCTCTGCGTGTACCTTCTAGAACTACTAGACAGCAGTTTTATTTTCATTTGACCCGAACAAATACTAATCTAGGCGTAAACGCCCCCATAATTAGACTCAGTTTTTTCTATAATATGTATTGTCAAAACATTGATCTGTTCTCTACTTCATTACTACTGTTCAAGAAATACCTTAAGCGTACTTTAGTATAATTTAAAACTTTAGGTTATAATTTATTAAGATCTTGTGCAATTTTATTGAATAATTATAGATAAATAGTTTTATGAAGAACTCTAGTGAATAGTGGATACTGTTTTTGGGTAGTTTTACCTGTTTGTATCCTTAATTTCTAAATAAATAAATAAATATTGTTTACAAAACAAGTAAAAACGTTTATATTTCGTTATTATTTTCACAATAAGCTAATATTTTTTTATCATTCTAATGTCAAAATTAAAAAATTGTCTTATTATATTTTCTTATTTTCACTTGCTACCGCTAGGAGGCAGTGGCGTAGCCATAGGGGGGTCAGGGGGGGGGCGGTTGACCCCCCGCCCCTGGCTTGGCGCCCCTTTGCTACTTAAATAAAATTAAAAAATCGGTCTTATTTGAATTTTAATAAACTAAACACAGAACAAAATACCAAAAAATCTCAAAGCATGTAAATGTCCGTTTTAAAATAAATGGCAATTTAATAATTGATTAATATAAATCATTTTGCGCTTTGTGTCAACAATTAAAAAATAAAAGATTACCCTAAGAACAGATGAGATACTTCCGTATCTTATTTCAAATAAGCTTGAAAGTTCATTCCCAAATATATGCATTATTTACACGGTATACCTTACTATTGCAACGAACAGTGCCAATGCGGAAAGGTCCTTTAATCGGTTAAAAAATATTAAACCTTATAATCGCTCGACAATGACGGAACAACGATTAAATGGCATAGCTATATTAAACATAGAAAGTGATTATGTCAAAAATTTAGATCTTTCTAATGTTTTAGATGATTTCAAAAGCGTTAAGACTCGTCAAATAGCTTTATAGTTATATAAAAACATTTTTTAAATAATTGATTGAAGTTGTGTAAGGTTAGAATATTAAAATATTTTTAGTTTTGTGTTTATTTTTGATTGTTTAGTACTAACTTAATTTTATTATAAAAGGATTTATTTTTTGTTTTATTAAAATTAAAATAGTTTAACTGTTAAATGAAAAAAAACGTAATATTATATCATAAAAAGCATACAATGCATTTTTTTACCCGATGTTAAATTATTATGTTTTTTTAGCTGAAATTTAAAACACGTCTTAGTTTGGAAAAATATACTTCTCTTCTATTGTCACTCACCAATAATTTAATAAAAGCCTTTAATGGTGCTTAATACCATGCCTTATTTTTTTTGTCAATATTTAACTGAATCTGGATTAAAAAAAAAAACTATATGCCCCCCCTCCCCGCTCCACAATCCTGGCTACGCCACTGCTAGGAGGCAGACGTTGCCACGTCTTGCGGACTCTATACCAGTGTAGAATATTCCGAATAATATATATACTGTTCTGTTATGCAACCTTACTGACTGCAGAAATAGGTTAACACTACAAATTTTCCTAGAAAATAAACTAAGAACTACTTCCGAAACGTGAGCCCTAAGGTCTTCGTCCCATACGTTTTTACAAAATAGCACGTTCGTCGGAGCTACAATCCGAATATTTTATTTGTCTTCTAGCCAGAAAAGCATATTTTTCTTTGTCTTTCGTTCAAGTGGTAGCATGCGTCCATTTCTCTCTTGCTCACGGGATTTATTCGCACTAATATTTGTACGGAAAAAGAAACGAGAGCCGCGGTACGAGCTCGCTTGACATGCAGGGATGTACAAAAAGTTGACTCGTGCCTATGCACATAATATTCGAGGGATATTTTAGAGGTTAGAATAATAATAATAATAATAATAATAATAATAATAATAATAATAATAATAATAATAATAATAATAATAATAATAATAATAATAATAATACACGAAACAAACAAAGTCTGGCTGAAAGGATATATTTTTAACACGCTTTTATTAGCTTCACCTGTATGTTTGTTTGTCCGTAACCGACTTCTTTGAACCCGATTTTGACCCACTTTAAACGGTCAGATTTAATTTAAGTTTTGTAGACTTATCAAGAACCGCTGACAATATAATAATCTACACGCAAAAACTGCTTCTGTCAAATTTTGACAGCTGTCAGGTATAAAACGAAGAAGCGATTTGGACGAAACAAATTATGAGGTCGTATAGTATATATATGCGATGCGGAGACTTTGGGAAAAATTAACAAAAAATTCTCCTGTCAAAATTTGACAGCTGTCAATATGTCAAATCGTTTTTAAAAAAATGATATTAAATGAAAAAACTATAAGGTATATTGACGGTGGAAAGTTGAAAAAAATACGGAAAAAAATTCTCTTGTCAAAATTTGACACCTGTCAATATGTCCGAATTATTACAATAATACTGATAGTACTGAAACAAACCTGGGGTAGTATAGATATTGTCGCTAAGAATAAAGAAAAATTAAAAAAAAAATTCTACTCGTCAAAATATTTGGAAAATTTTTGTCATTTGTTCGAGTTCGTTCGGGTTTGTATGTATGTTTGCTTGTAACCGACTTCTTTGAACCCGATTTTGACCCACTTTAAACGGTCAGATTTAATTTAAATTTTGTAGACTTATCAAGCAAGAACCGCTGACAAAACAATAACCTACTAATCTAGCTCAATCTACTCAAAAAATTTTTTCTTTCATAACAATAACTTAAACCAAAAAATGAAAAATAAATATAGTTTAAAAAAACTAAAAAACACGCTTTAATAATTAATCAAACTAAAAAGCTGAAAATAAATATAGTTTAAAATAATTATTGAAATTCTTAATATAGGCAGAAAATAATAATGAACTATAAACATTAGTATTATTGTGAAAAAAGCGTGGGTCGCTTTGTGCTATATTTTTCGTATATCGAGCACCCCACGCTTTTTTCACAATAATACTAATGTTAATCGTTCATTATTATTTTCTGCCTATATTAAGAATTTTAATAATTATTTTAAACTATATTTATTTTCCGCTTTTTAGTTTGATTAATAATTATTAAAGCGTGTTTTTTAGTTTTTTTAAACTATATTTATTAACTTAATAAATATTAAGTTACATGATAAAAGATTTATTTGGGGTGGTCATTGACCAAACGGAAGAGCCGCAGCCACAACTGTTACTTAGTCACTCCTGGGCAAGCTTTTCAATTAATAATTTAATATTTATTTAAATATTTTAGTTACAACACGGTGGTCCACGTTCATCGATCCGTCACGTAGGAGACCTTGGCAATATCGAAGCAAGAGACGGTGGGGTAGCAGAAATAGTGACCATAGATCCCCTAATGTCACTTTCAGGGGGTCCCAGAGGAATAGTGGGAAGAGCATTGGTAGTCACCGAAAATGAAGACGATCTGGGCCGGGGTGGGAATGCTAACAGCCTGGTGGATGGGAACGCTGGCAAGGCGATAGCTTGTGGAATAATAGCGTATATAAGATAGAATTTAAAGTAATTTAGATTATACATACACACATAGGTTTAGGCAGATATTAAAAGACTGTGATTCATATTTAAAAAAGTATCGGTCCGACAACCTCACTTTCTTAGCAAGACAAACCTTAGAAAAGTTTTAGGAAAAACTGTTGTTAGTGTTGCAAAATGACATAATACATATTTTGTTTTTAAACTAGTACCAATAATATCTAGTATATTATTTAACATCCGTATAATGTACGCCATAATCATCAGATTATATTATGGTTATAATGATACGCTAGTCAAATTCTATGCTTTATACAGTGTGGTTGTTTAAATGTGCAACATATGGGCATTTTTCTTATTACCGATTTCTCAGAAAATTGTATTCTTGATAAAACTTGGTGCATGTTCGATAATCAAATTAGGTGCACTTGGAATGGTTGCAAGTCAAACGGCGTACAGGGTAGGCCAAAAAATATAAAACTTGCACAAGAATAAAGTTTTTTAATAAACAATTAAAATTAAAATTTTGCACGTTAAACGATAGTTTTTTAATTAGCATACTACCCTTACTAATGTTTTATCTTATTAAAAATAATTTTTAGGATATTTTAAAGTTGTGTTTAATATCGTTGCAACAAACATAAAGTTTGTGATTCTTTAATAAATTAAAAATTCAAGTAAATTTTACAAATATGCTTGAATTTGAACAAAGATATGTGAAATTGATTTGATTTTGATTAATTTATGAAGATTTTTATGGTGAATATAAAAAAAAAATTTTTTGGGAAATTATTAATGTTTTTTAAAAAAATATATATTTTTATTTTAGGAGGTCAAGTTTTTGAATCTATGTATAACTTTTAGTTCTAAACAAGTTTTCTTAACCCATTAACGCCCAGCGTCATCGTTTGAGGACACCTAAAATTATTTGTTTTTGTATTACTAAAAGACAATAAATCAAATCTATTTTTAGCATAAGTGCAAGTGCACCAATTTAGCTTTGCCTGAAAAGGTTTAGTTACGCCGTAAGTTCTATACAAGTCAGTCATTTTATTTTTTGAAAATCTTTTATTTTTAGTGTTTGGTCTATAAGTGTAGTTTGTGGTCATATCTAATACAATATTTGGAGGTACGCGATAATTTTTTTAATTAGAAACGGTAAACACATATCTTTTGTAGTATTATATTGCGCTTTTATAATTTGCTTTAGAATTTTAAAAAATCATTGAAAAATTATAGCGTCCTCAAATGAGGACGCTGGGCTAATTGTGATATTTTATTTTTAAGTACTAGCCAATATGAGTACATCAAGACAAGTTTTTTAAACGCTTGAAGAGGCTGTTGATTACTTGTATTCGGAACAAATCGAAGCTGATCTAGTAGTTTTACCACCGGAAGTTCTTGGATGCACCAGTTGTATTAGATGTTGCAGGACAATTGGAAATAGACTTGCAATCCGATGATGATGACATTCCCTTATCAAGCTGTGCCAGGCGGGCACCGCCACTTTCGCATTAACTGCAGTCGAATTCCTTGGGCGATAGGAAAATTACATGTGAAGACAATATCAATAATGAGAACCCAGATGTACCTGTTGGAGAACGAATGTAAATAAGTTTACCGTCCGATGACGTCCCATCAGCAAAAGTCCTCGCATTTGTTAGACAATAGAAAAAAAGAATCCGCTCAAAAACGAAGAAAAACCACAAAAATTGAAAGGGAAGGTTTGATGAGAGGAATCATATTATGGGTAAAAGAGACAATCAACGTCGATGCCAATTCGTTTCGTATAAAGGAAAACCGCGTACCTTTTGCACAAAATGTGATCCAACCCTGTGGATTCCATGTTTTCCAAAATTCCACGACAATCTTTCTATCCCTAATTTTGACATTTTTAGTTTTATTTTAAAATTTTTACATTTGTTTTTCGTAATAAAGGACTTTTTATACTATTAATATCATAAAAAATTTTGTTTACCAAATTTATCATACAACGCCCAGCGTCCTCATATGAGGACGACCCTTAAAACCAAAACTGGGTAAAAAAAAATTATATAACCACTTAGACCTTAACTACAATACCATCCGAGTTACCTCTAAGAATATTTTCGAATTTGGAAAGAAAAACATAATTTGGGCGTTAATGGGTTTTAATAAGATTTTGCTGAATTTTCTGAAATAGGGGAACTTTATTCTAGTACAAGTTTTATATTTTTTGACCTACCCTGTACGCCGTTTGACTTGCAACCATTCCAAGTGCACCGAATATGATTATCGAACATGCACCAGCTTTTATCAAGAATAAAATGTTCTGAGAAATCGGTAATAAAAAGAATTCCCATATGTTGCACACTTAAACAATCACACTGTATACCAACATACGGATCATATTTTAATGTTGTTGCTTATTTGTGGCTCTTGTATTATTACGAATTCATAATAACATTTAATGTTTTATGGGAAGTTATAATTGTACTAGTTGTATTATGAAACGACGGTCAAGCAAAGATATACTACGCATCTCATTCATTAACGTAGCTTTGTGCCGAGCCGACATCTCACTGTCTATAGAGGACATTCTATCATATGACATGTCTATGAATGAAACTTGTAAAATAAAAACCCTGGCACTAAACCAGTTACTTTACAGACCTGGTATTATATTGTCGTTGTACGTAAAAACGTTTAAATTTTATTATTTTCACAATAGCCTAAGATTTTCTTTATAATTCGTCAAAAATTGACATATTACATTTTCTTATTTTCACTTGTTACCGCTAGGAGGCAGACGTTGTCACATCTTACGACGAGTTGATCAAGACCGAGATGTGCCGTTAGTTCTGCGCATGCGTGTGAATTCTGTCAAATTTATTTAATTGTTTTGATTTTGAATCCTGTTTGTAGTTTTGTCAGTTATTGGTTTTTTGAGAAAAATAGAGGTGAAGTATTTTCAAAAGTGATTTTTTCAACATGAAATTCATTTGTGAAACTTGTGGAAAAGATTTTGCGCTAAAAGGATCTCTAAATAGACACTCCAGACTTGTTCACAAAGAAATCCCCAACAATTCCAAAAACTTTTATTTAGGTGGGGAAGCAAAATGTGATCATTGATATAGACGTAATCATGAATTTGTGAAACATTTACAAATGATACACCTATTAAATATCGAACAAATTTTATAAAACAAATTGGCCATTTTGTATTTTTGCTAGTATTTTTCATATTTATATTTTACTCCGACTATAAATTTATCAAACAAACCTAATTGTATACAAACATACACAAATTTTTTTGTGTAGTAGTAGTTATTACTTATCAATAAAGAAATTAATTGCACGAATTTTGAATATGTTTCTATTATGATTATGATGAGTAAAGGCTCGTGTAATTTTGAATTTCCCGGCGAAGGAAGGAAAGAGGCGTCAAGTCAAACGCATGTGCAGAGCTAACGGCACATCTCTGTTTTGATCATCTCGTCATCTTACGCCAGTGTGGAATATTCCGAATAATACACCTATATACTGTCCTGACCGTAAACTTAAATTTTTGATTGGCTGCCAGCAATCAGCTTTCCCTAAAACCGGCATTTTGCGCCACCATTGCACTGGTAAATTCTCAATAGTTACTAATTAAGTCAATTTAATAATAATAAATAGCTCAAAATCGGTGTATATTTTCACCTGGTTTCATTGTGGAACTCGTGAGGAACCTGGTGGACCTTTGCATTTGACGTCTTGTCGGCTTGTGAGATATCTATCTTGCTTTCTCATCGTTGGTATTATACTTTTAAATTGTTAATATTTTAGTTTGTTATCCATGTAGGTAATACTTGCATTTGAATACTCTGTCTGTCTTCATATACATACATATATAATATACAACATGTATGTACATCATATGTATAAAATGTAGATACTTAAATGGTTATAAAATCAAAGCCTAAAGGTAAACTAATAAATTTATAAAATCGCAATAAAGTGGGTTTTCAGGACAAGTTCATATAATCGTTGCATTACTTACCTGTTATTCAAGAATGTTACGTAATTGGTTAAACTTGATCTTTAAAGGTAAAAATGGTTGTAATTAATTATTATCAAAATAAATTATACTTATACCTATTTAGTTTTCGTTTCATTTGTAATTTTTTAAAATGTTCTAATAATACATTTTTTAATTCCTATAACTATTAAAGATTGTTTTGTTCTTCTCCGCCAAACGGGGACTAAAATGGGTCATTTAATTCCAAGGGACTAAAGTGCGTTCTAGCAACATATATTTAATAAAAGGTTAAATTTTAGAAATTACTATTATTCACTTTTTTATATTCAGTTAGATGTTTATGTTTGTACTATTTACAATATTATATAGTCGATTTGGTTCTTCCTTAGTATGCTGTATGACGCTGCTTGATGAAGAACTACATGCGAAAGCTCTAAAATCTTGTTCAAAAGCTTGTCTGGAAGTGTTTCCTGAAGGTCCAGCAATTTGGAATGGTTTCACGTCACCATGTCCCAAAGTTTTGTCGGAAATAAATGTTTATTATAATAATTTTCAACGTACTCCTCGGCTACCGACAGCTGCTGATTTTCATCCTCTATGCCTTTAACATTAGCAAATAGAGTTAACTTTTTCTTAAAACAAAGCGTTTTGACATAAGCCAACGACATTTGACATTAACAGCTGATCTGGTTTCGTCGTTAAAGTTCCCAGATCAGCAGTGGGTCGTAGCAAGCTCACGCGTCAGGTTGCGTCATATTATTTTCTTTCGACTTTGGTGTTTTTAAGTGTTTCTGTGGCTGTTTTTTGTGTAGTGTGTGTTTTAAACATTTTACTTTTGGATTTTATATATTTCAGAGACAGATTTTCTTCGTGTTTATTATTTAAGTTTAATAGTAAGTACAAACACCATTTTGGTTAACTCATCTATTATGAAATTAATAAAGTGCCTAGTTAAACCATTTACTTATCGTTATATACAGGATGTCTCATAACTACTGGGCAAATACAGCAACAAGAGATAGTAGACTCGAAAATATGTCATTTTTATGCTTAAGAACGCACGGTTAATTTTCAATAAATATGTTTCGTTATAAAAGGTGTTTATTTAAATGTTTCTTGCCATCTAGCTTTAAGGGTCATTATCATTCAAAAGGAAACTTTGAAGTCTCTCAAGGTTTTTTTGGACAAATATATCTGCTAAGAATACCATAATAATTTTAATGTTATAAATAAACAATGCTTTATTTATATTATTTATTTAAAATATTAAAATCTTTATTTTACTTGCCAAATTCTGTTAATTTAATGCACTAAAGTCACCACCGTTATCGGTCTCCCTCCCTCTTTTTGTATATAATATGCAGCATAAAAATGTTATGAATTAAAGTTAATAAACATAATTCCTATTCTTAATTACTGAGAGCTAGACGCCACTAAATATAAGAAAATTATATTTTATATTATATAATTTATTTATTTATTAGTATTTATCTGCCTGTCGCTACACCTTGCATCATTTCCGTTATCAAGGAAGAAATTC
Source organism: Polydrusus pterygomalis (assembly GCA_963969555.1). Classification (NCBI taxonomy): domain Eukaryota; kingdom Metazoa; phylum Arthropoda; class Insecta; order Coleoptera; family Curculionidae; genus Polydrusus; species Polydrusus pterygomalis. Next base: position 110,658,471 of record OZ018377.1, on the reverse strand, counting down.
AAATTATATCCGGCAGGTGGCGCATCTACCGTTCCACCCAAATGCAGAATTCTTGAAAAACCGGTTTAGTATGAGACCGACTACGAAGCGGTGTACTACTGTTGTTCGCTAGTGAAATATTTCGTGATAAAGTGCGTTTATTGGCAGATGTAAAGCTTGTCTGGTCATCACCGTGATCAAGTTTTCTCTGGTAATTACCAAAGAAAAGAAAAGAAAAATAATATATTTTAAAGTACTATGGATGTTAGTAATGAAATATATATACACACTTTATTTTTTTATTAATTTTGTATTCTTAAAACCTAAAATAATGAAATTTCGTCACCTCCGTTATCTTACCTCCGTTATCATTTAATGGTAACGGAGGTGATGGATGATAACGGAGGATATATTTTCTAACATATTAACACAGGACAACTATTTTTTTTTATTTATTTAGATTTGCAATGGCCAAAAAAAGTCAAAGTGTTCAATAGATGCAGCCGCTGAGAGACGAAGAGAACAATGTTAGGTTGAATATGATGCGAATGAGAGAAAGAATAAGAAACGATGCTACGAAACACGAAGAATGTAAGGAAAAGAAGGACAGCGCTATTTTAAACGGAAGGATAGTGGAAAAATTAAAATGATTTCGGATATGAGTAAGAGGCAAAAAAGGGTTAAACGAAAGGACTGGAAAAAAACGTTCTCAAAAATATAGAATAAATCAAAAGGAAACAGCAAGGGTGGAAGAACTGTTAAATGCAAATACTCCACTGCCTAGCCCAAGAATCCTTGAAAACATTGATGTCCTTAATAATGAAGATGATGACTATAATATTCCAACTAGACAAGCAAGAAACAATCATGAAAGATTAAGGAAAGAAAATAGAGAGTTAGAAGCGCAAATAAGTAAACTTAAAAAAATAATAATAAAATATAAGAAACGTACAGAAAGAGCAAAGAAAGTGCCAAAAAACCCTGATAGTCCAAATGTAAAAGTAAATAAACATTTAGAAGGTCAAAAAAAATGTTCCAGAAGTGGTAAAACGCAAACTACCGTGAGGTTATTTCAAGACAAGTAAAACATAATTTAAAAGAAACAAGCAGCAATAATCAAAAACGGAATATGCTAAACTTCATTTAATGGCAAATTAATTTAAAAAATACAAATTTGTAAAGGAGCTAGCATCAATATCTTCTCCGAAATTATTAAAAAGGAGTAACCGCAACCAATATTATTTTTCTTTGGTAGAATTAAGCCAGATCAGCCCTTTAGAATAGATTATTTTTGTTACATTGTATCTCCGTTATCATAAGGTCACCTCCGTTATCACGCCTTTCCATTTTTTTTACATATTTTTGACATTTTTTAATATTGAGCTCGGCGAGAACTCTAATGTAATAGAGTATCTTCTCATAATTATAAATAAAGTAAAAGTTTTCAAATTCAAAAATTATTTGATATTCATAGTTTTTTTTTCAAATCCTAAAAAGGTCCCTCGCAATGATAATGACCCTTAAACGCAATTATCTCAAAAACGAATTGAAATATCGAGATTAATAAACTACAACTTTTTTACGTATAAAAGATCCCTCTTCCATAATTTGAAGTTAAGCGGTCAGAAATGTGAGAGACAAAAAATGTATGCGAAAATTTATCAAACTCATATTGTGTAGCTAGCGTTCTCTAGTAGGGGGTATCTTAAAACTCATTATGGAATCCTCCTTCTTGCCCTCAAAAACATAACTACACCCAATTTGATTCATATCCGTTTAACATCAAATCGTCGCTCATTTTATAAAGTAAATATTTACTTGGATCACCCTGTATCTCTTTAACTGTATAAGAAATGAAATGAAATTACATATTTTTAAGTCCACTATCTCCTGTTGCTGTATAGACCCTTAGTTACGGGACACCTTACATAATATATCCATATATTAAAATTCCCACAAAAGTAACAATACCAAAAGGGTTCCCAATATTGTGTTTTAATTTGTGCACCACAAAGCTTACACCTCGCAATAAATGTTGTTTTCTTCTTTTCCTTTAGTTTTATAATGTTTTCACATTCTTATTTTGGTAGATACGAGTCTGTCAATATTTTATTTTATTAACAATAAAATTAGTATGTACGCTATATCTTTACAAAATATTAAGACCCCTTTCTGTAGCCAACCGCTTAACGTAAAATAAACCAGATTTCAACAGGGTGTCATTAATGACAGATGATGCGGCGAGTTCTTAGTTTAATTTGACAAAAAAGTCAGCTAATAAGTGGCAGACGTTTGACGAAAGCAATGTCCAGTGTATATTATTGGATGGATTTAGAAATGCTGCTGCTTTTTGCGGTAGTTTTTCTAATATATTTTTATCGATTGGCTGCGTGGTAGTACATTAATCGTTTTGATAACGAACGAAAAATCTCGAGTGAGGGGTCTAAAGCCTTTCTTAAAGCCATACTTCTGACAGATTTCAGTGAAATTGACAGTATTTTTAACTGAATTTTTAACAATAAAGTTCCAATCGATCTTTTTTTTTTTTTATTTATTTATTTTACGTCGGCCTTTTTCCGCAACGAGGCCAATCACCGACGCCAGTGAATTTGTCACACACTATCTGGTAATTTTGCCGAATCCCTCTTTGTCGAGGGTAGGGTTCTTTAACGTGCCAACATCCATGACACGGGGCCCACAGTTTAACGTCTCTTCCGAAAGACGGCGCCACCTCTTAAACCAAATTCCAAATTTAACATCGACGTTGCCGGCACCGGGAATGGAACTCGGGCCTACGATCTGTAAGGCTGTAGCGCTAACCACTAGACCACAACGTCGACCCAATCGATCTTCATTTTGGTATTTTTAATATTAATCAACACTAAGTGACTCAAGCCACTATGGCCCCCGTTACCGTTTGTTGACAACGTTTTATTTCTTAAATAAAAAAAAATGCACTTCCTATTGAAGCCATGCGACTAGATAAATCAATTCTATACTTTCCTAGGTTTCGTTCAATACCACAATTTTGATGTACTTATTTAAAAAATGTAATAACTTACCATTAATTTTGTGAAACGTGTCGAATGCACGAAAAATCGATACATCTCAATACACACCTTAAACATAACTGAAGGGCAGCTCTGTCAATTTTAGCATCCTGGTCCCCTTTGTTAGTACCGTTCGAGCACAAATTATTTGCACCAAACAGCGCCTTGCATCTGGACGTAATGCGTAGCCGTAGAGCTTAATACCTGTTGGGTGTCAGTAACTACCTGAATTAACAATCAATCAGTTATTCCGTCATCTTTGACAGTCGTTACAAGTAATTTGATTCATCGCTAATTTTTCCAATTTCTTGAACAATTCACACCATGGGCTTTACGAAACAGCACAAAACATTCATCGTTGAAGCGTATTTTCGAAACGGGGTTAGAGTAAATGGTGAGTGGCAATACAATCCTGGTTTGTGCATGGACGATTTTCACGAACATTTTCCTAACGTTGCTTTTATTGCTGGGGATTTATATCATTGCCTGAGAAGAACCGTGGCTGTGTTTAGAGAAACATGTTCTATACAACACAAAAAAGGAGCAGGAAGACCATCTGTAAGAACAGAAGAACTTGTTGCAAACGTTCGTAAAATAATGCAAAATACGCCAACAAATTCTATAAGACGCCTGTCCCAAGAAGTGGGAAGATCTTATGGAACATGCAGGACTATTCTTAAGAAGCAGCTAAATTTATTTCCTTATAAAGTGCAAGTATTCCAAGAAATACAAGCCGCGGGTTTTGAAAGATGCAGGAATTACTCTCAATGGTTTACCCAAAATTTATTGAAGAGAAATGATTTATTAGACCTGACATTTTTTTCGGATGAAGCCTGATTCTACCTCTCCGATTATGTGAATTCTCAGAATACACGCATGTGGAGTAGTGAAAATCCCAATTTTTTTGTAGAGTCCACATTGCACCCTCAAAAAATCGGTGTCTGGTTAGCTGTTTCCCGAAAAAGAATTGTTGGTCTTTCCATGGCACAGTTACAGCACAGCGGTATAGAGACAATATTTTGAATCCATTTGTGGAGCAATTACTTGAGGACGAACTACGTTTTGGATATTTTCAACAGAACGGTGCAACCGCCCATACAGCCGCCGAAACTATTAACTACTTACGCAATTTTTTCGACGACAGATTGATCAGTTTTCGATCAGACATTGAATTCCCACCTAGATCACCTTGTTTAATGGGTTTGGATTACTTCGTGTTTCCTCATTTAAAGAACACTATTTTTAAAACACCAGTTGCAAATTTAGAACAATTACAAGAAAGGATTATCCAAAAATGTGGTAACATTTCTCCAGAGATGCTGGTCAACACTTTCGAAAATATGAAGAGACGTGTGAATTTATGCTTGGAGCCAATTTGAGCAATTTATGTAATTATTTTTCTTTTTCTTTCTGTATATTCTTACTTTGTTAATTTTGTAAACAACAAAAAAAATGTGTATTTGTCTATTTATTTTATTACTCATTAGTTTGGCATATCATCTCATAATACGAATTTAACAAAATTTTAACCTAGATTTGGTTAGATATATCGTCCCCATATCAATGTGATCTAAACCAAGCACTACGTTTTTTAATCCAAGCCCTCTTTGATGCAAATAATTTCTGCTCGCACGGTATATTGACTATATTAGCTTATACCCTTTGTTTTTTCTTTTCAGTGGCACAATTAACGTGTGGAATTTGCCGATTTGATCGATATTATTTTTAATATTGAACAAGTCTTTGGCATGGAATAATGTGCCCAAAGCGTTGAATGAGAGAAAGTCCTGGATTTGTCTGTGAAAATCACGAGTAGGGCATCTTATCAATCTATACCATCTTAAAAATGCCTCATACTGCGCTTCATATATTTTTCTCGATTTTGTCGGGTTTGTTTTAAATCAAACGTTTCCATTTCGACAGTGAGCAAAATTAATGATGTTTAAAACTTGTTTATTTATACTGGTAACTAAGTAGACTAATAAAATATTTGACTGGTACTGGGTTACTTGCATTAAATTGAGACATTATCAGGTGCTTATATATTTATACCTATAAAGTCAAATTACTAGGAACTCCCCGCATCACTTGTCATTAATGGCACCCTGTCTGGTATATTTCTCGTTAAGCGGTTGGCTACAGGAACAGAACCGGACTAAGTTCTTTTACCTTCGCATTCCTTTAAATTTTGTAAGGGAGTCTTAATATTTTGTAAAGATTTAGAGTAGTTAATATTGACGGGTCCGTACCTGCCATAACAAGTATGTGAAAACATTATAAAATTAAAGGAAAAGAAGAAAACTACGTGTATTTCTTTTAATAGTTATTTACAAAAAGCAAAAATAGGTATTTATGTATTTATTATACAAGGGAAAAAAGTAATACAATTTTTGCGAGGTGTAAGCTTTGTGGTGCCCGACTAATTAAAACACCATATTGGGAACTCTTTTGGTATTGTTACTTTTATGGGAATTTTGTATGGGGATATAATATAGGGTGTCCCGTAACTATATTTCTGACCACTTTACCTCAAATTATGAAAGAGGGATCTTTTATATGTAAAAAGTTGTACTTCATTTATCTCAATATTTCAATTAAAGGTTTAACGCACTTTATTGATTTGATAATAGATGAGATAACCAAAATGGTGTTTGTACCCACCATTAAACTGAAATAATAAACACCAGAAAATCTGTCTCTGAAATATATAAAATCCAAAAGTAAAATGTTTAAAACGCACACTACACAAAAACAGCCACAGAAACACTTAAAAAACACAAAAATCGGAAGAAAATAATATGACGCAACCTGACGCGTGAGCTTGCTACGAACCACTTCTGATCTGGGAACCAGATCAGCCAATAATGTCAAATGTCGTTGACTTCTGTCAAAACGCCGTGTTTTTAGAAAAAGTTAACTAGTTTCCGCAATCTCAATAATAGTGAACATCGAATTTGGGATACCCTGTACAGATAACATGACATAGAAACATTCCTTTCCAATTCAACGTAGGTAGTATATTTATTTGAGACATGACATGATCATAATATTAATACTATTTTTACTTTGTTTACGAAACAGAACACAGTTTAAACAATTAAAAGATAAGTAACATACGCATGTACCATCGAATATATTAATCTCTTATCTGAGACGGTTCGTTTTCGACAAATAATAATAATCACAAACTTTTATTTGAAGTGTAGCCAAATTAATTTTATAAGATACAAAGGTATTTAATCTATACTTATGTACTGGATGAGACCGGTAACCGTTAACCTTACAGCTGTCGAAAAAAATGTCGTTAGTAAATACTGCCAAGAGAAATCGTTGGAAAGTATTTTCAAATTCGTGCAATATCCGCTAGGGGGCGCAACACACATGATCAAATTGAAAATTAAGTTTTCTTTTCATGTTGTCCAATTACCTATTGGTTTGGGCTGAAGCGATTTTAACAAACTTAGTCTTATTCGATGGAGTGTTTCTTTCTCTATGCATTGCTCCTTTTTTATTTTTAATTAAACCTTAGTTTCTTCGCTAGAGAAGGCATTTTCTAAAATATCGACAAGTAAAGTTTTTCTTCTTAAATCCAATGAATGATATTTACATTTATTTTTTGATAGAAAAATAGAGATTAAAGGCTCTAAACGTCAGTTAAAACCGAAGCTCTCTAACGTTTTTCTAACCAAAAATATTAAGGACAAAAGTTAGAAGTTGGTATAGATAAGCTTGCCAATATACAACGCAATGGAAGCCATTGTTATATTCGAAAAAGTAAAATATAATAATATTCGGGTAAAACATTTCAAAAGCCTCCTTATCTTTTATAACCATTTTATTTGGCGTGGTAGTATATTTTTGTTAAATTTACCTTTTGTTTTTGTTACCTATGTATTATTACTATAACTTTTTTTAACTAGGTATTTATTTATTTGTTTTTTAAAAGCACTTTATTTGATGATATTTTCCCCTCTAGCGAGAAAAGTGGGTATTAAGTAAAACTCGATCAAGGCGCAATGGATAGAGAAAGAAAAACTCTATCGAATAAGGCCGAGTTAGTGAAAATCCGTTCAGCCCAAACAAAGTTACCAGTTTTTATATAAATCAAACAATGACATTCTCCCACCATTTAATTTTAACAAATATAAAAAAAAAATTTTCAAAATTATCAAAAAATAACTGTTTTCAGTATCTCTTAATTGGGCAACATAAAGAAAAAAGGCTAATTTTTTTTATTTGATCGTGTCTGTTACGACCCCTAGCGATAATCTCAAGAACTTGGAAATAATTTCCAACGATTAACTTTAAGACAAGGCCTGTTCTTTTTTGGCCACCCAATACTTTTAAAATTAGCAGACACTAAAAAGGTAAACATACCTAAAATAGAAAAAGGTCAGCCATTTTATTAAAAGTTACATGGGGAATTAAGGGATTATCTATTTATCGTTAAACATATCCCAAATTCATAATTGGTATACAGCTGATTGATTAGTTTAAAATAGGCGGCATTTAAACATTAATGCTAACGTTAGTTTGTCATTCTTTCATCACTTTATTTTTTAACTGTACAAGGTAAACAATAAATTGAAATACAATGGGCCCGACAGTGTTTTAGGTTAACGAAGTCAGAGAGTATTTTACGTTTTCCGAGAGATGAAAAGCCGCGTAAAAATTTGAGTTTGTGAGTTGTGTATTAAAGAAAAAGACAATATAATGTAAGTATGGGTCGACAACTTTATCTGTAGCTGTGGAAGGAATGCGGGCAAGAAACGTTCAGGGGTTTAAGATGTAAATAGTTAATTTAAATTTACTCATAGAAATTAAATACCAATATATTTAATCAACTATTTTAGAATTTATTATAATTTTTACAGTATTCTAAAATTCGTTCGTTTCTATTAATTTTCTTACTGAAATGGAAAAAAGTTTCTTCAAGAATCAAACGGAACAGCTAGGTGTACCTATATTGTTAATTAAGTTGAAGATTTTGTTGCAAAAACAAAAAGCATCATTTAAAAAAATAATATTTAACAAACAGTAACATGTAATACCGTTCGAGCAAAAATTATTTGCATCAAAGAGGGCTTGGATTAAAAACATAGGGCTTGGTTTAGATCACAATGATATGGGGACGATATATCTAACCAAATCTAGGTTAAAATTTCGTCAAATTCATATTATGACATGGTATGCCAAACTAATGAGTAATAAAATGAGTAGACAAATACAATTTTTTTTGTTGTTTACAAAATTAACAAAGTAAAAATATACAGAAAGAAAAAAAAATACATAAATTGCTGAAATTGGCCACCGCCATGCTCCAAGCATAAATTCACACGTCTCTTCATATTTTCGAAAGTGTTGACCAGCATCTCTGGAGAAATGTTACACATTCTTGGATAATCCTTACTTTTTTTTTCCAAATCTATTTATGTCAGACCTCAAATCAGTTACAATAACTAATCCAATAGTTTAAGGTTTTATCTGCGGAAAAATTCCTAGTTTGCTGAATTTTTGTATACACCTTTATTATGGCGTTGTAATAAAGATGTGAAAAATCGACATTGATATCGTGCCGGCTAAAAAAGTTATAAAGGTCAAAAGGTCACAAAAATCAGTTTTTTGCAAATATCTCGCGACCTATTGCTCGGAGGTCAATAGAGGTCATTATAAAAATTGTTTATTATTATCTACAAAAAATGTCTCTTGCATTTTTCTGTAAAATTAACCGTTTCCGGAGTAGAGCGCTAAGAAAGCGACTAGAATGCACTCACATACGGTATTGTATACCGTACACCAAGGCGTAAACTCTATTGCTTTTTATTCATATTTGTAAGTGTCTTCAAAACTTCTATCTGAGACTTGGGCGTTTTGTGAAAAATATACTTATATTATAGAGGTTTGGGAACTTAGTAAAATCTACTATATATTATACAAACGACCTCCACTGGCAGATGTTTCGTATTTCGAACAAACCCGTCCCTTTATATAGTAAATTTGATATTGGCATGAAAAAAACTCAAAAGGCGAAAATATACGACTACTTCGAACCAATTAATTATCAAGTAGTTTGTGATAATGCAACATACATAATCGATGGTGGATTTCTTATGCATCGTGTCGTATGGCAAAAAAATGATACATTTCATATTATTATTAACAAATATATTAATTATTTATCAAATAATTTCGGTACAAATACTGTTGTCATTTTTGATGGTTACTCTGATACTAGTAAAAATATCAAATCGATGGAACAACTAAGACGAACCGCTGCCGCTTCTACATCTTGTGAAGTGCAATTCAATGAATCGATGGAAGTTCCTATCAGTCAAGAAAAATTCTTATCTAATCGATTTAATAAAAGAAAATTAATTGAAATGCTTATTGAGAAGTTCGAAGCAGTTGGTATTGCAACAAGACAATCACGTGATGATGCTGACGTCTTAATAGTTGAAACAGCGATTGAAAAATCAATAAATAATACTACAATTATCGTTGACGAAGACATAGATTTGTTGGTACTTCTCATAGCACGCACACAAATACTTGATCAACCTACATCAATTTTTTTTAAAAAACCAGGAAAAAACAATGTTAAAACAAAAATATACTCGACTGATAACCTCAACAAGTATCCACATTGCAAGAAAAATATTCTATTTCTACATGCCATGACCGGATGTGACACAACTTCAGCACTATTTGGGAAAGGGAAAAGAAAAGTCATGAAGATGTTTGAAAAAAGACCCGATTTAAACAATTCTGCAGAAATATTCCAACAAGAAAATTGCTCTCGAGATATCATTGTCAATGCTGGAACACATTTTCTACTAGCAATGTACGGTGCTCCAAAATCAGAATATTCGATAGATAATTATAGATACTGTAGCTTTGCTAAACTAACAAGACAAAGCACAGCTGTAAAATTTCCATTACTACCACCTACTTTTTCAGCAGCTCAACAGCATATTTATCGAGTGTATTATCAAATACAAACCTGGCTAGGAAGAGAAATTGATCCAGAACAGTGGGGTTGGGAGTTTTAAAGTAACATGCTACAGCCAATAACAACTTTATTACCACCAGCACCCGATGATCTATTAAACACAATCTTTTGTAACTGTACAAAAGGTTGTGGCGGCAAATGTGGATGCAAAAAAATTGGATTAAGATGTTCAAAAGTTTGTGGACATTGCCGTGGCCAGTCATGCTTAAACGCAGAGTCAACCAACGATGAAAATGATGATGATGTCGATTTAAATATAGAAATAAGTCCACTAGACTTTTTGTCAGCAATTGTTACTGATATAGAAACTGAAGATATCGGCAATGAATGAAAAAAAAAGTATATACTAAAATTTATTTTTCTGTATTTTTCAGTATTCAAATAAAAAACTATTCACTCTTAAATAAAAAAAAAACCTCCTATTACATATCATGGATTATGCCTACGGGGGAAACCATGTAAAAAAAAAAACGCGCCTTGCATTCTACCTTGAAGGTGGTAAGGAAACGAGTGCATTTTCATAATATAGTCACTTTCTCAGCGCTCTACTTCGGAAACGGTTAATTTTACAGAAAAATGCAAGCAACATTTTTTGTAGATAATTGTTCGATAAACAATTTTTATAATGACCTCTATTGACCTCCGAGCAATAGGTCGCGAGATATTTGCAAAAAACTGATTTTCGTGACCTTTTGACCTTTATAACTTTTTTAGCCGGCACGATATCAATGTCGATTTTTCACATCTTCATTACAACGCCGTAATAAAGGTGTATACAAAAATTCAGCTCACTAGGAATTTTTGCGCAGAATGGGGTTTAAAATGCCCTAAATTACTGGATAAAACTGGCACCGAGGCCTTAACGAATAAAAATTATAAACAGAATACAATATAAAGTACTTTATACAAATAAACAACTTAAACAAAATTCAGTCTCTGTTTCTAAAATAAGTCTTGAGGTTACGACACACAGCCTTTTCTTCGCCCTCGAACAGAGTCTGCGGCAATCTATTGTAGATTTGTACACTTCTAAATATAGGTGAGTCCTGTGACTTTTTGGTTCGTTGATATGTGTTTCTTATATTGTCTCTAGTTCTTAGGCCATAATCGTGAAAGTCTCTATTTTGTTTTAATTTTACATTCGTTTTTAGTAGTTTATTTTTAATTTTAAATATAAGTTTAGCTTGCTCGAGCATTTTAAGTTGTTTAACTTTTAGGAATGGATATACGATGTACAAAGTTTCACTAGCAGTATAGTAGCTGAGAGAGAATATTGTTTTTATTGACTTATTCTGCAGTCTTTGAAGTTTGTTTATCAAGTGCTCACCAGCATTTCCATAACATGGCAACAAGTATCTTATGTGTGGTTCAACAAAACTGTTATAGAGCAGATATTTTGTGTTTTTATTTAACATATGGCTACACCTTCTACTTGCTCCCAGGACAGGAATAACTTTTTCAGTAATGCTTTGTATATGTGCAGACCATGTTAATTTTTCTGTAATTGTGAGTCCCAAGTATCTGTACTGGTGAACTCTTTTAAGTTCTCTGTTATTGAGCTTAATCTTTGGGTGAATTGGGCTTTTTCCTGTTTGGCTTAATACCATATGAACTGTTTTTTCTACATTTATGGTCAGCTTGTTGTAACATAACCACTCGAAGTACTTCCCAAGATCAGTGGTTATAACTCCTTCTAGTTCTTTTTCTGTTGTACCAGAATACACCAGCACTGTGGCACCACAAAATTTTATATACCTTGCTTGTAATCCAGCGTACTTTAAACTTTGGACATACAGAAGATACTCCAACGGTCCCAGCACAGACCCCTGGGCCACACCAACGCTGACACGCGCCTCTGCACTCACCTTACCATTCACTTCTGTACATTGCCTCCTTCCTGTAGAGTATGTTTGTAATAATTGATAACATCTGCCACGAAAACCCATTTTATCAAGTTTATTGAGTAGTAGAGTAATGTCTACAGTGTCGAATGCCTTTTGCAGATCCACAAATACACACACAACATACCTATTTTTATCTAATTCGTTGGTTATATGTTTCAGAAGATCGATCGTAGCGCCAAGTGTGCCACTTTGTTTTTGAAATCCAAACTGGTTTTTATCAAATTTAAATCCTGTGTGGATAAACCCAATAAGCCTACTTTTTATGACCTTCTCAAGGATTTTACTAAAAGTACTTAGTAATGATATAGGCCGATAGTTATTAACGTCGTCATGGGCACCCTTTTTGTAGATTGGCACTATCTTTGCTATTTTTAGTTCTTCTGGATATTGTCCATTTTCCAAAACCTCGTTTATTATTTGAACAATTTTTGTACCAATAGTGTCAAGATGTATCTGTATGTTTTTCTTTGTTACGTTGTCTATGCCTGGAGAACAGCAATTTTTTAAATCACTTATTATTGTATTTATTTCGTTTAGGCTTGTTGGTTGCAGGGTGATACTTCCAACTTCTTCTTCTTCTTCGTTAAAGTGGTATGTCTGATTGTGGTCTATTTTTGACGCTAATGTTTCTTGTAATTGTTCTTAATTTGCAACTGGTGTTTTAAAAATAGTGTTCTTTAAATGAGGAAAAACAAAGTAATCCATAACCGTTAAACAAGGTGATCTAGGTGGGAATTCAATATCTGATCGAAAACTGATCAATCTGTCGTCGAAAAAATTGCGAAGTAGTTAATAGTTTCGGCGGCTGTATGGGCGGTTGCACCGTCCTGTTGAAAATATCCAAAACGTAGTTCGTCGTCAAGTAATTGCTCCACAAATGGATTCAAAATATTGTCTCTATACCGCTGTGCTGTAACTGTGTCATGGAAAAAAATAGATTCTTCTTCGGGAAACAGCTAACCAGACAAGAATTTTTTGAGGGTGCAATGTGGACTCTACAAAAAAATGGGGATTTTCACTACTCCACATGCGTGCATTCTGAGAATTCACATAACCGGAGAGGTGGAACCAGGCTTCATCCGAAACAAATGTCAGGTCTAATAAATCATTTCTTTCCAATAAATTTTGGGTAAACCATTAAGAGTAATTCCTGCGTCTTGCAAAATCTGCGGCTTGTATTTCTTGGAATATTTGCACTTTATAAGGAAATAAATTTAGCTGCTTCTTAAGCATAGTCCTGCATGTTCCATAAGATCTTCCCACTTCTTGGGACAGGCGTCTTATACAATTTGTTGGCGTATTTTGCATTATTTCACGAACGTTTCAGGTGGTCTTCCTGTTCCTTTTTTGTGTTGTATAGAACCTGTTTCCCTAAACATAGCCACGGCTCTTTTCAGGCGATGATAAAAAAATCCCCGTTAGCAACGTTAGGAAAATATCCGTGAAAATCGTCCATGCACAAACCCGGATTGTATTGCCACTCACCATTTACTCTAACCCCGTTTCGAAAATACGCTTCAACCATGAATGTCTTGTGCTATTTCGTAAAGCCCATTGAGTGAATTGTTCAAGAAATTGGAAAAATTAGCTATGAAAAAAATTACTTGTAACGACTGTCAGTCAAAGATGAAGGAATAACTGATTGATTGTTAATTCAGGTAGTTACTGACTCCCAACAGGTATTGAGCTTTACGGCTAAGCATTACGTCCTTAGATGCAAGGCCCTCTTTGATGCAAATAATTTTTGCTCGCACGATACATGTTTATTTTGAATAAAATGTTTTGTAGTATCATTTTCCTTTTTTTAAAAATTAATTTATTGGTTCATTAAGTTTTCTTATTTTGAAAAACATTTTTTTTAATACTTTAAATTTTAAAATAATAGACTGATATTTGCACCAAACCCTTCAATAATTCGTTGACAAACGGCTCGTGAACCAAATGGCCGATATTTGGAAAAATTCGATTGATGTACGTACTCAGTAGTAGCGTAGTGATATGATGGGCAAAAGTCAATTTATTCGTGGTAAAACCCTTCGCAGTCAAACGTGACACCCGTGAAGTGCCAATGCCTTTTGTGGGTATGAAGAGGAATCGCAACATTCTTTTAATTCGCCATTTAAGCGAACTCTAGATAGGGTTGCGAGGTTTACAGGAGTTATAGTGGGTGCTGTAAAAAAAAACTCCCAAAGAGAAAGGATAGAAAACAACCCGGAACAGTTTCTGTCATCTCCTGGAAAAAAAGCTCGTCTTTCTGCGGTAAAAAAATCGACTACATCGACTTTGTCATTGTTATGAGGACTTTAGAAAAATTTTATTTGAAAGTAAAAATGATTCCTACCTTTAGAAAACTGCTATGAAACACCAGCCGCGGTATTAAATTTTGTGCTTTTCTGCCTGGTAAAACAAAATAATATAGCTTACCTCTTTAATCTCCTAGTTGAAAACGTGCCATTTTTGGGCTGAAATTAAAAAATAAATAATGGTAAAAAGCAGCAATATTAGGTACATGATTGAAATTATTTTATAATATTCAGATTCTGATTTGCTGTGCTTTTTCAGATTTTAATCGGTAGTAAATACTTCTTATATCTGTTGCGTATACTTACCCCCAGGCGAGTCTATTTCATATTACACTTTTTTTTAACCTAAAATGCAAGCCAATCAAAATATATTTGACAAAAATACGGTGATACTTTTGAGAAATTTTAATTTTTCAACAATAGAACAACATGGATTATACTTTGAACGAACAAAAATGTCAATATGAAGTGTTCTGAAATAATTGATATGTTTTCGATCATGGAACTTATTATAATGGTAGGTATTTACAATGAGACTGCCGGTCATTGTGGCGGTCCCATGGTTAATGAAGATCCTCACCACCCTGCTTTATTTGTTGTTTTTAAGCACATTAACTTTAAAAGATTTAAATCACAACACCAAAAGTTTTTTAAATTTAACCGTGCAAACTACAATACTATACTGCCGTGCTTAGCAGAAACGCCGTATCTACAAAAATTTCCAAAAATGCGATATTCGCATGTAATGTCTTAAAATTTGGTTTTCTATCCGTAGAACTTAATAAAAATGCCGTACCTAATACCGAATCTCATATAATATATCTGTCTTTTGTCGTATCTAACAAAAATAGGGTTCCATGCTTAGTAGGAATGCAGCTTATGGAAAATGCCGCACCTACATGTAAATACGGCGTTTTTCCTAAGTATGCATACGTTACTGCATTCTTACTAAGCACACGAGCAGTTAATTTTCTCTTAAAACGCGTTGAAGAGGATCAATTGTTTGTTTACGTTTGTGCTGGCTGGATGTTAGTTTTGTAATGTGTGTGTCTGATGTTTAAATATGTCGAAAAGAACAAAATTAATATTAGAATTGGCTACAAATAATAATAATAGACAGGTAAGTACCTATGATATTAGATTTGTCTGTTATTTTAGCGAAATCTTTTGTTGCCTTGGATCATAACTTCATAACCTCTCAAATGAAAGTATGGTTCCAGTACATTTTATGTGCACCGGGTCAGTAGCGCAACTAGGGGGAGGGTGCTACGGGGGCTTAAGCTCCCCCTAGAACCTGGTAATAGTATAAAGTTTCATCCATTTTTGTAGGGTTGAGGCGGTATTGCCTTAAGGTTTGTTATTGTTTTGCGATTTTTCTGAGGATTCTGTGTTGTGTTTTACTTAAAAAACCAAAGAAAAAGGCGTGGCACCCCAAAAAATGCTATTTTTTCTTCGAGACCTTTTTTTTTTTTTTATTAATTTATTTTACGTCGGCCTTTTTCCGCAACGAGGCCAATCACCGACGCCAGGGAATTTGTCACACACTATCCAATAATTTTGCCGAATCCCTCTTTGTCGAGGGTAGGGTTCTTTAACGTGCCAACATCCATGACACGGGGCCCACAGTTTAACGTATCTTCTCTTCCGAAAGACGGCGCACCTCTTAAACCAAATTCCAAATTTAACATCGACGTTGCCGGCACCGGGAATGGAACCCGGGCCTACGATCTGTGAGGCCGCTGAGCTGACCAGTAGACCACAACATCGATTCTTCGAGACCTAAAAACCTAAAGATTCGTATTTTCCAAAAAATCGTTAATACCAGGTGTACACCAAATGGACCGAAACCTGGAAGGACATATTTATTTTTTCGCCATATTTTGTTGAATTTCAGGTACCTGAAGAAAGTGCCACGTACCACACCCTCCTTCTCGTTTCTTTTAACATACAAACAACAACATATTTTGAGGTATATTATTATTGTGTTAATAATATTATTTTATATTCAAAGTCCATTGTTATACGAGTTTGTTTATTCTAATGATGAATGTTTAATACAAAGTAAAATGAATGTTGTGTTTTATTTAGTGGCATTTCATAAATTAATATACAAGGGTGCTTAATAAAAATGCAGTACTGCATTTTTCTTAAGCAAGCTTAATTCCCCGCTGTCTGTATTACTTAGGAAAAACGCAGCAAACAGCATAATTATAGCACCTTGTTATTTTTAAATTTTTTTAAGGAAAACATGAATTTTCCTATAAAACAAAACAATTTATTAAACAAACTCTAGCTAAAATTGTCCAAGTTATTACGGCTGCAAAAAAACAGAAAACCAAACAAAAAGCCATTTTTCTTCATTACGGTTTCTCTGTAGATACTGCGTTTCGGCTAATCAGGGCAGTATAAGCAATAAATTAATTATGGCAGAATCTTGGTCGGGATATTTAGAAACCAATAATACTGATCAGGCATTACGTAACTTTTATAATACTATTGACAAGTTAATAAATGAGAACGTTCCTTCGTTCAAAGTGCGAAGCGATTATCTATTCTGGAAATTTATAAAAAAAATTTAAAAAAGCAATTTAAATTTTCCTTACTCTGTATTTTATCTCGATCGCTCTGCATGCGGTAAGGAAATTTGCGACTTATTTGCAGGAGCTATTACGTTCCCGAGCAGCATGGTAATTAACGAATATTTTCTGACAATAGCGGTAATAATCAAGTTTTAATTACAGAAAAACAAACATGTGACACTCTTGGCTCTGGATCATAAAGATTTCCTGGTCCAGATAATATTCCTGGCATATTTGTTAAAAAATGCAGTGCTTATCTTATTAAGCCTCTTTTGCACATTTATAACCTCTCGTTACGAGCAGGCCATGTTTCCTACAATGTGGATAGCATCTCATATAACTCCTTTACCCAAAGGGAGGGGGGGGGGCATAGTAACATAAGTAAACTAAGCATTTTCGACAACATTTTTGAAAAAAATTATTCCTAACACTATTTTGAGCAAATTAAAAATATTATTTCAAAACCACAACATGGATTTTTTTTCATGTAGGTCCATTGAAAGTAATCTTGTGGATGTCACAGATGATCATCAGAACGAGGTCGAGGTTGTGTACACGGCCTTCAGTAAGGCGTTTGACAAAATTAGTCATTTCATACTGATTGAGAGCATCAGGAAATATTTGATATATCTATAATAAGATTTAAAAAACTTAATGTAAATATTATTAATTCCCACTAGCTAATACCACAAAGTGGATGTTATATTGGGCTCAGTTTCTGTTGTATCCCTATTTCTAAATAAATAAATAAATAAATAAAAGAGAAATCACACAAAATTAATTTCAACTTTGTTGGATGACCCTTCAGGGGAGTAACAGACATGATCAAATAGAAAATTAGATTTAGGTAGGTACTAAAAACATTTATTTTTTTATCCTTAGTGTACGCCCAATCTTTTTTGTTTTAAATATTTTACTCATCTTTTAAAATAAATTGGTGAAGAAATGTCGAAGTTTCCTTCATATAAAAACTGTTAAGTTGTTATTTCAAAAGTTAAAACAGAAATATTTTGACCGGCATTTATATAGTTGGACTTGCATCCAGGAACGCAACAACAATATGGCATTTTCACTATAAAACTGGTAAAACTAAACCAGAAATTTATTATTCAATAAAAAAGGGTGATGCACTTATATTATTTAATATGCATAAAAGAAAATCCGTGCAAATGTGAAACCAACATCGAATAAATCCAGCTGATTTCGTAAGGTCACGCGACACAGAATTCATGGAGACGAGACGGGACGAACCGGCAGTGCTATGTTAAAGTGATAATATTTTAGTCACTTGACAATATACTGAGATTAGCGGTAATTGTATTTTCTCGATAACGTTCCTGATTTTGGCAATTATTTTCAACGTACCTTCATAAGATTTCATAAAATACTTTAACTCCCTAGTTTTATAACTTTTTTCTAGCAATAAGGTACTTTTAAATTTGAATTAAACAGTTTTGTTTCAAAATAATAAGTTCAACAGTAGTTTAAACATTTATTGAAGTAAAAACAAACCGATATCAACGTGTTGTTATGATTTCACACGCAAAACTAACCTCGCCCCGAATTATCTAGTTGAATATAGTGCCGCTGACTTTAAGACGCCACTTGAGGTGGATCTCGTCCCTCGGAGACGCCTCCAGACTACAGTAAAAGGCACAGGGGACGTGAGCTGTGATTGGTTAATATTTCGTTGACAAGAATGACATTTGATGTAGAGGTGGGAAGTTCGATTCTTTTTGGTGAATTAATTCTTTTGATTCATTCAGTTAAAAAGATTCGTTCTCGAATGATTCTCTGTACTCCGTCGGCGTCGACCTTTTTTTTTGTACTCCTGTAGAAGAAATATGCCTACTGACTGAATCGATTTTGTCCTATATACGAGTATTTGTATATTTGTCTGTTTTCGGTGTTTTCCCCCGTCGACCTTCGAACGACACTCCTCTAGCTTGATGGCTTTCATTGTTAATTATAAATAATAAAAGTAATAATAATAATAATAATAATAATAATAATAATAATAATAATAATAATAATAATAATAATAATAATAATAATAATAATAATAATAATAATAATAATAATAATAATAATAATAATAATAATAATAATAATAATAATAATAATAATAATAATAATAATAATAATAATAATAAACTATCAAAAATACATCCTAAAAGAAGAAATACAGACCGATAAGTGCAGAAAATGCGGCAGAAGCCAAGAAACTGTAGAACATATCCTATCCAACTGTCAAAACTTAGCGGAAAGCAAATACCTAGAACGTCATAATAAAGTTGCTACGATAGCCTACCTAGAAATACTTAAGAAATATAAGCTTGCTCCTGAAAACAACGAGCCATATTATAAATACAAGCCCCCTCCAGTACAAGAAAATGAGGCAGTCAAAATTTATTGGGATAAAACTATTATGACTGATGCTACGGTGCGACACAATAGACCGGACATTACAGTGATCAATAAACAAACTAAAGAAGCCCTCCTTATTGATATATCGATTCCCAACAACTCGAACGTAGAAATTAAATATCAGGAAAAAGTAAATAAATATAACGAACTTAAGAGAGAGGTGAAAGAACTATGGAATCTGCAAAAAGTACAAGTTGTTCCGGTTATTTTGTCTTGTATGGGGTTAATTCCCAAAAAACTAAAAGATTCGCTTAAAGAAATTGATATTCCTGATTCGACATATCGGCTAATGCAAAAATCTGTCATCCTGGACGCGACAAACATCGTCAGATCATTTCTAGAATAGAGACCCCCACAACAGTCTTGCCCCTTGCGGCCGACTGTGGTTGGAAAACCCGGCTACAAACCGGAGAGAGAAAAAAAAAAAAAAAAAAAAAAAAAATAATAATAATAATAATAATAATAATAATAATAATAATAATAATAATAATAATAATAATAATAATAATAATAATAATAATAATAATAATAATAATAATAATAATAATAATAATAATAATAATAATAATAATAATTAATAATAAACAATCTTTATTCAGATAAACATTTTAAAAAGATACAAGAATTTAAAAAAATAATGATTTCTGTTCAATATCTTAGAGGGCATAGTAGCAGCTACCAGCTCACTGGGATCACTTTTTTATTGATGTTGTATTTTCTTGTCAAATAAGCGATGTCATCTCTGTTAATCAAATTTATTCTTTGCAGCTCTGGGGCTTCTGTTTTGCTAGCATCTCCTAAAATTCTATCGACAGATACACCAGACTTCAACTTTTTCACAATAATATTTTTCTCTGATGTAGAAAGATGAAGACTTCTTAACGCTTTCTCATGGCCAGCATGAGTCTTCCAAAAACTTATAGATATGGTCCCATTGTGGTAAAACCCATAAATCAACTGTGAAGGGCACATACCCTGCATTTTGATTGTTCCATCAGACTTTTCAGTTCTTTCATTATATTTTGCTTTATATCCTAAAAAAATATTACTCTCTGTCTCAATATTGTACTAAGTACTTATATCTACTTACATTTTTAGTTACACTACCTTACCTTTAGAATCGCTTCTATTGCAAATATAATATAATTTCTTGTGGTCATTTGTTCGATTTGTTCTCTGTACCATGTAACTGGTTTCAATATTCTCCTCTTGTTTCCACGACGCATATTCCTGCATGCTAACAAAGTGTGATGTAAATAATTTGGTACCTATAGCATGTTTTTCTTCAAGATGTTTACGTAAAAGCTGATAACTTTTGAGTTCATTTCTTTCTTCGCCCATCAGACAAACGATTCGACATTCCTTTGAAGCAGCAAAAAGTTTGTGAATACGCTTCTTGTGACTGTTAAGTAATTTGATGCAACTGAATTTTTTCAGACAAAGAGTACACATTGCAGATGATGATGTTGACTTTTCTCTGGAAGTCCCTAGATCCATTGCCTTTGTATTTAATTATACCTAATTGTTCTAACAAACCTCACCGATCAACAATTTGCTAATCTCGTAAAAATGTATTTCGCATACAAAGACTACACACAATGCAAAGCAAAATAACAAATAATTAGAAATTAGAATATGCGTACCTCGATAGGTACAAACTTTCTTTCTGTTATTGTGAATAACATTCCGCGCCAAAAACAATAAAAGCCATCAAATGTCATTCTTGTCAACGAAATCTTAACCAATCACAGCTCAAGTCCCCTGTGCCTTTTACTGTAGTCTGGCGCCTCTTACCTGGATGCGTTCTTTAAAATAGAGAAGGTTATGGTAAAATCTATGTTATGTCAACTCTGGTATAGCCTTTTAGCATAAGACATGGATTTTTATGATATAATGTCTTCTATAAAAGTGAGTTATAGGTTCGGCGCAAATGTACGTTTATAAATTAGATGACTGGTCTATCTTTGCCTTATCGTCGGCGTCGTTGGTTATAGGACCAATCCTGAACGCACCCCTGAAACTAAAAGATAAACAATCAATGCGATTTCCTTTTCTCCACATATTAATCATCCCGGAATTATTTTGTTAAGTCATCAATATATTCTATACTCATCACAAAATTATCTTTACATAGGTATGTTGAGATAAAATTACTTCAAGTATAAAAGAAAAAACACAAAGGCTGGGCAAGTTTATTCTATTACGGTCGTTTTACAGATTTAATTGAAAACGGTAAGTACAACCTATATTATTATTGAGTATACTTGAACTTTGCACCTAAAGATTTTTCGGTGAAAAATTTCCAAATTGGAGGTTTTCCTTATTTTTACAATAATTTACCTTTCCAATATGGTTCTTGTTTATAATACCTAGGCTCTATAAAATGTAGTTGTTAGAAAAGTACTATTAATATACAGTAGTGCTACAAGTAAAGGACATAAGGTGCATATTTTTTAAAATTATTGTGTACAGGGTGCTCAGAAATTAAAATCCATGACGAAACGTGGGAGGACTTAAGGGCATTATTTTTCCTAAAGGGACTAAATAGAGTTAAGTGTCGTGTTAAATTATGTGTTATACACATTCCAATATATCTCTGTTTTTTATTCTCTTATCTCAAGATAACTCTCTCCCTTCTCCGCTCCTGTAGTAGTAGCCTCCTTTTCAAATTTGGTATAGAGGCGCCATTTTGTATCCATTTTCAAATACTTTATTTTCTTTATCAATGCTCTTATTAATTCTATTAGAAAAAAAAATGCCATTATTGCCCTTACCCAGCCCTAAACCAGATTTCTGTTTCTCAAGTTCCACAAAGACCTTTGGACCAGTATAGCTTATTTCGTGTGCAAACAAAAGTTACGTTTTAAGGCTGAAAAATACCTTTGTACGCACAGATCACCGGTCACACTCACACATCTCTCGGCGCCCAACAGCGATGGGCATGCGCACAACCCTCTTGTTATACGGCCTGTCCTTCTTTAGCGACATCATCGAAATATACTCCAGAACAACTGGTCATCTATTTTGTTTCTACTGTTTCTTTATTACTATTGTGGTTGTTTAATATTTACGGATTTTTAGTTTTTGTGCACTTGAGCTGAATTGTGTTTCTGCTTGTTTAAATTGATTAAGTAATTATTGACGTGGTTTCGAATATAAAAATATAAATTATGATTATAGTACCAAAAGTTGTATAATTTTATTTTGCCCAAACGGGGGTATAATACCGGGTATTTCGTATTTGCAGTAAGTATGGAGTTGTGATAGTCATTGATATACCGGGTTAGTCACATTATTCGACACGACATACCGGGTGACGTTCACCCCTATCTATAACTTTTCTGTATTTACACTAAAATGAAATTTTGAGATTATGCATTAAGATATGAGTCTGCATTTATTGGCATACTTTTTAATTTGTTAGCACTTCCGGTTTGACCGGAAGTGACCTTGACTTTGGTATTTTAAATGGGACATCTTGTATATTTGTACTTATTGGGATTCTGCATAACATTCTGAGTAAAATGACACCTCACTTGTCATTTTTTAACTTGTTATAACATTTTTATGTTTATTTTTTATTTTCAATCTAGCTACAAATTAGTTAAATCTGTTAATTTATAGTCAAGCAGTATCTATATGAAAATTAAAATTATGTCATAAAAATTGACTTTCTAAGATTCAAAGCAGTTTAAAAAATGAAATTTTGTTTTCTTGACGTTTACTCTATTTTTCCAAATGGAACGATAGTAGTTTACTAGGAAATATTTAAAACATTAATTTTTTTTCCAAAAATTTGATACCACACACTCCTATGCTGGAGTTTAAAATTGACATGAAAAAATTTGCCTTAAGTCCCAAACGTAAATTTAAAAGCGTTATTCATTGTTGCCGCCCTGTATTTTCTAAAGAAATATAAAGGCGGCTTTGAAAAACTTACTTGTAATCAGATAAAATGGTTAGTTTTACTAGAAATTAACAAATTGATATGCTCCTAATTTTTTGAGTGACCAGAAAAATTGTTCTGAAGCCGCAATATTGTATGTATTATATTTTAATGACATTACAACTTTAAATTAAAGCTAGGTATATTGCTTTTTAAAACCATTCCATTGTTTTTCAAAGCCGACATAATTTTAATTTTCATATACTGCTTGACTTCAATTAACAGATTTAATTAATTTGTAACACTCTAGATTGAAAATAAAAAATAAACATAAAAATGTTATAACACGTCAAAAAATTACAAGTGAGGTGCGATTTTACTCAGAATGTTATGCTGAATCCTGAATCCCAATAAGAAAAAATATACAAGATGTCCCATTTAAAATATCAAAGTCAGGGTAACTTCCGGTCAAACCGGAAGTGCTAACAAATTAAAAATTATGCCAACGAATGCAGACTCATCTCTTGTGCGTAATCTCAAAATTTCATTTTAATATCTATAAATATAAAAAAGTTATAGGGGTGAACGTCTTTTGAGAAACACCCGGTATAGCTAAATTATTTGTATTGGATAAAAAATATGATTCTGGATTGATAGGGGCCTGTTAGAGGTACATTTTAAAATTATTTTCAAATATACAGGGTGATTCAAAAGTACTTTGACAAACTTCGGAAGGTAATTGCTGGCAATATTTTAACATGAAAAGTTCTTATAAACAGTGGTCCTTGGCGACTTCGTTACGGAGATACAGGGTGTTGAAATGTTGAAAGGAATAGTAATAATTTGTAAATAACTTCTTAACGAGTTATTTTTTTTTTAATGAAATTCAGTGAATTTAATAAGCATCTAAGGACACTTATTTTCAAAGTACAACACGTTCGGAAATTTAACCAGTGGCGTCGGTACAAAATGTTACTATCATATTTTTTGTGAAAACTATGTCACACCACTGACTTATTTTATTTTAACTTCCTTCACATAAATCCCCTCTTCATTTACAACAAAAAAAATCACCTGTATTTTTTTGATTCGAGGGGTGGTTTAAGGGTAAATGATTATTTCATTTGACTAGTACAAATATTAAAAAATGTGTTTTAAACTGATCAACCACTCAAATATTTATTAAAGTATTTTAACGAATACCTACATACATACTTACTAATAAACAAATATGTATAAGCCTAAGGAAGGTATTTGAGGATGCCTATTTTCTAAGTATAACACGTTTTCAGTGGCATACATATTTATTTATTAGTATGTTATTTTTTAATATTTTGTATTTTGACAAAGCGGCTTTGGAAATTCATTTGTCGATAAATTAAAACATATTTGACAGTTAGTTACCATTGAGTTTTATTCCTTCAGTTTTATTATTTTCAATAGTAACTAACTGTCAAATATGTTTTAATTTATCGACAAATGAATTTCCAAAGCCGCTTTGTCAAAATACAAAATATTAAAAAATAACATACTAATAAATAAATATGTATGCCACTGAAAACGTATTATACTTAGAAAATAGGCATCCTCAGATACCTTCCTTAGGCTTATACATATTTTTGTTTATTAGTAAGTATGTATGTAGGTATTCGTTAAAATACTTTAATAAATATTTGAGTGGTTGATCAGTTTAAAACACATTTTTTAATATTTGTACTAGTCAAATAAAATAATCATTTACCCTTAAACCGTCCCTCGTATCAAAAAAACACAGGTGATCTTTTTTGTTGTAAATGAAGGGGAGATTCATATGAAGAAAGTTAAAATAAAATAAGTCAGTGGTGTGACATAGTTTTCACAAAAAATATGATAGTAACATTTTGTACCGACGCCACTGGTTAAATTTCCGAACGTGTTGTACTTTGAAAATTGGGGTCTTTAGATGGTTATTAAATTCACTAAATTTCATTAAAAAAAATAACTCGTTAA
Organism: Polydrusus pterygomalis; assembly: GCA_963969555.1. Classification (NCBI taxonomy): domain Eukaryota; kingdom Metazoa; phylum Arthropoda; class Insecta; order Coleoptera; family Curculionidae; genus Polydrusus; species Polydrusus pterygomalis. The sequence goes on along the minus strand of OZ018377.1, from coordinate 110,633,345 downwards.
GGAGTTATTTAAAAATTATTACTATTCCTTTCAACATTTCAACACCCTGTATCTCCGTAACGAAGTCGCCAAGGACCACTGTTTATAAGAACTTTTCATGTTAAAATATTGCCAGCAATTACCTCCCGAAGTTTGTCAAAGTACTTTTGAATCACCCTGTATAGGTTGTCCCAAAAACACAAAACGCATCAAAGTTGTGTTTTTTTAAATGGAATGCCCTATATATTATTTTGTTTTTGGTTTCGGTCCCTACGGTTTTTGAAATATTTCGTATTTTGTGAAAATGAAGTAACAATTTTAACGATTACATTTTTAATATGTAGTTTCTTTTCTCAAAGCAAATCCAGACTGGAGATTGCCTGAGTAGGTTTAATGTTGCACTAATGAAAAATTCATTAACTAATACAAGATGTCCAAAAAGTACGATACAATAATTAAAATTTTCTTTTCTTTCCTTATTTAATCTCTTACAAACACAAGGTAGTATTAACAAGTAAGAGAGCCTAAAACTATGGACTAGGAGATTAGAGAAAATTTCAACAATCTTAAATAACTTTACAACACCTATTTAACATTTAGATCTATTATGGTATCTATGGAAATAGGACTGAATTTCTGTAGCGTTTGACTTAAATAAATCTATATTAGACTTATCAATTAATCGATTACATTGTTCTAACATAATAATTATGATTAAGTGGTGAACAATTCATTCGATTTGTATAAAACAACCTCATATTTCTAATTCTCAAATTAATTTTAGGTACCAATATATTTACACTGTTGAATAAACACAAATCTTTGTAATTAAGATTATTAATGATAGAAAAGACAAATAATACGGCCTGCATAGATCTTCTACTTTTTAAAGTTACAAAATGCAAAGGATCCAGCATACTTCTATACGATATCATATATGGATATTTCTTATTTTTTTCTAAACATAATATAAATAACCCAAGAATCTTTTTTGTACTCTTTCAATGGTATCTATATTTGTCTTGACTTGAGGCGCCTAAATGATAGATGCATACTCCAAAACAGTTTTATAATAGAATCTATACTCTAAAAAAAATTTTGTAATTAGGAAACCAAGCAGCCTATAGGCCTTATTAACCATAGAATTATAATGGGTGTTAAATTTTAAGTCCGATTGCACATGAACTCCCAGATCCCTAAACTCATCCCTCCGAGTCAACTCTGAATTATAAAGAAAATATTGATTGTTTATGAAGTTTAGCTTCCTAGTGAAGGTCATAATAGCACATTTACCAATATTGAAATACATCCCATTCTCCCTAAGCCATTTAGTAACTGAGTTTAAGTCAAGCTGCAATGAAGTGATTTGTCTAAAGATCTTAAAGTCATCAGCAAACAGAAGGTCCAATGAATACCTGATGCAGTTAGACAGGTCATTTATAAAAGTGGCAAAAAGAAGAGGCCCCAGATTACTTCCTTGGGGCACACCAGAAGTCACCTGGAATTCCCTAGGTAAACTTGGTGGCTAACTTTAACCTGTTGGTACCTAGACATAAGGTACGACCTTATAAACACATATGCACTGCTAGAGAAACCGAAATATCTCAACTTTCCCAACAATATACCATGGTCAACCTTGTCGAATGCCTTTGCACAGTCAGTCATAGTCAGGTCAATTGCCATTTATAGCTTCTTTTATATAATTAGTGAAAACACATAGATTGGTTACAGTAGATCTATCATGCAAAAGCCCACATTGTTGCTGAACGAAATTATGCTTTAAATTGTCCAATATGACATTAGAGTATTGTGGAGAATTAATTCAAAAATTTTAGCGTAAGTGTTGAGTAAGTACCTATACTTATTGGTCTGTAATTTCAATTTTTACATTTTTCATAATATTTACCTTAAAAACCGGTGTAATGACAGACTCTTTTAATCTATTAGAAAAGGTATTGGTCTTTATAGCCAGATTGAAAAATATAACTAGAAGTTCAACAAATATGTCAATACATCCCTTAAACCAAGATAATATTCCTGCTTATTATAAGCAGGAATATTATCTTTTCCTGTAGCCCTCTTGGGCTTTAATTTTGTTATACCTTACCTTATCCTCGGTTACTATTGAGAATTCGAACTTTCCCTGAGAATCTGTTATACTTTCCACATTCAAAAGTTGGTAAACTGACTGAAAATATTGTTCAAACGCATTGCCATGTCGGTGGGATTAGTGAAAATCTTATCCATAAAGTTCATTTTTCTTTAATAAAACTCCAATAACTACTAGGATCAACATTAGCATTATTTTCAATTGTTTGTTGATAAGGGTGGTATTCATGCTTCGTAAGAGTCTTAATATCTCGCCTAAGTAGTTTATATTCAAGTTGTTGTACTTTGTTAGCCTTACAACGATGAACTTGTCTGTGCAACCGATTTTTCTGTTTTTTTTTTATAAGTTTAGCAGAAAAGTACTTGGGAGATCTACTTTCACCGCTGCACTTTCTTACCTATTTTGTTTTGGTATTGCTTGATCAGGACATGCAAAAGTATTATCATAAAAAACCTCAAGGGCATTAGAAGTATCATTTTACTCAGTCAACTTATTGATTTTAACAAATCATATAGCAATCTGAAATCTCCATTCGCATAATCTAGATATATGATGATTGCATGCTATCATTTGCTACACCTCCCAGTTGCACAGACAAGCACAGCGCTGGATGCTATAAGTCCTCCTGAATTAGACTTTTTTCACGTTTGCTACAACTAAGGAACCCCAGATTAGAAATAATGAGATCAAGCTTTCTATTCATAAAATTCATCACAGTATTGCATTGCTTAAGATTACATATATATTTAGAAAATGATTCATAGGTAGGTTCTGATTACAGCCACCCGTTACATAATGTGGAATAATTTAATTTAGTTATAATATGCTCTGTCGAATAGCGTGAATAAACCTGGATAAGTTAAATTTTAAAGCCATCTTCCCATCGTTACATCAGAATTTTGCAGTGCACATGCCGATATGTACTGGGCTTTATTTAAACGCGCAAAGCCATAAATTTGCCACTTATGTGATTATTGTTTACTAATCTAAAGGCATATGTCTATGAAGTTCCCCGGAACCGTTCCTGAATTTCATAAGAATAAAATTATTGCTTGTATCAAAAATGTCTGGACGTTGACCTCCTATAAGGCAAAAAATTGCTCCCGGACCTGATTTGAATTTTTGTAAAGACTTGGAAAAAACTAGTCTACATAAACCCATTAGTAGCATTAGTTTATAAATTATGACGATTTATGATGATGTTATTCAAAGAAAAGTCTGCCTAGGTGTAAGGAGGTAATAATAGGAGCTTATTACGTCATGTAAAATATAGTTATCCGCTGTCACTGAATTTTTCCAAATTAAAACATACAATATTTCGGTTTAACGCCATTAAGGAAAGCGTATTGAACTTGTCTTTGTCATGTAACAAATTTTCAGATTTATCTTTCCTTTTCCAAATAAACATCAATAATTTATGCTAGTCTTTATTTCTGATAAAAATCAGGAATAAACTATCATAATTCTAAAATCAAAAGTTATAATAGGGTTTTTCAATATATTTTGATTTTGATTGTAGTTTTACTTTACTATACAAATAGTGAAATATGTATTTCTTATTTTTTGAAACCTTAAAGGGGTGTAAAAGTTTATATTGTAAAAAATATTTTGGTCCAAATTTCTTGAAACTCAGTTTAAATAGTTTAATATACAATTGATAAAACACGTTTTTTTTTTTTAATTCAGCTTCTAAAGGGGTGAAAAAAGATACCTAAACAAGTTTATATTGGAAAAAATATTTTTGGTCCGAATTTCCAGATACTAAGCGCATAAAGACTCTAGAAGACAATAAATAATACGTATTTCTTATTTTTTTGAAAATCTGCCCCTAAAGGAGTGGAAAAGAGGGTTCAAAAGTTTTTATTTTTTTGACACATGAGATTGTAAATGTTAATTTTTTTTAAAGGGATGAAAAGTGGTTATAAAAATTTATATTGGAAAAAATATTTTTTAACGGAGTTTCTTGACGTATTATAATATTTCAATAAATTCTACCCCTAAGGTGTTTATAATCGCAAAGAATCTGGGTGCATTATTAACGATCTGTAATGATATTAAAATATTTTTTAATAATGATGATGAATATACAGGGTGTCCGGAAAAAGGAGGTCATTAACCATATACCGTGCGAGCAAAAATTATTTGCATCAAAGAGGGCCTTGTACCTATCTAAGGACGTAATGCTTAGCCGTAGAGCTTAATACCTAATAGGTGTCAGTAACTACCTGAATTGACAATCAATCAGTTATTCCGTCATCTTTGACAGTCGTTACAAGTAATTTGATTCATCGCTAATTTTTCCAATTTCTTAAACAATTCACACAATGGGCTTTACGGAACAGCACAAAACATTCATGGTTGAAGCGTATTTTCGAAACGGGGTTAGAGTAAATGGTGAGTGGCAATATAATCCGGGTTTGTGCATGGACGATTTTCACGAACATTTTCCTAACGTTGCTTTTATTGCTGGGAATTTTTATCATTGCCTGAAAAGAACCATGCACAGTTCTCTAGGTGCAAAACTAAAAAATCCTTTAATAAAAACGTTTATATTTATATATATAAATCATATAGACATTTCTTTTCAGGAATATGTAATAGATGATTATTATTATTATTATTATTATTATTATTATTATTATTATTATTATTATTATTATTATTATTATTATTATTATTATTATTATTATTATTATTATTATTATTATTATTATTATTATTATTATTATTATTATTATCATTATTATTATTATTATTATTATTATTTATTGGATTTGATCCAGAAGGTGCACTTGCTGATTCAGCTGAATTGAATACTGATTTGGAAACCATTAGAGTTCTGTCCTTGCGACACAATTTAAAACTTAACCCTACCAAATGTAATTTAATTCTTTTTAATAGCAATAATTTACTCAATGATTTTAATATTCTGATTGGTAATAATGTTTTGTTTTGGATCAGAAACTGCAGTTTACACAGCATGTAAATATAGTCTACTTCCGCGTGCATATATCTATTCCTGAAGCTTCTATATACAAATGGGCATTGTTTCGATATAAAGCTCAGAAAATTGTTGTGTGATACTTTGGTGTTGTCCTTATTCAATTATGGTGTTGTAGTGTAAGGCAAAATAATATTAAATTAGTATTGTATACAAAAAGTTCAGAATATTTGCTGTAGATATATTCTTGGCCTTGGGAAATTTGATCATGTTTCGCCGTTCATAACGCAACTTAATTCGCTTAACATGGAAAATAGGAGGAATAGTAGATTCTGTAACGAGGTTGGAATGAAAATTCGATCCGAGTAGAAGATTCCGAACGCGAGCGTAGCGAGCGTGAGAAACCACGAGTATCGAATTTTCATTCTAACCGAGTAGCAGACTATATTTTCTCCACGACCATCCAGTTCCATATCTGATTCATCCGATTTTTCACTCATTTTTTGACTTGCACTAAAATTTGTCTGAAAATAATTATTACAACGCGGCCATTTTTATCTGACACTGACAGTTTCGAAATTCATGGCAACCTATGTCGTTTATATCAATTACAGAATATTCATTCCGTATCTTGTTATGGAATGAAAATACACGCAAAACGCATAAGAAGCAAGTGTTTCAGAATAGATATTCCAACTCAAGAGCGAGAATTTTTACATTCTATTATCAAAAATGATTTTGGAATTATTGCATTCAGTAATGGTCGTGGAGAAAAGGCTTTTCTTAACGTTTGTACACCAAATAATAAAGTCAAATAGTCCAACTTATCTTATTAGTAGACTTTCTAGGCGATAGGATTACCACTCTGTTAACGTTAGATCTCGCTCTTCGTTTGATTTTTCTAGACATAGGACTGCTTTGTTTTCGAGATGCTTTTCGTATTGTTCCGCGAGTCTTTATAATAAAATAAGCTGACTTTTTCTCCAAACAATTTAAGTGTTGTATTGTTCAAAAGGAAATGAAAGAGTAAATTACTGCTAACTCTTCTTAACTTTAAGTAACTTTAGATTAAATCGTGGGTTTTTTCCTAACAATTATTATTGTATGTATTAGCATATTAGGATTGCATAATATGCATATGAATATACCGTGCGAGCAAAAATTATTTGCATCAAAGAGGGCCTTGCATCTCAGGACGTAATGCTTAGCCCTAGAGCTTAATACCCGTTGGGTGTCAGTAACTATCTGAATTAACAATCAATCAGTTATTCCGTCATCTTTGACAGTCGGTACAAGTAGTTTGATTCATCGCTAATTTTTCCAATTTCTTGAACAATTCACACAATGGGCTTTACGGAACAGCACAAACCATTCATGGTTGAAGCGTATTTTCGAAATGAGGTTAGTGTAAATGGTGAGTGGCAATACAATCCGGGTTTGTGCATGGACGATTTTCACGAACATTTTCCTAACGTTGCTTTTATTGCTGGGGATTTTTATCATTGCCTGAAAAGAACCGTGGCTGTGTTTATTGAAACAGGTTCTATACAACACAAAAAAGGAGCAGGAAGACCATTCGTAAGAACAGAAGAACTTGTTGCAAACGTTCGTGAAATAATGCAAAATACGCCAACAAATTGTATAAGACGCCTGTCCCAAAAAGTGGGAAGATCTTATGGAACATGCAGGACTATTCTTAAGAAGCAGCTAAATGTATTTCCTTAAAACGTGCAAGTATTCCAAGAAATACATGCCGCAGATTTTGAAAGACGCAGGAATTACTCTCAATGGTTTACCCAAAATTTATTGGAAAGAAACGATTTATTAGTCCTGGCATTTTTTTCGGATGAAGCCTGGTTTCACCTCTCTGGGTATGTGAATTCTCAGAATACACGCATGTTGGAGTAGGGAAAATCCCCATTTTTTTGTAGAGTCCACATTGCACCCTCAAAAAATTGGTGTCTGGTTAGCTGTTTCCCAAAGAAGAATTGTTGGTCCTATTTTTTTCCATGACACAGTTACAGCACAGCGGTATAGAGACAGTATTTTGAATCCATTTGTGGTGCAGTCACTTGACGACGAACTACGTTTTGGATATTTTCAACAGGACGGTGCAACCGCCTATACAGTCACCGAAACTATTAACTACTTACGCAATTTTTTCGACGACAGATTAATCAGTTTTCGATCAGACATTGAATTTCCACCTAGATCACCTTGTTGAACGGTTATGGATTACTTCGCTTTTTCTCAGTTAAAGAACACTATTTTCAAAACACCAATTGCAAATTTAAAACATCCAAGAATGTGGTTACATTTCTCCAGAGATGCTGGTCAACACTTTCGAAAATATGAAGAGACGTAGCAGACGTATGAATTTATGCTTGTAGCATGGCAGTGGCCCCAATTTCAGCAATTTATGTAATTATTTTTCTTTTTCTTTCTGTATATTCTTACTTTGTTGATTTTGTAAACAACAAAAATAAGTTTGTATTTGTCTACTTATTTTATTACTCATTAGTTTGGCATATCATGTCATCATATGAATTTGACAAAATTTTAACTTAGATTTGGTTAGATATGTCGTCCCCATATTATTGTGATCTAAACCAAGCCCTACGTTTTTTAATCCAAGCTCTCTTCTATTCAAATAATTTTTGCTCGCACGGTATGAATGTATGTATATGTGCGCTTCCGTGCACAGCTTGCACTTGCAACTAACAATGTCACGCGTCTGTACAAAAAATTGTTTTCTTAGAAACGGATAGAATAGGACAAAAAGTTTTATTAAAAGTTATTGGAAATAAAGAAAGGAACACAAAAAAATATATAATACAGGGTGCTTTATTTAAAATAAGCAAGTTTGAGACTTCCGATATAACCGAAAGTCGCATATAGGTATGCTCGCTGTTACCTACTTCATTTGAAGACAGCGTCTCCAAAACCCCATAATCCAAACTTGCAAGATTAAAAATATTCTATAGTGGAGCTTCTATAGCATTTAGACGCATTATGATTGAGTGTTTATACTTCTATAGTTTTCATATTAATTTGGCAAATAACTCCAGAAATTGTCTAACTCTAGGTTGATCAGGTGCCCTGCCCTGCTTAACAATAATTTGTCCTCGTACCCATTAGTATCGCAAACAATGGGTGGTAACAACATTACCAACAAAATAGAACCTCATCCATCAGTTGAATTAGTTCTTCGTACCGTGAAAACAACAACAAACCGGTTGCCTTGATTACATATAAGAGGCAAAATTTAAATCTTGTTAAGGTTATTTAGAAGTCGAGTTGCTTAACAAGCTGTGTGCATACATAAGAGACGTTTAAAGGTAATTAAATAAATTGTTCTTATCATCATATTAACTATAGTCGGTTTCATGCAGCAAGAAACAGTGTCAGTAAAGAAATTTATTAGAGGTACTAATTTTTTAAATACATTTTTGTTTTAAAAGTTTTCAACGGGATTAATAAGCGTAAACGCTTTAATATTCCATTAAAAACATCCAATTTTTAACATTTAATTATTTTTTTATGATAGGCGAGGTTTGGATTGGTGGATGAAGGGCAATCTAAGTTCCAGTTGTTTATACTTATACAACATACATTTTGTCTTCAATAACATTACAATTAATTCGTTGCCTAACATCCTAACAAATTTATACCTATTTTTAAAAGTAAGAATACACTTAAATCAGTTGTGATGCAGGATTCCTAATTTAACTTTCACCGGGGTGGAACTAAGGGTATCTGGGTTCCGAAGTGATATATCATTTTAGGGCCTTCTGCTTTACTGGCGCACCGCAAAATTCATTATTTGAAAAGGGCATTAATATTTCAAGAGTTGTTAAAACATTTTGGGTTCGTACGAGAGCGTCAAACCCTTGACTTAAAAACAAAACCGCAGCAAAGATTATCTGCCCCTCTATTTAATACTTTCGTCGATATTTTTTTATGAAACCAGCTCTATCTATTTATAAGATGTTTAAATTTTTACAGCTTATCGACATACCTATTATATATTATACTCTTAACAGCTCATTCGACTTTCTGTTTCCTTGGCATATGTGTCTGAAACGATAGAATCGTCTGTGAAGTAAAGTAGTTCATTAGTTTAAATATTCATTAAGTTTGTCATTTTGTCTGTTTCAGAAATAACTTGAACAAAATGATGAAATATATTGTTGCTCTGGTATTTTTTGGTCTTGCTGTCTACGCTGAGGTAAGTATTTTACTTGTTTTATCATATATGGCGCGATTCTGTAACTTATTTTATAGATATTACATCGCTCCTGACAAAATAATAAAGGTGCGGTAAAAAAAAATTCATCTAAAACAGTCCAAGCGACATTATCAGGAAGTCATTTAATTGACGTTTAAGCTGTAAAATGGAACATTTTTGTTTCAATAGTCATCCAGTTGATGGATTGTAGAGCGACGTTATGCTTATAAAATGCTGATGCATTTAAATTCTAAAAATATTTATTTATGATAAAATTACTATACTAAAAAAATATGTTTTTATTCAGTACTGTCAGACTGTAAAACTTCGTACAGCTTCTAAATAATGTTTAATAGTTGTCGTTTAAAAATATTTAAAAAGCAATTTATTGATTAATTGAAAATAGGCCGTCCAGAAGAACTAGACAATGACAGTACTAAGTGCATCTATTCAAGTTATAATAAATTAGTGTAAAAATCGTTTTTTAATATATTTATTAAATGGCAAGATACACCCACAGGATAAAGGAGGGGCAATTGTCATGTAAAATCCAATTTGCTGAATTTGGTCAATACTTTATAGTAAACACTATAGTCAGTCATTCTTTCAACATCAGAAGGTCCTCAACCTCAACCCTTTATCAAAATACATAATAGGTTGTTTTCTTGTCCATTTTATGATAAACTATTAGCTGTCATCACACACAACTAAACTAACTTAACCCTCAACCAAGGACAACAAACAACAACGTAACTTACGCAACGTAAATAACATACGCACTAAAAAACGTTCTATAAAAGTCAGGCGCGGCCCATGAGTTTTTTTAAAGGTGGGGCAAATTTTGATGGCAGTAATGTAACAAGCAAAATGCAGGTTAGTGCATATTTTAGCCAAGGAATAATTATTTACCTGCTATAAAACACCGTAAAACAATAAAATACTAAAATTACATTTTTGCTGTGACTTTAAAAAAAAATACATTATATTACACAACTGTACTTTATTATTTTTTTTTACATATAATTCTCTTACCCTTATATAGCACATCATCAATCAGCCTTTGCATCCACTGCTGGATATAGGCCTCCCCCATTTCTGCCCACTGTCCTCTATTTTGCGCGCTCTGCACCCTGCATATAGCACATAGTCTGCTTAAAATACCTATTTATGAATATCCCTCTTTCTTTCGTGATCTGCTTCAGATCCAAAAAAAGGTTTGGGGCGTCCATTTTTTTTTATTTTCTAAACGTTTTTCAAATGTTAATGCACCGTCTATTTTAAACTGCAATATTTCTTGGACCGTTGAAGTCATTGTTCTTTAATACAAGTCGCGAGTACAAGTCAAAAAGACAAACATAAACGAACTACATAAAGACGAACATACGATAAGGCTGCCAACTTTTAAAATGATGAATGCGGGACAGCAGGGCAATATTCGCTTTTCACCATTACATGTAAACTTGTATAGGGTTAGGGTTGTCCACCCCTTAGGCCATCAAATTATTCTTTAATTTAATTGAATAGATTAGAACAACAAAAGTAAAATTTATTTAAAGCAAATGAATTCAAATACAAAAAAAATGTAAACAAGGTATTAAACAAATATTCTATTTATTTTTAAAATCATACTTTTCAACTCCATGAAATTTGGGTTAGGCGAGATCCATCAATATTCTTAATGTAGATAACTGCTGCATATTTATGGTGCTTTGCAAAATAATATGTTTATTCCAGGACTTGTGGGACAGATTTAAGAAATGCGGGATGATTTTAGGTAAAGTTTTAGAGGCGGGGCAATTCTAAAGAATATGGGGCTGCTCCGCAAAATGCGGGACGGTTGGCAGCCTTAATATACGAACTACATACAGGGTGCCCGAAATTGGTGATGACAGTATTGACAGTATTGCAATCTCGGAAACTATGAGATAGAAATACTGTGTATAGACGGAATTATTATTTTCCGAATTCTCGCATACTTGGTACTTGCGACTCATCTTAATTAGCCTTCAGAAAATATTCCAAACAATGAAGAAAATTTCAAACTGCTATTAAAGAAACCACAAAGAATTACCAAACTGAAATAGGGATGTTCGATATAAATCGATGCATCGAAAACATCGATATTTCCAATGCGATGTATCGTTTTCAAGGGATGCATTTGAGGCCATTTGATATATTTCGGTGTTAGGCCTTAATTTTATTAGTAAAATAAATATTTTGCCATTGCCTTTCGATCTTGATTATACTTTTACCTTTGGTTTCAGTTAGGGTGTGAGCTTAGAATAATGTTATTTCTCTTGTAAGTCTAATTCTATTTTTTTTTTTGATGCATCACAAACATCCACATATGTTTTTCCGCGATACACTTTCTTTGGACATCCCTAAACGGAAATGAATGAGACAACGTCATCATGGCCTCATCTTTGGGGACGGATCTCTTACTGCTGCGTTTCCCTACTGCATACTTTTTATAAAGTTTTAGACAAATATTTAAATTACCCACATCGTAGAAGTTAATAGAAGTAATAATTTTTTTGAAGAATTCAATTAAATATCATTAAATAAATTAAAACTAGTAATTTCAAAATTAAATTCGAATAACAAGTATGAATATTGAATAAAAAGGTGTTAAAAGAAACATTTGGCAGCATTGGTTACCCATTATTAAATTTTACAAATTCTTGTTTAAAATATGGAAATATGCCTGATGAATTAAAATGTTCTTACATTACACCAGTGCCAAAAGTAAAAAACACTAAAAGATAGGATGAGATGAGGCCAGTAAATATTTTATGGGGTGTTGAGAAATGATTAGAAGAAGTCGTATATGAACAGTTATTAGAATTCATTGATGCCAACAAAATTTTAGTTTCCTTTGAAGCTGGTTTTCGAAAAGGGTACTCTACAGAAACAGCCATTTAATGTGTGATTGAGACGTGGAAGAGAACCATTGATCAAGGGGAAAATGTTATAGCTGTATTTTTGGATTTTAAGCGGGCATTCGAAACAATTGACAGGGCTAGATTATTGAGTAAATTGTATCAGTATGGTATTCGCGGAAACGTTTATAAATGGTTTAAAATTTATTTAAGTAACAGGTCACAAAAAACAAAAATACCAAAAACATTTTCAAATAAAAAAATAAATAATATAGGAGTTCCTCAAGGAAGTATACTAGGTCCAATATTATTTATTTTATACATCAATCATATGCCTTTAGTTTTAAAAATGTGTAAGTTACAAATGTTTGCTTATGACACCTTAATTTACATTAATGTTTTAAATATTTTTGATGGTGTAAATACTTTAAATTCTGAGATAAATATATTATTAAATTGGCTAAAAGTAAATAAATTAAAATTAAATATTTCAAAAACTAAATGTATGGTTATGGGTAATAATTTAAATTGTCAAAATATAAATGTTGTAATTGATGGTAAAAATTGGAATTAGTAAACAGTTTTAAATATTTAGGGATAATCTTTGATTCAAAATTAAAATTTTTAAATTATTTTGAAAGTATTATATCAAAGATTGCCGGAAAAGTAGGTTATTTTAAAAGAATCAGTTCTAATTTAAGTTTGTTTTCTAAAAAAACTGTATTTAATACTATAATATTACCACATTTTCTTTATTGTTCTTCCATTTTATATTGTGCTAGTGAGGAAATATTTGATAAATTACAAATTTTACAAAATAAGGCAACGCGTATTATTTTAAATTGTGACAAATATACAAAAATTAATTTTATGTTGAAAAATTTATGTCAGAAATTTAATTTTTTATTTAGTATGTATCTTTATACATAAAATTAAAAATAATTTATTGCCTGATTGAAAATTTTTTGTTCTTTTAATTATGACCATCATAATTATAAAACAAGAACTAATCAAAATTTTTATGTGGATAGAGTGTCTAAAACATTAGCTTATAAATCTATTTTTTATAAAGGTTTGATAGAATATAATAATTTGGAAAATTCTATTAAACCTCAAAAGTCATTAAAACTGTTTAAAAAAACTTTAAAATTACATTTAATTAAAAAACAAAATGTTTAACTTTTCTCTCTGTTTTTGTTAAAAGAAGGTTGCGTTTTAAAATTTAATCCATAAAAATGTGTTAAAAAAAATGTATTAAAAAATATTTAATTGTAGCTTTTTGCTAAATAAAACATGTTACTACTACTTACTACTACTACTACTACTACTACTACTACTACTACTACTACTACTACTACTACTACTATAAAATACTTTTAAGAGCGTAGGTTTGCAGGCTATGTGGAGGGGCGCTATTAGGAGGTTTATTTACTTCCGAATGGAATATGATTTTGTCAATAGGTTCATTTGTTATTGTTTCATCTATAGGTACGAGATCATTGGGTAAACTTATTTTAAAATTACCTGATTCTCTAAAAACCCTCAAGGGAGAATGTTTTTTTCATTTTAAGAAGTTATTAATAATTAACAATATTATAAAAGTTGGGGAAATTTCAATTTTTTAAAGTTTAAATATGTCCAACTCAATTGATTATGGCGGCGGGGGCGCCCCTCTTCCCTTTAGAGATGCTCTTGCAACTTTTATATCATAGACTGATCTACAATAAATGGCGAAATATACATAGATAGATAGAACAGGCTCTGATTCTATAACACCTACGAATTATGCATGTCCTAAAATAAAATCCGCTGTTTTACAAAAATATATAAATATTTAATTGATCTTCTAGCCTTCATCTGAGTACGGAAAAAAACCAAAGCCGGTAAGTTTGCAACATATATGGAGTTATATGTTCGAAAAGTGGTGAAACTAACACCTTAACACCTATTAAACAAAACTAAAATTTTGCATTTTTATAGTTGGCTAACTAATACCGGGTGGCCCTCACTCTCAACGCAGGATTCCATAGCATCTTAAGCACTTGCATTTTAAATATTTTTCAAAAACAAAATTGTAGGAAAGCATTAGGTCTACACTACAATTTAAAATTATTTTGATTAACGCAGAGTGTCCCAAATAGTAGAGCATATCTTAAGTTTTTTTTAATTGAACACTCTGTATAGGTATTATTATCTTTTTGGATTTCTTGATAAATTTTAGGAACATTTTGTATAACAAATCATATGCTTACATTAAATAGTTTTTGAGTTATTAACGAGTTTTCAAAAATTTGGTGTTTTGCAAGGATAAAAAAAACGTGCACCTGTGGGTAAACAAAATTAAGCATAGGATATAGTATACCAAATATTCTTGAATGATGAAAGAGTTTTAGACTTCCATTGTCTTTATTTGTTTTAAATCACAACGTGTCAACTGGTGAATACAGTATTCACCTGAAGACGACTGGAGATACTTACCAGTTGAAACATTGTGATTTAAAACAAATAAAGACAATGGAAGTCGAAAACTCTTTCATCATTCAAAAAACATCATTGTCTTCAACTTTTAAACAGTCACCAAATATTCTTGCTCCCCTTAACGTTCTTAGATGTTATTTGTCGGGCAGGGAGCCAAATATTAATGGTAAGTATTTGGACAGCCTATATGGCCAAACTAGAATACCACGTGGGTTCTGTTCTTGGCCCGTTTCTAATATAATATACCTTTGATCCATTTAGTTGTGATTTAAAACAAATAAAAACAATGCAAGTCTCTTCTATTATTCTACCAAGAAAAGGAATTTTAGGTTTATACATTTTTTTTAAATACCGCAAAAATATTAGTGCCTCTAAAGTTTCATCTCCTAGCCTTGAACGTATTTTATCACAAAAAAACCCTGCAGAAAAGAAACATCTCTCAGTTTCCCCGCTTGTGGGCTGAATGGTTAATAAAAATTCAATAGCATTTTCACATCCCCGACTACCACCATTTGAGTACAAATCAATTTTTTGAGTAATAATGTCGGACAGTCGTGTCTTATACCTTTTCAGCAAACTATTAAAGACTTAAAAGGAATAAAGTATAACTAAATTTTTATACTGACTTTCTATTTGAGACATACTGATATAATAATTTTAATTTGCAGACAGAATGCGTCCCTATACCTCTATTTAGAAGTTAAGTAGTTTATATGCAATGACATCCTGCGTTGAGAGTGGACAAACGGTATCTATATTCTGTGCTTGTACGCGATAACAATAACCATACTTAGCTGAAAAATAATAATAGAAGTACTTAATTTGCACACGAAACACGCGATTTATTGTTTGTTAATGATATAATTGCGTGGTAATGGTATAATAATTATTGCGATTAAATTAAAAAATCTAACGGTAACGGTCAAGTACCACCACATATTTCAAAGTTTTTATTAGCAGATATTATATTATTTTACTGAATTGGGTTTATCAGCGTGAAAAACAAATACTTGTTAACTCCGGTGACGTCTGCAGGATATTACAGAAACGATTTTTAAAAAATTGCTTCTTTATCATATATATAACAACAAATTTTAACTATTAGATTTGCGGTTACTCTACAGGGTTCGTCAAAAACAACAGTTTTTTTTTTGATTTTTTATTTCAATTCCTTTTGATGATTGGCTAAATTATCAGTTTGGAAACAAATGGATTGGAAGGTACCTATGGTCCAAATCAGTTGGCACGTAGGAGTCCTGATCTCATAATTATCGACTTTCACAACTGTTATCAGGAATTCAGATGTCGAGTTGAACTATGCGCTAACTCGGTGGTACCACGTTTAAATAAAAGTTTTATAATTTATGATTGAATGAGTTGAAGAAATATGACATGTAATAATAAAAATACTTCAAAAGTAGGCAAATAGAAAATGGTTTTCTTACAACAATACATTACTCGGCCAGATATAAAATCATATTCGAAGTAAGAAAGCAACAATAGTTGTTTGTATGTACGTAAGTTTATTTTAAACGAAATCCAAAAAACGAATAATGTTATTTCTGACGAACCTTGTATAGTAACAGCAAATGTGATATTTGAAATTATAAATTCAGCAGAAGCAAAATTCATTTAATAAATCAAGGAATTTAAAAAAAATCCTAAAAAGGAAAAAATGTTGTTTTTGACTGCTGATTTCCATCCTCCATGCCTTGTTAAAATATCCACAGATACACCAGAAGCAACAAATAAAAAGGTAAGAGTTCAACGAATGAATTGGATATATTTAGGAATGTTGCTACTTTTTGGGGTAGTTTTCCAAATATATGTTTACCGATTGGATGTTTAGTACATTAATTGTTTTGATAACGAACGAAAAATCTCGAATGAGAGGTCTCAGCCTTTCTTAAAGCCATATACTCTGACAGATTTCAGTAAAACAGTATTTTAACTGAGTTTTTAACAACAAAATTTCTATCGATCTTGTTTTTGGTATTTTTAATATTAATTAAAACTGAGTGTCCAACAGCTTCTATTAACATATCCTGCTAGAGTTGCTGCTAGCCCTAAGAATCCTGTTTACAATTTTTTTCAACACTGATCAGATAACATATCTTAACACTTCTAAACATCTCCAATCAGTTCCAGAGACTTTAAAAGAGCTCTTAGAGACCAGTGGCCTATCTAAAACATCTGTAAATTCAACTTCAACAATTCCTCCAGGGACTATTTATTAATAAGTTCTTATGTAAATATAAAAAAACATGATACTCCTAAATCAATTCTTAAACAATCCTTCTTGGAATTTATCAACAGCAAAAATCCCGGAAATATCCTATACACCGATGCTTTAAAAAACGACCATGGAGTAAGCTGCGCAGTCACAACAATAATAACAACCATAACCAGTACTACTGCCTAGTTTCTACAGTATACATACTGAGGAATTACGTGGAATTCTGATGGCCCTTGCCCTTAAAACTATTATAGGTCACAATAACGTGGTCACCATATGTACAGATTCACTCGCCTCGATCCACTCAATAGAAAATATGTATACCCAACATTCACTAGCACAGAATATACACCATATCTGCCAACAACTTGCTGAGCAAGAGCAAGATATCCAGATACTAATCGTGTGGATACCATCTCACGTCGGTATCAGCGGCAACGAAAAAGCAGATCAAGCTGCCAAAGAAGGTCTGAGTTAGAACCTGCCCATTCAACAAATTCAGCTTCCAAAAGATCTGAAAAATTACTTTAAGCAAAACATCATAAACAAATGGAATAACTACTGGAACCACTCCAATACCAAGCTATCGAAAATACAACCCAATATTGCACCTAGTAACCTAACCCCCATGGAATCGGACAATCTAATAGAATACATAACATAGGTGTTTATGTAGAATATTTTGCAATTTACTGACCCAATAAAACTGCTTTTGGGCTTTTTTCAAACCTAAGTTATTAAAATTTGCTTTAAATTACGTTTTTTTAAAAGTATTTTTTTTATTTCTAGCGAAAGGCTGTTGTAACCTTGTCAAACGGTGCGGCACAAGGAATCATATACTTTACAGAAACTGACGACGGAATTGGTATTTCAGGAACCATAACTGGACTATCAGAAGGTAGGAAAACCGTTATACCTATATAGAATAGATAGGATTTACTCTAATACAAAATTGTTGTGGATAAAATAGTATTTATTTATTCGATAACTGATTTATCAAATGTTTTTTTAGGAAAACATGGATTCCACGTTCATGCCGTAGGAGATCTCTCCAATGGTTGCACTTCTATGTTAGGACATTTCAACCCACAAAACGTAAGTTATAAAAGCAGCATAGAACACATATACGTATCTATTATAGCTATTTCTTGATTAAAATATTTTTTTCGGCAACCGTCCGGGAAGTACCTACCCACTTCCCGGACGCTTTTCCTTTGAGAAAGTAGCATTTCTCCGGCCTAGTCCGGGAGGTACGTACTTCCCGGACTAGGCCGGGAAAAATCACATCAATATTAGCAATCGCTTGAATTTTAATATAAATAAGAATTAGAATGTTTCTGTTAGTACCTATCTTCTGTTCGAATTTCAATATTTAATACAAATAAGAATTAAAATGTTCGAAATTTTGTTCTACAAAGAAATATAATAAAGAAATGTGTCTCATTGATTTGTTATTCGACACGGTTGCCGAAAAAATAGTGTACGCAACACGTCCGAAAACAGTTTTTTTGGACTTACAGACTTCCAGGACTCGCCTACGGCTCGTCCTAGAATTTTGTCGACTCGTCCAAGGCCGTAGCCAGAAAATAATTTCGGGGGGTTTGTTCTAGTGAGGGATTTAGGATTTGTTCTAGGGGGGGGGGGGGGGGGGCGCAAGGGAACTGCACCGAAGCCGCTCTTTTGCGCGAAATTTTTTTGGGTGCCACGCCCTTTTTTGGGTAAAATAACCGTAAAGCTTTATCTGCGGCAATATGCCAGACTTTAAAACACTCTTTTAATTTAAAAGAAATTCGAAATTTGAAAGGTCGGTCGACAAAATAAACAATTAACTATTTTACTAATTAACATGTCTCTTATATGAAGTCATAATTATATCTAAGTATAATCGCCTTAGTCGCATTGGATCATTTATCACTTTCCAAGACAGAACTGCCTCTCCGTGCTCGACGGCTGCGAAATAATCGAGAATTACCCGTCTCATTCTATGCTTATAAAATTCCCGAAATGCAGTTTGAGCACGTCGCCGAAGTTGCGTTGCTTGTGTAGTTTGCGTAGCACGTAGTTTCGCCGCTCCCTAATAGATGTCGCTGCGCCGCTATTTAAGTATCGTCGTGCGAATACCAAGCGAGCATAAAGTCATACATAATAAAAATAACAGTAGGTAGAGAATTTTGCTTGTAGTGATTAACTATTATGTTGTGTAACAACAAATTGAGACGGGCGCACTGTATATAACTGCAGTCTGCAGTCTCATTAATACTTATTAAAAGTCTAAAATAAATATATTTTATTTATTTCGGGAGGGGGGGCTACGGCCTTGGACTCGTCCAAAAAAACAGTATTTTCCGGACTTGTAACGTAAATTACTATTGCAATCAAACAAAAGACTATATTGCTAGTGACGCAGAGCCGACAAAAAAAAACGTGCACTGTCAGATTGATTTTTGAAAACTTCGTCGATAAAGGTATAGTTTTGAACTTTTTTTCAATTGTAGGTGTCCCACGGTGCTCCAGATGCCGAGGTAAGGCACGTTGGGGATCTGGGAAATATCGTTGCCAACCAAACCGGCGTCGCTCTACTTAACTTTAGTGATGACACTATTACTTTGAGTGGGACTAACAGCATAATTGGTAGAGGAGTGGTTGTACATGAACTAGAAGACGATTTAGGACTAGGTAACAATAATTCTCTTATTAGTATATTATTTGTTTACTTATTTTGGCAAATATGCCTACCAGTGGCTGGATGTAGAAGTACCTATTCTTGTCTTCCACGCAATATGTAAAGTCTGCTCAATGACCGCTGACCGTTACGTCATATTCTCCATACTTGCGGTACGTGGTTAATTAATTCAGTCAATTTGACTTACCGGTGGTAAAGGTTATGATTTTTCTTAGGCTTGATCTACATAAAGACGGATGCATGTGAAGAAGTAAAATACAAGCGCGTTTTTTTAAACGTTTAATTATTATTTTTATACTGTTAATGAAGTCCGAAATGAGTAGTTTATTTAGGGTAAAAGGTATCATATGGGATAAAACATTTTGTTTTTGAAATCATTAATTAATTTAAATTTCCTGAAAAATAAATAAAACCCATTTATAATATTTAAAATTGAATCATATATTTATATACCATAATATACAGTGTGTATCAGACAAATGGAATATTTCGATAATAAATACATGGGGGCGTGTCCGAAAAAACGCTCGGATACGTCGATTGGTATTTCTAGTTGCGCATTTTTTTCAATAAACACTTTTTGAACAGGGTGTGTCATGTAACAGTGGCCAATACCAACTTTCTTATTTTAAAAGCAACACCATGTATATTATTCAATTTTTGGATTCTTCAGAAAATTTTAGACATATTTCATGTATGTACAATGTCCTATACCTATCTTTAACTGTTTCGGAAATATTAAGTGTTTTTTCAGATTTATTGCATTTCCGCGTTTCTTTTTACTGGTATGAAATAAAAAAAAGGTATAAATAGTTTTTTTTTAAACCGACCAGAAAATTTACACTTTCTGGACAATTTTTCGTCTAGAAAATAACGTTTTTCCGATCGCAAGACCGGAAAAGTGACATTAGAGGCCGGAAAAATATTTTCCGGACTCTAATGTCACTTTTCCAGTCTCTAATGTCACTGTCACCCTGTTTTTTGTTTTTCCAATCGCTCTTTGATAATACAAGATATACCTTGATTTCGTTATTATGACAACAACATTTCGATGTATTGTCGAGTGACAGTTCGTTGATTTTTAATTTTGTTCTTTATGTCAAACTTGTTTCGCGTAGATTATAAAATATATCGAAGTGTCGGTCTTAAAAAAAATATTGTACGTCACGCAACCGAAAATTAGTGTTTTCCAGGTCTCTCCAAGCTTCCAGGACTCGCCTATGGCTCGCCGTGGAAATGCTTGTCTCGACCTGAAAAACACTACTTTCCGGTCTTGTAACGTAAATTACTATTGTTTACTTTTGTTTATAACTCCTGACCTTAGCAAACTCTTGTCTGTCTGCATGACAGTATAGTTGTCAGTGTTATAGGAGTTTGAATTTCATTAACTGAATATCAGACAATGGTTTATTTAACTGAAATGCACAAAATAACAATTCTACAGATAATTGGTTATGGAGATAAAACACGGACACAAATGGAAGTTGCTTGCTTATTTCAAGAAACATTTTTTTGCCCGAGCATAATAATTATTAAATTAATTACTGTTTTATCGCATTCTGAGTCAATTTTAAAGACCATATGAGTAAAACGCTTGTTTAAATGGTAGTATCCTAGCTTTAAGGTGGCATTCTCAACGTCATTTAATCCATTACCAACCTACAACCTATTTCTCGTTATTTTTTAAGTTTATTACTTTATTAACTAACATTTAATTAAAATCAATATCGTCTGCACATTATTTAGATCGTATCTGACATATTACCAAAATATTAATGCATCTCATTGTTAATTTGGGAAGAAACGTGTGTGAAGGAAAAATGACACAATAAAGTTAAAAAAAATCTTACCAGATAATTTTCGCTACACGAATCTCCTAAAATAATTTATGACATTCATTGATATTTATTTAATAAGTCAATTATTACCTAGGGAATATGCTATCGGCATTGATTTTATTTAAATTTTGGGCAAAAGCTATTAAAAATAAATTAATCTACGCAAAATAGGTTATAGGTTGACAAGCATGTTGATATTCCCACCTTAAGGGTCCTTGTAACCATTTTTAGATCAGATCTCTAGTATTCACTTGGAACGACGAAAGATAAAATGATCTGTTTTTTACGTTGCTGATACTATTGCGTTCTAAATAGAGAATACCAGTTCTCATTTTAATAAAAAATCAAGTAAATGATAAAAGTGGGGACCTCTACTATTTAGTTACCTAGATGCTACAAATGAATATTATTTTTACGAAATGGTTTACAAAGCCGAAAAAAGTTTTTGTCACTGCAAAGCTATTACCAGCAAACACTAGTGATGCCTATGTCATCGTTTTTTGATCAATTTATCCTTACTTCTTCGTTTTGTCCAAAAATTGGCAAAATACCCCTCTTTGGAGTACAATTTACCCACAGTTTTACGTTAAAAAAGGTTGAATTTATAAATTAATAAAAATCAAAAAAGAAATATGCGCAAAATTGACAAAATTCAAAATTTCGTTTTATGCATTTGTTTTAACTTAAAACTGTAGGTAACTGCTACCCAAACACGGGTATTGGGCCGCATTTTGGAACCCACAATATATTTGAGTCTATATAATATACGCTTGGTAACTTCGCCGAGACTGTGATATGCTGATATTCTTGTACTCATAATATTAATGAATGTTATTTGTTTCTTTTTTTTTTAGTCGATAATAACGGATCCAGAACTACCGGAAACGCCGGAGCTAGAGTAGGCTGTGGAGTCATTGGAACACTGTAATTATTTTGTTATTCTATGCTATTTGTTGTGTGTTAGTTGTCAAAAGCTTGAATCTAAGTAAAAGCAATGTTTGTGAATTTTTGTCTCACAATAAAATTGTAGGCTTTTGTATGTTTTATTTTAATAAAGTGTTGTACTTGTTCTTGCTTTAAAGGGATTCTTACTTTTTTCTAGTCATTAAAGACTTTGCCACTGTAATATTGTTGTTGTCGCAAAGAAAAACAGCATGTGAAGCGTAACCGCTTGGATTTTACATCAAAAACAATCAATTTTTAAAATGGAATTGTGTTCTTACGCATCAAATTATTTTAAATTTAGAACAGGTTCTCTTCCTTTACTTTTTAACAGTTTGTAAATATATACGAGTAATTATTTTTTAAATTTTTTTAATATAGGCTACCTATTGGTTTTAAAAAAAATCTGGATGAAGAGAGCGCCCTAAGTTTCAATTATTTAAACAAAATACAGTGTCACCAGTAAAGGCCGCATCATATGGGATTTATTAATAGCTTTATTCAAAATTTGACTTTGGCATCAAGTTCTGCTTCAATCGAGATGAAAATTAAGCAAAAAAATAGTAGTCACGTGATTCGCATTATCTGTCAAATTTTAATTTTTTCCAAAAAATAATTCAAAAGTGGGGTTATTTCTGAAAATATCGAAAAAAGTTATTGGAAAAAGTTTTTTTAAATGCAGTTTCTAGTTCACATGCAAAATTTCAGCTGCATAAGATAATTTTGATTTTTTACCCATGTTTTGTAAATTGCACCACTTTTACAAAATAAGACTCAACGCAACCTACATAAAACTTCTTAGTTTTGACAATGCTTTATTTCAGAAACATTTTCTTTAAAGTAGCGCCATATTAAATGTGTGTTTTTCAACAAAATCAAAATTGGGCTATTAAAATTTGGTCGCATGTGATGCAAAGTTTATTTGTTTCTGAAATAAATTTTAATATAGGGGTTTTAAATTAAATCGTTGAAAATAAATAAACTTTACGTTGTTAAACTAATATTTATTTTCCACTTAAAAAATACTTTACTGTGCCTTTTTTGTCTTAATATTAAGGTGTATTACTTTCAGACACAAACTACGTTTTCAAAAATACTTATGTTATTAAGTTACCTTATACAGGGTCAAAAACAAATAAACTTTGCATCACATGCGACCAAATTTTAATAGCCCAATTTTGATCTTGTTGAAAAACACACATTTATTATTGCGCTACTTTAAAGAAAATGTATCTGAAATAAAGCATTGTTAAAACTAAGAAGTTTTATGTAGGTTGCGTTTAGTATTATTTTGCAAAAGTGGTGCAATTTACAAAATATGGGTAAAAAACCAAAATTATCTTATGCAGCTGAGAAATTTTGCATATGGGCTAGAAACTGCATTTAAAAAAACTTTTTTCAATAACTGTTTTCGATTTTTTCAGAAATAATCCCACTTTTGAATTATTTTTTGGAAAAAATTAAAATTTGATAGATAATGCGAATCACGTGACTACTATTTTTTTGCATAGGTATCAAAACCTTGAGTACCTATAAAACAACATTTCCAAGCACAATTTCTTGATAAAAAAATTGAAAAAGTTTTCGGTACCAGTCATTGTTTATAGCACAAACTAAATAATACACCAGTACACAAAAACTAAAAATCCACACACACCCACAATCAAGAAGATCCGAGTTTCTTTCAGGTGCTTTTAAATAAGTTGAGCGTTACATTTTATAAATTTAACTCATCTCAGCAAATATTTTTTCCTCCTCCATTTCCGCGGTTAATAATTATGCCCCATCTATACAGGGTGTCTCAGGAATTACGTGACTACTATTTTTTTGCTTAATTTTCATCTCGATTGAAGCAGAACTTGATGCCAAAGTCAAATTTCAAATAAAGCTATTATTAAAAAAATCTCATAATATGATGCGGACTCTACTGGTAACATTGTATATTTTTTTTCAATAACATGGAATAGCTAGATGTCACAATTTATTTTTAAAAACCCTCCAAATTAATATATCTTTTTAAAAGTGAGAATCCCCTTCAGTCCTCTTGGTTAACTGGCACGTTAAAGAAAAGCGACAAAAACATATGAATAAATTAATGGTCGCTGCACGGAAAAAGAAAATTCTTATTTCAAGAACATAGAGTTCCTTGTCAATATTTACTTTACTTTAGTTTAAAAGCTACTTCAGTTCGTTTAAATAAATGTTTTCAACCAATGCAACGACACAAGTTAATTTAAGTATATAATACATAATACAAGATTTTCTGAAATTTAAGGAGGAGTGATTGAAACTGAATAAAGTCATATTAAAAAAAAAATGTAAAACAATTTATTTAGATATTATTTAAATAAATAAGCAAGTTTTCAAAATAAGTTAGTCCTTGCAATCAGATTAAGCATTTCTGTTTTCAATGGAAGCATAACACTATCGTTGCCTACGTTCAACATAGGCAACGACACTATGCTTAAAAAAGAAGATCTTAAGTAATTTGGCTAGATTGTGTAGATTTTAATAATATTAGGTACCTACTTACTTAACCCATTGAATATCAAATTATAAGAATAGCCTGCGGATCTCCGAGAAAACTTGACAACCCTGTTTTAGGCTGTATTGGAGACGGTTTGACCGCCATTGTGGAGTTGATCGTAATTCTATAGTTATAAATGCAGAGCCTCGGCAACAGATGTCTCAAATTCACTGATGTGATGTCGTGGTGTTGCCGCATATCGTATTTTATTGGAATTTTTAAGGATTTAAGCATTTTTAACAGACAATAAAATAGGAGGTTCTCAATTCCAGCCGAATGTATGTTTTTAATAATAATATGTTCCTACGCTGATTACGCCGGGGTAATTGGACCGATTTTAATAATGATTTTACCGTTGCATTAGGTGTTAAATGTTATACATAAAAGTAGATACAAAGCGACATCAAGTATAACTAAAATAGCTTTTATTTCGTCGAAAAGTAGCAAAATACATAATACACTAATACAAACAGACTGGAGGTTTCTTAAGTAAGAAAGTAAAACCTACCTATTTTAACCATTTTGAAAAGTAGTAATAATTGCAAATAAAAACCAAGTTATACAAACCGCACATCTAGGGTTGCCAACTGTCCTTTATTTTAAAATTATGTCCTTTGTCCTTTTGAAAGCTGGAAATGTCCTTTAAAATCCGAAATCCAATCCATCACATAAATAAGGTAACACTATAATATTGTAGGTCAATCCGAATATTGTTTGTCTCCGTCGACCACCTCTTTTTTTCAATAGAACCGATAAACGTCTTCCCCATGGGCGACTTTTTTTTAGAGCGCCCAAAAATATTTTCCCAATATGTCAATGTGTCCTTTATTCCAATATCCGAAAGTTGGCAACCCTACGCACATCATTCATATTTTACCCATCATATACGTTGTAGCCTAGGTATGTATTGAATAGTGAGAGTCGTCATTTTATTCTGTTAGAAATAGAAAACATGGCAGTCAGTCAATCTGTTTTCATGTAATTAACGTTGGGACGTCAAAAGGTTGAAAATATTATAAGCTGCAAAGCAATTAAAAATAGAGACATTTTTAAGTCTAGACTATACTATAGGTAGGAAAATAAATGTAAGCTACTTAAATCTAGGATAGGTGAAATCAAGTTGTACGATAAGCCATAAAAATAAATTTAAAAACTCAACAACGACGAAGGGTCCAATTAAAAGTTATGTTTGTCCAAACAGACAGGCGGCAACAATGTTTTAATTTAGCAGTGAAAAGGCTTGTCGTTAGTGGCTGCATCAACACGCTATATTGTTGGTGACTCATTGTGCCATCTATGAATTTAACTTAGCGGATTTAGGAAATCTGCTTATATGGCCTTCTTATAGTTTGATATTCAATGCTTAAACCAAATAATTTTGTTTTTACAACAAAATACTTTGATATATTTGAGCGAAAAACGGATCGCAAAATTTGGCTACTTTGGAGAATGCTATGCTTTCTTTCAAGTATTGCCGCATTTGGCTGATCAAGCAAAGATATATACAGATAGTAGGGTAAACCATACAGTTACTGGACAGTTAAGAAAAGTTTTTATTTCATAATTTGTAATATTTTTACTATTTTTTTAAAATTCTTTAATTTATTTGGAAGATGAAGAGCTTCTTTATACGCATATGTTAAGAAATATCGAGTAATTTGATATATTAAAAAAAAAAATTAATAATAAACAATAATATGCAAAATTGTACAGTTACTGGACAGATTTTATAGTAAATGGACATGGTGTGGTATAGTAATTGGACAACTTGTAAATATATACATTTTATAGATAAAGGGATAAAAAATACGCTATGTAAGTAGTAACAAAAGTATTTATTAAATTTATCTGCCTAAATATAAATGTAAGCATAAATTTTAAAGACTTAAGTTTTAAATGCAAAACTTAAAGCTTGTTTTGTTTTTTTCAAATACTAAAGTTCATCAATTTCCCCCTTATCTTCGGAATATTTGTTCAAATTACCGTCATCGCTTTATTCTTCCTTGTACCAGAAATGGCACATAAAGTTATCATCTTCGTCTTCTGGGATGTGTTGTTGGATGTTTTTTTTTTGGTATACAAGATAAGTGAAACCTATGGTAGGTAACACTGATCACAATATAAGCTATTTGCCTTCATTAGCTTTTTACATTGAAAACAGATCATTTTTTCCTGATCTTTTTTCAGCTTAGACTTTTTCTTCTCTTTTGTTTCCTTCACTTTTTCTCTTACGTTCATTTTTCTTAGCGTCTTCCTCTTCTTTTAACTGCCTCTTTTGTTCAAACATATTTTGATATAGTTTTGAAGTGATAGCAAAGGGAAATTTTTAACTATTCTTTTTTTCTTTTCTTTGAGGAATGGTCGGTTGTAACAAAAAATTTTGAATTTTGGATTCCGTTGCATTATTGTTAGTTATTGTTGTGATTGTTGCTGTGTTATTTATATTATAATCATTAGAGCTACACTATCTGTGGACAGTGGACATTTTGTAATGCTGTTTCATTCTGAACTATAGCTTGACCTGCAGAGATTATATGAGTTATGAGGTTAATTTTTTTTTGTGGTGATTTATTTGAGAGGGTTAAAAATTCTTCTGTGCAAGGCTAAATCAGGTTATTTAAATTTTGTTGTGTTAAAATATGAGCAAATTTTAAATAAGTTTAAAAAATCTTCATTATTCTCATCGTTTTGTAATAATTCTTTTACCCCATATTTTTTAGAAGCCGTCCTATATGAAGTTCCATTTTCAATGTCTTTTATGGCGTTTTCTAAGGCCTCTTTAGAATAACAACCTCTTTTTGGCATGTTTAAACCTAATAAATATGCATAGGTACGGTAATTGGACAACGAAATATAGTTATTGGACAGTCTGTCCAATTACTATAGGGAGTTGATTGAAAATTAACAGAAAAAAATGTTATAATTTTTTCATTATAATTTAGCTATCAGAAACATTAAAATTTATTATTGACCACCTACATTAATTGGACGCGTGTCCAATAATATAATTTTAGGGTTAAACTGATTGAGTTATTGGACACCTCAATGTTCAGCATTTTGTCTTTAAATAGGTAAAATATAAATTTAAAGCTAACTATATTAAGTACACACAGGGGCTTAAGCCCACGCAAAATTTTTTCTAAATTATTTTAAAAAACCAATAATTTACAATTTTTCAAATCATGTTTGTTAAGAAAATAAGAAGCTTTTCACTTACCTACAATGACACCCTCGGTTCGATGTAAACACACTTACTGTTTTCGTTACATTAACATTGGTCTTGAGCGGCAGCTTTACACAAATACATAGGGCGCCATATCGTAAGGAGTAATAAAAGTTAAAACTTACAGAATTCTTATTTTAGAAAATATTCTGCGTAGTGTCCAATTACTATAATGCGTCCCGTTACTGTATGGTTTACCCTATATGTCTTTTATAAACGTTAATTTGCGCCGAGTCGACATCTCACTGTTTATAGAGGACATTCTATCGTGCGACATGTCTATAAACATTTTTTGTAAAATAAAAATCCTGGCACTAAATCAGTACTTTACAGACCTGGTACTCTCTTGTACTATTGTGTTGCTATATTTCTAATGTGACACACGTGAAAACGTTTAACTTTATTACTATTTTCACAATAACCTAACATTTTTTTATCATTCTAATGTCAAAATTTAAAAATTGTCATTTCCACATTATAGGCCAGTGTGAAACATTATAAATAATTTAGGTAGGTACTTACTGTTCTGACTGTAAAGTTCAATTTTTGATTGGCTGTCGGCCAACAGCTTTTCTTGAAAGCGTCGTTGTGCGCCGCCATAGTACTGGCAACCTCTCAATAGTTGCGAATTGAGTCAATTTAGGTTCTTGGATTCGTCGGCGTAACTCTAGCGTAAAACTTTGCTAATATTTCCACGTGGTTTTATTGTGGAACTCGCGAGGAACCTGTTGGAAATGGGCATTTTAGGTGTTGTCAGCTTATAGTGACAACAAGAATGAGATGTCTATCTTGATTTATATTAATTTATTTAGCCAGGGACATACCGTTTCGGATATCTTCTAACGGGCCACTCAACGTGAATCACCCCGTATACAGTCCAATTTTAGACAAAATAAATTAAATAACTGCCAAATAAATTCCACAGGCAGAAACACTCAACAATACTCTTAAGAGTTTATAATGCATAATGCATAACATGCATTTATTCCATTAACTCAAAGCCCTCAAAATATTTTATTTATTTTGAAATAATAAACTAATTCTTATACAGTTGACTTACTACCGTGTATGAAGGACTTGGGGTAGGATGCCGATCGCAATGCATTGGATTCGGTCCCAAATTAGCATCGGTAATTCAGCTTTACGAGTCGCCGTAAGATGGCGCTCGTGTTCGAAGTGGGCTATCAAATAAATGGTTTCTTATGGACGCGATAACTATTTTTATTTAAATTAGTTCTTTATGGAACAAATAAGAACTTTTATATGAATTTACACTTACTTTGTTATACTTATTAGTAAACTCGGCCTGTATAAAGTTCCAACGATGCTTGGTTTTTAAAATACAGGAACATTCTAGCTAGAGGGTTTTACCTTTGGAGCTAGAAAAATACTTATTTGGCTGCGTTTCCTCTCTGAAAAAGATATACTTTTATAAACTGTACCATTATTCATTATAAATATGGAAATCAATTACAATACAACGTTATTTGTCTCGTCATGTCTTCAAACGTTATTTGTTATTTCGAAAATAAAATGCCAATTTGTCAAAAGTAAAAGTAAAAAACGAAGAAGAAGAAGAAGAAGAAGAAGAAGAAGAAGAAGAAGAAGAAGAAGAAGAAGAAGAAGAAGAAGAAGAAGAAGAAGACGACACCAGCCCACTTGCGACGCGAGAGCATCTATCAGCCAATAGCGAACTCACCAAAAAACCGGGACAGAATTTGAAAATGCTGCCATTGTCGATCGGCCTCCTACCCTCTAGTTCTCCATACTACCGTGCAAGCAAAAAATATTTGCATCAAAGAGGACTTGGATTAAAAAACGTAGGGCTTGGTTTAGATCACAATGATATATGAACGATATATCTAACCAAATCTAGGTTAAAATTTTGTCAAATTCATATTATGACATGATGTGCCAAACTTATGACTAATAAAATAAGTAGACAAATACAAATTTATTTTTGTTGTTTACAAAATTATAATACTGGCACTTTATAAGGAAATAAATTTAGCTGCTTCTTAAGAATAGTCCTGCATGTTCCATAAGATCTTCCCATTTCTTGGGGACAGGCGTCTTATACAATTTGTTGGCGTATTTTGCATTATTTTACGAACGTTTGCAACAAGTTCTTCTGTTCTTACTGATGCTCTTCCTGCTCCTTTTTTGTGTTGTATAGAACCTGTTTCCCTAAACACAGCCACGGTTCTTTTCAGGCAATGATAAAAATCCCAAGCAATAAAAGCAACGTTAGGAAAATGTTCGTAAAAATCGTCCATGCACAAACCCGGATTGTATTGCCACTCACTATTTACTCTAACCCCGTTTCGAAAAAACGCTTCAACCATGAATGTTTTGTGCTGTTCCGTAAAGCCAATTGTGTGAATTGTTCAAGAAATTGGAAAAATTAGGGATGAATCAAATTACTTGTAATGACTGCCAAAGATGACGGAATAACTGATTGATTGTTAATTCAGGTAGTTAATGACACCCGACAGGTATTAAGCTATACAGCTAAGCATTACGTTCTTAGATGCAAGGCCCTCTTTGATGCAAATAATAATTTTTGCTCGCACGGTATTAAAGATTGCCAAGATAAATATTTCAGAAATAGTTGCAGGTGTTCGGCTGTCACCAAATATCACCAGTTAAATTTAATTAAACAGGTATACATTTAGTATACTGGGTATAATCAACAGCAGTTTAACAAGACGGGTGTAGGTATCTTATCAGAGACAAACTTTTCTAATATGGTTTTTGTTAAACACACGCATCCATGATTTTGTTTTAAAACTCATACAACAAGTGAAAGGTTTTATAGGATTTTATTGACCGAGAGAGAGAACCAAAGATAATTTCCATTGGCTACCAACCATTTACACAAATAAAAAAAGGTTGGTTCAGAATCAACGATCCAAATATTTTTTACGTCAAAATTAAAACAATGTTTTCATTATTATCTAAAAAAAAGTCTTTGTTTTTAAAACTACTCGTTTGCCTGAAGTATCCTTTACGTTGTTATGATTATTATGGCTGAAATGCTTTCTAAGAGAATTTTAATCAAAAGCTGCTGTTTGGTTTACGGATTCGAACTAGGTTGACCCTAACGGTTATCATATTTGATACTTATGTCAGTATGAAATTTTTCCGTGTTTGTATATTTTAAATTTTATTTAAGTTTTAATATGGCAAAAAAAAAACGTTTTGTGGGCCTTTTAAATCCACAGGCAAAAAAATGGTGATAAATTTAATAAGCTATTGTGAAGAAGATCAAAGACAATCAACAAAAACCTACGACTTAATAAATCCAAAGTCTATCCAAAACAAAAGTTTTAAAAGCACTAAACAGAGGATGGTGCAAGAAAATCGCAACAATATTCCTAAAAAAACGTCTGAAAGAATAATTAAAAACACAAAACCAATGGATTTAAAAGATGGATATGATATAACAAAAAATGTAATCTACGATATGTACAAATCAAACATGCACATAACGCTGCCAGTTTTAAAGGATCGTTGGATTTTGGAAATTGGACTTAAATCTTTGTCAATAGTAATAAAATATGTGGGATTTCGTTATAGAAAATACTGCAATAGAATATTGTCAAGTCAACGAGTAAGTTTTTTAAGAAATACGTCGAAAATGTTAATTCCCAGTTTGGAAAACCTATTTTTTTTTTAGACGAAACTTGGATTTTTTCCGATGGGAGTGGGTCCAAATCCTTGCAAGATAACTCAACAAAATCTGTTAAATAAAAAAAAAGGTTGTGCTTTAAGAAAGTGATTTATTATTTTGAATGCTGGGTCATCTGCTTGGTTTGTACCTGGTGCGCCGAGGTTATTATTTTCTACCACCTCAAAAAGCTCTGATTATCACGACAGCATGGATCACCAATCATTCGAAAAGAGACTGCTTTTTCCTAATTTAGACCAACCTTCACTAATCATTTTGGGCAATGCTTCAACATCATTATCAGATGTTAAACAGACAACCAAATTTATCGTGGAAAAAAAGTTACATGTTTCAGGCTAGTAAAGAAAATCATAATCCATCCCCCAATTTACTAAAAACAGAACCAATTTTAGTGTTTTAACAAGCCAAGAATATAAGCAGTTGATGAAATTTTAATGGAATATGGTCACGAGGTTTTCTGCTTTCCACCACTGCCAATTTAATGCCATAAAATTAATATGGGCCGACGTAAAATCTTATTTTGAGAAACATACTGGTACAGGACTGACATCTCGTGAAGTTGAAAAGGTATAGCAAGACTCTCTCTAGAAGATAGTGTGTTCTATGATTTTATCACCGAATACATATATTGAAAAAAGGTAGTGGAACACATAGAAAAAATAATTGTGGATTGGTGGGATCGAGAAAAAGTTTTAAATATCCAAGTAAATACCATAGATATTTAAGTTTCTGATGAGGACGACAATGGCAATTTGAACTTTTTGAACTTGAGTTTTTTTGTAGTTACGTTTCACAAAATTTAGCTTTATTTAGGGCCTTTGATAAGACTTTCCTGGTATAATTTAGAATACTAGCTAGTGCTTGTAACATTTTGTGTGAATATACTTTATTTATTAAGTCACTGGTTTTATGTTGCTTTTTCTTTGCTTCTCTTTCATGTAACTTATTAAATTAATTCCGGGTTACGCAAATTGTTCCTATATACCTAGTATATATGCGCTTAATAAATATATGATCTCGAAGATAAAATTTTGATCATGTTCAACCTTAAATTTTTTATGATGTCGAACGCGGCCTTTTAAGCAAATGGTTGTAAGTATATTATTATTATTATCAAAAATGTAAATGTTGTAATTTCCAACGTACTCAAATCTAACTTGACAAATAAAGCTCCATTTTCTTCGGACTTGAGAGATGAAGCTTGTCGATTCACCCAGTAAACCTGCAAGATGGCCGACATGTCATATGACAAAAGTCATTGAAAATGCAAAAATTAATTTTATTCAGCTGGAATATGACTTTTGTCATATGACATGTCGGCCATCTTGCAGGTTAACTGGGTGAATCGACTTTATCAGCTGTTTATGATCCGCCATTTTTTTTCTTATTCACATTTTTGGAAACTCTGTTCGATTATTATAAATTCGGATAATTTCATGATATCAGACCCGCCTTGTTAGACTGCTGTTAACTATAGCTAAAGGTTCATACGCTGTTGGTTTTGTAACATATATTTATTTTAGGCCTTTCTTGGCGAGAAAATAATTTTATAATAAGTTGGTCTATTTACACTAACAGAAGTTATTAAATATTTTGAAAAAGATAGGGTAATCGGAAAATCTGGTACATGAGAGACATAGTGTAAGGATAGGTCTTTCAATATTTTTAAATTGAAGTAAATCGTATGTGCTGGGTTTATTTTACATGCGGCATTGAATACTTGATATTCGAAGCATGCGGGGATGCCCTCTTAAACAGAAAAACGATAATAATTACATTTTTAGAAGTTACTTTAATAATTTAATTTAAACTTTCAGGGATGATTCTGGCGCAGAGAGACTAATAACTACCATTTTGCCCACCACCTTGATAGGATTGGTTCTTCTCCAGCGCTTTTTATAAAACAAAACTTTACTCAGCATTAAGAAAAACACAACCTATCATCATCCATCCGCACTTTTTAGTTACAATTTTAAACAAGGTTATTTACTTTAAAATTATTGTATAAACTACTTAGGTTCATAACAAAAAACAATATTTATTTATTTTTGATTTAAATGTATATGGGCAATATAACAATGTATTTGTGTGGTTATGTCATCACTGACATTGACACATCTGAAAGAATACCATTCCCTTTTTACACTAGAAAAAAAATCAATTATATATTTTTAAATAAAGTTGTTATTCACAAAGGTTTATATTATAAAATTTAACATACGAGGGGATCTATTCTGTAAACCAGCCGCTAAATTTTAGAGGCCATTAAAAATTTTAATTTTAACAGCCCTCTAAAAATGTTTGGTAAAATTGATATTCTGTAAAGGCAAATTTTAGAGTTTGGTTAAAAAAATTGTGTGTGCTTAAGACCACACGACAGAAGTGAAACTTCAACAAGGTGAAATTAACAATATCAAATACACGAGTGTCTAGACAACGCACACTGACTGTTTCCACGTCGATACGTCGATACTGAATGCGACCGATGGCGGCATGCTCTTTCATATAACGTTCATTCGGGTCAGAGTCAGTTCGGATTGAATATAGCAGTTGAATTCGAGCGTAGCACACCCTAGTCTGACGCCTGACGCAAGACGGCGACGCGTGACGGCTCAGTTTAATTCAGTGCCCACAAAAAGTGCTAAACGCGCCTAAAGAAGTTTTCACTTCAAAAATAGAAATTTAAGAGGAGTCTGTTAAAATGTGTGTTAAGAAATATGGCAACGTCACACTTTGAGTTGTTTAAATTACTGTCGTCGAAATTTGACATTATTATGACACATTTATTGTGGAATTTTACGACTTAGTTCATTGATTTTAAAATATCTCGCGCTTCGAGGACTACAAAATGCCAAAAAGAGTTTATTGTGCATTTCTTAGAAGAAAACCAAAAACTGTTAGGAGGAAAAATAAATCCAGTTCTCATTTCTTTTCCTCTTCTGTGCCAATTTTGATCACATATTTTCAATATAATTGAAAGCACCGTCATCATCTAAATCTAAAATTTCTTCTGTAAGATCATCTTTGTAAATCCGTGATATATTGTGCAATATACCACAACTATAAATAATTTCCCTGCCTTAATAGGATCGTAATTTAAAGTACGATGCTTTAACAAGCATCGAAATCTTGATGTTAGTGTTCCATTCAACTTTTCAATTATGTTTCTACTTCTTGCAAAGTGATAATTACAATTACTTTCGGGAGTATTTACCGCAGGGTTCTCAAAGGGGCTTAGTAAAAACGGTTGTACAGGGTACCCAGAGTCTTCGATAAGAAAATAATTAGCACTATGAATATATAGATTGCATGATAGTTTTAATATTGGAAGCTTGCCAAATAGCCGCATCGTAGGTTGATCCAGGAAAACGAGCATTCATATTCAATATATTGTAGTCACTGTCGACAATTATTTGGCAATTAATACTATAATATCCTTTTCTACAAAAGTAAGGAAGTGCTGGATAATCTGCTGAGGGTGATATAATTGCTATGTGAGTACAATCTACAGCTGCCAAACATTGTGGAAAATTATACTTATTTCTGAAACCATTTATAACTGTATTTATCATGTTCTCGTTATTGGGAAATATTATCCAATTCGGCATTAAGTTATAATAGATTATTTCAGTAACTTCATGAATGCAACGACTCATGCTAGGTTGACTTAAAGCAAAATTGTATCATTGTCCAGTGGATAATTTATAGCTACCAGTACCATAAAAGTTTAAGGTTGCAAGAATTATTTGTTCTCTAGGAATTACTGAAGTTATTTGTTGTTCTTGCATATGCGGGCTAATTAAATCGAATATGATTCTTGCTACGTCCTTATTGAATCGAAATATTTTTTTGTACGTGGTATTAGGTAGCTGGAAAGGATCGCTGTTGTCTCAGAGTACCCTTTAATGGAATCTGAATTCAGCTCTACAAAAATTAACAGCCCTTAGCTCAAAAAAAGATGTAGAAAGTATTTGCCAGAAGATATGAATTCTGGTCAAATGAGTGTTTCAAACACCGAATAAAAAAATATATATTCACCTTTCCTGGTTGTTAATTAATTCCTCAATTAAGGCCTCGCCGTTAACATTATTGATTGCCTGTCAGTTATGCATGATGGACTTAAGGTTGGACTTTTAAACATTCGGTCAATTTTTACTGGGTTTTATGATTTTAAATACTTAGTTGAGCACCATGATTTTGACATAATGTTTTTGTGCGAGACGTGGCTCTCTGGTGGTGATGATTCTGCTCGTTTTGCTATTCCTGAGTATCAGCTTTTTCGAAAGGACAGAGCTGGAAGGGGTGGGGGGGTTGCGGCGTATGTGAAAAATAATTTAACTGTTGAAGAGTTTAACTTTCATTTTAATATAAATGAAGCATTGGAATTCCTTATCTTAAAAGTAAAAATAAAAAACCAAAGACTTGCTTTTGCTGTGTTTTATAGACCACCTAACACAAACTTTAATAATTTTGTTTCCGATTTAGATACAATTTTTTCTAATTTATATCCTACAGTTAATGAAATTTTCTGTCTCGGAGATTTTAATGTCAATTTAATGAATCTTGATAATCCTTTAACTTCCCTGTTTGAAAATTATAACTGTAAGCAGATTATAAATGAACCTACAAGGATTACCGCTAATACAAGCACCTTGCTGGATGCAATCTTTGTTAGTGACTGCTCGTTAATAAGTGAGTGTGGTACTATATCTACTGACAACATATCGGATCATAAAATGGTTTATTGTTCTTTGAAATTATGTAAAATTCCTGTTGCACCTAAAATTATTAGTTACCGCTGTTATAAATATTTTGATGCGAATAATTTTCTTAGAGACATGCATGCTTTACCTTGGGACAACATTTTGTATGAAAATAATATAGATAATAAAATCAAAATATTTAACGACCTAATATTATCTTTGTTTAATGTACATGCTCCTATCAAACAATCTCGTGTTACCAAACCTAGGGCACCTTGGTTAACTGCTAATCTTAAAATATTTATGAGGCAAAGGGATACTGCACTGCAAAAATTTAAAAGAACTGGAAACAATAATGACTGGGCTAATTATAAACAGTTAAGGAATCTAACATTAACAATGGTTAGAAGAGCAAAAAGAGAGTATTTGGATTCATTGTGTTTGCAGGGGGGAAACACACGTAAAACTTGGAGAGCGTTGAAGAATTTTAATATTACTTCAAGTAAAAATTATTGTATTCCCAATAACTTGGCTGATCCTAATGATATCAATAATTTTTTTGGGGCATTTTTGCAAAATGTATCGAATTGCAGTAATAAAGTTAACTTTTACAATGATAACTTATACAATGACAATGTCGACAAATTTAATTTTAATTTAGCGGAAATATCAGATATACATAACATTTTAAATAGTATTCAGACTAACGCAACGGGGGTTGATGAGGTGTCACCTTTAATGTTGAAATATTGCCGTCCATTTATTGATAAATATATTACTCATGTTATAAATTGTTGCATAGAAAAGAGCTATTTTCCTGATCTGTGGAAGATATCGATCGGTAAACCGCTGCCAAAGGTTTCTGATCCTGCAAGCTTTAATGACCTTAGAATTATTAGTATCTTGCCTGCCCTCTCTAAAATTTACGAGAAAATATTGTATCATCAAATGTATGATTTTTGTATAAAAAATGCAATAATCCCTGATACCCAGTGTGGATTTAGAAAAAAATTTAGTACTTCTGTAGCTCTAATTATTGTAATCGATGACGTAGTTCGTGCTACTGATAAAAAACTAAACAGTGCACTAATATTATTGGACTTCTCGAAGGCATTCGATACCATTAATCATCAACTTCTAGTGTCAAAATTAAAATACTATGGCTTCCAAAATGAATCTTGTTTAACAATTGAGTCATATCTTTTTAATCGTTACCAAAAAATATTTTCTGATAGTAAGTACTCGGAACAGGTTAGAATATTATCAGGCGTTCCACAGGGCTCTATATTGGGCCCATTACTTTTTCTTATCTACACTTCCGATATTCTTAAATCGTTGAAACACTGTAAAGTCCAGGCGTATGCTGATGATACACAGATCTATTTTTGTTTTGATTTTGAAGAATATATTTACGCTGAATCACTTATTGATGAAGACTTACTAACTCTAACTCGCCTTGCTTCTGCTCATAATTTAAAATTGAACCCATCAAAATCATATCTTATGTTGTTTGGTAATAAGAAAAAAGTTGATTATCTTAAGACTAATATAAATATAGTATTAAATGGTATAAAGCTGGCAGTAGTTGAATCTGCAAAAAACTTAGGAGTAGTTTTGGATAACGAATTAAGATTTCGTGATCATTTAAAAAAAATATATCAAAAGTCTTACATGGCCCTAAAAATACTCTACAACAATAGACATATTTTAAATTTTAAATTAAAAAAGACACTTTGCGAATCACTAGTGCTTTCAAATTTTAATTATTGCGATTTCGTTTACGGTCACTGTTTAGATAACGTAAGTAAGTCTCGTATTCAAAAGGTACAGAATGCTTGTGCTCGATTCATCTTTGGTCTTAAAAAATATGATCACATCTCGCACACTTTTTTGGAATTAAATTGGTTAAAGATGGACTCCCGTAGGCTTCTACATTTTTGCACTTTTATTTACAAAATCTTGAATGAGCCGAATTCTCCTGTCTCTGTCCGCGAACGCCTAGTCCCCCGCTGTAATGTACATTCCGTCAACATTCGCCATAGAGGTAGATTAACGCAACCTCACCATCAGAGTGCCTTATTTCAGAGGTCGTTTACCTATAATGCGGTAAGAGCTTATAACTCCTTACCTAATAACTTGATTGGTTTGAGTGTTCAACTATTTACAATAAATTATAAAAAACATCTTTTAGCTTTACAAACTTAACTATTTCTTTTTTAAAGTTTTTTTTTTGTCTCACTTTATAAAAATATATATATATATCCTTTGGGAAATGGTTTACCCTATTTTACGTTAATACGATACAATATGTTGAATTTTCGAGTTTTAATTTTCCCATTGCTTGTTGACAGGCTGTCAATTATTATAGTTCTTTTATTTAAATAATACTAATTTACATTTTTTTAAAATTATTACTGTTATGCTTCTTTTAAATTTTTCATTGGATGTTATTTAAAAAACTTATTTTATTAGGTTTGCTTGTTGTGGTATGGTTCAGTAGAGTAGCTACTAAAGCTAGACTGCGCCATGCTACCTCAACAAATAGAGTTAAGTTTCTGTAGGTAAAATAATCTGTAATATTTTTTTTTCTCTTGTAATATAAAGGCATTATTTATTTATTTATTTATTTATTTATTTATTATAAAATGCCATTGTTTAAAGGAATAAATACTATCTTCGTCAATAATCCCAAATTACTAATAAAGTGTTAAATCAAAAAATATAATATTAAAAGCTAACCTAAGAAAACTAGTTTTAACGGACTGCTAATAATCAAAGGAGATTTTTAATAGCCCTCTAAAAATTATTGCTTTAGCCGGTAGGTTTAGAAGAATAGGTTATCATTTTGACATAATATTAGGATACAGAATATAAACGAATTTATAACGGCCGCCAAAATTTTGACGACCTCTAAAATTTAACGGAAGTGCTACAGAATGAATACACCCCGAGTTGTGCTATAACGTTATCCGTCCCCCCCCTCTATTTCAGGATGTAAGACTGGTTGTAATAAAATTATCATTAACAAACAGCACTCATTATTATTGTTAAGGTAGTCAGTGGCGGATTCAGAAAAAATTGACAGGGGGGGCACTTACTTGTTATCTTGGGGTGCACGAAAAGCCCGCTGCCGACGAAACGCGCCGCAGGCGAAATTTTTTTAAGACCACGCCCAAATTTGGTCAATAATTTTTAGTAAATATTTTTAAAATGTATGATTACCTACTTATTTTATTGAAAATGAAATAAGATAAAAAAAATTAAAAAAGGCCAATTTATTTTTCATTAGCGGGTACATTGTTTAAAAGTAAAGTTCAATCTTCTGGTTTTATTTTCAGCAAACTTATCAATAACAATAAAGTCCCTAGATCTACAATTTGTGATCTGTGTCAAGTTAATTTCGGGTTTAGGTCTTCCCTCAATTTTAATTTCAATTTTTTGCTCAATACTTAATGAGCTAAAATTGTTTCTCAAATATTCCACATTCATAGCCGTTTTGGCATGTTTATTTTTATTAAAATAAGTTCTTACTACCCCAAAATAATACACTTTCTTTGTAAACAAAACCACAGATTACAGTTTTCTGTAACAAAACACAAATTCTAAAATCCTAAAATGTATGCTTTTTATCTAACGTGCTTTTACGCCATCTTTTCGCTAATTATCAAACCACGTTGAAAACCTGATTTTTAATATCCATTTCTAAATGCTGTAAAGTTTTGGCATCAAAAAAATATTTGGTTGTTACAGTACAATGCTTTGTCACTGTGTTTGAAATTTTGGGTGTTGCGCTTAGGTTGGTTCGTGCGAAATTATTATGACAGGGGGGGCACGTGCCCCTGTGCCCCCCCTCTAAATCCGCCACTGAAGGTAGTTGTAAATATATCTACTTTTATGTATATATTACAGAAAATTTAAGACTTATTTTTTTGTATTCATAATTTATTTTGCCTAAATAAAACATATGGAATAAGTTATATTCACTTTATTGAGACATTGAGAGCTGTCTAGCTCAAAAAAGTTACACTTCCGCAGGATGGGCTGGGCTTTACCTGCTGCGTGAAGTATATTGTTAGAACCTAATTTTTAGCAGCAACACTTTATACAATACTAGCGGGTACTCGCGCAATTCAATCAAAGTAAAAATGTTTGCTTAGCTCAAACAAACCGTATAATCATAAGAGAAATATACAGGGTGTCTCACGGTCGATGGTACCTTAGACGTTTCTGACGAACCAGTAAAGGAATCGTTCTGAAAATTTGGTCGCATACATAAACGGACATGCTTTACCAACCTAAAATAGTTTTAACAATACAGTGTTGCCGCTTCCACACAAAAATAATAGTAACTTCGATTTTTTAAATGCAACACTATATATTTTATTTTATTTTCGAATCCCCCATTACTTTCCTTACAATTTTTATTAACTCTACTCTATACTTATCTCTTACCGTTTCCAAGATATAACTTAATTTCCGTTTTTTTTGTACGAAAACGTCACTTTTAAAAATGCTGATAATTTTAAACTATAAAACACTGAAACCCTGAAATTTGGTAAATAGTTAACTAATACCATAGGGCTCTTTGCCCTAGTCCCAAATCTTAGTTGCAATATACAGGGTGGTTAAAAAATACACTTATTCTGGTAACTTGAAAAAGTGACCATAAGTCCTTTTTTTCAAATGTAACACCCTGTATATTATTACGGATTTGAAAAGCTGCTAAAATTTCACTTAATTCTTGTATATCATACCTGTACCTAACTACCCAATTTAACCATTTTTTTGACGATTAAGCATAATTTGTAAAATTTTCTATACAATTCAATTTTTATTCTGTTATTAGTAAGTTAGCCATGACAAAAACTAATGTTTACGTATGTTACTATGGTAATCGTTTTGATATTTCATTAAGTTTAGATACAAGATAGAAATACACTTTAAAGTCATGGAAGAAAACTATACAAATGCAGTTCTTATGAATTTATTTATTTTATTTTGACAATGTGTGTTTGCGTTAACATGCAAAAAACACTAAAATTAAATTTTTCTTGAAATCCATGCAGTCAACACCCGCATATTAAAGTGTTTGGATGTAAACGGCCAGAGTTTTAAACATCTGTTAAAATAGCATTTTATTAGTTATAATTTTAGTAGTCTTTTATTATTTGACTACCTAGTTAATATTTAATAAAATTGTCCTGGATCCTTATCAATTTTCTAAGATTCATTGGCGGTAAATTAGAGTACATTTCGTTAAACTTTATACATGTCCTGGCAATAATTCTACCACATTGTCCAAATAAAATAAATGAATTTATAAGAACTGCATTTGTATAGTTTTCTTCCATGACTTTAAAGTGTATTTCTATCTTGTATCTATACTTAATGAAATGTCAAAACGATAACCCTAGTAACATACGTAAACATCAGTTTTTGTCCTGGCTAACTTACTAATAACCGAATAAAAATTGAATTGTATAGAAAATTTTACAAATTATGCTTAATACGTCAAAAAAATTGTTAAACTAGGTAGTTAGGTACAGGTATGATATACAAGAATTAAGTGAAATTTTAGCAGCTTTTCAACACCGTAATAATATACAGGGTGTTACATTTGAAAAAAAGGACTTATGGTCACTTTTTGAAGTTACCAGAATAAGTGTATTTTTCAACCACCCTGTATATTGCAACTACGATTTGGGACTAGGGCAAAGAGCCCTATGGTATTAGTTAACTATTTACCAAATTTCAGGGTTTCAGTGTTTTATAGTTTAAAATTATCAGCATTTTTAAAAGTGACGTTTTCGGACAAAAAAAAAACTGAAATTAATTTATATCTTAGAAACGGTAAGAGATAAGTATAGAGTAGAGTTAATAAAAATTGTAAGAAAAGTAATGGGGGTTTCGAAAATAAAATAAAATATATGGTGTTGCATTTAAAAAATCGAAGTTACTATTATTTTTGTGTGGAAGCGGCAACACTGTTTTGTTAAAAATATTTTAGGTTGGTAGAGCATGTCCGTTTATGTATGCCACCAAATTTTCAGAACGATTTCTTTACTGGTTCGTCAGAAACGTCTAAGGTACCATCGACCCTGAGACACCCTGTATAGATGGGGCATAATTATTAACCGCGGAAATGGAGGAGGAAAAAATATTTGCTGAGATGAGTTAAATTTATAAAATGTAACGCTCAACTTATTTAAAAGCACCTGACAAAAACTCGGATCTTCTTGATTGTGGGTGTGTGTGGATTTTTAGTTTTTGTGTACTGGTGTATTGTTTAGTTTGTGCTA
This sequence comes from Polydrusus pterygomalis, assembly GCA_963969555.1. Lineage (NCBI taxonomy): Eukaryota > Metazoa > Arthropoda > Insecta > Coleoptera > Curculionidae > Polydrusus > Polydrusus pterygomalis. The sequence continues at coordinate 110,590,588 of OZ018377.1, read as the reverse complement.
TAAACAATGACTGGTACCGAAAACTTTTTCAAATTTTTCATCAAGAAATTGTGCTTGGAAATGTTGTTTTATAGGTACTCAAGGTTTTGATACCTATGCAAAAAAAAATAGTAGTCACGTGATTCGCATTATCTGTCAAATTTTAATTTTTTTCCAAAAAATAACTCAAAAGTGGGGTTATTTCTGAAAACATCGAAAAAAGTTATAAGAAAAAGTTTTTTTAAATGCAGTTTCTAGCCCACATGCAAAATTCCGGCTGCATAAGGTAATTTTGATTTTTTACCAACCACTCAAATTAATTTTTTTAAAACCGACCAGAAAATATACACTTTCTCTACAATTTTTCTTCTAGAAAATAACCTTTTTCTACAACTGTAAAAAAAAAAATACTTTTTTTGGTTACTATGGATGCACAAAACGTCGCTTTCTTTCACCGTAAAAAAATGTTATTTTTTCACCGTGAAAAAATGATATTTTTTCACGGCAAGCTCAGCTGATTGATGTTTTCGTATAAAAATGCAAAAATTAATTTCCAAAACATTTTTTATAAAAAAATTTATTATTAAAGTGAATTAAATTAACAATCTTTATTAGAATAGTAATTAACGGTGAAGTTAGAGCAATTGTTCCCTATATTAATTCCAGTAGGCGATGTTACACATTGTTGGTCGGAAACGCAAGAACTATTAGATATTTTGTGCGATACATTTACTGCAGATGAACTTTCTAAGATTTTATTGGAAGAACTTTCTAAAATTTTATTGGAATTCTCAACTTTGTTCACCAAACTATCCTCTATGTAACCCTCCGCCACTAAACTAGATTTCCAACCTCCCGTGACGTTTGATAGAAATCAGGTCGCCCCCTGCTTTAGCTAGTAGCGTCGCAGTACTTCTTCTGAAACAGTGGCCTGTATAACTTTTGAACATTTCTTTGCCGAGCCATTTTGCAATAAGACTTGACATTTTTCCTATTTTATTGACTCCAACATGTTGATTTACACATTTTCCTTTAGCATATTTTAGAAATAATCGGTTACTTGAAGTGTGGGATGGTCGCAGAGATTTATACCTTCTGTTGATATCGATATTCCAAATTGGATATAGTAAAGGTTCGTTCACAGTAGGTTTTTGTATCTGGTATTTTTACAATTAATATAGTTCCAACATCTTCAATGTTATCAATGGTCATCTTGGTTAATTATTCGCGACGGCAAGCGCCACTTATTCCGAAGATTAAAACAACCTAGAATAAAATAGTTAAATGAGTATTTAAATTACTTAAATATTTGCTTGTAAATGTTATATACCTTCATAAGTAAATGTATTTCATCATCGGATTCCTTTATAAATCTTGCTACATCCTTCTTTGTTAATACTTTAGACTTCTTTCCTCTATATCCAATGGATTTGCTCTTTAAAAATGGAACCAATTTAGTAAACCGCTGCAGATCCATATTTTCCTTATGTTTAGGGTACTTGTAAGCATCGAATAGGTACTCCATAGTGTAGGTGGCTTTAAAATTTTCGACTTTTCCTCCAAATACCAGAGCAAAACATTTTCTGTTACTGTTTTTACTTTCTTTATATTGCACCATTCGCGAAACTGAGTGTACACTTTCTCATATTTGATTCTTGATTTCACGGGCAAAAGATTTGATATAACGATTTCTGCCGCATCCGTAATTTCGTGAGGCGTCTCAGGCACATTTGATTGAATTTTTAACCCCGACCTAACGGTCTCGGTAAAAATTTACAATCTCATGTACCATTAAAAAAACACCTATTTTACGCACTTAATACAAAAATAACTATTTTCTACAACTGTCAAAAAAATATGACTTTTTTTGGTTACTATGGATGCACAAAACGTCGCTTTCTTTCACCGTAAAAAAATGTAATTTTTTCACCGTGAAAAAATGATATTTTTTCACGGCAAGCTCAGCTAATTGATGTTTTCGTATAAAAATGCAAAAATTAATTTCCAAAACATTTTTTATAAAAAAATTTATTATTAAAGTGAATTAAATTAACAATCTTTATTAGAATAGTAATTAACGGTAAAGTTCTCTTCCTTGCTACATCCTCCTTTGTTAATACTTTAGACTTCTTTCCTCTATATCCAATGGATTTGCTCTTTAAAAATGGAACCAATTTAGTAAACCGCTGCAGATCAATATTTTCCTTTATGTTTAGGGTAATTTTAAGCATCGAATAGGTACTCCGTAGTGTAGGTGGCTTTAAAATTTTCTACTTTTCCTTCAAATAACAGAGCAAAACATTTTCTGTTACTACAAAGATTTGATATAACGATTTCTGCCGCATCCGTAATTTCGTGAGGCGTCTCACTATCACTTTCAGACATTTAAATGGTATCAAACTTGAGCAAACAACTATAAACTTTTGACACGAAAAACGATAGATTTGACAATCATTAAAATTTAAACAATTCTAGGTTTCCATAGTAATGGGAACAGGTGTAAGAAATAATACCTTAAATAAATTATGATTTTAAATTTTTTTTCTAAACATGATAAAAAATAGTTAATAACAAACAGTTGTAGAAAAAATGTTGTTTTTATTTCGCGCGCAAAAGTGTTTTTATGGCACATTTGATTGAATTTTTAACCTCGACCTAACGGTCTCGGTAAAAATTCACAATCTCATGTGCCATTAAAAAAACACCTATTTTGTGCACTTAATACAAAAATAACTATTTTCCGATCGCAAGACCGGAAAAGTGACGTTAGAGACCGGAAATAGTATATTAAAGTACACGTTTTATAAAGCATCATTTTATAGCACGCGTCCACGGGACAAGTGCTTAAAACTGCTTTATATAACACGTACCTACTATTTTTTCTAATTTGTAGTTTTATCAATAAAAAATACATATTTAAAAAGAAAATAAATCCTTCAAATTTTGTAAATTTTTATGTCTAAATTTTATGTTGGTAATACTATTTTTTATCATAGTAGCAAAAATTATTTTGCGAACTGTCATTTTTTGATTTATTGACCCATTTTTACCACGAGATTCTAAAGTTATTTTAGCGATATGAGATTTGAAATTGGACGGAATACATTGTGTGATCCTTGTACATTCGGTACGTATACAGAGCGTTCGGAAATTCGGGCGATTTTGCTACTTTTTTTCGAATTTCAAAAGACGTGATTTTACGTCACGGCATTGCAATTTAGTATAGGTAAAATGGAAAATTCAAGTAAAGTTGAAGTTAAAATCGACATTGGAAGGTTAGTAGATTAAATTTTGGATAGGATTTGGCAGAAAATGATAGCTTGAAGCATCTACAAAAGATTGATTTATAGATTTATGCAACCAAGATACATGACTGTTATCACACAGAATAAAAAAGTAGGTTATCAAGCTATTTTTCCTCTGCGAAAAATGGGTTTTCTCGTAAATCACAAATGCCGCGCAAGTCAATGAAATAAAACATGTCATGTAGGGCCAACCTTTAAATAATAAAATTCGGAGTTCGAAACAGATCTATTTCGAACTCGCTAGCGCGTTCGAAATAGATCTGTTTCGAGACAAAATTAGAAAAAGATTTTTCCGGTCCCTGTTTTTTGTTTTTCCAATCGCTCTTTGATAATACAAGCTACCTTGATTTCGTTACTATGACAACAACATTTCAATGTATTGTCAAGTGACAGTTCGTTGATTTTTAATTTGCTGTTTATATCAAACTTGTTTCGCGAGTTCGCAAATTTAACAATATGAATTCAAATTTTGAATTATCCAACACGGAAAATGAGATTTCAGAAGAAATTTTGGAAGCCGCAAGGAAAGCGACTTACGATATATTGCCAGTAAAATCAAAAGCCCGTTACGAGAAGTCATACGACGCATTTAAATAGTAATTTACGTTACAAGACCGGAAAGTAGTGTTTTTCAGGTCGAGACAAGCCTACGGCTCGCCCTGAAAGCTTGGAGAGACCTGGAAAACACTAATTTTCGGTTGCGTGACGTACAATATATTTTTTAAGACAGACACTTCGATATACTTATATTAAATTATTTTATATTATTTTTAAATGCGTCGTATGGGCTTTTGTTTTTACTGGCAATATATCGTAAGTCGCTTTCCTTGCTGCTTCCAAAATTTCTTCTGAAATATTATTTTCCGTGTCGGATAATTCAAAATCTGAATTCATATTGTTAAATTTGCAAACTCGCGAAACAAGTTTGACTTAAACAACAAATTAAAAGGCAAGAAAAACACGAAGTCTTCATCCACAAAATTTAATAGAATAAAAATTCTTAGTATACCAGGTTTCAAGGTTTGATACCTACCACTTATTGTTTTCTCTTTTGCTACAACCATCAGCAACATAGTTTCTGTCTCCTGATGATGAACGTTTTTACGTTCGAAACATGTAGAGACCTGGTATACAAAGAATTTTTATTCTATTAAATTTTGTAGAGGAAGACTTCGTGTTTTTCTTGCCTTTTCATACTTTCAACTCCACTTTAAGTATGGACTATTTCTTCAAATTAACAAATTAAAAGTCAACGAACTGTAACTCGACAATACATCGAAATGTTGTTGTCATATAGTAATGAAATCAAGGTAGCTTGTATTATCAAAGAGCGATTGGAAAAATAAAAAACAGGGACCGGAAAAATCTTTTCCTGTCTCTAACGTCACTTTTCCGGTCTTGCGATCGGAAAAAGGTTATTTTCTAGACGAAAAATTGTCCAGAAAGTGTATATTTTCTGGTCGGTTTTAAAAAAAATAATATAAAATAATTTAATGTAAGTATACTTATCGAAGTGTCGGTCTTAAAAAAAATACTGTACGTCACGCAACCGAAAATTAGTGTTTTCCAGGTCTCTCCAAGCTTCCAGCTTCCATGATTGTCTCGACCTGAAAAACACTACTTTCCGGTCTTGTAACGTTAATTACTATTTCCACTTAATGAACACTTTACTGCTGACACTGTGTTCTCTGTGTATTACTTTCAGACACAAAAAACTACGTTTTCAAAAATACTTATTTTATGAAGTTACCTTATACAGGATCAAAAACAAATAAACTTTGCATCATATGCGACAAAATTTTAATAGCCCAATTTGATTTTGTAGAAAAACACACATTTAATATGAGGCTACTTTAAAGAAAATTTATCTGAAATAAAGCATTGTTAAAACTAAGAAGTTTTATGTAGGTTGCGTTGAGTCTTATTTTGCAAAAGTGGTGCAATTTACAAAATATGGGTAAAAAATCAAAATTATCTTATGCATCTAAAATTTTGCATGCGGGCTAGAAACTGCATTTAAAAAAACTTTTTCCAATAACTTTTTTCGATACTTTCAGAATTTTTGATTAAAATTTGACAGATAATGCGAATCACGTGATTACTTTTTTTTTTGCTTAATTTTCATCTCGATCGAAGCAGAACTTGATGCCAGAAGTCAAATTTCGAAGAAAGTTACTAATAAAAAAAAATCCCACATGATGCGGACTTTACTGGGCACACTGTATAACAATTTCTTGACCAAGAACTTGGCCTGTGAAATAAGGGCTTAAAATCTGTGCACCCCAGCATTACGCATTTAGTAAGACATGTGTAAAATGAGAATTTCCAATTTTATATAATAGTATAGAAAGTTTCACACCAATATTTGTAACCATTCAGAAACTGCTATTTTTAAACGTTGTGATGGCAACGAGAAAAATTTTCGGAAATTTTTCGCCTCTTGGCTACCATAGGCGTGAATATAGAGGAAATAATTGACATAATATGTGACGTAATATAAACAACTACAAAACTCTGACTGTTTTAGTATACTTCCTCTAACTTTTGCATGAAAGATATATTCAAATAGATATTGTACATTTCTTGTTACTAAAGTTTAGGGAAAACATGTTGTGTCTAAATGTCTAAAAAGTAGTTCAAACGGTGTTTATTTAAAAAGTAAAACCTCAGACCATGGTGCTTGGTCTGAGATTAACATAGTTAGTTGTACCAGCATACCTAGCAGTGATTCAGTGTTCAATTATATAAGAAACCGTTAATACAGCAATGTATGTTTCAAATCCGCATTCTTTCAGTAGCTTTAGAACCGTGCGGGCGGCGGGCTATATCGCACATCTAATGGAAAAAAGACCTAACTGCAAAAAATTCCATTTTTAAGTTATAAGCGTCATAAGTGTCCTAATGCTATATTCTTTCTAATGGAATAACGACATTATTATGTTGAAGCAAACAAACGCGATATGGCGGAAGTGTCACCTTTCATTCGCGCTACTTTTAATTGGAAAAGATTGGAACAGTGACCAGAACTATCAGTTCGGCTTTAGCCTTCGACGCAGGTGCACGCAATTTTCAACAGAAAAATGACTTAAGTACCAGTTAAGACGTTTTTTCTCTAAATTTGGCAATATTTTTATTTTTGAAATTGACTTAATTGTAGTTTAGGTCACTTTTCTTTTATTCTCTTTATTTTTTGTTAGGTATATTAAAGTTTTTATTTTATAAAGTTACCATTACTTTTATAGTTTAAAGTTCCTCGTGTTTATGGTTACTTTCGTTTAAACCTTATATTGTTTATTTTTAATACAAAAAATATATATATATATATATATATATATAATAATGTCGTTTTATTTTAGTGTAACTAAGAAACAATCGTTAATTTTTTAAGAAGAAAAGCGTCAAAATTACATATTTTTGTTATTTACTAAAGCATTTAAAAAAAAACTTAGTAATTTGATCATTATTAATAATTAATGAATAAACCTAGTCGCTGATGTTTATATTTTGTTTTTAAACCAAACTTTGTACCCTAAAAATTAAAATAATTCAAATTCAATTTTTAAAAGCGCGTTTTCTCAAAACAACCAATTTTGCAGTTAGGTATTTTTTCCATTAGATGTGCGATATTATGTCAATCCAAAATCACTTTGGTCCACCGCCCACTTACCATCTGTTGATGCGCACCTTAAAAACAGCTATTGCAAATATCATTTTTAAACCGGCTTTATTATATGGATAAGATAGATAGGTGGCTCATTTCCTATTTCTAAGTTCAAGGAAGAATGATCCAATGACAGCAATTAAAATGTAAACTTAATCATACTTAGAAGACCGTTTCCTTTCTTTCGTCAGATTCTGGCCTCACTGTCGAGACATAATATGGCGAAACGCGCAAAGCGGGAATCGAGGAGGAGGGGGGGTCATTTAAGTCATCATGTGTACCCCTAAACAGAGAAATACAGAAAAAAATAGATTTACTGTTTTGATTAATTCTGCACGTTTGTCACAAGGTTCATGGCAACATTACTAAATGACAAAGACATTTACCTTTAGAAAGTTAAGTTTTATGAGTGAAAAAATACGTACGAGCGCACGGCTCGCCGGTCAGATGCCTTCCCTCCCAGCAGCATTGGGCATGCGCACAAACCTCTCGTTATCGGCCTCTCCTTCTTTAGCGACACGCTCAAAATACACTCCAGAACCGGCTCGGCGCCATTTTTGTTGTTGTGTTTTCAGTTTTCTCTATGGATTCCTTGTTGTTTATTGTGGGTGTTTAACATTTCTAGTTTTTGTGTAGTTTAGTGAATTGTGAATGTGCTTTTAGTAACTTCGATTGGACTATAAACAATGGGCTGTATTAATAAAAAAAAAGGTTATGCTAAAGGTGCCCACTCACACTCCGGAAATCCTCAGAGAAAAACTGCACAGTTTTCCTTGAGGATTTTACTGATATTGGCCTGAATACACCCGGCTCCACACACGCTCCGGTAATCCTTAAGGCCAGGCCTGTGCAGTTTTTCCTCTGAGGATTTCCGGAGTGTGAGTGGGCCCCTTTATACTTGCAGAATATGAAGGGAATCCTTCAGCTCGCATTCATAATATTCCTAGTAAAACCTTATACTGATAGAGTATGAGCATATCCTTCCCAAAAAAGTATTTGTTTATTCATGAACGTTACCTTTTACTCTAAATAAAAAGGATATCCTTCAATAATTTTGAGTGTGGTCAGTAGCAGACTCAGTCGGTTCATTCAATTTGTTCCTTACTTGACCTCCTACTTTACCGGGAATGTTTTTACATTTAGCGGAAAAAGTTTCAAGAATACTAATTGAGTCTCTTCTTAAATTTCTACTCTTCAATGAGGATATTCTGTCCGGTATTAAACTGAAATTAACCTTAATAAAAACAAGATATTTAGCTACACTTGCACTTTTTAACAACTCTTTACTTTGCACAACACACTGCGAATCGTCATCTAAATCCAAAATTAGTTCTTTAATGGCTTCGAAATGCTCTGCGTAGAATATTGCGGCCTTATCCATTTATGTTCTCCACCGGGTTCTGAAGGTAAACTAACTCCTGTTAATCTCTCATACAACTGCCATCTTAAAGGTGCTTATAGAAACTTTTTTTTTACATTTGAAATTAGTTTATTTTAACGGTAGTGATCAGTTGTAGCGATGACAGATGTTGTGGAACTGAGAGAGATTAAACACTACAAGCAGCGTTTATCAACACTTGTTCGTGATTACAAAGAATTATAACGGTTTGAAGAGGAAAATGTGCAATGGCTTGCCAACAAATTTTTGGGAATAATTGCTGAAACTCGAGGGAGTGCGTTATCATCCGCCCTAAAAATGAAGATATGTTTACGCTATCTCAGTGACCTTGGGTATCAGAAAGGCATTGGTCAAGAACTGGGTGTAAGTCAACCTACAGTATCTCGTACAGTGACTGCAGTATTTGATAGCATAGTTGCGCAATCAAATTACTCCATAAAGTTTCCGTTTACTAACAGTGAACTTATGGATGCGAAACAGTTATGGCAAAGAAAGTATAGGTTTCCGACAGCAATAATTGGTGTAGTTGACTGTGCCCACATAGGAATACTGAAACCAAATCGCCATGGTGATGAAGTATGTCAACCGAAAAGGTCATCCTACACTGAATGTGCAAGCCACTTGTGATGCAAGAGAAATGTTCACTGGTATGGATGTTAGTTGGCCTGGATCGGTCCACAATTCAAGAATATGGAGAAATTCACAAATAAGGGTTCATTTACAAAATAAAAACAACGTCGTGCTACTTACTGATGATGGATATATGGTGTAGAGCCGTGGCTCATGACTCCATTCAGAAATCCCGCTCGAGGTCCTAAACTAAATTATAATAAACTTTGGAAAAAAGAGAGAGTGATAATTGAACGTTGTTTTGATCAACTGAAATGTCAATTTCCTATTTTGCAATATCTTTGCAGAGTGAAATTGGAGAATGTGCCAAAAATAATTGTTGCTTTTATTGTGCTTCATAACGTGGCAAAAACTTTGAAAGACATCGATTTTGAAGCACCCGAAGAAGCAGTGCCAGAAGATGATGACAATGATAATGAGGAATTTCATCTACCTCTTCGCCAGCAAGGACAAGAAGTCAGAAGAAATTTTAACATTGTAATAAAGAACTTTGATAATTAAATGTAGGTATAAAACTGTATAAAATAAAAGTTCAAATTTAATTTAGTTTTATTATTTACGCCATAATAATATCAAACCATTTTGGTTTTTAAAAAACAAAATTTGAATAATTATAATAAGTTTATTTATAGACCCTTTACTTATTCTTGGAGAATATCCTTGCAAGTATAAGGTAATCATTATGAACACGAAAAAAAGGAAATTCTTATACTCCTACCTTTTTCTTCAACTCAAAACCTTATACTTCTACCTTATACTTACAAGGATATCCGTCAGTTTTATGATTACGGCTCGATGAGTAGTAACAGCCGTTGTATGATTTTATGATGCCCAAAAATAGGGGTAAAATATCGGGTATTTCGTATTTTAAGTAAGTATGGAATAGTAATGTATCTAAAAATATAATTTTATTTTATTATGATCAATTTCAACACATCTAACTAGGCCTAGGCTACACAAACAAGGTATGAAAATAAATAGAAACACACACCAAGACAGATTATCCCGATGCATGTTTTGGTATCTTTAATTTGCAGCCCTGCAATCTAATTGGGTAGGTACGCCTATTTCTCGAGCAATATATTGCTTCAAAAAGTTTAAAAGCCACTTTTCTCTATACTTATATTTTATAAAAGAAAACAATAAATATCTAGGTATGTTTATATTAATTCAAGGGTGAAAGTATTCCACTGGTCAAGTTCTCGGGCCAAAACTTTTTCAAGTTCTTGAATAATAAACTGTGCTTAAAAATGTTTTACACGTACCCAAGTTTTTGCCAAATTGTAAAAGTCAATAGAAGTTATATACCAACTAATAGTTGACTTGATGTTAGGTACCTACGCGATAACATCGAAGATTGGTTATTTTGCTGTTTTTTTTTATATTCGATTTTATAAGTTTTATTGTTTAATTGACTTGTTCTTTTCCTTTTTAAACTAAAAACGACGACGAATCATTTTTAACAGAATTTTAAAAGCAAACCCTTAAAAACTCCAAACATGCCAGGAATCATTACCTTATTTCCCTGGCAAGAATTTGAGGCAAATTTTAGCTGTTTATACGTAAAAATAAATTGAAGGTCAACTTTTATAATTTCTTGAGCAAGAAGTTAAATTAAAAAAAAAACACCAGATTATTTATATGAAAAAATTTAATTTAGAATTAACGACAACAAAAACAATAAAAATGAAAATAATTTGGAAATACAAATCATCATAAAAAAATATTTTCTAAAGCTATCTTTTTTTTTTATGATCGAGCACAAGCACTATAGGAAAAATCCTTTAAGGCGCTCTGGGAGCGGTGCGTGTGCGAAGAAAGCGATTCACGTTTTTCTTGAATCGTTGGAGGTTATATTCGGTTAGAGACACGGTCTCAGAAAGGCCGTTCCACAAAGATGACGTCCTCCAAATGAAAGAGTTCTGAAACAATGCTGTTCGGGGTGTACTAAGTTGAACCACATAGGGATGGGCGGCAGTGGTTTGTCGTGTGTTTCTGCTATGCATTACTCTAGGTGGAATCGAGCGGGCAATATCTGTCGAACACTTGCCATGGAAATATCTGTAGAAGAGAGTCAAATCACCAACCTGTCTTCGATGTTCTAAGCTGTCAAGGTTCTTAGTCAGCTCGTGGTCGCCGATTAGACGAACGGCTCTCCTTTGGATGGAATCCAACAACCGAAGGGTATGCTTCGGTGCAGAACTCCAGATATGAGAGCAGCATTCCAGTGATGGTCGAATCTGGTCTTTATAGAGTGTCAAAAGTTGTTGAGGTGTATACAACTTTTTGGTACGGAAAAGTATACCGAGCTTCTGAGAAGCTGCCCTGGCGATTGCCACAACGTGATTATGCCAAGACATATTTCCTCCCAGGTTGACACCCAGCAAATTAATAGACGAAGTCAGTGGAATTGCGTGTCCTGCCTTCTTTTAAATATAATAGTTCAATAATATACATGGTGAGCGGAAAAATGTAGTCAATACGTACCAGAGCATTTGAAAAATATGAGATTACGTAAGCTGCGTTGGCATTAGTTAGGGACCCATGCTTTTCAAATTATCTCCAAAATGCATTTTTTCGAAATTCTATAGGAGAAAAAAAATAATCAAAAAAAATTATAACCTGAAAAAATATAACTTGGAAGTCACTGGCGCACGTAATAAAAATAGGGGGGGAGGGTCAGCGGGTACTGGACCTCCCCCCCTATTTTGAATGTTTGACAATTGCTTTTTCTTTGTTTTTCTCAAAAGATGTAACTCTTTATGGTAAAGCAATGTACCAAATTTGAAATTTATATATTGGTACCTACATACTCGAATTATTAAAAAAAAATTAGGTTCTAATTTTAAACTTTGATGCCCTGTATATCAAACATGAGGTTCAAAAATGAAAAATGGCATAATAAAAGTCATATTATTTTTGCTCAAGGAATATATAGTTAACAGATTGACGTCCTTTTTCCGTACACCCTGTACAACAAATTTGACTTTTAAAAGTCATTTTGGTAACTTTATAGATTAATTAATAATCAAAATCCTACCTTTTTGTATTATTACTTGTAGTTTCTTGTTTAGAAAGTGTGAATAAATAGTGATTTGTGAATTCTATCATTATGGCAAACTAAAACGTATAATACAACTAACATATTTTTGATGGTATGTAAAATGCAATGTTTTTATCAACAAAGTCTGTAAAATTTCAAGCATAAGCATTTCCGCCTCCAGTCGTCTTATTAAAACCGAAGCTAGTGTTACCTATTATTCTTATATTTAGGATTGCAAAAAATCTTTCGCCTGTGGCGCAGTCTCTGTCGAACTTTGGGCGTGGCCCCAAAAAATTTTCGCCCGCGGCGCTTCTTCACCTATGGTATTTTGCCCCTCCCCCTAAATAAAGTTTTGGATCAGCGCCTGAAATGCGTCTGGGAATGATTTTGACGAAACGAAGGGACACAAAAAACTCTTCATACTTATATAGAAGTATTTTTATTACCAATAAAATAAATTTTTAGATTAAACATTTTTTATCTAATTGAACGATGAATGTGATGCACCAACAACGCCTTATTTATTATCTAGGAGTTATTGGATGCACTCGTAGAGAAAAGACAAAAATTAAAAATAAATTTTTTTGAGATCTCTGATAGTTTAGCTCGCTTTTTTAGGAATATTAAATAAAAAACGAGAACTAAGGGACGTCCAAAATTTGTATTTCTAATTTCCTTCTTATCTCGACTCGTTTTATAAGAACTCGTCGTCAAATCGCGGCGCCACACAAACTGTAGAACTGCCAAAATATACTTATCAATAAAACATTTTTCGCTAATTTTCAATCTGCCTTCGCCCCCCTAGACCGTCTTGATGCTCCATTATTTTCTCTAAACGGTCTATCGCAACTTCTCGAAGCCTCTAGCGTCCACACCACAAGGAGGTGTTATCGCTTTGGGTTAGGAGTGTTAGAACCTCTTAATAAGCTTAAAATAAATTTGACAGCTTTCGTCGACTGGCGCTAAAAAATACCCAACAGCGGCAATGGACCGTTAAACCACAAATTAACCCAGCATTTAACAACCAACTTTAACATTCTAAATAATGTCCCTCATTTTATGCGTTTTTAAAAACAATGCTTTTATTCCTTTCATACTGGGTTAAAACCTATAAAAGAACGTAATAAATAAACTTTCCATCAGTGGACTTCTAGTTTATGAGCCAGAGTCACGAAACAGCTGAAAAATGAGGTCAAAGTTGATAGACTGACCTATTTTCCTATACGCATGAAAAGGTCAATATAAAAGGGAAATGAAATATAAACTGCTCATCACAAAGGCCGACAAATTGGTTTTTTTATACCTTTATTACAGGTCTGTAGTTCGGAAACGACATCACGGATTTTAATGCTGTTTACAGAGTTTAAAAGATTGTTTCTTGCAGATTAATAGTGACGTACCCAATGTAATATTATACAGGGTGGAAAAGAAAATATTGCAAAAAATTAACTAGTAAGCCACATTTTGTTAATAGTGCTTTTTCGTGTTTTATTTTAACGTCGTTTTACCGTGCGAGCAAAAATTATTTGCGTCAAAGAGGGCTTGGATTAAAAAACGTAGGGCTTGGTTTAGATCACAAATGATATGGGAATGATATATCTAACCAAATCTAGGTAAAAATTTTGTCAAATTCATATTATGACAAATACAAATGTATTTTGATTGTTTACAAAATTAACAAATTAAGAACAGACAGAAAGAAAAAGAAAAATAATTACATAAATTTGTGAAATTGGCCACCGCCGTGCTCCAAGCATAAATTCACACGTCTCTTCATATTTTCGAAAGTGTCGACCAGCATCTCTGGAGAAATATGAAGTGTTTTAAAAATAGCGTTCTTTAAATGAGGAAAAACGAAGTAATCCATAACCATTAAACAAGGTGATCTAGGTGGGAATTCAATGTCTGATCGAAAACTGATCAATCTGTCGTCAAAAAAATTGCGTAAGTAGTTAATAGTTTCGGAGGCTGTATGGGCGGTTGCACCGTCCTGTTGAAAATATCCAAAACGTAGTTCGTCGTCAAGTAATTGCTCCACAAATGGATTCAAAATATTGTCTCTATACCATACCGCTGTGCTGTAACTGTGTCATGGAAAAAAATAAGACCAACAATTCTTCTTCGGGAAACAGCTAACCAGACACCAATTTTTTGAGGATGCAATGTGGACTATACAAGAAAATTGGGATTTTCACTACTCCACATGCGTGTATTCTGATAATTCACATAACCGGAGAGGTGGAACCAGGCTTCATCCGAAAAAAATGTCAGGTCTAATAAATCATTTCTTTACAATGAATATTGGGTAAACCATTGAGAGTAATTCCTGCGTTTTGAAAATCTGCGGCTTGTATTTCTTGGAATACTTGCACTTTATAAGGAAATAAATTTAGCTGCTTCTTAAGAATAGTCCTGCATGTTCCATAGGATCTTCCCACTTCTTGGGACAGGCGTCTTATACAATTTGTTGGCGTATTTTGCATTATTTCACGAACGTTTGCAACAAGTTTTTCTGTTCTTACAGATGGTCTTTCTGCTCCTATTTTGTGTTATATAAAACCTGTTTCCCTAAACACAGCCACGGGTTTTTTCAGGCAATAATAAAAATCCCCAGCAATAAAAGCAACGTTAGGAAAATGTTCTTGAAAATCGTCTATGCACAAATCCGGATTGTTTTGCCACTCACAATTTACTCTAACCCCGTTTCGAAAATACGCTTCAACCATGAATGTTTTGTGCTGTTCCGTAAAGCCCATTGTGTGAATTGTTAAAGAAATTGGAAAAATTAGCGATGAATCAAATTACTTGTAACGACTGTCAAAGATGACGGAATAACTGATTGATTGTTAATTCAGGTAGTTACTGACACCCAACAGGTATTAAGCTCTACGGCTAAGCATTACGTCCTTAGATGCAAATCCCTCTTTGATGCAAATAATTTTTGCTCGCACGGTATAACCTCAGGTAATTATTTCGAAAAAATTTCGGTATTTTTTTATTGTATGCCCTAGATCACAGAATATATAGCTACGCAAGCTATATATTCTGTGCCTAGATCAAGAATTATCCTATTAATAAAAAAAAACAGCTCTTGTGGACATAATTGATGTATGTTAACGCAGTTGGCTTTCTATCAAATGCACTCCGATATGTTTATTTCTTAAAATAGAAAAATAATAATTGACCCTAAAGTATCTACCGGTTGTCCTAAATTAAAAGAATTAGATAAAATTTCAAAATAAAAAACTTTGAACTAAAATATTAAAGCCATAAAAGGTTAATACCCGTTCATCAAAACATTGTTTCTATGCTTTAGTTCTCCCGAGACGGTTTTGTCAGTTTTTTTTTATTTCAAGTCCTATAGGACTGGAATTATTCTAATTTTTTTGACATGCAGCTGTTTTTAACACAGAAAATGTAATGTTGACACCTAAGCAAACTAAGCATGTATTCTTATCAAATTTTTCTTCTAAGTGGAATTATAATAATTATTTGTTGGCAAATTATTGTAAATAAAATACCTCTGACCTTATACCGGGTGTCTCAAATCATGTAGTAATTTAACTTAATTCAATATTAAAACTGAAATGTCTTAGCTTACTAGAGAATGAATATTATTCATTTTGGTAAATTATAGTTTTTTATATTCTTAATAGGGATCTTAGAACATAGGCCCATAATGAGTTGAGGCCCGGTTTTTTATCTTGCTGTAAGCGGTTAAGTTAGTTTACAAGAAGATAAATTTTATCCTACCGGTAAAATTATTTTTGGTCTTTTGGAAGATTTTTATCCTCTTGGTAACTAACCTGGAGCGCAAAGAAAGGATCGGTCTATATTGTTGTTTGACACTAGAGGTGGCAGTGGCGTAGCCAGAGTTGCTTCGTGGGGGGGGGGGGGGGATATAAAAACATCAAAGTTAGTATATACTCTTCTGTAGACTGGTGAAAGGTAACCCAAAGTTACATCTCTCAGAAATCAAATGCAATATATTCGATTTCGATTTCCTTATATTTTTCTAATATGGGAAATTTGTACACATTTTCCGGGTACCACAATGAACTAATAGTGTTTAAAATATCTTGGTTACCACCTTTTATAAAGTTGGATATATCCATTTTATAAACTAAACTGGGCTGATCAACATGAAGATTATTATTGCTCACGCTCTCAGAGGTTTTTATATCTCGAGAAGTCCTAGAATACTCTTCGTTTTTCTCTGTATTGCTGTCGGCCTCCCAATCTCTTTCTTTTCGCTTAAAAAAGCCAGTCAATTTTGACTGCTGCATTGTAAAAACGTTTCTTTTCATGCAATATTTTAATTGATATTATAATTAAGCTTACTAGGCCCTGCATAGCCTGCGCATCAACAACTACTAAAAGCCTGATCAGACGATTCCTGTTACTACGACACGTAAGCCTTGTTGCCACTAAAACGCATTTGTAACAGGTCATGTAACATTACGCAATACTTTTTTTAATTTTTTTTGCATGGTTATGTGGGGGGATATATCCCCTATATCCCCCCCCCGTGGCTACGCCACTGAGAGGTGGGTACGTCGTTTCTTAAAATCTTGGTCGGAAGAAGAGAATGTTGGGTTAGAATTTAGAAAAGTAAAAAAATTGTAAATAAAATAAAGCTCACAGAATACGGAAGAAAGAAGAAACGTATTCTGTGATAAAGCTTTTGAACATTTATAATAAAAAAAGAAAGATCAGCAAATTTTACAACAACCGAAGTAGAGAGGCTATGTCAATTAATCACATTTATTAAATTTATTAAATTAAAACACATTAACATCATTGGAGGCTCCGGGCCATCGAGCAACAATGTTTTTAAATTTCATTGCAGGGTCACATGCTACCATGACATTTAAAGAGAAATAACTCTTTCTATTTCTGATCTGCTTTGCCTGCATTTCTCCAGGGCTTTGTATTCGTCCATGGGTACCATCAATTGCCAGTAAATACTCTTGAAAATTCTGCTATACCATAAAAACCCTGCTGAACCTGTAACACTTCTTCACCTTCCGGAAGGGTTATATTATATGCGTTTCTTAGTGTACATATTGCATTTGAAACTCTTTGAATCATCCTTGACATGGTACTTTTATGCACGCCACCTAAATATCTCCTACACCTAGGTACTAGCAGATTTCCACAAGCATAGTATGGCTAGAAGAAGTTGTTGAAGTGGATTTAATACAGGGGCCCTGAAATATTATGCATTTAAAATAAAATTTAAATGTATCAAAGCATATTTTAAATTACCTGTTAATGCAAGGTGATGTTCAATTCAGCAAGCAAATTATTAACGCTATCCTTGAATAACCGAAATCTCACATAAAAATCTTCATCATCCCAGAAATTAATGTGATCTGGACGCCTTCGAACGGTGTAAGGTCGTCGATCTATTAATATTCTATAATCCTCATCCTCAATTGAAGACGAGCTATCCGAAAATATATCTACATTTACTTCCAACATAATTTTTTCACTGCAACTTTGTAAATTATCCAACAATTAAAATTTTATAAACTCTGACAGCCGAAAAAAGTGCCCGCTAATTTATTTCCTTGTTAAGCACTTTTTAACCTGCTGGTAACTCTAACCGGAAGGTAAAAAACTAATTTTTTCGGCTAACAGTAACTTTACCCAAACAAAGACTTTAACAGTAAGGTAAAAAACCGGGCCTGAACAAATTGTTTGAAAACAGGTGGCTTGGTCAAACTGGTTCGGTAAACTGGCCTGCTAGGTCCCCAAATTTGACCCCTCTTGACTTTTTGCTCTGGGATTTTAAAAGGACAAAGTGATGACGGCTACACCTACAACTTTAGATGATATGAAAGACCGAATCCGCGTTGCATGTTTATTAGTGAGACCTGAAATGTTACAACGGGTACGATATTCATTCAGAAAAAGAGGGAAAAAGTATTTGGAAGTTGAAGAGAGACATTTTGAACATCTTCTGAAGCATGGCAGACAATAAATAAGTTAAAATTGAATAGTAAAGTATTTTTTGTATTTTATAACTTAATACATAAATAATAATTTCGTAACCAGGAGAGCAAATCAAAACATTTTTTTTATACGTACGTAGTTTTTTACGCAAATTCGTATTTACCAAAAAAAAAGTGAATTATTTCATTTAAAATTCCAAAGGTACTCCCCACCCCTTAAAATAAGGAAAAGGGGGTAAACGTCAAAAATATTTTTAAACATGTTCCTCCATCTCTCTATTACCTCACTAAAATTTCAAGAAAATATTTTATACCGTTTTCGAGAAAACGTCTTGTAACACTTTAAAAAACTCACCCTGTAGATTTCTACAATCTAACTACATCAAAAAATATTTTTTTTGTTATATAAAGGAAAAAATGATTGGATTGCAGTCGGCAATTCTTTATAGCAGTTATGTTATGTGTACATATCATTGTGATTGATCAGTGTCCGTTTAATACTTAACCAATAACTGCTTAATTTTTGGCGACCCCGTATATTAAAAATAAGTTCGAAGATCCTTACTAAGAATAATAAAGAATATAATTTACCCAAAAATATTAATTAGTAACTAAACGTTCATTTGAAAACTTCCCACCTCGATTTTCCTGCTTTAAAATCAAAATGTGGAAAATCGCTCGGACCCGTCGATTTTTATTTCGAGGGTGACATCTTTTGCGTATATTGTCAATCTTGTTACTTCAAGCCCCTAGGATGGAGGGGGGGTAAGATCTAAATCTTAAATGGATACCCCTAATTTATATAATTTTTTTGGATTCTGCATAAAATTCTGAACATTTTTTAATAAAAGCATTATTAGTCTATACTTAACAGTTTCCGAGATATTGACTCTTGAAAAATTACATTTTTGAACTTTGACAGCGTCTAGCTTTCTAACTGTACGTCTTAGAGCAAAACGGCTTACATGTCCCATCTTCGATTTTTATTATCTTTCCAATGTGAACTTTCGGTAAAACCGGATGTAAGAAATATAGTACTTCCGGTTTGACCGGACGTTGACACATTGGAAAGATAATAAAAATCGAAGATGGGACATGTAAGCCGTTTTGCTCTAAGACGTACAGTTAGAAAGCTAGACGCTGTCAAAGTTCAAAAATGTCATTTTTCAAGAGTCAATATCTCGGAAACTGTTAAGTATAGACTAATAATGCTTTTATTAAAAAATGTTCAGAATTTTATGCAGAATCCAAATGCAAATTGTATAAAATAGGGGTATCCATTTAAGATTTAGATCTTACCCCCCTCCCTCCTAGGGGCTTGAAGTAACAAGATTGACAATATACGCAAAAGATGTCCCCCTCGAAATAAAAATCGACGGGTCCGAGCGATTTTCCACATTTTGATTTTAAAGCAGGAAAATCGAGGTGGGAAGTTTTCAAATGAACACCCTGTATATGTTGCTAAAACATTTCTCTTTAAACGCCGAATTTAGCTTAAGTACCACATGATTAGGGACACAATGTCAAAGGTAACTGAAAAATCGCATTAAAAGCCGTGCTGCCGTTTCCGAACTAAAGACCTGCAATTAAGGATCAGGTGTTTAAAAAACAATTTGTCGAACTTTGTGATGAGCAGTTTATTTCATATCCTGCGAAATTATGCACACAAAGTAAAACACAATTATTTTATTTGTCAGCCTCGACGGATTATATTGCTATCTATGTTTTGATAAATTAAATAGATAAGAACAGCTTTAAAATAGAAAACAACCCGCCCGATATTCCAAGTAGACGCATAGACAATAATTTACCTTTAGATAAGCAAACAATAATCACATCAACATAAAATTTAAATTCTTGCCTAAAAATTGGAATTTCTTCTCAATCTTTGATCAAGTTGGGAAAAAAGGTAGTGATTTCTGGCATTTTTAGTAGTAGCAAACCTATCAGATTTTAAGGATAGAAAATTGTTTTTAATGTTTTGCTTTTTAAATTTTGTTTAAAAATGATTCGTCGTCGTGTTTTTAGTTCGAGAAGGAAGAGAACAAGAACAAGTGAATTAAACTAGTCCTATAAAATCGAATATAAAAACAACAAAACCAGCAAAATAAGCAATCTACGGTGTTATCGCGTACCCAACCTCAAGTCAAATATTAGCTGGTATATAGCTTGTATTAATTTTTATAATTTGGCAAAAACTTGGGTAAGTGTAAAACATTTTCAAGCACAATTTCTTGTTCAAAAACTTGAAAAAACCTGTAAATATTAGACACCCACAATAAACAACAAGGAATATACAGAGAAAACTTGAAACACAACAACCAAAATGGCGGCCGAGCCGGTTCTGGAGTGTATTTTAAGCATGTCGCTAACGTAGGACAGGCCGATAACACGAGATTTGTGCGCATGCCCGAAGGAGCCCAGAGGGAAGGCAGCTGACCGGCGAGTCATGCGCTCGGACGTATTTTTTCACCCATTAAACGTAACTTTTGTTTGCGCAGGAGATAAGCTGAACGTATCTAAAGGTAAATTGTCTATTGGTAGACGCGGCGTTCGACCTTTAGCTGAATAACTGGGACCCATAGGTCGATGCAGATATGACGTCAGTGAGTTTATTCCCGTGCTTTTATTAAAGAACGTATCTTGTTTATTTATTTTCTCAGTAAATAATTGAAAATTTTAAAAATTTAAACCGTAGAAAAATTTCTTTTCTTTCTCTACGCAATAGGGTAAACATCAAAATTTAACGAAAAGCCCATTGGTCGCCGGTTTTTTTAGTTGGTTATCCTGTAGGTATAATAATAAACTTTTATTCCTAAGCCATATTAGGTAAACCTCTTACACGAAAAATCAATAAGGAATAAATAGAGTTAATGATACCCATATTTTATTTAAAGGAAGGGTCAAAGAACTATTTACACGGGCTAAAATGGTCAAATCACCAACGAGAACCATTGTCATGCTGAAAAAATATACTGGACAAACGACACATTTATTGGGTTATGCTTTATGAAAATTGTCAATTCTGGGTATTTTTAGTGGCTTAGGTAAAAATTTTACAAACTTACATTTTAATCCACTATCTACTGAGCAAACGCTAATGCCGCATTCGCTATTTTGTTTTTTGATAAATATTTCGTTACTTCTTTGTTTAATCAAAAAATCGGCCCATCTTTAGATTACAATTATTACCTACAGTTTTACGTTAAGTAAATATAGTTTAAAAAACCTAAAAAATACGCTTTAATAATTAATCAGACTAAAAAGTGGAAAATAAATATAGTTTAAAATAATTCTTGAAATTCTTAATATAGGCAGAAAATAATAATGAACGATTAAAATTAGTATTATTGTGAAAAAAGCGTGGGGCGCTTTGTGCTATATATTTCGTATATCGAGCACCCCTCACTTTTTTCACAATAATACTAATGTTTATCGTTCATTATTATTTTCTGTCTTTTTTTTTTTTTTTTTTTTTTTATGATCGAGCACAAGCACTATAGGAAAATCCTTTAAGGCGCTCTGGGAGCGGTGCGTGTGCGAAGAAAGCGATTCACGTTTTTCTTGAATCGTTGGAGATTATATTCGGTTGGAAACACGGTCTCAGAAAGGCCGTTCCACAAAGATGACGTCCTCCAAATGAAAGAGTTCTGAAACAATGATGTTCGGGGTGTACTAAGTTGAACCACATAGGGATGGGCGGCAGTGGTTCGTCGTGTGTTTCTGCTATGCATTACTCTAGGTGGAATCGAGCGGGCAATATCTGTCGAACACTTGCCATGAAAATATCTGTAGAAGAGAGCCAAATCACCAACCTGTCTTCGATGTTCTAAGCTGTCGAGGTTCTTAGTCAGCTCGTGGTCGCCGATTAGACGAACGGCTCTCCTTTGGATGAAATCCAACAACCGAAGGGTATGCTTCGGCGCAGAACTCCAGATATGAGAGTCCAGTGATGGTCGAATCTGGGCTTTATAGAGTGTCAAAAGTTGTTGAGGTGTATACAACATTTTGGTACGGAAAAGTATACCGAGCTTCTGAGAAGCTGCCCTGGCGATTGCCACTACGTGATTATGCCAAGACATATTTCCTCCCAGGTTGACACCCAGCAAATTAATAGACGAAGTCAGTGGAATTGCGTGTCCTGCCATAACGATATCGGGTTCTTCAATGTTGACCTTCTTAGAGAAAACTGCAGCCTGGGTTTTTTGAGCGTTAAATTCGACTTGGTTACTGTCACCCCAAGACAAAATTTCTTCCAGGTCTTTATTGAGGCGTGATACCTCATGTTGTCTGCGAAGATGTGCGTCAGTAGCCGATGTTTGAGGTTTCAAAGTAAAAGATGAGTCTGAGATGTCTATACTTATTAAGAATTTCAAGAATTATTTTAAACTATATTTATTTTCCGCTTTTTAGTCCGATTAATTATTAAAGCGTGTTTTTTAGTTTTTTTAAACCATATTTATTTTTCATTTTTTAGTTTGAGTTATTGTTAAGAAAAATAAATTTTTGAGTAGATTGAGCTAGATTGGTAGATTATTGTATTGTCAGCGGTTCTTGATAAGTCTACAATATTTAAATTAAATCTGATCGTTTAAAGTGGTTTAAAATCGGGTTCAAAGAAGTCGGTTACAAACAACCCGAACAAACCCGATCGTTTATGTCGAATTATAAGAAAATAATGATATTTGCAAATGTTTGAACATTTTGACATATTGAAATGTGTCAAATTTTGACAAGAGAATTTTCTGCGTATTTTTTTCAACTTTCCACCGTCAATATACATACGACCTTATAGTTTTTCATTAATATCATTTTTTTTAAACTATTTGACATATTGACAGCCGTCAAATTTTGACGGGAGAATTTATTGCTTATTTTTCTCTACTCATCGAATACTATACGACCCCATAATTTGTTTCGTCAAAATGGCATGCATCTTCGTTTTATACCTGACAGCTGTCAAAATTTGACAGAAGAATTTTTTGCGTATTAGATTATTGTATTGTCAGCGGTTCTTGATAAGTCTACAAAATTTAAATTAACTCTGACCGTTTAAAGTCGAGTTCAAACAAGTCGGTTACAAACAAACAAACAAATATACATACAGGTGAAGCTAATATAATATAATAATAATAATAATAATAATAATAATAATAATAATAATAAAAATAATAATAATAATAATAATAATAATAATAATAATAATAATAATAATAATAATAATAATAATAATAATAATAGTAATAATAATAATAATAATAATAATAATAATAATAATAATAATAATAGTAATAATAATAATAATAATAATAATAAAAAAAACACAGAGAAAAAATTAGTAAATACTTACCTCTTGCCAACGAAATAAAAGAAATGTGGAACCAAGAAAAAGTGATGGTGGTACCAATCATCATAGGTGCAACTGGAGAAATACCACACACACTCTTCGAAAACCTAAAAAAACTAAACATTAAAGAACAAATATACTACCAGCTACAAAAAGTTGTTCTTATAGAAACCAGCGGAAATGTCAGACGTGTACTAAATGACGCCGACAACTGAAACTTGAACTTTTCCAAACCTACCAATCTACCTGCTTTCTTGCAACTAATGCCGAAACAGGGTAGAAGCCATATCCAGATACAAAATCTGTGGAACCTGAGAATAATAATAATAATAATAATAATAATAATAATAATAATAATAATAATAATAATATTAATAATAATAATAATAATAATAATAATAATAATAATAATAATAATAATAATAATAATAATAATAATAATAATAATAATAATAATAATAATAATAATAATAATAAACCCGCACAGGGGTAATATGACTTGTCATATTACTTGTGGAGTGACGACCACACGGCCCTGAGTTACCTGGGTCACCAAGGGTAAATGGTGACAAACCGTTTGGTGTGTTAGCACCTCACCAAACGTGCTCTCTCTCGCTGTGAATACAAGGCACAAGAGATACTCAGGCGGGCCGGGGCAGCAGGACCCGGGTCGGAACCGTCGGGATGATTTACCTGCAAACGACCCACGCGAACGTCAAGGATTACGAGAACTGGAAGAAACAACACCATCTTTACCTTCAACTTCCAATGCTGACGTGGATGTTGCTGAGGCGGCGCCGCCTCTGCCCACCTCGCCAGCCCGTACGCATCGACAAAAAAGCACTTGGACAGAGGAAGAAAACGCTTTTATTGTCCGATGCTATTACACACTAACCAGACTGGAAACAACCAAAACCCCTTACGGTAAAGAGCTTCGCAGACTAGTTATAGACAAATACCCTAACCGACGTAACAAAACGGTGCAAAACATAATAGACCAACGAAGATCAGCCTGCACAAATAATAGATTACCTCCCGAAATCATACGTCGAATAAAGAGAGAAGTGGCAGTCGAATTAAACATGGAAGCGCCACTTGTAGAAGAAGAAAATCCACTAAATGAAGTCATACCTGTAGAACCCAACAATACACCAAGCGCCGCAGAGGTGGAATTTGAAAACATCCATACGTCCTATCACGGACTGGACCCATCAGCTAAACCAGCATTGCCAAAAGTAATTTTTAAACCAACAACGAAAAATTATATCTGCAAGGTAAATAAAATCATTGGAAACAGAATTGACGCTGAAACATCAATCGAAGACCTTCATAGCCTTATTTATACAGGAGCGCTCACCACGCTCACCCTAAACGGTCAGGAATTGTTCAAGCCAGGTAAGAGGAAAGGTACTCCAGCTATACCCCCTTGGGAACGCCGGTTAAGTATGAAAATCAATTCGGTCAGACGAGACATTGGGGTGGTAACTCAGAGTCAGAGGTTAAATCCCAGCAGAAAAGTTGTTGAAGCCGCCAACAGAATACTGAATCGCGAAAGAACCAATGATAACCCCACCTCTGTAGATATATTAGACCTCTTAAAGCGATACAAGGTAAGCAACACCTCCCAACTAAAGAGATTACTAAAGGCTTCTGGGAATCAATTTGGAGTGTCCCAGTAAACCACAAAAGAACAAAATGGCTCTATGATGAGAAAACAGCTGCTAATAATCTCCGCACTATGACAGAATGGGAAGTGACACTAGATGAGGTAATAAAGGCCACAAGCAAAACATTAAATTGGAAGGCGCCAGGACCAGATAAAATCCAAATCTTCTGGTACAAACAATTCAAGGCCACGCATAATCACCTAGCAAAATGCTATACTTACCTGCTCTCTGAGCCTGAACGGATGCCTCACTTCATGACAAATGGTGTAACCTACCTGCTTCCAAAGACGCAACAACCTTCTGACAACCCTGCAAAGTATAGACCGATAACATGTCTTCCAACGATCTATAAAATAATGACTTCAATACTTACCGAGAAGATCTATACCCACCTCGAGGTCAATAAACTGCTAGACGAAGAACAAAAAGGATGTCGGAAGGGCTCAAGAGGATGCAAGGAGCAATTAGTCATCGACTCAGTGATAATGTCCAATGCCAAACGTACAAACAGCTCCCTCCACACGGCCTACATTGACTATCAAAAAGCGTTTGACAGTGTTCCTCATTCTTGGCTATCAGAAGTCCTAAAAATTTACAAAATAGAAAGCCACATCTGTACGCTTCTTGGTCACGCAATGTCTCAATGGAAGACAAAACTCATGATCAATGCAAACAACGGCACACTTGATATAGGCACAATTAATATCAAACGTGGGATATTTCAAGGAGACGCGCTAAGTCCTCTTTGGTTCTGTTTGGCCTTGCGCCCTTTGACAACCATGTTGAATAAACAGCGTAAAGGTTATACTCTCCCACATTCAGATAGATCTATAAGTCACTTGTGGTACATGGACGATCTTAAACTGTACACAAAATCTGAACAACACCTACACGATCTTCTCTCTTGCGTTGCACGCTTCAGCTCAGATATCAATATGAAATTTGGCCTCGACAAATGCAAAATGAGTGGAATGGTGAAAGGTAAGTGGATACAACATGAGAACTATGAAGTCAGTGTGGACCAAGGCACGATCGAAGGAATGGAGGAGAGAGAACGCTACAAATACTTAGGTTATCTGCAAGCTAGGGGTGTGTGTGTGTGTAATTAGGTTTTATGGCTCTGGTTGAAACCAAATGGCCAGCATCTCTCTTTGTTTTCCTTTTTTTTTTTTTTTGGATTACTTTTACTGGAGATAATGGTTTTTACAATTTCTTTACTTAACCTATTTTTAGTAATTCTTGGTAATAAAACTAAAATAAAATTATAATCTTTCGTATTTTTTTGTTATATTTGTTTTTATTTTTTTTTTGAATTTTTTTATATTTTTTTTTTTTTTTATTTTTTTTTTTTTGATGAATTTTTATTCGCATTTTTTTTTTTTTCGTTTTTTGTTACATTTTAAGGTTATTACGTGATATAAACTTAAATAGCGTTTTATATACGTTTACATTTCCTGTAGAAATTAAGGTGTCTAGATTAAAAGGATATTCAACCAAATTTTTAAGTTCATTATATAATTCATTGGTGAACACAATGTTATGTCTATGGCACCCTAGTATACTATGTTCCAGATCACCGATTTCCCCACATTCACAATTTTCATTATTCTGTAGGCCTATTTTTTTTTTATATTTAGGATAAAGGGCATGATAGCTTCTTATTCGCGAAATTGTTCTTATGAAGTTTCTATTAAACTCGGTTTGAAACCAAGGTTTTTTATGTATTTTTGGAAATATATTTTTGTAGTTGTAGCCTAAGTTTGATAAATTATATTGTTCCTGCCAATTATTTAAAATTTGCTTTTTAGCTAGGCTAAAGAGGTCAGTATATGGAATATAAAAATTATTTACACACGCTGGAGCTCTTGTTGCCTCCTTGGCCAACTTATCTGCAATTTCATTTCCATTAATTCCTATGTGAGATTTAATCCAAACAAACTGAACGTTTTTGTTAAGATTCTTAATATTTCTATAGATATTTAAAATATTAGAAATAATATAATTGTCAGGAACTTTTTGGTAACAATTCATTAACGTTTGAAGAGCACTTTTACTATCAGTGAATATTACATAATTATTATTTTTATTGTATTCCAGTATGTACTTTAAGGATTCCCAAATAGCCCAAAGTTCTGCTGTGAATATGGTTGCTTCGTCACGTAGCCTAAATGACTTTGAAATATTTTCGTTTTTATGATAAAAAGCACAACCTGTCCTGTTATTCAGAACTGAACCGTCTGTGAAAATGTGCTCGAAATTTGACCAGGTTATACAGATGTCTTCTAGAAATTTACTTTTCGCTATGGTGGGATTTTTGTTATAGGCTATTGGAATTACGATTTTTGGGCGAAACTCCAAAATATTTTCATGTAGATCTGCGTAGGGCGGAGTCTCTGATGAGTAAATGCATTCTTTAATCTGGGTAATCCAGGAATAGCTGGTAGCCAATAAAGGACTCTTCTTTACTTTCCAATAGGGGTGAGTTAGATTTAATATTGTTAGTGTGTGGATTCTTCCAACTAGTTTGCTGTCTTTGGAAATAAGCTTTAAAATAAGTTTATCACTAAGGTACGTCCTTCTTAGTGAAAGGGGAGCTTCTACTGTCTCTGCTTCCATTACCTCAATAGGGGTGCTTTTTAGATATCCTACACAAAGTCTTAGGCATTTGTTCTTTATTCGTTCAATTTTTTTTAAATGGGTCTCTGCAGCAGAACCATAGAACTGACTTCCATAATCCAGGATAGATCGGATGTAAGCTTTATAAAACATTAAAGCAATATTGGGGTCTGCACCCCACTTTTGATGTGTGAAGGCTCGAAGAAGGTTCAATCCATTTTCTGCTCTTTTAATAAGATAGTTAATGTGATCTTTCCATAACAGTTTCTTGTCCAACATTACTCCTAAATATTTTATTGTGTTTTTATAAGGTATTCGTAGTCCCTCTTGTGTTGTTATTGAGTTAGGAAGTAGGGTTCTTTTCCTGGTAAAAGTGCACAGGTTAGATTTCTCCACTGATAAACTAAGGCCGTTTTTGTCAAACCAACCCACCATTTCTGAAAGTATTGTTTTCAATTTGATATTTGCTGCATCTATTGACTTGTCCTTGGTGTATATACAAACGTCGTCTGCAAATTCAAGTCTTTTGATGTCGTCATCGTCAAATATTGATCCCAGATCAGAAGTATATATAATATATAATAAAGGACTTAAAATACTTCCTTGTGGAAGTCCCATTCTTGCTACTCTGGATTCTGTAAGGCCATCATGTGTCCTAACATATAATCTTCGAGTGTTATACAACGAGTAGATTGTGTGTGCGATTTTTTCCGGGATTCCCATTTTAAGTATTTTTTTATAAAGGATGTCGTAGTTTACATGATCATATGCTCCCTGGATATCTAGAAACAAGGCTGATGTACTATAATTTTCAGTGAACCCTATTTGGATGTCGGTTAGTAGGTGAGCTATGGCTTCCTGAGTAGAATGACCACGTCTAAACCCAAACTGAGTGGTTGGATATTTTTTGTTCTTTTCCATCCAAAACTCAAGTCTATTCTTAAGGAGTCGCTCAAATGTCTTTAGTAAACATGATGCTAGTGCAATTGGACGGTAGGATGACGCTATGTTTTGAGGTTTGCCTGGCTTCAATATAGGAACTATTATGTATTCCGACCATTCTAAGGGAATAGGACAGCGTCCATCATAAATGTCGTTATATATGGCTAGTAACATTTCCAATGCATTTTCTGGTAGGTTTGCCAACATAGAATACTCTATACTATCTTTACCTGGCGCAGAGTTATTTTTATTTTTTATTACTCTATTTAGCTCTTTCATTGTAAATGGCTGATTTAGGAAGTGGTTTGGTGTATTTGGCTCGTTTTTTTTAGGGGCATTATTAGATGCGTATAATGGAGTTAACATTCGATGGAATTCTTCAATCCATGGGTCTCCTATACTTGTAATTAGTCTATTTTCTTGTTGTCGATTTTTAAAACTATTTACTTTTTGCCATGTTTTTTTAATGGGTGTGTTCTTGTTTAATGACTTACAATATTCTTGCCAGTTTTTTCGTTTCTCTTCTTTTATAATTTTTTTAGCAAGAGCGTCTGATTTTTTATATGCTATTAGATTAGCAAGAGTAGGGTTGTTTTTGTAATCCGAGAATTTTTCTTTTCGGTCTAAAACTATGTTTGCGCATTTCTCATTCCACCAAAATGTACCGCTTTTTCTTTTGTATCTATTCCCTTGAAAAGTGGGAACGGAACTTTCTAAAACATTATTTAGGGTATTGATGAAATTATCATAGTTATTTAGGTCTATGTTTTGAAATTTTTGGTTGCATTCAGCGTAAAATTGGTCCCAATTAGCCTTTTTGGTATTCCATTTTTTCTGACTTTTTATAGTGGTAAACTTTGGTGTTATGTAACATATTATTTTAATGGGGAGGTGATCAGAGCCATAAGAATCCTCCAGTGTGTTCCATTCTACTAGAGGTTGAAGGAACGGGGATGTTAGGGATAAATCGATGGCCGAATTTTGGCCCCCTGCTGGGTTAATTCTAGTAAAGTTTCCATTATTTAAATATATTATATTATTTAAGTCTATGGCATCTAATAAAGTTGTGCCATACGTATCATTATCCGCACATCCCCATGCTATATTGTGGGCATTAAAGTCCCCTCCAACAAGACATGGGTTATTAATAAATTGAAAGAAATTTGACCATGTTTGTAAGGAAATTCTTGTTTGGGTTTTATGTATAAACTTAGTAAGCTTAGCTCTGGACCGTGGCCTAATTGGACCTTAATGCCCACATAAAAAATATTATTAAATTCGGGACCTATTATCTCAGTAAATTTTATGTTAGTTTTGATCAAAATAGCTACTCCGCCCTTTCCGTCAGGACGGTCCCTGCGGATAACATTGTAACCAAGGAAAGATGTATATTTGCCAGGTTTAAACCATGTTTCTGATAATAATGCAATATGAATGTTTTCTTGGGCTAAAAGATTTTCCAAATTATTTTTATTGGCAATTGCTGATCTACAGTTCCATTGACAAATGTTTATTGAATCCATTGTTTTTTTTTTTTTTTTTTTTTTTTTTTTTTTTTTTTTTTTTAATATTATTGTTTGATTTTTTTATTTTACGCCCTATACCGAAAGCCTATTTACAATTATAATTGCTTTAATCGTACTACCTTTAAACTAGGGATTGTTTTAATTTTAAGTTAATTAATTCGGTTAATTCTAACTTATTAATATCAAATGTATTTTTTTCTTTCAGTGTGTTTAATACTGATATAACCATTTCTACCATATTATTAACATTATTATTTGAAGTGTTATTAGAGATAAAATTAGTGTTTCTACTTTGACTACTGTGGTTTAATGATAACCCTGCTTGATAAATAGTGTCATTTAATAAATCGCCTGCGCCTAATGACAGTTTATGTTGTGACAATATTTGGTTATGTTCTTGAAGAATTGTATTAGGAGATGATGGTCTTATTCTCTTTTGAGGAATTTTTTCTTGGGTAAATTTAGTTGATACATTTCGATTGTTTGCGCGGAATGTAGTTTGGGAATTTATATTTAACAAGTTATCTAGTTGTTCCAGGTCAATATTGGAGTCCCTTTCAGGGCAACCATTCTGAGATAATACGGAGGCATAAGTTTTTTGAGGGAAACATTTTTCGGCGTCTTGATACGTTAAATTTTGCTTGGCCATTGAGGTTTTAATTTGTTTTTGCCTGGTGAATTCAGGACACTTTTTTATTTCATTAGTAAAATGATTTAATTTGCAATGAAAACATGTTTTTTCTTTATTGACTGTGCATTCGTTTACATTATGTTCGCCTTGGCAGTTAAGGCATCTAATTTTACTTTTACACTGTTTGCTAGAATGTCCATATCGAAAACAATTGTAACATAAAATAACTCTTTGAACATACGCAGAAACTTCACACTTAACATGTCCTATGGTTACGTATTTAGGTAATGTTTGAGTTCTAAAAGTTACAATTATTGATTTTGTGTTTACTATTTTTTTCTCTTTAGTTTTGTCGTCAAAGACCCTTTTTGTAATTCTTTTTACCGTGGAAACCTCAAAATTACAGTGCATATCATATTTTTGAATATGGTTTTTAAGATATTCTTCGCTTATGTCTCTGTCTATCTCAGAGATTACTCCTTTTCGCGATACTATAAATTGTGGTATATACGCTTCTAAATTATACTTTTCTAAACTTTTAGAACTTACCAGTTTATTTGCTGCTTGGAAGTCCCTAAAATTAACTCTAATTCGGTTGCGCCCTATGGAATCGATTTCTTTTATCCGGTTATCCAGCTCGGGGTGAGTAGAATATATAATCTCGTTTACTTTTAAAGCGCTTAACTTACCCTTGAATTCAGATGAAATATTTTCAACATATACTTGATATGGGCCAGTATCTTTGATTTCATAAAGCAAATTATTTTTTTTATTTACTTTGTTTATCGGTTTATTCATATCCTCATCCCCTTCTTGTTGTGGTAGCGCACTCGCTCCACTACCTAAAATTACCCTTGAAGTACCTATATCGGGGGGTATACCCCCGCTGTCTTTATTCATAGCACAAAATTAAAGTTATTTGTGTTTCACTTTTTCGACTCGCAATTTAAAGGAATTTTATCACTTCCGCAAAAAAATGCGATTAAGTACCAAGATAAACACCGACCTACCGCACGAATAGCCTGGTCAATACTGTGCAAGCTAGGGGTATTGACCATAAGGCAGCAAAACAGACGGTTACTGATACTTACCTGAAAAGACTACGTTCCATTCTACGCTCTAAACTGTCAGCAAGGAACATCTCTAAAGCAGTCAATACTTATGCCACGTCTGCAATCGCTTACAGTTTTGGTGTCATTCACTGGACCAAGACGGAACTCAATGACCTTAATATAAAAACAAGAAAAGAATTCCGTAAGTTCCGAGCACACCACCCTCGTTCCTCTATAGAGAGATTTCACTTACCTCGAAAAATGGGAGGCCGAGGTATTCCCGACCTAGTGGCGAGACATGCTAACCAACTTACCAATTTAAGGGAATACTTTCATATTAAAGCAATATCCAGTGAGATGCACCGTGCTGTGGTGAGAGCGGACAAAAAGGCTACACCCCTAAAGTTGTCAGAAACAGATTACCACCCTACTGAAGAGACTTCTACTCCGGATCAACAATTAGAACAATGGAGAAGCAAACCACTCCACTACTAGATACTTAGCTGGAATAGAGAATGAACATATCGACGGGAGTGCATCTACAACATATCTCAGAACTGGTAATTTGTTTTTGGAAACGGAAGGCTTCATCGCTACTATCCAGGACCAAGTCATTGCGACAAAGGTTTATAGAAGAAATATCCTAAAAGAACAACAGGACAGTGTCAAATGCCGAATATGCAACCAGAAGGATGAAATGCTAGACTACATAGTTGCTGGATGTTCAGTGCTTGCACCGGAAGCATACCTAGACAGGCATAATAGAGTCGGAAAAATTATTCACCAAAGTCTACGGAAAAAATACTTAGGTCTCACAGAACACACACCATATTATCAATACGAGCCGCCCCCAGTATGTGAGAACGATGACATGCGACTCTACTGGAACAGAAAAATAATCACAGACCGAACAATAACAAACAACATTCCCGACCTAGTACTTACCTTTAAGGCTGAAAAGAAAACACTCATTGTTGATTTTGCCGTTCCCCTTCCAACCAACATCGAGAAAACTTACTCTGAAAAGATAAATAAATACTTACCCTTGATCGATGAGATACGCCAAATGTGGAACATGGAGACAGTGGCGATAGTACCGATAGTCATCGGCTCGACTGGTGAAATACCTAAAACAATTAAGAAGAGTTTAGGTCAACTTGGTTTAGATGTAGATTTATACTTACCCATGCAAAAGTCTGTGTTGTTAGACACGTGCAGCATAGTCCGTAGGGTTTTAGGCGAAACTTAACTTTAAGTGGTTTAGAACCACACCAACGAGCAGGCCATCTTGTCACTGACCGATGTGCTCTAGCTCTAAACCCAGGGTAGAAACCTGTGAAAAAGAACAAATAATAATAATAATAATAATAATAATAAAAACGTGTTAAAAAGGTTGAATTTAAGAATTAATAAAAGAAGAAAACTAAATACGGGCAAATTTGACGAAAACTTTTACTTTATTAATTTAGCAATTAAAGTTCTTTAAACTTAAAACTGTAGGTAATTGCTATCCAAAGACGGGTAGTAGGCCCCTTTTGGGAAAAAAACAAAAAATAAACGAAATATTAATTATTAAAAATTAAGCATAAATGACCGTTTTTCAAGTCTACTATCTTCTGTTGCTGTATGGCCCCTTAGGTATGAGCATAAACTAAGTAAATCTAGACATCCCACGTAAATGGTCGAAAGCGAGGCTCGAGGCCGCGATGTAACGTCCAAGAAACGCGGTGCCTTTAGACGATAATCGCTTTCGCTAAATTCGCTAAATGTTTTATCACATGCAACGTTCGGCGTAACTAGCTACAGATTTGTACGTCGTACACAATTATGAGCGGTAAAATATCTTCAATGCATGGTTTCTCTTGGTTTTGTTTCTCTATGGTATGGGACACCATGTTGTACACTAGTGTATAATAGTCTTAAATATTTATTGTTTTATGTGGCGTATAAAAACTATATTGGTTGCATTATATTATACTAAACCCCTAAATTGTGATACAAAATAACCAGATTTTAAAATCGTGCAGCCATAAAAGTACTATAAGCGTATGAATGCGACCCTGTACAGTCGAAAGCCCACCTGTATTTCTTTATATTTCCTATAAGTTGAAAATAAATATAGACTTTAGTTATATTATCCTACATCCGCCTCTGTTGTGTTTTCTTGGTAGTTATTTAATTCGAGAGAATCAATATCTTAAAAAAAATTGTTCTTTGCATATTATAAAGAAGAAAATTATCCTTGCATGTTCTTATTTAAAAAGCAAACAGGTCACCTCCATGAATATACTCATAATATACGCCAACGACGGGCGTCGCGTGCTTCGACCACACGCTATGGCAAGTTCAAACAAATATGTGTTACATTTGGCCAAACTTACAAATTCAAGTATATTTTTATGTTTCCCTTGTTACATACAGGCTAGTAGTGTTTTTTTTTTATATATTGTACAGGGCCTATGTCCGGTCATTGATCGATTACGCATGTATTTTTTATGGATCTGCTACCTAGTCAAGATTAATTAAAATCGACCGTCTA
The DNA here is from genome assembly GCA_963969555.1 of Polydrusus pterygomalis. NCBI lineage: Eukaryota > Metazoa > Arthropoda > Insecta > Coleoptera > Curculionidae > Polydrusus > Polydrusus pterygomalis. The sequence goes on along the minus strand of OZ018377.1, from coordinate 110,556,294 downwards.
CAATTTAAAGCTTTGCGCATAGTTACTGGAGCCTTATGCTCTACGCCGACTCAAGCGTTGCTGGCAGAGACGGGAGAATTACCCCTTACCTTAAGAATACTTTTTCTAGCTCAAAAGTTCCTAATGAAAAATGTTTTTTAAATAATAACTTCCTTATTGACAAGGTGGCCAAGGTCACTACTGATAACCTGACTGCAAAATATTGGATATACAAGAACTCCCCTCCACTTGCTCAAGCTTACAGTGAAATATCTACATTTCAAGATAACCTTGTGACATTGAATATCAAACTATAAGAAGGCCATATGAGCCGATTTCCTAAATCTGCTACGTTTAATTCATAGATGGCACAATGCGTTCACCAACAAGAAAGCGACTAGCCTTTTCACTGCTTAATTCAAACATTTATTTTTATAGCTTATCGTTAAACTTGATTTCACATACGTACCTACACCTATCCTCAGTGGCGGATCTACATCCTAAAAATTGGGGGGGCCCAAAAAATAAAACTAAATTAGAAGTTTTTTAATGTATTGAGCAAAACTAATCTATCCATAGGTTTATGGTGTATAAGGTACAAATAAAATTAACTTTTTGAAAGTCGTTAAGAATGTAACAATAAAGAACCTAAAGGTCCTTAATGTTTTAAAACAATAATCCCAAGTAATTTATTTATATTAGCACAAGACCAGATATTATAGACTACTACAAAATAGGTAATTTACAAAAAGAAAGAAAACACTTATAATTTAACAAAAAAAAAACATAAATGAGAAATAAACTTTAATGGAACATCATTTTTCTGTTACTACTATTTATGAAACAATTTAGGATTTGTTCCATATAGTCATTTTCTTTTAAAATATCCGATACAGATTCATGTTCAATAGCCATTACTAGGATCAGGATCTTGACTATTTTTCCGGAAAAAATTTAGCAGACTTGAATGTTTTTTCGACATTATCTTTTCTATAAAAAAAACCATAGATATCGTACTTAGTTTGTTTTAAAACACAGTCTAGGGCAACAATAAGCGAGCATGCAAGGTGCGCAGGGCAAGCGAGCGCCCGTTTTAAGGGGCGATCAAATTACAAATTACCAGTTACATATTACATAATATTTGTGTGTTATTCAATAAGTGTCCCATATTTTACAGAACGATTACTCAGTTTCAGTTATTTATAAGGTAAAAAGTTCATATAAGAAATGCATGCATTGATTATAGATTAATTTAAATCACGATATTTCGAAAACTGCTGCTTGTAGCGACTTTTGATAAACTTACCATTTTCACGTGAAAGTAATAGAGGAATCGGTTTTTCTTCTAAAAAATGAAAATGCGATACATACCTACATGCACGAAAAAGTTATGACTTATGACTCTCCAAAAGAGAAAAAAAACTGTAGGTGGCGCCACCTATAATTAGAGGCCAAACTAAGATCAAATTTGAATTTCTCATATTGAAAATTCCCCAAATACCAATTTTTGTACAAACAAATTATTATAGTTTTTCGAAGTTATTTACAAAAAACAAAAATAATAATAATTTTTTACTACCCTGTATCTCAAAAATGAAGAGCTTGTTAGCACAGCTTATACGAACTTTTCACCTTGAGGAATCGTCCTATAAAATATCGGACACTTATTAAATAACACCATGCACCCTGTATAATATTCATACCAGAAATTACAACAAAAGAATATTTTTTGTCCTTGCTTACCTTAACCTATAAATATAAAATAAACATCACTGGCAACAGTACCACAAGCGAATAAGCGAGAGCCGTAATGTAAAAAAGTCGGCTTATTGGTCGCTGATCGAATTCGGCTTCTCTTTGTTTCATACAAAAAAGGATAAAAATAAAGACATCGCTTGTAAAACCAAAGCCGCCGTCCCGCGGCTCCTTTGTGCGGTGCCTCGCGACACTCCACAAAGGTGCCGGCCGCGCGACGGCGCGGCGGTATTATGACAATGGAATGGAATTCGGTACTTAAATTATAAATAAACATACAAAGAGAAAAGCGAATAATCTGCACATGCATTTCGTATCAGTCGGTTTTTGGCGGAGCGGCGTTTCAATTAAGGCGCTTTAAAACCAAATAAAAACGTTCTGTTCTGCTGTTTAGTGTTTTTGTTTCTATAATTGTATAATAAAATTGTATACTTACTTTTATTACTATCAGTTATTTAGTTTATTAGAACTTTTAGTTTATGTTACCTATAATATAATAATATGTAAAAAATATGTGGCGATGGTTTGGTGTGTGTTGAACAAGGCAGATTAAATTATTGATCGACCGAAAAAAAGTTGGGGGGGCCTGGGCCCCCCCAGGCCCCCCCGTAGATCCGCCACTGCCTATCCTTGATTTAAGTAGCTTATATTTATTTTCCTACCTATTGTATAGTCTAGACTTCAAAATGTCCCTATTGCTTTGTAGCTTATAATATTTTCAATCTTTTGACGTCCCAACGTTAATTACGTGAAAACATATTGACCGCCATGTATTCTATTTCTAACAGAATTAAATGACGACTCTCACTATTCAATACCTACCTAGGCTACAACGTATACCTATGTTGGGTAAAATATGAATGATGTGGGGTTTGTTTGTATAACTTGGTTTTAATTTGCAATTATTACTACGTTTCAAAATGGTTAAAATAAGTAGGTTTAACTTTCTTACTTAAGAAACATCCCGTTTGTTTGTATTAGTGTATTACGTATTTCGCTATTTTTTGACGAAATAAAACCTATTTTAGTTATACTTGCTGTCGCTATTTATCTACTTTTATTTGTTTAACATTTAACACCTAATGCAACGGTAAAATCATTATGAAAGTCGGTCCAATTACCCCGGAGTAATCAGCGTACATATTATTATCAAAAACATACATTCGGCTGGAATTGAGAACCTCCTATTTTATTGTCTGTTAAAAATGCTTGAATTCTTAAAAATTCCAATAAAATACGATATGCGGCAACACCACGACATCACATCAGTGAATTTGAGACATCTGTTGCCTTATAACGACAGACAGGCGATAGATTTAAGGTTAGAGTTACGATCAACTCCACAATGGCGGCCAAACCAGCTCCAATACGTCAAAAAATGGGTTGTCAACTTTTCTCGGACATCCGTCATTCTTATATGCTTGTGACTATTGATAAATTGCCGTTTTTCCCGGGAAATCTTAATATCCTCTTTGACAAGTTTAACACTTTTTTCCCGGAATACCCCGATCTTAAAAACCTTTACAATGCAATTGTTAACAATATCCTTGGTGAATCTCCAGGCACCATCCCGATCTATACCGATGGCTCTAAGACATCGGATGGTGTCGGATGTGCAAATGTGCATTCTATGTTTCAAATGCCAATTTTGTTAGATCCTTCCAGATTAACTCCAATGCCTCCATATTTACAGCAGAATCATTTGCCGTTAAACAAGCACTGAATTATACAGGGTGTCCGGAAACTACGTGTACAACGTTTGACGACAGACTCCTGACGTCAAAATAGGTCGATCTAAGCCGACTTAGTTATATCCAAAATTGTCTCGTTTAGCCGGTAGAGGGCGTCAAAAATTTGTAAAAATATTGGTTTTTCCTAAATTACTTGAAAACCTGCTAGTCGATTTTAATGATTTTTAGTATGTAGAATAATACTACCTATAAAATGACGTTTACTAGTAGTATAGTCACCGGCTTTAAATAAGTGGAAGTGTTATAAAAGTGATATAATACGTCAACATTTCTCCTCATTTTTTATATGAACGGCGTTATGACAACCCAGATATTTTTGTAGAGTGACTGGATGTATTTGGAAGCTATTTTACCTCTTTAATATTTTTCGTTGAATGAGCTGTTTTGCCAGAAGAAAATATTTACAATATTTAGTATTATTAGTAATAATATTAAAATCAAATTACCTGTAACAATAATTTTTTAAGTGACCTTGTTGCTATGGCTTTTAATAATTTGACAATTTGTTGACAAATTGTCACCAGTCTATGAAATTTACTCAAGTATACGAAGTACATTCTTAAATTACAAGTTCATTTTACCATTAAAAATGGAAAATTATACGAACTCTGAGAAGGTTGACATGCTCCTGGTATACGGGTTTTGTCAAGGAAATGGGCGTCAGAGTGTTAGGGTTTACATGAAGAGGTTTCCTAACCGTCGAATACCAAACCACCAAACATTTGCCAATATCGAGCGTCATCTTCGGGAAACGATCAGCTTTGAGAAAAACTTTGAAGGCAGGGGTCGTATGCGAACAACTCGAACTGTGGAAACAGAAGAGATGATTCTGGAAAGAGTTGAAGAAGAACCAAGTACCAGTACCTGTCGCTTAGAACGTGAGTTGCATGTTCCTAAAACGATTGTCAATGAGGTTTTAAAAGAACAGTTGTTACATCCTTATCACGTACAAAAAGTCCAGGAACTTTTACCGACTGATCCCCCCATGCGGCTTACATTTTGTCAAATTATTAGAAACAAAAGAATCCGTGATCCAAATTTTTGTAGAACAATTATGTTTACTGACGAGGCGTGCTTTACAAGATCTGGAGTAACCAATCTGCATAACGAACATATTTATTCCGATGAAAATCCACATGCCATTAAAGTTGCACCTCATCAGCATCAATTTAAATTAAATATTTGGGCAGGTATTATTGATCGCTACCTTATTGGTCCCATTGTTATTCCAGACAGGTTAGATAGAAATATTTATTTAAATTTTTTGCAAGACACATTACCAATTCTTCTGGACAATTTGCCCCTTTTACTTCGGAGGGAAATGTGGTATATGTATGATGGTGAGGTCCCATTTTTCCGTTTCCGTTCGGCAATACTTACATCATCAATATCTCAACCGATGGATTGGAAGGGGCAATGATGCACCAGTAAAATGGCCACCACGTTCTCCTGAGTTAAATATGTCTGACTTCTTTTTGTGGGGCGCTATTAAAACAGAAGTTTACAAGATTCCGGTAAACATACGCGATGATTTATTGCAGCGGATTTTAAATGCAGGCAACCATTTTAATAACCCCGAGACATTAGATAGGATCCAATATAAATTTTTAAGGAGTGTTAATAAGTGTATTCAGCAAGATGGCGGTCATTTTACACATTTGCTTAAGTAATGTTTTTGTTTCACTTAGTTTCTTACAATACATACTTTCAACTTTGTTGTACTTTGTTTTATTTTTATTGTTAATAATTGATTTATGCAGGTAATTGTAAATATTTTCTTCTGGCAAAACAGCTCATTCAACGAAAAATATTAAAGAGGTAAAATAGCTTCCAAATACATCCAGTCACTCTACAAAAATATCTGGGTTGTCATAACGCCGTCCATATAAAAAAATTAGGAGAAATGTTGATGTATTTTATCACTTTTATAACACTTCCACTTATTTACAGCCGGTGACTATACTACTAGAAAACGTAATTTTATAGTATGTCTACATACTAAAAATCATTAAAATCGATTAGCAGGTTTTCACGTAATTTAGGAAAAACCAATATTTTTACAAATTTTTGACGCCCTCTACCGGCTAACCGAGACAATTTTGGATATAACTAAGTCGGCTTAGATCGACCTATTTTGACGTCAGGAGTCTGTCGTCAAACGTTGTACACGTATTTTCCGGACACCCTGTATTCTACAACTGTCAATGAATCACCCGGCCGCATACAGTAACAGCACGCGGGCTAGAAAATCCGACTTTCCGAAGTCCTGGCTAGTAACGACACTCGCGCTAGCAGCAGTTACAGTAATAGCACGCGAGGTATAAAAAGGTATATCGGCAATCGGTTTGTTCGTTGTTAGCAGAGCATTTTTTTAAAAATCCAATTCATTTCATAATATTTCATAAAATATTAATTAAATTTTTAAAAAACGCTCTGCTAACAACGAACAAACCGATTGCCGATATACCTTTTTATACCTCGCGTGCTATTACTGTAACTGCTGCTAGCGCGAGTGTCATTACTAGCCACCACTTGAGGAAGTCAGATTTTCTAGCCCGCGTGCTGTTACGCATTCTGCTGTCTAGCACACGTGTCGTGCCATTACTGATTATGATTTCGGCGATCCGAGCTTAAACGAAGTTTCTAGCCCGCGTGCTGTTACTGTATATGCCACCCGGCCGCATATACAGTAACAGCACGCGGGCTAGAAAATCCGACTTTCCGAAGTCCTGGCTAGTAACGACACTCGCGCTAGCAGCAGTTATAGTAATAGCACGCGAGGTATAAAAAGGTATATCGGCAAACGGTTTGTTCGTTGTTAGCAGAGCATTTTTTTTTTAAATCCAATTAATTTCATAATATTTCATAAAATATTAATTAAATTTTAAGAAAATGCTCTGCTAACAACGAATTGCCGATATACATACCTTTTTATACCTCGCGTGCTATTACTGTAACTGCTGCTAGCGCGAGTGTCGTTACTAGCCACCACTTGAGGAAGTCAGATTTTCTAGACCGCGTGCTGTTACGCATTCTGCTGTCTAGCACACGTGCCATTACTGATTATTATGAGTTCGGCGATCCGAGCTTTAACGAAGTTTCTAGCCCGCGTGCTGTTACTGTATATGCCACCCAAGCACCAAATACGCTGTTCTATCGGACTCTATGTCGTGTCTCAAAGCTATAGAAAATCAAGTAAAAAATGTTTATATAAACCCTATTATATTCTAAATTTGTCAAAAAGTAGCAGAGCTGAAATCAAAAAATATTAAGGTCTCCTTTATCTGGGTTAAAGGTCATGCGGGAATTGTTCATAATGACAAAGTGGACTTAATTGCTAAACAGGCTATTATATAAAGAAAATATTAAAAATATGTGGAAGGAATCTTATGCACACTATGCATCCAATAACTCCAACTACTATACCCGGAATAACAAATTATTAGTTTCGAAACCTAGTATATACAAGTCACATCACTCAATAGACGAGACTACATAACTTTTGTGAGAGCAATATTTGGCCATGGAAACTTAAGATCAAGATGAAACTTGTGGATGGCCCATTCTGCTCGTGCGATTTTTACAAGTATTGTTGATCTAAACCATATGGTTATTTAATTGCCTGCATAAACAACGAGTTTCTGAATATATCATGAATTGGCCAACTATAACAGTTTACCCATTAATGCTGAAAGTTTGATGTCACTAGTTAGAAGTGATAATAAGGTTTTTGAGGTTTTTATATGATTTGTTAGAATGTGTGAGAGAAAGTTGTAGGGCCTTGATTATCCTATGTGTTTAACTCTTTACCATCCGTGGTCCAGTACTGTGTGTGAGGGTGTGTGTGTGTGTGTGTGTGTGTGTGTGAGGGTGTGTGTGTGTGTGTGTGAGTGTGTGTGTGTGTGTGTTTTTTTAAGTCGCCCAGAAGGACCCCTGTGGCGCATAGGGTTAATATTTGTCTCTCCATTTAATTATTAGTGAGAATGAGGTAGTATGAATGTTTTAAAAATAAAAAATATAAATTAAGTTACGGTAGTGGCTGTATGCATTATGTGCAAAGCTAAAAAATCACAAAAAAAAAACTTGGTATAAAATATTGTGTTTAAATATTCCTAACATCTATTTTTTTTCTTACTGTATCATGTATCAACTAAATATATAGAAAATAATAGTTCTAATGTGAATATATAAATCTGTTTGATCACTTGAAAGAATGTGTTGCAGACAGGACAAAAATAAGTGATTGTCATTAAAAAAGTTGACCATAATATGTACTTACGCTGTTAACATGATGTGGGAAACTTAAATCTGTGTCTAAAACTTTATAAAATGTCTGCAGCAGGGTCGTAGCCAGGGGGGGGGGGTTAGGGGGGTTTTAACCCCCTCCTGAAATGTTAACAAAATCAAAATAATAATTACTACTGGCTCGCTTAATACTTAAAAAGTTTTAATAAATATTTGAACACCAAACTACACCAATTATTACAGTAAAACATCCAGTATTCTAAAGTTAACACCAAAACAATTTTATTCCCCGGCAACTCCGGCAAGTTAAACTAATTTTCAACAATATTTTTGAAGTCCGAACTTGACTACAACAATAATTTTGTAGTTAGCTACTTGTCATGGGTGAATAAATAGAGAGTTGGGTTATTTGTAGGTTATAGGTTTATCCACCGTAATCCCTACTCCCGGCCCCACCCAGCTCTTCACCGCCTCTCTCCCACAAACTATGTTGTCAACAAGTTTTAATAGCGTTTATAAATGACATGTACCATAGAGCTCAGCACGGGCCGGGATTTTATGGCCCGACCCGACTCGGCCCGCCAATCAAGACATTGACGCGGCCAGAAGAAATTATTGTCTAAGAGCAAAAAAGCCCGGCCGGCCCCAAAAGCCCGGTCTGCCAAAAATGTAATTGAACAAATTTACCTTGACATTTATGACATCTAAACAATAGGCTAAACAAAGTTTTTCAAGTGATGTTCAAGCTATTGTTTAACTGGTAAAGTGTCATACCATAACATGAAACCGCGCCGACCGCTTCGTCTGGCGCGGCGTTTTGTTCGGCAAAGCGCTTCGTCTGGCGCGGCGTTTCGTTCGGCAAAGTTCACCATTTTGTCAACAAATATATTGCATGTTTATTAATTCTAGTATTCGTTTCAAGGTTAAAAATGTAAGAATTTCAGATTTTTCTCTACATATTGGTAGCTTTATCTAATTATATATATGAAAAATGTGCATTTCCTACCTCATCTGGAAGTCGGTTTTCTTTCTGACCAACATAGGTATAGGTACACTCAGTTTTACCTATACACGAAGGGTGGAGAGCGGCTATATCTCCAAAACCAACAAAACAAAACAAAAATGTTACGACTTCCGGCACTTCGGGGTAAAAATTATTATAAAATATGAGCCAAAAATTCTGAAAATAAAATTTAAGTTCCTAATGAACCGCTAGGGGGCCAAGTCGCTATGCTATTATATAAAGTCCTTAATTTCTACCAATAACTACAATACAATGTAGGTCAGGAATTAAGTTCTTATATGCTCTGCTCTGTAATATCCTCCATAAATTTTGTAATAACAACTTTTTTGTAATTACCAAGTTAACAGCGTAGAGAAGGGTAGTAATTAAAAGTACTTAAAAGGCTGTAACTTCGGTCTGTGTTAACCTAATTTAAAAAAATATGGCTTGTTTTAAAGAGCGCTTCGCACTGATTAAACGATTATTTAAATATCGATAAAATTAGTTCGTTCGGTTCATAAAAGAGGGCACTTATAAAAAAATATATTTTTATCTTCGCTTTCTTAAAAAATTTAAATGCAACCATTCAACCATTTTAACTCCATTCTATAGCTAACTAGCTAGTAAAGGGAACTACAATCACCGCAAATCGTTTCCCGTTGTCTTTTAAAAATTATCGCAAAAATAGTGGAAGGGCGTAATTCCATTTCGGCTTTTAGGGAAATTACTTTTTATTAAAACATTGAAATCCTACAGGCAGGAGTTGGTTTTTGGCTATGTTTATTAATTTGGCGCTTTAAAAAATCAAACTATGATATTTTGTTATTTATCTAAAATGCAATTAAAATCCAAATGTTACATTTATTACCAAGGTGGCCGTGGACAGTTACGAAATCAAGCAAAACCTCCATGCGGTTGATATAACAAAAATCATTGGGGTATTATTCTATTTTATACGTCATTAGTTAGTAAAAGGAATAAATAAATAATTTATGTAATTAAAATCAACTTAAGCGGCTAAAAAACTCTTATGGAATGGTGAACTTTATGAGGATAGCGTATTGTCTTGAAACCAAAACTGTGTGCAAATGAAAATAAATTACTATCGTAGGCTTTCTCATTCGTAAAGGGCATTTTTTCTTGAAAAATATTGCTTTTTTTCACAAAAATAGGGTAACAGTAATATATGGCGACAATTAGGTTATTCTTTTGTTTTATTTCGTAAATGTCCAAGGCCGCCTTGGCAATAAATGTAACATTTGAATTATAATTGCATTTTTAGATAAATAACTATTAAAATAAATAACAAAATATCCTAATTTATAAATAAATATAGCCAAAAAAGCTATTTCTATAGGTTTTTAATGTTTTAATAAAAGGAAAAGGCAAAACAAGCGAAAAGCTTAAGTAGAATTACACTCTTCCACTTTTTTTGCGATCATTTTTAAAGGACAAGAGGAAACGACTTGCGCTTTTTGCAGTTCTTTCTACTAACTAGTTAGCTATAGAATAGAGTTTAAATAGTTGAATAAGCCATAGTACGTTAAATTTAGTCAACGCATATCGAAGTTACAGCCTTTTAAGTAGGTACTTTTAGTTATTACCTGTCTCCACGCTATTATCATGGTAACTAACAATTATTACGAAATTTATAGAGGATATTACAGGGCATATAAAAACTTAATTTCTGACCTACATTGGATTAAAGTTATTAGTAGAATTAGGAACTTAAGAATTATTTCCAACAATTTTTTCTGGTCATGTTTTATAATAATTTTTTTACCCCAAAGTCATAGCATGTATGGTTTTGGAGATCAGGGTACAGTTTTTAGTAGTACTTGCCCTATTAAGCGCGTACTATCGCTAATATTCTTCACATAACATTAATTTTATCAGGAATTTTACTGGTCATTCATTTTTACCATTTATTCAAAACACACTGTCCGATTTATTTGATGATTTGCCTCTGATGGTAAGACAACATATAATTTGGTTTCAACTAGACGGTGACCTCCCTCATTTCGCTATAGAAAAGATAGAAATTATTTATACCAAATATTTCCTTATCGCTAGATTGGTTGGGGCCAAGATGCTCCCTGTAAAATGGCCACCCCGTTCCCCAGATCTTACTTCCGTAGAATATTCAGTCTGGTGATGTATTAAAGATTTTGTGTAAGTAAGTATGGTTAATAAAATTGAAATTCTTCCATTTGGATTTATCGTCTTTAGTAAACTATCCATATTACCTACTATACAGGGTGGTCCTTAAGTACATCAAGAAAATCTAGGATATGATTCCTGGCATCAATTTAAGTTGAAAAGTTCATATGGACTTATGCCCTAAAATGCTTACCCTCTAAGATACAGGGTGTTAAAATATTTTCCATTTTCCTTTAAAACTACCATTTTTTTCAAAAACATAGTAGAGACAACTTTTGTTCCACTTATATCAGTAATGCATAAAAATGCATCAGAGTTTAAAAAAAAACAGTGGCGTATCACATATTTTCACAAAAAAAATATTGATGGTATCTTCATGCACGCCACTGGTGGAAGTAGGCAAATCCTTTTTTAACCAAAAAGTGCAGTTTAATACGAAATCAATCGACATTAATTTTCAATACCGTATCTTCAAGGAGTTTCGAAATTAAAAAAAAACAATTATTTTTTAAAAATATTTTAACACCCTGTATCTTAGAGGAGAAGCATTTTAGGGCATAAGTCCATATAAACTTTTCAACTTAAATTGATGCCAGGAATCATATCCTAGATTTTCTTGATGTACTTAAGGACCACCCTGTATACGAATTTCCAAAAACCCAGAGGAAAAAAGTTACGGGATAATAACTAATAGTAGCGTTTGTTAACGAATTTTATTTATTTTTTGAAGTTTTTATCCTGTAACTCCTCCTAGTTTTTGGAAATTCGTATATAGGAGGTTATTTTATCCTTATGGAGTAGCTTACTAATGACGATAAATCCAAATGGAAGGATTTCAATCTGCACCACTAAAAAAATTAAAATTCGTTACAAACGCTACAGCCGGAATTAACACGTACCCCAAAAAAAATTTCGTAGCTGCATAAACATTGCTAACTTCAGACATACCAAGAAATCCACAGAGAAAGCGTAAAATACAACAACAAAAATGGCGCCGAGTCGGTTCTGGAGTGCATTTTGAGGATGTCGCCAAACAAGGAAACTCAATACCAAAAGGGTTGTGCGCATGCCCATACCTGTAGAGCGGCAAGGCATGCGAGTGGCTAGCTGTGCGTACGAACGCATTTTTTCACCCATAAAACTTAACTTTTGTTTGCGCACGAGATAAGCTGTACGGACTTAAGGGAAATGTCTATGCTTTGGAGAGCCTGCATGACAATGATAAGACTCTTACAAGCGGGTTTGACTTATTGAATTCTTTAATAGACTTAAACACATTCATTTTAACATCAACAAGAAAGCCATTATTTGACCATCTTAAATTTTCCATTTTGCGCCAGCAGTACCTATATACTGTACACGGAGGATTTTAAACAAGTTATATCCTATTTAGATAAATATAATATTTTACCTATCAATCAATCAATCTGGTTTCCGAGCTAATTTTAGCACAACATTTATGTTAACTTAAAGATGATATTTTAGAAAATTGAGATTCAAATTTTGTTACTAGTATCGTTTTTCTAGATTTAGCCAAGGCCTTTGATTATCTAAATCATGAATTACTACTTGCAAAACTTAAATATTTAGGATTTAGTAAACACACTTTGCAAATTATTTATCAAATACTTAGATCTCAAATTACAAGAATTCAAACGAATTTCTTTATATGATGTTTCAAATTTATCGAAGGTATTAAAAAAAGGAGTTCTTCAAAGATCTGTTCTGGGTCTTTTACTTTTATTATTTATAATTTATACATATGATTATTATTTATCCATGAAATATGTGGTAATCTATTAGCTTTTGCTGATGATAAACAAATAAATTTAAAAAAAAATTATAATCTTCTGCATTACATTTTATTGATAAATGAAGATCTTGCTAATGTTTCTAAAGTAATAGAGGAGGATCATGGCTTGAAACTTGATGAAAACAAAACAAGTTTACTTTTAATCGGTCCAAAATCTATTAATTCAAAAATAATAATCAGCACTGATTTTAAAATTATTATTAATAATTAGGCGATACCGTTTGTAGCATTCCCTAGAAATATTGGTATCATTTTTAATCAAATATTTGACCTTTGAAGCTTACACCTACATAAAAAATGCTTATTATAAACTTTGTAATTTATATAATTTAAAATTGTATTTAAACACTGATACAAAATTGCATTGCATAGAGAAATAAAAAATAAAATTTTCTACGAATTTAGTTTTTAAAATTTTAAATTACTGGGAAAATAAATAAACAAAATACGGTATTTAATAAAAACACGGCAATAAACTCACCAACGTCACATCTGCTTCGACCAATGGGTTCCAGTTACCCAGCTGAAGATCGAACGCCGCGTCTACCTGAATATCGGGCAGGTTGTTTTGTATTTTTCAGCTGTTCATGTCCATTTAATTTATCAAAACAAAGATAGCAATATAATCCGTTGAGGCTGACAAATAAAAGAATTGCGCGGATAATGGGATGACGTAATAATGTTTTGATCTCATGTTTCCAATTTTCTGCTTTGGCGGCGTCTTCTTAATTGTTTCTATGAAAGGTATGTGATCATCTAGAAAGATTATTATTATTGGGACGTGCTTTGAACAGGTTCTAATTCAGGATGTTACTGCTAAATATGAAGAATTAGGTTATAGTGAAAAGGTACATTCTCCCAAAGTAGCTAATTTATGAAATTTTTTGATATTTAAGTATTTATCATGTCAAATTATTACCTTTAGTATGAATATGCAGTCGACTATATTGTTAAAGCTAGAAAAGAAAATAATTCTACTTGAAATAGGTTGGCAAGCATGTTGATACTTTCACTTTAATCCCCATATCTATATACAGGGTGTTTTTTTAAGGTCGACGAGCGGCCATATCTCGGAAAGTACTGGGCATAGAAACTCAGGAAAAGAAAAATGATAATTAAAGTGGCCATGAGAAAATTCTGGAAATAATATTATTTTATTTTTAAGTTCCGCATTTTGCCGCAAGAGGGCGTAATTGAAAAGTAAATTTTGAAATTTTACATAACTCCGAAAATTCCACATTAAGGTATATGTTTGATAACACCATAAAAAGCTTGGACAATTATGCATCATTTTGGTCTTATGCTCATTGGCGTACCGACTTTAATAAGAGTAGGGGAAGCTGTTGAAAGTGTAATCATTTAAATCGCTGTAACTTATAAACGACTTATCCGATTTTAGCAAACTAAAGACTGTTTGGAAGAGAAATGTATGCACTTTCAGCAATCGTATTTAGTTGTCCATAATAGTTCTCAAAAAAAATGCTAGAGGCGCAATTTGCAATAACAATACATTTTTTGATTTTACTCCGAAAAAATAAATCATACGGTATAATTATGATACCATAATCGAAAATTAGATGAAATTTGTTAGAAAAAATATTAAACTATTAATTCTTCTTCTAGAACTAGAGACAGGTGTTTCAATTTCAGCTTGTGAAATTGAATTAATTGCATTTACAATTCGCTCAATCATGTTTTCTCGTGTGGTTGGTCGCGTATTATAAACAATGTCTTTTATTCGTCCCCACAGATAAAAATCTAGTATATCCGGGGATCTAGGTGGCCACGCAAACAAACTACTCCTTCCAATCCAGCGATTTGGATATTCAACATCTAAAAAATCACGGACCCTTTGCGAAAAGTGTGCCGGGCATCCATCATGTTAATACCACATGGTTGTTCTTAGGCCAATAGGAACATCTTCTAAAAGGATAGGCAAGTCATTTTGTAAAAAGTTTAAGTAAGATTCACCATTTAGATAAGCATTAAAAATAAACGGTCCGATAATTATGTGTCCTAACACTCCGCACGACACGTTAACACGCCACCTGTTTTGGTGATCCACTTCGCGCATCCAGTGAGGATTTGTTCGTGACCAATAGTGCAAATGTAAATTAACTCTGCCACAGCTACTGAAACTGGCTTCATCAGTCCATAAAACTTGGGAGAGGAATTGAGGATTCTCGTTACACATCCCTCTTAGCCAATAGCAATAGTCGAGTCGTCTGTCATAATACTTTCTGAAAGGGCCTGATGTAAAACTACATGATACGGATGCAGCTTAAAATCCCTTAGAATTTGGAACACTGCAAAACAACTTATATACCTAGGTCTAACGAAATTTCTCTTATGCTTAAATGCGGATCGGCCTCCACGTACGCAAGAACGTTTATAATGTTGTCTTCATTCCTACGTCTTCTGATAGGAACTGGAATGCGTCTTACACTTCCCGTTTGTCTCAAGAATACTGCCATTCGCCGAAATACTGCTCTGCCATAGTGTCTTTGTTCAGGGTATCTGGCAGCATATTCGCGTTCCGCTATGGGCGCATTTTGAAAACATTCAAAATATACGGCTAGCATATCGTAAGCCTCGGCATTGGTATAAGCCATGTCAATGTAGCACAATTTTCTATCAAGAAATTCAAGACGAATTACGGATAAACTTTTGCCAACACCTTTCGAAATAAAATTAGTTGACAACTATGCATTTGTTTTATCTCCATGGAAACTTTCCGATTTTATTTCACAGCTATCTAGGTTTATTTTTTTAAATATCATATTAATAGAGTTACGCCTAAATTACACGTTTTCGATGATAATGCCATTAATTCTAGAGTGGTTTTTTGGCAATTAGAATTATGAGAGACAAACCTATAAAGCCATAAAGTTTAAAAATGTTTTTTGCCATGGAATGCTTGACCACAAAACTATGAAAACAATCGCTTCTTCATTTGAAGTTTTAAAAATTATTCTATTGGCGATAACGCTGAAACGAACGGAGATATCGAGCTGCGGTTTTAATATTTTTTCTAGCAAATTTCATCTACTTTTCGATTATGGTATCATAATTATACCGTATGATTTATTTTTTCGGAGTAAAATCAAAAAATGTATTGTTATTGCAAATTGCGCCCTCTAGCATTTTTTTTTTGAGAACTATAATGGACAACTAAATACGATTGGTGAAAGTGCATACATTTCTCTTCCAAACAGTCTTTAGTTTGCTAAAATCGGATAAGTCGTTTATAAGTTACAGCGATTTAAATTATTACCACTTTCAACAGCTTCCCCCACTCTTATTAAAGTCGGTACGCCAATGAGCATAAGACCAAAATGATGCATATTTATCCAAGCTTTAAAATGGCGTTATTAAACATATACCTTAATGTGCAATTTTCGGAGTTATGTAAAATTTTAAAATTTACTTTTCAATTACGCCCTCTTGCGGCAAAATATGGAACTTAAAAATTATTTCCAGAATTTTCTCATGGCCACTTTAATTATCATTTTTCTTTTCCTGAGTTTCTATGCCCATCAGTAGTTTCCGAGATATGGTCGCTCGTCGACCTTAAAAAAACACCCTGTATATCCATTAATATTGGTGATTTTTGATGAAACAGCTATGAAATTACAATTTTCAGAAAAAATTACAAAATAGAAAATAAAAAAATTCCATCCATCTTCATTGTTGAAAGATTTTTTAAACTTTCATAGTTTTTTAACTTCATTGTATTTTTCCTGTTTTACCATTAAATATTTCCAGTTACCATGTGTTATAATGTTATGGTACATAACAGTAATTGAGTAATTTACGTGTTTGTGCTACTTTTTCAAAAAAAAAAGTGGCCGAAAAAAGATGTTTTACGCTACATAAAAATTTGACAAAACTCCTGAAAACCTCCATTTAAGGAAAAAAAATATACATATTATCTCATGCTAAAAGATTACACCAGAGCTGACATAACACAGATCTTGCAATCAAATACAGAAAAATTTCATATAATAATATATATTTTGGAGCTTGCTTTCCAACATATTTTTTTGATCAAAATTTACGTGCTCGCTTCCCTCCCCTCATCCTAATTTGACCCCTGGTCTGACGCACAACACCCTGTATAAATGACATATATTTTAAAATGGTATAAAATATATTTATGCCTGTACAATTATTATTGTTAAATCATCTACAAGGGGGGGGGGGGGGGGTTATTAAATTCTCCACTGCAGACATAAAGCACACGAAGCTAGATATAAAAATAAATCTCAAAATGCTTTATAAAATATAAAATATAAAATAATATTATATTAATAATATTAAAATAAATAATCTATCTACTATTAAATCAAAAATCAACAAAACCTAATAATGTTGTTGAAGCACAGTCACTAAATAGATTTGAACGAGGAAGTTGGTAGTGATGGACCTAAACTAAACCAGAGTCAGCGTGAGGACTAATTCAAAAATAATATTTATTATTGGTAAAGGAACTGAAATTTTACATGCAATTGGTATCTACTTACCACAAGGGGCATACACACATTGACGGCTCCCCTTTTCCCCCTAGGGGGAGCTGTCCCTGATTTAATGTCATTCATTATTAACAAGCGATATCTCAAAAACGGTAAAGCCCACTTGATGGATTGCACAAAGGTTTTTGTCAAATAATCAAATCAATAATTAACAAACCAGGCAACATTTAATGTGACAGTAACGATATTGGCAAATATAATTTACTCACAATCAAAGCGTCTCGTTAGCTTTTGTACAAGTCTGTACAAGGTTGTATAAGTTAGTACAAGATTGAACAAGTTTCAACAAGTCTGCACAAGCTTGTGCATGTATATACAAGTCTGTACAAGTTTGAACAAGTACGCACTGGTATAATTTTGTATGTAGTTTATACATATGTATCTGTACAAGCGTGTACAAACTTATACAACCTTGTATAAACTTATGCAACCTCGTACAAACGGTTACAAACCGGTACAAACTTGAATACATCTGTTCAAACTAGCGCAAACTCGTATAAACTTGTACAAACTAGTGCAACCTTGGACAAACTTATACAAGACGTGTACAAAAGCTAGTCACTTTAATAATGGTAATAATTTTCATCATTATTATTACAGTCAAAGTTGCCTGATTGGTTAATTATTGTTAAAAACCTTTGTGCACTCCAACATAAGTGTGACAGATCCAGGCGGTCGTTAATGTATGAATGCACTTTGTGGTAAGTACTATAATAATTATTTTTAAAATTTTAGTCTCTGACAATAAAATATAATATTTTCCAATTAGTCCTCATGCCGACTCTGGTTTAAAGGTCCTTTCACGACCTAATATTCGCACTATATCATTATTACAAGTGATTGACAGTGGTACGCAAGGTTTTTACCATGGTACTATATTCCAATAAAATATTTAAAGCTGGATTAAAAGATAATCTGGATTATGATGGACAGGTGGTGCATACCGCTGCAAGTAACCTAATAAAAAAAATTATAAACAAATCAAGATGTTTTTTAGACTTAGGTACCGAGTTAGATTAAGTTATTATTTATTTTAATATGACATTAAAAAAGTATAAATAATAAATTATTAGCACCATTGGAATAACCGGCAAACATACCAAAAAACATTATTGGAACCAAAAAATTAGCAAAAATATATAAATTTTATTACATTAAAATAACAATTTTAAACATTTCATAAAACTACAATTTGCTAACAAAAAAATTAATCACTTTTGTTGTCGGTCCTATGATTTGACGAGGACATATTATTTGATATATTTTCACTAACAGCATCTACCAGTCTCCTTGTCATGACCTTGTATTTCACCAACATATTATTTTTAATTTTATTCGGTATCACCATCAGAGTAGTTATGGAGTTTCCTAAGAAAAATGTTAGCATTAATATTGAGACTGCTAAAACATGCCATGAAGACTCAGGATGGGTATTGTAGAGCCGATAGAGAACATAGGCGTTGTAGAGTTGGTAAAAGTACGAGAAGAACAGAAAAGGAAACAGGAATGCCAACCCTCTCCACATCCAATATTGGAAACCTTCTATAGTCACGTCCATGTTGTCCTTTTTTCCAAGCGCCTTTAGTCTGTACAGTGCCCCGCTTTGATATTTGAACAAGAGGTACTGTACCGACGAATTGTACAAGGAGTACCTAAAGAACTGCCCTCTAAAATCATTGAACGCGTTGTTATCTGGCCACACCAACAAAATGGCCGAAGTTAAAACTGATAGGGCATGGTGAACTCTCCACCAGCCCCTGATTTTAGAACCATTTGCTCTTAAAACGGCCTCTCGTATAGTACTGGTCCAGTAATACCAGGCGAGAAAGAACATATATATTTCCTCCAATGGCGTTACAGTGAATAATATGTTAAGTACAACCAGAATGAATGCAATAATGTGGCAGTACAGCTTAAATGTCTCATACTCGTCTTTGTACTTGAACTTGGCTTCTTGACTCAAAAAGGCCACATCAATGCTTCCCAAAATAAGCCTAAGGTATCTTCCACTCTTCTGGGGCATAGTTTCTTCAATAAGTTGCAACTGGGCTTCTCTTTTGATCGCTTCATCTTTAATTTTCCTTAATTTATCGGTGCTGATGGTTTCTTTTAATGTTTGTTCTATAGCGGCTAAACGTCTTCTTTGGTGAGTAATGTGGCCGAGACAAGCGTTTTGAGCAGCAGTTACTTCTTTCAGTTTGTTCAGGTAAGTTTGGTGCGCAACCTCGAGTTTTCTGTAGTCCTGAGATAGCTCTTCCCACTCTTCCGAAATGTCACCCATGGTTTTGTATGTTTTATTTTTTTTTTAAACGTATCGTTCTTACTACACCTTAACAACTAAACCGCACTACATTTAGAACTTATATTTGGTTACTGAGTGATCACTGGTCACGGAACGTTTTTTGTTGACGTTCTCGCACTGTCCGGCGTTTAAAGGAGATACAGGGATCAGTACGATCAGTTTCTAATAGGTAATAATACTATGGCACTTGCGATATCGCACAATGTGTCTGACGGTGCTGATAAGATAATAATAATATTTTATAGAAGTACTTTGCACCCGTTTAACCAATTTATTTATCAGGAATAATATAGCTTATAACGAAAAGTTAAAAAATTAGGTAAATGTATAAAATATGTGCATCACGAGTTTAAAGGTCGGGGATTATATTTGACATTGAATTTAGTCGCTTTTGTTAACGATTAGGATTAGTTGTTGCGATGTTCACGTTTCACTTTTGTTATGTTAAATAAACAAAAAATTGTTGTAGGTCAGGTTTGGTAAAAAATATCGTGCAGGTTTTTAAATATCGACAAAATAAATACACAAATCTAATAGTATATTAAAGTACACGTTTCATAAGAAGCGGTTTTAGCGCACGCGTCTATTTTAAAAAACGAGCCACAAAGTGGCGAGTTATTTTATTGACACGTGCGCTAAAACGCCTTATGAAACATGTGCTTTATACATTTTTTTCTATTTCACCTTTTATAATCAAGAAAAATACATTTTAAAAAGAAAATAAATCCTTCAAATTTTGTAAATTTTTATGTCTAAATTTTATGTTGGTAATATTATTTTTTATCATAGTAGCCTCTGGACAACAAAAATTATTTTGCAAACTGTAATTTTTTGATTTATTGACCCATTTTCACCACGAGCTTCTAAAGTTATTTTAGCGATATGAGATTTGAAATTGGACGGAATACGTTGTGTGATCCTTGTATATTCGGTACATATACAGAGCGTTCGGAAACTCGGGAGAGTTTGCTACTTTTTCAAGAATTTCAAAAGACGTGACTTTACGTCACGGCATTGCAATTTAGTATAGGGAAGATGGAAAATTCAAATAAAGTTGAAGTTAAAATCGACATTGGAAGGTTAGTAGATTGAATTTTGGATAGGATTTGGCAGAAAATGATAGCTTGAAGCATCTACAAAAGATTGATTTATAGATTTATGCAACCAACATCCATGACTGTTATCCACACAGAATAAAAAAGTAGGTTTTCAAGCTATTTTTCCTCTACGAAAAATGGGTTTTCTCGTAAATCACAAAGGCCGCGCAAGTCAATGAAATAAAACATTTAAATGTTACCAACATCAAATAAAGAAAAAACGCGTATCGAAATAGCTTCATTACGATATGCAAATGCGTATCGTACTGAGCTTATTATGAACGTGAAATAGAAAAAGAATTTTGTGTTTGGTGTTATGCCACACTTATAATAAATATTCTTCCGTCTCGCTCCCCATGTCCTTTCTGTCAAAGACCCTTTTGACTTTTTGACATCTCATTATATTTATCATAACAAGCCGACAAGACGTCAAATGCAGAGGTCCACAAGGTTCTTCGCGAGTTTCGCAATGAAACCACGTGAAAATTACACCACTTTTTACACGGTGTGGCCGAAGAGTTCAAAGAATCAAGAATCACCCCTTTTGGGGTTTATTTGAGCTTACATTGACTCAATTTGTAACTATTGGGAATTTGCCAGTGCTATGGCGGCACAGGGTTTCAAGAAAAGCTATTAACTGGCAGCCGATCAAAAATTCACCTTTATAATCAGGCCCGTACAGCTTTTTTCGTGCGCACTGTGCAGCTTTTCTGTCGTACCATTTTTTTAAAATTTATTTGAAATAAAATTACGCTTAAAATGTGCCTGGTGTAAAAATTGTTTTGCTTAATTAGTTTTTGTGGAAATTGAAATTGTATTTTTTTTTCAATAAATTTTCTTGATTATTTTTACGTATTTAAACATGTCTATAAATTAGAAAGCTTTTAAATATATTGTTGGGTAAAAGATAAAATACAAATGCATGTTTTAAAAAACTTGAAAGTCGTTTCGTGGGTTGCAATTATTGTAATGGATTTTAAATAATAAATGCCGAAGAGACATTTAGATATTGAGCATTAATACCAGATCAACATCAGGTATTTATAAACAGAACAAAGAAAAACTAAGTGGGTCACCTGCATTAATGACTTAATAATGAAGAAGTAATTTATTGTTTTCGATATTGTATATTAAAAATAGTAAAAATGTATAAGATCAACAGTGACATAAATAGGGGACAGTATTCCATCTAGAAGGCACCTCTACTATGACCTTAATAAAAAAACATAACAGAATAATTATTTATATTATATATATACAGTGTGTCCACGGATGGACCTAACTATACTTGTAAAAAACGTTATTTTCAATTTTTCGAAAAAAAGTCATTCTTCATAATTTCGTTTGCTTATTAAATAAATATAATTCACGTAATAAAATTTCCATTTTTTTATACAGGGTGCACAAAAAATGTAAAAATGTAGATTTGCAAAATTAAAAATTTTTGATCCAACTTTTCTGAATGATCAAAATAAAAGAGATTGGAAAGATAATTCGAAAAGCCGAATGAAGTTTTGAGATGTGACCTGTGGTAACTACGATACGAGATACTAACTAAAAAAAAATTCTTTAAAAATTTTAAGTCCTCTGGACTATCTGTCTTGTTTGTCTAGGGCAAATTTAAGTTTAAAGAAAACTATGTAGTAAATAAAAGCTATTATGTATTGAAAGAAAACTTTTGAAAAACGAAAGTTTTAATGAAAATATTAAATAATAAAATAACTTAATTTAACCAAGTTAGCCGTGAAAAAATCAATTTGGCTAAAAAAAAATTCAATTATTCTGATGTTGAGGTTTGCTGTCAAGTTAAATTAGTTACCTATATTAATAAGTAATTGTTTGCGAAAATGCTTATTAAAGAAAATAAAATTAAAATGATTCTTATTCACTGCGAAGATAAAACCAACCGGATAACTGCTGATATTTTTAATACAAGATATCCTGAAAAACCCCATACGACAGTAGGTCGTATTTTGGAAAAATTTAAGGTAACTGGTTCCGTTGAAAATAATTTTAAAATACAACTTGTTAAATGGCAAATGAATGCGCACAAAGAAAATGGGATACTTGATGTTGTAGAACATAAAGTAACATCGCTTTCAAGCAGTTCTAATAGGACTGGCGCAAAGGAAACTACTGTGTGAAATATTTTAAAGAAAAATAGGTTCCGCCCTACAAACCAAAGTTTATCAATACTCTAAACTGAAAGAACGATATTTTTTCTACGAGCATGTGAAAAGTTAGATATTTTTTCTACGAGCGTGTGAAAAGTTAGACTTTTCACACCCATTTCAGCGTAAAAAGTTTAACTTTAACGCACCAGTGTGAAAAGTAAATCACTTTTTACACGCCGGGTAAGAAGTCTAACTTTTCACACGCTCGTAGAAAAAATCTTGTATGATATACGTAAGAAAATATCTCGTTTAAGGCACTCATATGAATTGCGAAACTCGCTTTGCTCGTTCCGCAAATTTTCATATGCGTGCCTTAAACGAGTTATTTTCACACTTATATCATAAATAGCTATTATTTCAAGATTTGATTTTTGCGCATTGGTACAGGGAGAAATAAAAGAAAATTATTCGTTTGCAAAACAAATTATGTTTAGTGACGAAGCAACGTTTTCATCGAATGGAGTTGTGAGCTCACATACTTGCAGATGGTGGCAAGATGACAATCCCAACTTTATTATTAAAGCTAGAGATCAATACTCTTTCAAAAACTAACGTTTGGTGTGGCATATTAAATAAAGATCTTTTTGGCCCTCGTGAAAATATGAATTCCGCAAGGTATAAGTATAAATTTTATCGAAACGACCATCACAGCCATATTTGATAATATGCCATTAAATAAAGGAGCGTCCTTATGGTTCCAGCATGATGGCGCTCTAGCCCATAGTACCATCGAGGTGAGAAACCTCCTAGACATTACCTTTAGAGGCAGTTGGATAGGCAGATTTTATCAATACCCCTGGCCAGCGCGTTTTCCGGATTTGTCGCCATTGGATTTTTTTCTTTGGGGATACTTAAAGCAAAAAGTTAGTACGAATACTGGTTTTTTTGCTGACAGCTAAATGATTTATTTTTATTATCAAAACAGAATTATTAGTAATTACTTCGTTTTTCCTACAGGTTTATTGCCAACGCCCCTTCGTGAGTTTGGATCACATGAAAAATACAATTAAAAATATTTGTGGTGCGAAAGCTTACCGACATATAGATGGATTTATGCAGCGAGATAATTATCTAATATTTATTAGAAAAAAATATTGTTTTTGCTATAAAATGGGTTGATGCGATAACTAAATTTTAAAATAAACTGACACAAAAGATTAAAAGTGAAGATAAGTTGAATTAAAAAAAAAATATTTACATATTAGGTAATTCTTAAACAAAAATTTGGGTATAGACTCAAAATATGATGAGAAGCAATGTTTTCCTATAACTTTTTTTCTCTAAAAAAATGGTATTTTTGCCAGTTTAAAACATTTAAAGGACATTTGACAGGTGTAACACACATCACAAGCGAAATGTTTTAAGCTTTTGTTTTGTTTTGGGTCATGCAGATCCTAATGCCAAGAACAGATTTGCAAAAAAAAATGCATAAAAAGTTTTCCATATGGTGTAGACTTTTCCGTTGACACTGTTTAAATTATATTAACCCCCTCAAGGTAGCACTTAAGTCCCCCACGGCTAAGTACCCCTTAAGGTAGATCGACCAGCACATCAAATACTGATACTGATACACCTTTCTTAACTATTTAAAGCACAAAACGAAACGCTGGTTGCCCACAGAACCACGTGGCGGAACAGAATGCACGCAAGTGTAAAACCAGATCAGTTACCGGCATCAGACTTCCAAAAACACGTATAGCTTAATGTTGTTTTAACATAAATCAGGACGTTTCCTTGTATTTTCTTCTATAAACCATTGTGGAAATTTAAGGTTTTAGTGGTCGTTGTAATATTCATTTCGTATGTGTGTCTGTAATAACCTAACAGCAAAAAACAATGTCGGTGTTATAATACTGTAGTTTGTGATAATATTATTGGTAAGTAAATAGTGAAAATGAAGCTAGATTGTTTTGATTGACAACGGCATTATTTTAAAATAATCCTACCAAAAACAAAATTTGCAGTGTTCCCGGGTGCAAATCAAATTACCATAGCAAAACAAGGTAAAAAACTTTATGTACCTTTAAATTTTCGGCCAGTTATGAATTATAGAAAAAAAATGGTTAAAAGCGATTTCCAGAGACAACTGGAAATCATCATAGTTAGTATTACCTATACCTACCTACTTAATTCGTGGCGACGATTATCGTTTATCAAATGGTTATCTGTATCAAAACGTTCGACAAAAACTATAGACGTTATAAACGAAAGGTTAATTTTTACTTTTGGTCCTTTTTTACATTGTTTTTCGACAACGTGTCCCGATTTATCCCTGGCCACCTTGTAATATCGGTAATAAAGGCAGCTTTTTGTCGGGTGATACTAACGGGATTATTTTTAAAGTTTATTTTAAACCCTAATCAAAATCTTAACATTTTGCGAGATTTCTCGTTGTCTTATATTTTTGACTCGCAGGAGACCGGACCACTCTCGTCTCGTCTCACGAGAACGAGACGAGAGTGAAACACTAGACAAATCCGAAACACTCGTGGAAACCGTCTACTCGAGTAATCGCGTTAATGACTAATAAGTACTTATTAAAAACGCATATACAGGGTGGTCCTTAAGTAATGGGATACAGAGCAGCAGTAAATTACTCAGTTCAAAACATAACAATTTAGCGCAATTTTTATAATCCGAAAATTTATATTAAGACAGATACAGGGTGTCAAAGTAAAAAAAAATATTTCCAGTTTTTTAGATATTTTTAAAATTTTTCGGAGCATCGGGTTAAAATTTGGTGTAGGGGGGTTTTTTGGGGCGGGAAATAACAATCCGGGCTAATTTTTCTTCTATCGGATAGAGGGAGCTACGAGCAGCACTTTTCTTACTTTTGAACTGCAATAACTTGTTGTCACTAGGTATAATAAGACGTATCACTCCTAATTAATAATCTTACGACTTTTTTACGTAAAAAAGGTACTCTTATCAAATAACGCTAAAGTTAATAGTTTTCGAAATATTTGCTATTTTAATGTAACATGTAAGGTAATACTTCTTATTTTATCCGAACGTAAAACGTATTTTGTAAAAGTTTAACCAAAAAAATCGTCTTCCTCTTGTAAAATATTATAAACAAAAGTTTGAAATTTTGTGTTTTATTTACCCGTCAATTATTCAAAAACAACTTGTATTGAGGAATTCTTTCTGCTGGATCTCAAACAACGAAAAGGTCATTGAGTATTAAAATAGCAAATATTTCGAAAACTATCAACTTTAGCGTTATTTGATAAGAGTACCTTTTTTCCGTAAAAAAGTCGTAAGATTATTAATTAGGAGTGATACGTCTTATTATACCTAGTGACAACAAGTTATTGCAGTTCAAAAGTAAGAAAAGTGCTGCTCGTAGCGCCCTCTATTCGACAGAAGAAAAATGAGCCCAGATTGTTATTTCCCGCCCCAAAAAACCCCTTTACACCAAATTTTAACCCAATGCTCCGAAAACTTTTGAAAATATCTAAAAAACTCGAAATAATTTTTTTAACTTTGACACCCTGTATCTGTCTTAATATAAATTTTCGGATTATAAAAATTGCGCCAAATCGTTATGTTTTGAAGTGAATAATTTACTGCTGCTCTGTGTCCCATTACTTAAGGACCACCCTGTATATCTATAAAACTTTTGTCCAGTAAAAATGTCACAGTTAAAATATTAATATCTTGATTATAGTTTTCCTGAAATCGCAAAAGATTAATAACCTCATTAGTTAGAACCGTAACTTCACAAGTCTAGTTATTTTTCTTGTTGACACGAAGGACACGCAAAAAATGAGTAGACTGAAAAGTTGGTAAAAAAATAGGGCAAAATAAAATAGCCATTTTATGTACCAAGTGAGTTAAGGGAGAATTTTTGACATGCGGAAAAAAATTCATCTCATGACAAAGAACATAGTTTTGTCAGTCTATTAGATATTTTAAAAATTTATAAATTAAAAGCAAACACTAGTGATGCGCAGGGCCAAACTATGTAATCAGGACAGGCCCAAAAAAATGTTAGGTCTAAAAGTCAAAATTGTTCACATTTGTAAGTAGAACATTTTTTCGCAATACTTTCGGGTTTGTTCGTTAATTTTGTTCATAGTATGTACTTATACATAAACGAAAGTACAATGAGATGGTAACTTTTTATTTACTCGTATATTTAGTGATAATTGTACCAACATACAATAAAACTACATATGAGAAAAGTTTTAATCTACGATAGATAGAGATAAGTAAAAACAATTTGACCGCATCAGATTTATCACGCCGAATATCCTTGGCATGGGCAGCATTTAGGCGAATGCAAGACGTCTTTATATCCGACATGCCTAATACAATAAAAGCTAGAGTTTTCAATCAGTATGTCCTTCCGGTGCTCACTTATGGAACGAAGACATGGGCATTCAACAAGAATATTATAAATAGATTACAAGTAACGCAGCGAGCCATGGAAAGACGAATCCTAAACATCAAGCTACAAGACCGCATTCATCATCATCATCAGTCAGCCCATATATGTCCACTGCTTGACGTAAGCCTCCCTTGTTTGCCTCCACGTTCTTCTATCTTGTGCCACCTGTATCCAGTTTGTGTGGACAGGTTTTATGTCGTCTGACTATCTAGTCGGTGGACGACCTCTGTTCCTGTATGCCTCTTGTCTAGGCCTCCATTCCACAATTCGCTTGGTCCATCTATCGTCCTGCATTCTCGCTATGTGTCCCGCCCAGTTCCACTTTAGAGTTGCTATTCTCTCTACTGCATAACTAAGTCAGCCCTGTTCTTCTGCGCAGTTCCGTGTTTGTGGTGTGGTCTCTAAGGGTCAATCCTAGCATTGATCTTTCCATTGCGTGTTGTGCCACTCGTATCTTCTGTACAGCCTTTTTTGTTAGAGTTAAGGTCTCCGCACCATATGTCAGAACAGGCAAAACGCATTGATTGAATACTTTTATTTTTAGGCAAGTTGGTAGATTTGATTTAAATATGTGCTTCATACTTTCGAATGCGGCCCATGTCAGTCCTATTCTTCTAAGACCGCATTACCAACACAGAAATAAGAAGAAGAACAAAGGTTAAAGACGTTATAGAAAAATATGTAAACTAAATTGGAATTGGGCGGGACATATTGGGAGCATGACAGACAACAGATGGACGAGAAGGATGATAGAATGGAGACCATGGGAAAACAAGAGGAACAGAGGTAGACCGCAAACGAGATGGTCGGATGACATAAAGAAATTGGCTGGATATGACTGGATAAGGAAAACAAATAACAGAGGAGACTGGCAGATATTAAGGGAGGCCTCCACTTGACGATGGGTGCAATAGGCTGGTTGTTATGATGATGATGAATCTACGATTCTACTGCTGATTAAATTTTCTCAAAAGTAGTCAGAGCTTTTGTACTATTTGCTTCATAAACAAAAAGGGTCAAATTATACATTCGTTCGTGGCACATAAAAAGTGGCTGTGTACGATTAATCCTTGTCAACATAGAGAAGGTAGACTCACAAGTCGCTGTGTTACAGCCAAAAGCTCTGTCACTCTCTAGTATAACTGGTAGTGTCCACTTTTTCTAAAGAAACAAAGCGTTTCCACAGTAGTTGACACCAACATGTGACCTTAACAGCTGATACTGGTTTCTTCCTAAAATTTCCCAGTTCATTCACTGGTTAGGTTTCAGAGACTACATTTTCTTGGTGTTTATTATTTAAGTTGAACGATGAGTAGAATAAACCAGTTTATGCTAATTAACTCTCCTATTTCCAATAACAAATACTTCATTTATCATCATTTGCTATTATAAATTTAATATTATTAGTTTATCCATTTTAACACTTTAATATTATTGGTCGTTACTTGGTGGAAATCCATAATAATATTGTTTTATTACTGTAAGTAAAACACTTTTTTACTTAAATTCCACTTTTTATTGACAAAACGACATGTTTCACTGCACTGCAGCTTCGTCAGGTAATGTACATTTAATTTTAAAGATACGCTATATATAGATGCCTGTATAATAACAAAAGAAATTTTATTGTAAAGGGTGGTATAAACGATGGGATTTCCTAATATTTTGTATAATTTATTCTAGGATGACAAACAATTTAGTCCTAAGAACAGATCAAAGGTTTGGGGTTTTCCTATCTTAATTTTATTTACAAAATTTATGAAATTGGGAGTTATATTGACTGACAAGAATATTAAAATAAGTTCAATAAAGGTGAATTGTTTAGGTCTAATTGATTATTTAACAACACATTTGCATTTTTAAGCTTGTTTATTTCCAGTGATTCGAGATGGTTTAATTTTGATCCTTTATTTTCTATATGAAGTATTTTAAATTCTTCTTTAAAAGAGTGGTTGGATTCAATAAGATGATTCGCGTAATTGGAATCATTTTTGCTATTTACAAAACTATTAAAATGTTCTTTGATTCTTTTTGAAAAACTTCTACCTGTTTGACCTATATAGGTTTTTGGACAATCACCGCAAGTTAATTTATATACTCCTGATTTTTCTTTTTTATGGGTTTTAGTTTTACTATTTTTTATTAGTTTTCCTATGGTATTTTGAGTTTTGAAGGCTGTGTTTATATTAAGATTTCTCATGAATTTACTAATTTTTGTGCTGATGTTTCCTATATATGTAATTGTCTGGTAGTAACTCGGTTTTTCTTTTTCTGTCGGATATATCATTGATAGGGATTTTTTATACATTTTTTGTTTTAGTATTTTATCTATAATTTCGGGTTGGTATCCATTGTTTACTGCGATTTGTTTAATAAGGTCTAGTTCTTTTTGAAAATCTGTTGGTTGGAGGGGAATTGAAATTAATCTATGGACCATGCTGTAAACAGCTGCCCTCTTGTGTTGGATAGGATGGCATGAGGTGTTGTGTATTGTTGTGTCGGTATGTGTAGGTTTATGAAAAATTGAAAAAATATGTTTGTTGTTTTCTTTCTTTATAGTAAGATCTAAAAATTTGATGGAGTTGTCTACTTCTTTTTCTATGGTAAATTTAATGTTTGGGTGAATATTATTGATATGTTCTATAAATTGATTTAGTTGTCTCTCAGTACCGACAAAACATGTTAAAACATCATCCACATACCTGTACCAATAAAGAAATTTCTTAAAGAGGGGATGACTACTAATTGTTGACTCTAAGGAATCCATAAATATTTCTGCTAAGATGGGGCTAAGCGGGTTTCCCATAATTAATCCTTCTTTGCTGCTGTAAAATTTATTGTCAAATTCAAAATAGTTTTGATTTAAACATAAGGTGAGGGTTTTTAATATTTCTTGTTTTTTAATTATGTTTATTTGTTTTTTATCCAGAAGTTTTTCAACAAGAATCAAAACATCTTTTACGGGTATGCTAGGAAATAAGTTAGTAATGTCAAATGAAATTAGTTTGGCATTCTTCGGTAGAATAATATTTTCGATTTTGTTTACTAGGTCAACTGAGTTTTTTATAGCGAATTTAGCAGTAAATTTTGTATTTTCTTTGATAATATCTATTAGTTTTTTCGAGATTTTGTAAGATGGTGCGGAAAAGAATGATACTACTGGTCTTATGGGATTTCCTTGTTTATGCAATTTTATCAGTGAGTATAACCTAGGATATTGAGGGTTCATTATTGTTAGCTTATTTAAATCACTATCTGTAAACAGGCTTTTACAACTGTTAATTACATTTTTTATTTGTTTTTGAAATAAATTAGTGGGATCTTTCTTAAAAATGGTGTATTTTGTTGGGTCTAAAAAATTTAATGTTTTTTGAATATAATCTAATTTGTTTATAGCTACCACTGTATTACCTTTGTCTGCTTTAGTAAAAATAATTTGATTTTGAGTAGATTTCTGTATAATATTTTTTATTATTTTAGTTTCCTGTTTTGGACGAGTTTCATTTTTTAAAAAATCTTTTTTCAAAATGTTAGATGCTTCGTGTTTTAGTCCGTAATTATTTGGATAGGCAGAGTTAATTGCAATTTCTGCGTCTACACCTAGGATTTCAAGTGATTCTTGGGTGTTGTGGTTGTGTATGTTATATTTAAAACCTTTTTTAAGTAATTCAGTTTCATCCTTTAGAAATTCCGTAGATGTTAAATTGATAAATCTATCAAAAAACTTATGTTCAGAAAAAGTAATTTTGTTGTTTCGGAAATTTTTGGATTGTTTTATTAGTGATTTTAATTTTCTTTTTTGTCTAACATATTTTTTATTAATGATTTCTCTGACTGATTGTCTTGTGTCTTCGTCCATAACAAGAAACTCTACATAATGTAATCGATTAAGTAATTCTGTATGACATATTTTTAAATATAAACTACAAGTACCTCTAATTTTATATTGAGATCTTCCTTCTTCTTTTAACCATTGTTTCATACCTTTGTTGACACCTTGTTTGGCTGCACGGCTGATATTCTGCGTCTTGAGTTTCATATATTTTGGAAAGACATTATTTCTTTTGCACTGATCGAAAAACCACAAATTTTGACTAACTATGGCACTTTTTAACATAAATTTAAAATACCATGTGACCAGGAAACTTATTGAAGCTTCTTTTAACACTTTAATATTATTGGTCGTTACTTGGTGGAAATCCATAATAATATTGTTTTATTACTGTAAGTAAAACACTTTTTTACTTAAATTCCACTTTTTATTGACAAAACGACATATTTCACTGCACTGCAGCTATTTATACTCACTGATAAAATTGCATAAACAAGGAAATCCCATAAGACCAGTAGTATCATTCTTTTCCGCACCATCTTACAAAATCTCGAAAAAACTAATAGATATTATCAAAGAAAATACAAAATTTACTGCTAAATTCGCTATAAAAAACTCAGTTGACCTAGTAAACAAAATCGAAAATATTATTCTACCGAAGAATGCCAAACTAATTTCATTTGACATTACTAACTTATTTCCTAGCATACCCGTAAAAGATGTTTTGATTCTTGTTGAAAAACTTCTGGATAAAAAACAAATAAACATAATTAAAAAACAAGAAATATTAAAAACCCTCACCTTATGTTTAAATCAAAACTATTTTGAATTTGACAATAAATTTTACAGCAGCAAAGAATGATTAATTATGGGAAACCCGCTTAGCCCCATCTTAGCAGAAATATTTATGGATTCCTTAGAGTCAACAATTAGTAGTCATCAACTCTTTAAGAAATTTCTTTATTGGTACAGGTATGTGGATGATGTTTTAACATGTTTTGTCGGTACTGAGAGACAACTAAATCAATTTATAGAACATATCAATAATATTCACCCAAACATTAAATTTACCATAGAAAAAGAAGTAGACAACTCCATCAATTTTTTAGATCTTACTATAAAGAAAGAAAACAACAAACATATTTTTTCAATTTTTCATAAACCTACACATACCGACACAACAATACACAACACCTCATGCCATCCTATCCAGCACAAGAGGGCAGCTTTTTACAGCATGGTCCATAGATTAATTTCAATTCCCCTCCAACCAACAGATTTTCAAAAAGAACTAGACCTTATTAAACAAATCGCAGTAAACAATGGATACCAACCCGAAATTATAGATAAAATACTAAAACAAAAAATGTATAAAAAATCCCTATCAATGATATATCCGACAGAAAAAGAAAAACCGAGTTAGTACCAGACAATTACATATATAGGAAACATCAGCACAAAAATTAGTAAATTCATGAGAAATCTTAATATAAACACAGCCTTCAAAACTCAAAATACCATAGGAAAACTAATAAAAAATAGTAAAACTAAAACCCATAAAAAAGAAAAATCAGGAGTATATAAATTAACTTGCGGTGATTGTCCAAAAACCTATATAGGTCAAACAGGTAGAAGTTTTTCAAAAAGAATTAAAGAACATTTTAATAGTTTTGTAAATAGCAAAAATGATTCCAATTACGCGAATCATCATATAGAATCCAACCACTCTTTTAAAGAAGAATTTAAAATACTTCATATAGAAAATAAAGGATCAAAATTAAACCATCTCGAATCACTGGAAATAAACAAGCTTAAAAATGCAAATGTGTTGTTAAATAATCAATTAGACCTAAACAATTCACCTTTATTGAACTTATTTTAATATTCTTGTCAGTCAATATAACTCCCAATTTCATAAATTTTGTAAATAAAATTAAGATAGGAAAACCCCAAACCTTTGATCTGTTCTTAGGACTAAATTGTTTGTCATCCTAGAATAAATTATACAAAATATTAGGAAATCCCATCGTTTATACCACCCTTTACAATAAAATTTCTTTTGTTATTATACAGGCATCTATATATAGCGTATCTTTAAAATTAAATGTACATTACCTGACGAAGCTGCAGTGCAGTGAAACATGTCGTTTTGTCAATAAAAAGTGGAATTTAAGTAAAAAAGTGTTTTACTTACAGTAATAAAACAATATTATCCATTTTAATTACGGTACAATAGGTTGCCAAACCTTGCGCTCACTGACAGCTGATCCATCAGTTGTTTATATTTAAAAACACATGGCATTTTGGCGGCTTTGTACTACGCCACGAGCGTAAATTATACGATGGCAATGCAGCATTGAATGCAAAACATGCGCAGGCGCACCGCTTGATTGGCTTGTAGCAACAATATTTGGGCGGCGAAACTGTTGTATGTTGTCCATAGCATTTTCCATTGGTAAGTTTAGTGCATTTCAAACGTATTTTTATGTTTTGCTAAAGAATAACGCAATAACTTTTAATCCATCGCACGTTGAGTTCGATGTTTCTATTGTAAATAAAATTAACGCCGTGTTTTTGCAAGCAATTATGCTAATAAACCATTAAGACCCCCGTACACGTTTAAAATATGGTGAATGCGGTAGTAAAAGAACTCAGTCCAGTCATGTCTTTGTTGCCAACATCTTAACGTAAAATAGACCAGGCTTCAACAGGGTGCCATAAATGGTAGGTGACTTAGCCACGATGCGGCATGTTCATAAAGAAATTTGAGTTTATGTATCAGAGAATGCAATTGGTTGCTGAAAATTGATATCGAACACAACTAAATCAGGGTTCTTTTTCTTCTGTGTTTGTATAAATTCGTAACCACTGTAATCTCGTGTGGATATGGAAGTATTATGCTCAAAGTTTGCAAACATCTGACTTTCTCTAAATCAATGTTTTCTTCTTCTGCACTGGAAACTCAAAAAAACAATAAGGAGCTTACAATATCGTTTTCTACAAATCTTATTTTCATTTCGCTCAAGAGCATATCCAATGTTTCGTAAAATATTGCTCTGAAATGATTTTCATCTTGATAAATTCTTCTGAACAGTTACATCATAAATTAGCATTTTTCCATAAAAATGGAAAACGAAGATAAAAATGTACAAGCGGTTTTCTTACTATTATTGTCAATAATTGTAAGAAAAACCGCTTGTACATTTTTATCTTCGTTTTCCATTTTTATGGAAAAATGCTAACTTATGATGTAACTGTTCAGAAGAATGTACAGGGTGGCCCATTAATAAGGGACGCCGGCTATATCTCGGAAACAATTAATCGTACAGCTTTCGGAAAAAAAAAATTATGAGTAAAGCGGTCATGAGAAAATTCTGGAAATTACTTTCAAGTTCCTCATTTCGCCGCAAGGGGGCATAATTGAAAATTAGTTTTTCAAATTTTAAATTTCTCCGAAAATTCCCATATTAAGGTTTAACTCTGATTATATCATTGGAAAGCTTAGACAATTCTGCATCATTTTGGTTTAAGGCTCGTTGGCGTACCGACCTTGATAAGAGTGAGGAAAGCTATTGAATGTGTAAACATTAAAATCGCCGTAACTTCTAAACGACTTATCCGATTTTACTAAATTTAAGCTTGTTTGGAAGGGAAAGGTAAGTACCTTTAATCGTCGTATCCAATGGTACACGATAGTTTCTAATAAAATTGCTAGAGGGCGCAATTTGTAATAATAACAGTTTTTTTGATTTTATACCGAAAATTCAAATCATACGGTATACCTATGACATCATAATCGGAAAGTAGATGGAATTTACAAGAAAAGATGTGAAACCCGCAGTTCGATATCTTTGTTCGTTTCAGAGTTATTGCCAGAACAATAATTTTTAATACAAATTGCGCCCTCTAGCAATTTTATTAGAAACTATTGTGTACCATTGGATACGACAATTGAAGGCACTTCCAAACAAGCTTAAATTTAGTAAAATCGGATAAGTCGTTTAGTAGTTACAGCGATTTTAATGTTTACACTTTCAATAGCTTCTCCCACTCTTATCAAGTGAAAGTGTAAACATTAAAATCGCTGTAACTTCTAAACAATTTATCCGATTTTACTAAATTTAAGCTTTTTTGGAAGGAAAAGGTAAGTACCTTTAATTGTTATATCCAATGGTACACAATAGTTTCTAATAAAATTGCTAGAGGGCGCAATTTGAATTAAAAGTTATTGTTTTGGAAATAATTCTGGAACGAACAACAATATCAAACTGCGGTCTTTACATTTTTTCTTGCAAATTTAATCTACTTTCCGAATATGATGTCATAGTTATACCGTATGATTTGAATTTTCTGGATAAAATCAAAAAAACTGTTATTATTACAAATTGCGCCCTCTAGCAATTTTATTAAACACTTTCGTGTACTGCTGGATACAGCGATTGAAGGTACTTACCTTTCCGTTCCAAAGAAGCTTAAATTTAGTAAAATCGGATAAGTCGTTTAGAAGTTACAGCGATTTTAATGTTTACACATTCAATAGCTTTCCCCACTCTTATCAAGGTCGGTACGCCAACAAGCCTTTAACCAAAATGATGCAGAATTATCTAAGCTTTCCAATGATATAATTAGAGTTATACCTTAATATGGGAATTTTCGGAGAAATTTAAAATTTAAAAAACTAAATTTCAATTGTGCCCCCTTGCGGCGAAATGAGGAACTTGAAAGTAATTTCCAGAATTTTCTCATGACCGCTTTACTCATAAAATTTTTTTCCAAAAGCTGTACGATTAATGGTTTCCGAGATAAAGCCGGCCTCCCTTATTAATGGGCCACCCCTATAAGAATAGTCTGGCAATGATTTTAGAAATGTCAGTTTCTTGGTAGAGGTGGGTTTTAGGTATGGCAACTTTACTTGGTTTGATCCTTAAAATTCCAAAATGGTATAAAATTAAATATGCCCTATTTCAACAAGTAGGTAGTATTAGGTATTTAGTTATACTTGTTTCATTTTCTTATTTTCACTACTTTTCGCTTAGAGGCAGACGTTGTCACGTCTTGCGGGCTACACCAGTGTGAAATATTTCTAATATTGTACCCACTGTTCTGGCTGTAAAGTTATATTACACAGGCCCGCATTTTTTAACACTTTGAAAGTTGATTTAAAAATTTTAACTGTTTTCCAGTAATTTGGTAGCGCTGATTTCAAATCTACTTTCAGTTTTTTTATATCACGTAAGGTTATTTTTCAAACCGGTAAAATCCAAAAATATAGAAAAAAACACGATTTATTTAATTTATAAGCTAGTTTTTGAATATATTAAGGAAAAATTACAAAAATATACAAAATATACACATATAAACTATTATAAATGGTTATTTATTCGTTACGCTTCTTCAAAAAACGTTCTCTTTGTTCAGAAAAGCTTCTTTTGATTGTTTTTCTGTTTCAGCTAAAGGAAGATCTCCTCTCAATGTCCAACAGAAATCGGCCATCATTTTTGGGTCCCAGCGCCCCTGGTATCTTTTTTCCATCTCTTTAATATATTGATGAAATCTTTCACTTTGCTCTTCACCCACGTCCCCAAGATTTTCCGGGAATTAGTCCA
This sequence comes from Polydrusus pterygomalis, assembly GCA_963969555.1. Lineage (NCBI taxonomy): Eukaryota > Metazoa > Arthropoda > Insecta > Coleoptera > Curculionidae > Polydrusus > Polydrusus pterygomalis. Next base: position 110,519,652 of record OZ018377.1, on the reverse strand, counting down.
AATGGGAATGTAAAAAGTAAATTTTTATGCTCATATTCTGAAATTCCTGAAATTTTCCAGCATATTTTCAACGATCCAACCAATAGTAGTAATTTATGTTCAACTTCTTTGAAAGCATTCCATGCATGTTTTTCCTTATCTTCCATTACCTTTTCAAATTCTGTATCTTTCATCAAGCTGCTAATCTGCGGCCCTACAAAGATTCCCTCTTTTAATTTTGCCTCTGACAGAGCCGGAAATGTTTTACACAAATATTTAAAACAATTTCCTTCTTTGTTTAATGCCTTAACAAATTGTTTCATACATCTAAGTTTTATGTGAAGTTATGGAAGTAAAACTTTTTGAGGGTCAATAAGACTTTCGCGAATTAGATTTTTGTTTCCAGGTGTTAAAGTCTCTCTTTGTGACCAGTCTTTTTTTATCCAATGCTTTTCTCGATTCCTGCTAGCCCACTCGCACAGGAAACATGGAAATTTAGTAAATCCAGACGGCTGACCTAAGAGAAAACCTAAAATTTTTAGATCTTCACACACTTCCCATCAGTTGTGATTTTCATATTGTATTCTTAAAAGTAATTCCGCTACATGTTCATAGTTTTTCTTTAACTTAACTGTATGGCCGACCGAAACAGAAGCAAAAACATTGTCATTATGTAAAAGAACAGCTTTAAAGCTCCTTTTTGAAGTCGATAAAAAGTCTCCAGTCGGAAGGTTTGTAGCACCACAGAAAATCATTTTTTATTCATCAATCATTTAGAATTTAAAGTACTACATTCATGTTCCTTTTTAATACACATTTAGTTAAAAATTAATAAAAAATTTAGGCATGGCATTAAACACCATTAAAGCCTTTTATTAAAATTATCGATGAGCGACAAGAGAACTAGATTTTTCCAAAAACCAGGAAGTGTTTTAAAGTTTAGCTAAAAAAACATAAGATTTTAACATCACACACCTTTGATGAATAGCGACAAACGAGAGACGACAGAATAAGCATTAGAAAATAACTTTTTCGTTTTAAACCGGCATTTACTGACGTGATTTTTTGATAGTCTGTGTTTTGTTAAGTACCGTACGAGCAAAAATTATTTGCATTAAAGGGGGCTTTGCATCTAAAGACATAATGCTTAGCCGTAGAGCTTAATACCTGTTGGGTGTCAGTAACTACCTGAATTAACAATCAATCAGTTATTCCGTCATCTTTGACAGTCGTTACAAGTAATTTGATTCATCGGTAATTTCTCCAATTTCTTGAACAATTCACACAATGGGCTTTAGGGAACGGCACAAAACATTTATGGTCGAAGCGTATTTTCGAAACGGGGTTAGAGTAAATGGTGAGTGGGAATACAATCCGGGTCTGTGCATGGACGATTTTCACGAACATTTTCCTAACGTTGCTTTTGTTACTAGGGATTTTTATCATTGCCTGAAAAAAACCGTGGCTGTGTTTAGGGAAACAGGTTCTATACAACACAAAAAAGGAGCAGGAGGACCATCGAAGAACAAAAGAACTTGTTGCAAACGTTCGTGAAATAATGCAAAATACGCCAACAAATTGTATAAGACGCCTGTCCCAAGAAGTGGGAAGAACTTATGGAACATGCAGAACTATTCTTAATTATGAAGCAGCTAAATTTATTTCCTGCTTAAAAAGTGCAAGTATTCCAAGAAATACAAGCCGCAGATTTTGAAAGACGCAGGAATTACTCTCAATAGTTTACCTAAAATTTATTGGAAAAAAATGATTTATTAGACCTGACATTTTTTTCGGATAAAGCCTGGTTCTACCTCTCCGGTTATGTGAATTCTCAGAATACACGCATGTAGAGTATTGAAAATCCCCATTTTTTTGGTGTCTGGTTAGCTGTTTCCCAAAGAAGAATTGTTGGTCATTTTTTTCCATGACACAGTTACAGCACAATCGGTATAGAGACAATATTTTGAATCCATTTGTGGAGCAATTACCTGCCGACGAACTACGTTTTGGACATTTTTAACAGGACGGTGCAACCGCCCATACAGCCGCCGAAACTAATAACTACTTACCCAATTTTTTCGACGATTGATCAGTTTTCGATCAGACATTGAATTCCCACCTAGATCACCTTGTTTAACGGTTATGGATTACTTCGTTTTTCCTCATTTAAAGAACACTTATATTTATTTCAAAAAAAAATTTAGAACAATTACAAGAAAGGATTATCCAAGAATGTGCTAACATTTCTCTAGAGATGCTGGTCAACACTTTCGAAAATATGAAGAGACGTGTGAATTTATGCTTGGAGCATGGCGGTGGCCAATTTCAGCAATTTATGTAATTTTTTTTTCTTTCTCTTCTTACTTTGTTAATTTTGTAAACAACAAAAATAAATTTGTATTTGTCTACTTATTTTATTACTCATTAGTTTGGCATATCATGTCATAATATGAATTTGACAAAATTTTAACCTAGATTTGATTAGATATATCGTCCCCATATCATTGAGATCTAAACCAAGCTCCACGTTTTTTAATCCAAGTCCTCTTTGCAAATAATTTTTGCTCGCACGGTATTTAAGTAGTAAAGGGGCGCCAGGCCGAGAGGGGCGGGGGGCTACGCCACTGCAAAATGGACGTCTTTGGATTTTTCTGCAACAGCTTAGTATATATCTTGTTGGTTAAATTAAACAAGCTGGAAATTAACCGCAAAATAAATGGAATTATTTTTTTTTATGTCTGCTCACCCTCTATAGCGATCCCAAACCAAGGTCCTAACCCTAATCCCTGTACAAAATTTCGTCATTCCCCATCAATTAGTTTTTAAGTTTACGAGCTAACAGACAGAGAAACAGAAATGGGAAACGCGCCTATTGTGATCTGGGGACCCAAAACATAGACATCTGGTAATTTTTTCGAGATTATGCTAAAATGCGAAATAAATTTAAGACACCCTATATTAAAGGGAATCAAATGAATTTTTGATAGCAAAACCACGGTCAGTGCTTCTTCTTAATGGCCATTAGGCGAAAAAAATCTACGTAGGTTGCCCTTATAAAATCGCTTTTAATTTTAGTACAATATAAAGTGGTTACCATAGTTACATAGCAATCAACACAACGTTATTTTCCAATGAAAACTCTGGTGTTTCGCGGAAAAGGTTATTAACATTATTGTGGGGAGTTTTCGGTTTTCGGATATCAACCAACAAGTTTTTGTTTTAAAATCTATTTAAGAGAAAATAGAAAATTCTTTTTGAATTGAAAAACTCATCATTCGATTTTTGCCTTGTCTTTGGTACTCGATATCGATTGACAGCGGAGGGCAAAAAATAAATACTTTTAAAAATAAATTTTATTTTCCATTAGATAATCCTAAAATCAAGAAGGCTAGATCAAATTACAATTCAATCATTTACTTGCCTTTGTTTGAAAGCATGTCATTTAAACTTGGGCAGAGGTGGATCTCTGAAGCATAAAATTAAAAATATATTTATTATGTTAGTAGATTTTTGCGTCCTTAATAATTTAATTTTTTCAAAGTATTAGTGGGAAAGAGGACTTCAATTAAAACATTTTTTACTTTTTACTCATTCCCCACGTTTCGGTTTATTCTTTAAACCTTTTTCAAGGGTCTAGAAAATTGTAGACACTGTAGAAACTTAATGCCCTGACATGGCTTTATGCATTTTCTTTAATTTTGAAGAAGTAGTCCATACTCAAAGTGGAGTTAAATGATACAGAAAAAGAAAAGCACGAAGTCTTTCTCCACAATCTTTATTTATCGAAAAACTAGGCGAACCTAGTATCACATCGACATGTTTCGAGTGTAGAAACACTCATCATCAGGAAACAAAGTGAAAAGTAAAATGCTGATGTTTTTAGCAAAAGAGAAAATAATGGTGAGATTGAGCCGTAATGGAGCTTTTAATGGTGTACAAGAGATGTAAAATTGAAAAATTAGAAGGTCGACAATCAAGACTCCAGCATACTGAAGAGTCGAGGGTTAAGTGTAGAAGCACACTGTGCCGTGTAGAAAATGATAGGGTAGTAAAAAGTAGGGAGTTTCTACACGGCACAGTGTGCTTCTACACTTAACCCTCGGCTCTTCAGTATGCTGGAGTCTTGATTGTCGACCTTCTAATTTTTCAATTTTACATCTCTTGTACACCATTAAAAGCTCCAATACGGCTCAATCTCACCATTATTTTCTCTTTTGCTAAAAACATCAGCATTTTACTTTTCACTTTGTTTCCTGATGATGAGTGTTTCTACACTCGAAACATGTCGATGTGATACTAGGTTCGCCTAGTTTTTCGATAAATAAAGATTGTGGAGAAAGACTTCGTGCTTTTCTTTTTCTGTATTTTCTTTAATATTTATTACATCAAAAACATGGTTAACCAATTGACAAACCCAAACAAACCCACAAGAAAAACTAGAAAAGGTTTTTATTATTTTTATATTTTTCCTTTTTACCAAAATATAAAAAATATATTATGTTAAAAAGGAAAAATATAAAAATAATAAAAATATGCCTTGTTGAATGTTCAGGTCATTAAGTTTCTACACTTTCTACAATTTTCTAGACCCTTAAAAAGGTTTAAAGAATAAACCGAAATGTTGGGAATGAGTAAAAAGTAAAAAGTGTTTTAATTGAAGTTTTCTTCCCCACACTTTAAAATAATATATTTATTATTTGCTTCATTATTTAATAAATCTAATAAAAGAAGTAAAAAATGGATATTATATTTATACCGAGTGACAGACTGGACATGGGAAATCCCATGTAAATTGTGCTACCCTCAAATATTGGCTCCCTTATTAATTTTACATAAAAATTGTTTTAGGCTTTTTTGAGGGTCCTTATATGGTGGATTCGCACAATAAATTTTGTTATTTTCTTATAAGCCAATTTAAAGTTATTTAGAAAATACTCTTCGTAAAATTCTTAAAAATTAAATACGGCTCTAATACATAGGTACTTCAATAAAACCACGTTGAGACGTTAGACGTTGTATTTTTTATTAGTTTCAACATTTTTTACCGTATTTAAGAACAAATAATGATTGTACTAATTTAGTAAACGTAAGTTAGTACCGCGGGAGCAAAATTTATTTGCATCAAAGAGGGCTTGGATTAAAAAACGTATGGCTTGGTTTAGATCACAATGGGGACGATATATCTAACCAAATCTAGGTTAAAATTTTGTCAAATTCATATTATGACATGATATACCAAACTAATGAGTAATAAAATAACTAGGCAAATACAAATTTATTTTTGTTGTTTACAAAATTAACAAGGTGAAACCAGGCCTCATCCGAAAAAAATGTCAGGTCTAATAAATCATTTCTTTTCAATAAATTTTGGGTAAACCATTGAGAGTAATTCCTGCGTCTTTCAAAATCTGCGGCTTGTATTTCCTGGAATACTTGCACTTTATAAGGAAATAAATTTAGCTGCTTCTTTGGAATTAATAGTCCTGCATGTTCCATAAGATCTTCCCACTTCTTGGGACAGGCGTCTTATACAATTTGTTGGCGTATTTTGCATTATTTCACGAACGTTTGCAACAAATCCTTCTGTTCTTACAGATGGTCTTCCTGGTCCTTTTTTGTGCTGTATAATATAACCTCTTTCCCTAAACACAGCCACGGTTCTTTTCAGGCAATGATAAAAATCCTCAGCAATAAAAGCAACGTTATAGGAAAATGCTCGTGAAAATCGTCCATGCACAAACCCGGATTGTATTGCCACTCACCATTTACTCTAACCCCGTTTCGAAAATACGCCTCAACCATGAATGTTTTGTGCTGTTCCGTAAAGCCCATTGTGTGAATTGTTCAAGAAATTGGAAAAATTAGCGATGAATCAAATTACTTGTTGTAACGACTGTCAAAGATGACGGAATAACTGATTGGTTGTTACTTCGGGTAGTTACTGACACCCAACAGGTATTAAGCTCTACGGCTAAGCATTACGTCCTTAGATGCAAGGCCCTCTTTGATGCAAATAATTTTTGCTCGCATGGTATAAAACGTAAAAAGCCCGGCCAGTCCGAAAACCCTGCCCGGCCTGAAAAATATTATTGGGGCCCGACGCGACGTCGACGGCCCGAATCTTTATTAATTAAGTGGCCCAACCCGACCCGAACCCGAGAGTCGGGCCGGGCCGCGTAGAGGCCCCAGATGAAAATAAATAGAACAGCTTGTGCTGATGGACCAATAATGCAAAATTCTTAAACAATACGAAGTTAACAGACAATACATCATGGACAAAACTCTAACTAAAAATTAACAGAATCAAAAGAATTCACTCTGAATTGGGTACTGTTTCTGTTTACAAAAAGAGATAAGGCGCCAGTGGCAGGACGCTCCACCCCACTTTCTCACTCTGTCCCCGTATCCTCCTTCTTTAACCTTTTTACGTAAAAGAAAAATAAATTTAGTTTAAAAAGTTTTTCGATTGAAGCAAGGGCAAATTTTAGCTAATAATAATTCGATATAAAAAAACGAATAGAAACGAAAAACGAATAGTCTTGCAAAAACTCCCCAACTTAAGAGTTTTCTTATTTCGTGAAACTTTTGCTGACCAGTGTCTAGTGCATTGTCGCCGATTTACGAACACGACGGTCAAAAGAAAATCTTTTTTCGCTCAACGAACGGTCGAATGCTTGATTTTGCAAAAATGAAAACGTGCGAATTGGGCCTTATCAAATATCTATTGTTTGGGTTTAATCTGTTATTTGCTGTAAGTAACTAACTCTTCTTTATTTTAAATAAAATTATATTATAAATAAATAATAATAAAACCAGCTGGGAATATTTTTTGTCAAAACTTTGTTAGGTTTTTTTCTAACGAGTTACATCAATAAACGGAATAATATAAAATAACATTTTCGGCAATTGTCCGGAAAGTACTTACTTCCAGACGCTTTTTCTTTGAGGAAATAACACTTTTCCAGCCTAGTCCAAAAAATACAAAAACCATCCGGAAAGTACCCACTTCTCGGACGGTTGCCTGAAATAGTAATTTACGTTACAAAACCGGAAAGTAGTGTTTTTTAGGTCGAGACAAGCATTTCCAGGGCGAGCCGTAGGCGAATCCTGGAAGCTTGAAGAGACCTGCAAAACACTAATTTTTCTAATTTTGTTTCATAACAAATCTATTACGATACCGTTTTCAGTATCGAAACAGATCTGTTTCGATACGGTTTTTTTTACTTTTTAAAGGTTGGTAACATTTAAATGTTTTATTTCATTGACTTGCGCGGCCTTTGTGATTTACGAGAAAATCCATTTTTCGCAGAGGAAAAATAGCTTGATAACTTACTTTTCTATTCTGTGTGGATAACAGTCATGTATGTTGGTTGCATAAATCTATAAATCAATCTTTTGTAGATGCTTCAAGCTATCATTTTCTGCCAAATCCTATCCAAAATTCAATCTACTAACCTTCCAATGTCGATTTTAACTTCAACTTTATTTGAATTTTCCATCTTCCCTATACTAAATTGCAATGCCGTGACGTAAAATCACGTCTTTTGAAATTCAAAAAAAATTAGCAAAATCGCCCGAATTTCCAAACGCTCTGTCTATGTACCGAATGTACAAGGATCACACAACCTATTCCGTCCAATTTCAAATCTCATATCGCTAAAATAACGGTAGAATCTCGTGGTGAAAATGGGTCAATTAATCAAAAAATGACAGTTCGCAAAATAATTTTTGTTGTCCAGAGGCGACTATGATAAAAATAGTATTACCAACATAAAATTTAGACATAAAAATTTACAAAATTAAAAGGATTTTTTTTTAAATATGTATTTTCTTATTGAAAAACATACAAAATAGAAAAAATAGTATAAAGTGCATGTTTTATAAAGCAGTTAGAGCACTTTTCCCCTTATAAAACTCGCCGCAAGCGGCTCGTTCTCTAACATGGACGCGTGCTATAAAATGATGCTTTATAAAACGTGTACTTTAATATACTATTTCGGTTGCGTGACGTACCTACAATACTTTTTTTTAAGACCAACATTTCGATATACATTTATTTCTTTATTTTATATAACAAAGTAATTAACAATACTAAAACCAGATACAAAATAAAGCTCCATAATGTTGAAGAAACCAGTTTTGGGACTTTTCAGCAAAATATGCCAAAAAGACTTCTTCTTTTACATTTTTCACTTTTTTTCTCGACACCAATTTTTACATCGTCATATGACTTCTCGTAACGGGCTTTTGATTTTACTGGCAATATATCGTAAGTCGCTTTCCTTGCTGCTTCCAAAATTTCTTCTGAAATCTCATTTTCCGTGTCGGATAATTCAAAATCTGAATTCATATTGTTAAATTTGCGAACTCGCGAAACAAGTTTGACATAAACAACAAATTAAAAATCAACGAACTGTCACTCGATAATACATCGAAATGTTGTTGTCATAGTAACGAAATTAAGGTAGCTTGTATTATCAAAGAGCGATAGGGAAAACAAAAAACAGGGACCGGAAAAATCTTCTCCGGTCTCTAACGTCACTTTTTCTGTCTTGCGATCGGAAAAAGGTTATTTTCGAGACGAAAAATTGTCCAGAAAGTGTATATTTTCTGGTCGGCTTTAAAAAAAGTCTTTTCCGGTCTCTAACGTCATTTTTCCGGTCTTGCGATCGGAAAAAGGTTATTTCTTAGACGAAAAATTGTCCAGAAAGTGTATATTTTCTGATCGGTTTAAAAAAAAACGTTATTTTCTGGACGAAATATTGTCCAGAAAGTGTATATTTTCTGGTCGGTCTTAAAAAAAATAATGTAACACGCCCGGAAACTTTTCCGCACTAGTTCGGGAACGTTCATTTTAAGTGCGGGAAAGTTCAGTTTTGGGAGTCTATAGTCTTTGCTATCTGTTCATACGATTACTGGATATTGTTAATAACAAATGAAATATAATTGGATATGCTGGGGACTACTGACGTATTCGCCAATGCATTTTTTCATCAATATTTGGTTTTATTCCAAGAGCTCACCAATCGGAATTGTTAGGGTTTGTTCGCAAGAAAAAAATTGTCAAATTACCAGTATTTCCTTTTTTTCTTCAATTACTTTATCTGCAACCATTTAATAACGGGGGCATAATACTTCTTATAGTAAAAGCATGATGATATGCATAAATATTAGGTATCTTCTTTATTTCTGCAACCTGTCCATAGTAATGAAATCATAAAACAAATTAATGGTCTAAAAAATTATAGTACCCAGGGCATGGATAAACTGGTATCCAGTTACTGGATACGAAAACTGTAAAAAAAACACATATATATTTAATTTTTCCTCTTGTTCATACAGAGTGACCAGTAAAGTCCGCATCATATGGGATTTTTTTTTATTTACAGCTTTATTCGAAATTTGACTTTAGCGTCAAGTTCTGGTTCAATCGAGATGAAAATTAAGGTGGGAGTATCAACATGCTTGCCAACCTATAACCTATTTCGCGTAGATTTATTTATGTTTTCTGGCTTTTATACAAAATTTAAAGAAAATCAGTATCGACTTGACATTCTATAGGCAATAATTGACATATTTAATAAATATCAAGGAATTTCATGACTTATTTTAGGAGAATTGTATAGCGAAAAATATCGGGTAAGATTTTTTTTAACATTATTATGTCATTGTCACTCATTGTTCTTTCACTATACCATTCTCCCAAAATAAGCAATAAAATAAATTGAAATTTTTGTAATATATCAGATACTACCTAAATAATGTTTGTTTGAAGGTTGTAGACAATTATGTATCTTGAGTAATAGATGTGTTTTGGACTTCCATTGCCTTTAGTTTTTTATATCACAACGTTTCAACTGGTAAGTATCTCCAGTCGTCTTCAGGTGAATACTAAACAAGTTACAAAGCTACGAGCCTACCTAATACTACCTAAATAATGTACCGACGATATTGATTTTCTTTAAATGTTAGTTATTAAAACAATAAACTCAAAAAATCAACGCGCAATAGGTTATAGGCTGGCAATAGATTGAATGACGTTGAGAATTCAACCTTAAGAAAAAAATAGTATATAGTCACGTGATTCGCATTATTTGTCAAATTTTAATTTTTTCCAAAAAATAATTCTAAAGGGGAGTGATTTCTGAAAATATCGAAAAAAGTTAATGGAAAAAGTATTTTTAAATGCAGTTTCTAGCCCACATGCAAATAAATATTTTTTAAATTGCTCCACTTTTGCAAAATAAGACTCAACGCAACCTACATAAAACTTCTTAGTTTTGACAAGGCTTTATTTGAGATACATATATTCTTTAAAGCAGCGCCATATTAAATGTGTGTTTTTTACAAAATCAAAATTGGGCTATTAAAACTTGGTCGCATGCGATGCAAAGTTTATTTGTTTTTGATCCTGTATAAGGTAATTTCATAAAATAAGTATTTTTGAAAACGTAGTTTTTGCCTGAAAGTGATACACCTTAATATTAAGACAAAGAAGAACACAGTGTCATCAGTAAAGTGTTCATTAAGTGGAAAATAAATTTAACTTTAACTTAACGTAAAGTTTATCTATACTATTTATAGGGGAGAGTTGGACAAAATCGGGTATCACTTCAAAAACTGACTGTTTCTCGTGGTATTTTAGAGTATCAAACCTTTGGTTGTAGATTATATAAATATTCCTATATTTTTTTTTATTATTATTATTATGAAAATACTGCAAAATACCCGATTTTGTCCAACCGGTATGATAAAACCGGGTAGTAACTTAAATACCATGTAAAAAGGTCAATAGGGAGAAAATAAAATATTTATTTAAAATATATGAACAAAAAATCAAAAATCTATGAACAAAAGTCGCAAATAAAAACTTCATCTACATCATCATAGGCACTACATGCTTCATGAGCCCATTTGTTGCAAGACCCACATTTCACCCAGCCTTCGTTTGATTTAGAGTTTGAAAATAGTTCGTTGCAATATAGACACGCGTCGTCATTATCATCTTCTTCCTCCGAACTATCAGAAACTGCAATCGGTAATTTTGAAACCAATTTTTTTTTTGGAGCAGCCCTTTTTACCACATATTTTCCTTTTATTTCATTTAGCTTTAATTTTTTTACGACGGGAGATTTTTTAAAATTTTCCTCCAACTCAGACTTATAAGGAGATGATGTTATTACAGCAGCCTTGCCTCTTCTTCTGTTATCGTTGGGCGGCTTCCTCGATGCCCTAGGAATCGGAAAAACCTCTTTTGGAGAGACTGAAAAGTCAGATATTGATTTTGGGAATGTTGCTTGTAAACTGTCAGATTTAGTGGTGGCTTGTTTAGAAAATGAAGAGCTGTCAGTAGAATTTGCAGTGTGGGAGTTTAAAGAGCTACAGCTTGGTTGGGGAGCATCGATGCGTGGAGGTAACGGAGCTAATGATTGTGTAGCTGTCGGCTTTGTAGATGAAGTAGACTTATCGAGTTCTTCGCCTAAATTATTGTCCAAATTTGGTGGCGTAGATCCGTTTTCTTGTATATTTAGTTCTCGCTCCGTAGTTTCTGAGGGAGCAAACATCCACTCAGAAAAAACTTCAGGATTAAGAGGATAAATTCCAGTTTTCCTAAATCCATTTATTGCAGTCTTCATAACTGCCGATTTAACAAAAGCTTCACCAAAGAGTTCTCCCACTTCATAAATTGTAATACGTCTTCCAGGATACTGGCGCATCCATTTTCTTACTTCTTCTCCATAATAGGTGTTCAGAGGAGCCATAAATGATACGTCAAGGGGTTGTAATCTGTGTGTGGTATGCGGTGGAAAGCATATTATAACAACATGACTTTTTCTGGCCAGACTTATCAACTCCAAGCTTTTGGTATGCGTAGCATGTCCATCTAGAAGCAACAGAACGGGATTTTCTGATGTAGGGTTAGTAAACTCGACGAACTTTTTAAACCACTTAATAAAAATATTTGTTTGGATCCATCCACTTGGGTGGAATTCAGCAAATGTTCCAGGAGGTGTGTGGTCTAGAAGCTGTGCGTTGGGAAGTTTTCTAGGAAAAATCAACATTGTAGGCATATAGGAACCACTTGCGCTCATACAGATTTCTGCGGTAACCAAGGTTCCTCTTTCAGCGGAAACCAGAGCTCCAATTTGTCGTTTTCCTCTCATAGAAATAACTTTAGACTGCTTGTTGGGGACAGTGGTAATTCCCGTTTCATCAACATTCCATATGCGCTCAGGAGGAAACTTGTGTTGGTCATAAACTTGTGTTAATAGAGTAAAAAACTTTTCTACTGCTGCTCGGTTAAATCCTATAGCTCATCCAATTGAAGTAGCTTCTGGAGTTCTCAATCGAAGTTTTGGATGTCGCGACAAAAACGAATAAAGCCAACACTTCCCAACCATTTTCTTTTCTTTATTAAAATTGTGGGTGATGTTATTCTGTACGGCTAGTTCGTAAGCAAGAATTCTTAGTTCTGATAAAGTAAATCCGAATAGTCTACTTTCCATTTGTAAAATATGCGAAACTAGCTCATCTTCTTGGGCAACGCTAAACACAGTCTTGTATCGACCCAGACCTAAAAAACCCCAAACATTACACTTAACACAAACCCAATTGTGTTTTAATATAAAAAACGCTTTATTTAAAATAAAAAAACTGAATTAAATTCAAGGTAATTTGTACCTTTCTTACTAGCTTCTTCAACAGAGTTACCATTTCTTGCTTTTTTGACACGATCTTCTAATGTTGATTGGGGAACATTAAAACTTTGAGAGGCCTTTTTATATCCCATCCTATGCTCTAGGACTTCAATTATTGCATTTTTCATGCTTTCTGAATCCCATGACTGACGAGTAGTTTTTCTTTTATAACGCGACATGTTAAAGTTCACTAAAAACATTAAAAAACGCTGCAGTAAGTAGAAGTAACAACAGGTATGATAAAATCGGGTACCCGGTTTTGTAACAACCAGCACTACCCGGTTTTGTCGAACTCGTAAACAAGACATTAAATAGTATGTAAAAATTTTAGGTTATGAGATAATATTCAAAATTTTTGGTCAAATTATAGGTAATGTATTAGGTTACATACAATAAATTTTAAAGCGGTCATTAGTTATTCAGTAGAGGAAAAAAAGGACTATAAACCTACCTTAAAAATCGAGTTTGGTACACCGAAATACACTAAAGGTCTTCCTGCTCCACCACGTTTTACTCAAATGATATAGAAATGAACACACGCGACTCTAGGCGGTTTAACGACACTAATTTACCCACCGTTCGATAGATGGCACCACAAATTTAGACGAATTAGGCGGTACCCGGTTTTATCAACCTACCCGGTTTTATCAAACTCTCCCCTATTACTATTTTCAACGATTTAATTGATTGATTGAACAAACACCTTATTTTATTTTTTATTTTTTTAATTTCAGACATAAACTACGTTTTCAAAAATACTTATTTTATGAAGTTACCTTATACAGGGTCAAAAACAAACAAACTTTGCATTACATTCGACCAAGTTTTAATAGCCTAATTTTGATTTTGTAAAAAAACGCACATTTAATATGTGCTTTAAAGAATATGTATCTGAAATAAAACATTGTCAAAACTAAGAAGTTTTATGTAGGTTGGTTGAGTCTTATTTTGCAAAAGTGGTGCATTTTATAAAATATGAGTAAAAAATCAAAATTATCTTATGCAGCTGAAATTTTGCATGTGGGCTAGAAACTGCATTAAAAAAAACTTTTTCTAATAATTTTTCTCGATATTTTCAGAATTATTTTTTGGAAAAAATTAAAATTTGACAGAACAATTCAAAATTTCAATAGTTCCTTCAATTTATAAATCAAACATAAATAATTATCGCCCGCGATTAGCCTGATTAATAATTTGGCAAAGTGTTCGACAAATGTCTTTAAGGTGGGAGTATCAATATGCTTGCCAACCTATAACCTATTTCGCGTAGATTTATTTATTTTTTCTAACTTTTACACAAAATTTAAATAAAATCAATATAGTCTTCATATTCTATAGGTAATAATTAACATGTTAAATAAATATCAAGGAATTTCATAAGTTATTTAAGGAGAATAATTCTATATCGAAAAATATCGGTTAAGATTTTTTTTAACATTATTATGTCATTGTTCTTTCACTATACAATTCTCCCAAAATAAGATATGAAATAAATTGATATTTTTGTAATATATGTACAATTATTTATATTACCTAAATAATGTGCAGACGATATTAATTTTATTTAAATCTTAGTCAATTAAATAATAAACTAAGAAAAAGAAGGCGAAATAGTTTATAGGTTGGCAATAAATTGAATGACGTTGATAATTTCACCTTATGGGAGGATCTTGAAGTATACGGTGTTTTAAATACCAGGCTCTCCAAAAATCAATACGATTTTGTTAAAGGCGTAAGGACTGACTCACTGTATCAACTTAAAAAGGAGGTGACTAATACATTGGAGAGCAATAAAATTTCTGTGTTTCTAGACTTGGCCAAGGCATTTCACACGGTGCCTCATGGCCTGCTTGGAGAAATTACATAAGCATGGTGTTAGGGGCGCCGAGTTGAATGTCTGTTGGATCTAAGAGATGGAAAACAGTTTGATATACTTAATTAACAATATCTTGAGTGATCCCTTGGATGTTAAAATAGGTGTCCCATAAGGTACTGTTCTTGGCCAAATTTTTTTCCTTTTGTATATGAACTCCTTAACAAAATTAAACTTAAATAATGTATCCATATATAGTATCCTATACCGATGACACAGCTGCTATTTTTCTAGGAAAACCTGGCACGATGTAAAATATAATAGAATAATCGAAATTTATAAATTTAAAGATTGGCTTGATACTTTTAAATTATCCCTTAATATAACGTTAAGAAAACAAATTATATCGCCTTTCCTTAACTGAAACTACTCGTCCTAATTTTAAACATATTAAAATTGATCATTTAGAATATTTAGACGATTTAATTAAAGTTCTATCCACAAGATACTTCGGGATTGATAAATACCCAAAACGGGACCGGGAGTACTGTTTTTACAGAGTAAGCATAGTAATAATGTTCAGCAATATAGCTTAAAATTACAGGCAGTTATAGGTACCCCCTCAAAATAAGCTACGCTCCTTTTTAAACCTTTTTTTAAAGTTCAAGAAGTAGTCCACTCTCTCAATGGTTACATTTTTAAATAAAAAAATATTAGGTCTGTCTAAAACACAAATATCTTTACATCAAAGTAGATATGTTTCGACCTTAGAGACGGTCATCATCAGTAATTGGAAAAAGTAGTTTGGTAGTTCAGGGATAAGCTTTAAGACGTAAATAAATATAGTTTGATGTAGACATGTGAGAACTAGTCTCAGGGGAAAAACGATTCGTTGACTAAGGCAATAAATGAAAGTTGAGAAAAAGGATTAACTCAAGTAACATAAAATTACGATCGAACATCTATTAGTTAAATTTTATATACAGGGTGTTATTTAAGTACGGGGCCAAACTCCAAGGGGTGCTTCTTTAAGTGATTTTAAGAAGAAAAGTTCATATAAACATGGGTACGAAAATGCATAGTTTTTACGATACAGGGTGTCAAACTTTTAAGAAAAAATTGGATGTTCGTAAATATCTCAATACTCTTTTATTCGATTTTGTTGAAATTTGGCAATTCTGTTTGTAATAACAAGAGGATAATGTAGCCTCAATTATATTAAAATTATTAAGTCCAGTGGCGTCACGGAAGACAGTCTAACTAATATTTTTGACAAAAAAAATGCGCGCCACTGACTTTTTTTAAAATTATGTATTTTTCTAAAATTAAGCAACTACAAATACAACTCTTTTATCTCTTGAGTTTTTTTCATATCTGACTTTGTTTTCGAGAAAAAAAATAAAAACCACTTGATTGCTTGTCCCCGGGAAAATAAGCGTAAAAAATTTAAAGTACTTACCAAACTATTAAGCAATTAAAATTACACGAGTCCTCTTTTGAAATTTTTTTGCACAGAATTAAACTGGGTTCGATAAAAGAAATAAACATAAACAACTGCCTAACGGTATTTATTACTGCGATGTTTACTTATGTATTTAACAGAAAATAAGACGAAACCTATAATAGTTGCTGAAAATGCCCTCCTTCAACTTCAATGCAAGCATTGGCTCGTCTTAACATTGCTTTCCGAACTCGTCGAAATATTCGCGGCGTATGTCTTATCTGATCACATGAATCCCGTATCCTTTGGGTTAGTTCTTCTTCAGTGTTGACTGGAGTTTTGTAAACGAGAGACTTTAAATGCCCCCAAAGGAAAAAATCTAAAGGATTTAAATCCGGTGATCTGGGTGGCCATGCCTGTGGACCTGCGCGACCTATCCAGTTTTCTCCATAAGTTGCATCAAGAAATTGTCTTGCTACTATGCTAAAGTGGGGTGGAGCCCCATCGTGCATAAACCACATTGCTCTTCTTACTACCAGTGGGACATATTGTAAAAGTCCAGGTAAAATAAATTCCAAAACATTCGATACTCTTGACCATTTAATCTCGGGGGTAAAAAATGAGGTCCAATGAGAAAATCACCTACAATACCAACCCAAACATTCACGGAAAACTGGTGTTGATTATAATTAGTTTCTGTAACCGCATGGGGATTTTCTTCTGCCCAGACATGATTATTATGAAAGTTCATAATGGAATTTCGGGAAAAACACGCTTCATCGGTAAACAAAATACACGATAGAAATCTCGGAGATGCTACACGTTGTTGCAAAAGCCAAGTACAATAAACAACTCGTTGAAGATAATCGGCAGGTAATAACGCTTGAACACGTTGTATGTGATAAGGATACAGTTGATTTTCCCTTAAAATCTGCCATACAGTAAAGTGGGAAATGTTTAATTGTTCTGCAATTTTGCGTGTACTTGTATCAGGGCTACGTTCAACTTCATGTAGAACTGCTTCCTCTATCTCCACTGTTCTTATTGTGGCAGGTCTCCCAATTACAGCAGTCGACCTTTGAAAGGTGCCTGATTCGCAGAGCCTTTCATGTATTCTCACAAATGTTTTTCTATTTGGTACAATACGATGTGGATATCTTTCTTGATAAATGCGCACAGCCTCTGTGGAATTGCCTTGGGCCATTTCATAAACGAAATGCATATCGGCCATTTCTGAGTTGGTAAATTGGACCATTTTACAATAATTAATAATTTTATAATCTTAAAACTGTTAAAAACACTTCAAATAATTACTTGTCACTCTTTTAAGTTATGACATTTATGTAAAAATCAAATTAGCTTATTTTTCGGGGACAAGCAATCAAGTGGTTTTTATTTTTTTTCTCGAAAACAAAGCCAGATATGAAAAAAACTCAAAAGATAAAAGAGTTGTATTTGTAGTTGCTTAATTCTAGAAAAATACATAATTTTAAAAAAAGTCAGTGGCGCGCATTTTTTTTGTCAAAAATATTAGTTAGACTGTCTTCCGTGACGCCACTGGACTTAATAATTTTAATATAATTGAGGCTACATTATCCTCTTGTTATTACAAACAGAATTGCCAAATTTTAACAAAATCGAATAAAAGAGTATTGAGATATTTACGAACATCCAATTTTTTCTTAAAAGTTTGACACCCTGTATCGTAAAAACTATGCATTTTCGTACCCATGTTTATATGAACTTTTCTTCTTAAAATCACTTAAAGAAGCACCCCTTGGAGTTTGGCCCCGTACTTAAATAACACCCTGTATAAGTAATAAAAGTGGAATACCCAAAGAAAAATTTGACAGTTTTGAAAATTTAGTCGTTTTAAAAGACCTTACTTCACCTCTTATTTCATAAAACGAAAGTTAGTAGTAGTAGTAGTAGTAGTAACATGTTTTATTTAGCAAAAAGCTACAATTAAATATTTTTAAATACATTTTTTTAACCCATTTTTACACGCTTTTATTAGCTTCACCTGTATGTTTGTTTGTTTGTCCGTAACCGACTTCTTTGAACCCGACTTTGACCCACTTTAAACGGTCAGATTTCATTTAAATTTTGTAGACTTATCAAGAACCGCTGATAATACAATTATCTACACGCAAAAAATTCTCCTGTCAAATTTTGACAGCTGTCAGGTATAAAACGAAGATGCGATTTTGACGAAACAAATTATGGGGTCGTATAGTATTCGATGCGGAGACATCGTGAAAAATAAGCAAAAAATTCTTCTGTCAAAATTTGACAGCTGTCAATATATCAAATCGTTTAAAAAAAATTATATTAATAAAAAACTACCGTGCGAGGAAAAATTATTTGCATCAAAGAGGGCTTGGATTAAAAAACGTAGGGCTTGGTTTAGATAAAATTACTTGTAACGGCTGTCAAAGATGATGGAATAACTGATTGATTGATACCGCTAAGCATTACGTTCTTAGATGCAAGGCCCTCTGTGATGCAAATAATTTTTGCTCGCACGGTATAACGTCGTATGTATATTATTGACGGTGGAAAATTGAAAAAAAAACGCAAAAAATTCTCTTGTCAAAATTTGACACCTGTCAATATGTCAGAATTATTGCAATAAACGATAGTAATAAAACAATCGTGGGGTCGTATATATATTGTCGCTAAGAATAGAGAACATTTTTTAAAAAAACTCTACCCGTCAAAATAAAATTTTGGCAATTTTTTTTTAATTTTGAAAATTTTTGTCGTTTGTTCGGGTTTGTATGTATATTGTTTGTAACCGATTTCTTTGAACCTGATTTTGATCCACTTTAAACGGTCAGATTTAATTTAAATTTTGTAGACTTATCAAGAAACGTTGACAATACAATAATATTCTACTAATCTAGCTCAATCTACACAAAAAAAAAATTCTTAACAATAACTTAAAAAAACTAAAAAACACGCTTTAATAATATTTAATCAAACAAAAAAGCGGAAAATAAATATAGTTTAAAATAATTCTTGAAATTGTTAATATAGGCAGAAAATAATAATGAACGATAAACATTAGTATTATAGTGAAAAAAAGGGTGGAGCGCTTTGTGCTATATTTTTCGTATATCGAGCACCCCACGCTTTTTTCACAATAATACTAATGTTTATCGTTTATTATTATTTTCTGCCTATATTAAGAATTTCAAGAATTATTTTAAACTATATTTCTTTTCCGCTTTTAAGTTTGATTAATTATTATTAAAGCGTGTTTTTTAGTTTTTTTAAACTATATTTTTATAGATTTATTTTTAAATTTTAAAACGCAACCTTCTTTTAACAAAAACAGACAGAAAAGTTAAACATTTTGCAAATTGTATCAAATTCTACGTATCATTTTGTTTTTTAATTAAATGTACAAACAAAAAATTTTTTAACAATCAGGCAATAATTTTATGTATAAAGATACATAATAAATAAAAAATTAAATTTCTAAAATTATATTATAGTTACCTACCAAAAATAATGGCATGGTTAAAAGTTTAAGGAATAAAACCGTAGTGAAAAACATAGGAGGGGAAACTACCCCAGAAGTAGTTAAAAAGTAAAGGGTCTTTATATATTATTCATAGGAACAACATTTTTTGTTGTTTAAATAATTTTGTGCAATTTAGTGTCAAAACTAATTGAAACTTTCATTTCCACTTAGTGTAAAAAAATGTTAAACTATAAATGTTTCTAATGAAATACTTTTTACTACATTTTACAACTAAATGGAAATCAAAATTTAAAATAATTTTTACACTTAATTGAACATATTGCAACCCTAATAGGTAAGCCGAAATTTATTCAATTTTCTTATACACTGATTTTGTTATACAAATAACATATACAATTTATTTTCTCCACGCAAAACTTCATGTTTATTTTTCTTTTCAGCAAACTCCAATATGGCGAAGAATCTTCTTATATCTCTACCTACCTAATTTCATAAGAAGATGTTTTTTTGAAAAAACAAATTTTCTTAAATATTTTCACTTTTTAATAAACAAAATTATTTAAACGACAAACAATGTTGTTCCTATGAATAATATGTAAAATTACTTTACTTTTTAACTATACTTCTGGGGAAGTTTCTCCTCCTATGGTTTTTCCCTACAGTTTTGTTCCTAATACTTTTTACCATGCCATCATATTTGTACATCGAACTATTTATTTATTTACGTCTTAAAGCTTATCCCCGAACTACCTAACTAGTTTTTCCAATTACTGATGATGACCTTCTCTAAGGTCGAAACATATCTACTTTGATGTAAAGATATTTGTGGTTTAGACAGACCTTTTATTTTTTCATTTAAAACTGTATCCACTGCGACTACTTCTTGCTTTAAAAAAGGTTTAAAAAATGGGCGTAGCTTATTTTGAGGAGGTATACCTATAACTTCCTATTATTTTAAGCTATATTGCTGAAAATTACTACTATGCTTATTCTGTGAAAAAAAGGACGTGTTTTGATATTTTTGGAAATTTATCCCTTAGGGGATAGAAATGTGATGAATGATGAATGAAATGTTTATAAGAATTATTCGCTTGAAAAAAATAATAGGCATTTATTAAAAGTATGCCTCTAGACTCTAGACTACTCTAGAGGGTGCAAAAGGGAAAATATAATTTGGGTTCTAATTTCTTGAAACTTAACATAAATATTCTAATTACGATTATAATAAAACATGTACCTATTAATTTTTTATTAATTATTCCCTAAAGGGGTGAAAAGGGGTTATAAAAGTTTCTATTAAAAAATATTTGTTGTCATATTTTCTAAAGATTTAGCAGGAATAGGTACACAACACAATTATTTTGAAACTAAATGGGGTAAGGTATAAGAGTATATATTAAAAAAAAAATTTTTGACTGACCTATTTCAATAAATTCTACCCCCTAAGATGTTTATAAACGCAAACTCCTTTTGTTTGTATAAACCTGTGTTCAGTATCTTATGTAATTTGCACAGTACGGAGTGATGATTTCCTACAGTTTTGTCAAAAAGCCCGAGGCTAATCCTATTATTTTCTTCTACATGGAGTCTAAGTCTAAGTTCTAAATTCGTATTATATTTTTTTGTGCTCTACCATTGAGTAGGTACATCATTATTTTGCTCCTAACAGTTATATTTATTAGTTACACTACTTTTACTCTTAAAATTAGGAATAATATTCATGCATGACTGTTGTTTTGCTTGAAATGACCCGAAAACTATTTTGTCACGAGGGCACCGGGTTCCTTGATTAAAAGGCGGTCATCATACTTAATTAACTATTTATTGACACAATAATGCATAAATAGATAGATATATAGATAGAAACGTCTTTATTTTAAGCTTGGCGAAGGTCAGCAAAGGTTTTCTTAACCGAGCATACATAATAAATTTACAAAGATTTACAAATTAAGAGTATAAAAATTTATGATTAAAAGTAATTCTAATTACATTTCGTACACAATAGTAATAATTTTAGAAATATAAAAATATATATGACAAAAACTAACACTAACAGTTGGCAATTAAACTCTATCATCTTACAATATTAAGATAACACCATCTTTACCTACAGTGAGTCCCAGAAGTAATGTCTAAATTCATTTAAAATTCAGCGGTAAGTTTTTTGAAAAAACGCTCGTACCCGTCGATTTTTATTTTTTAATGTGTTTTTTTTGTGGTAATTTCATGTATACAGGGTAGCTCAAAAATAAGTTACGACCATCAACTTCATTTTTTCAAATGAAAACATATATTTTTTATTTCATTTTTGAATTTTGCATTGAATTCTAAGCATGTTTCATGTACCATGTCCTATACATAAACTCAACAGTTATTGAAAAAATTAGGATTGAACATATCTATAAGTAAGACCTGTTTATTAAAAAAAAACACAACAAAATCAAATTAAATGTTGAAAATGTGCGCCATTTACGGCTTGACAATATCCAAGACGATCAATAAACTCTCTTTGCACGTTTCCAACCATTTCCGGAGTTATGACACGCACTTCTCTTCGGATCCTCTCTTTCAACTCCTGCATATTGTTTGGCCTGTTAACAAATACTTTTGATTTGAGGTAACCCCACAAAAAAAAAGTCCAGCGGAGTTAGGTTGGTAGGTTAGCAGGCCATTCGATAGGACCTCTCCTTCCTATCCACCGATTGGGAAAGGTTTCATCCAAAAGTGTGCGCACAGTGGCAGCATAGTGCGGAGGAGCACCATCTTGTTGGAATTTCTTCGTCAGGGGAGTCTGGATCCAATGGATTCGGAAATAAAGCCACTAATGCTGGAATTATTTCAAGTTGGAGAAATTCGAGATATACTTGTCCAGTTAAAGACTGTTTAAAGAAAAATGGACCAATTACTCTTTCGCGTACGATTCCACACCAAACATTAATTTTTTTAGGGTACTGGCTGTGAACCTTTATCATCCAATGCAGATTTTCTGTTGCCCAATATCGACAATTTTGTCTGTTCACATTACCATTCAAATAGAACGTAGCTTCATCCGAAAAAATAATATTTTTTACTAAATTATTATCTAGATTGCACATATTTTGCATGCGTTCGCAAAACTCATTTCGCCTATCGAAATCATCTTCAAATAACTCATGCACTGGAATAACTTTGTATGGGTGATATTTGTGCTTTTGAACTACTCGATGAACAACAGATTTCGGCATGTGTAAATCGGCCCCAATGTGCGACAGGGGAGTACATGGATTTTCTTCCAAGGAAAACAAAACGTCAAGTTGTTCATTTTCATCTCGAGTAGGACGACCAGATTTAGGAAAATCTCTAACATGACTAAATTCTCTAAACTTAGCCTCTATTCTACTCACCATCTTTTGACATATGGGAGGACGATCAGGATGGATTTCATTAAATAATTGGGCTGTTTCTATTTGAGTACGTGTTTTATCACTAAACCCAACCATGCATAGAATTTCAATTTTTTACCGTTCCGTTAACTTCACCATTATTGTGAAAACCGCAACTTTGAAACTATACGCTTGACAATAATTATACTTATTTGAAATAAAATTGTCATACAGTTTCTATGGAAATAAACGGTGACAGTGACAAACAGTACACTCTTACTTATTAGGGAGCCCAAAATGCCATATTGCCAAAAGATTTGATAGATCGTTGGATTCCCTAAATGATATGTTCAATCCTAATTTTTTCAATAACTGTTGAGTTTATGTATACGACATGGTACATGAAACATGCTTAGAATTCAATGCAAAATTCAAAAATGAAATAAAAAATATATGTTTCCATTTGAAAAAATGAAGTTGATGGTCGTAACTTATTTTTGAGCTACCCTGTATACATGAAATTACCACAAAAAAAACACATTAAAAAATAAAAATCGACGGGTACGAGCGTTTTTTCAAAAAACTTACCGCTGAATTTTAAATGAATTTAGACATTACTTCTGGGACTCACTGTATATCTATGTGACTATTTATTTATATTGATGTAGCAAGAAGTATTCATATTTAGATTTAAAAGAAAGTAAACTTAGATTATCAAACTTGTTAACTATGTCAGTGTTAAATATTGTAGGTGCGAGATAAGAAAAACTGCGTTGAAATAGGGCAGTTCGGTGTATAGGTAAGTTTAAGAGATTATTATGACGTGTTGCCCGATTATGCGTAGAGTATCGGAAATGAAGATTCTGTCGCAGGTATTGGGGTATTCCACTTGCAAGTAGCCGATGCATAAAACAAGCAAAATGCAATTTAGTTCGGCCAGTTTATAGCTGACATGTTCCCCTGCTCGCAGTCCATAGATAAAACTAACACAGGAATTATGTATTTGCTGTAATCTATTCTTGCATGAAAGAACAAGGGTGTCACATAGTTTTTTTTTAAGTAGGGTCTCAAGATATTTTTACTTTTGTATAGGTTTTTGAGAGAGAGAAATGACTGCTGAATTACTTTACTCACCTGACTTCTGAAGCTAAGCTTCGTATCAAATATAACACCCAGGTTTTTATATTCTTTCACAACAGGTATTACTTTTATATTCTTTCACAACAGGTATTACACTTCCATCCACATTCAAAATGCAATCAAAAATTTAAAAGAAAATTCTTCTTCTCTTCTTTTTTTCTTTCTTCCCTTGTCTTCGTCCTGGTCCGTGTATTGTCCTCCCTTGTCGTCATGTCCTGTCGACCCTCTGGCTGGCCGCGCTGTTCCGGCAGGCTTCCGGCGTGGCGGGGGGGGGACAGCTACCGGATCCCGTGGTGGATGGCTGCCCTCGGGGATCCTCCCGTCTCCGGTTGCTCGCTGTCCAGCCGGGGTCGGCGTCTCCTCGCCTCCTAGTCGGCATTGTACATGAAAAAAAAAACACAAATACAAGGATTAGACACTACCAACACAGGACAAACACTTAGGACATTACACTATTTACATTACAAAAAAGAAAAGTCAGTTTGCCCCCTACATTGGGCAATTTTAGCCATCGCTTAACCATGGCCGAACCATTTCCCCCCGAACAATGCGCTCTTTACCAGTCTAAACTTTTTCTTTAAAATTTTACCTCATTATTTCCTCTTGTTTTTCCCCCCTCCCTTTCCAGGAATTTTTTTTCTTTACTTCCAAACAAATATTACATATTAGACGCGACACGACAGTTGAAAATTGACCATACGTAACATGTTGATCCGACATGCTCTCTAGCCAAAACCCAACTGTTTCAGTGCTTCGTGCAGCTGCTCACGATCCCTGATATTTTTCTACCTTTCGAAACATCACATATTTAATTTTCCTTTTTATCTTGACTACCTTATATTTCTTTACTTATTGGGGGAAAACAACAAAAAAAACTTTATTTACTACTGCCTGTTCATAGTGGTATACTAAAAATAACTTAAAATTACTATAATGCATTGTTCTAATTAATCAGAAAAATTATATGGTTCGTAATATGGGGCTAATCTGCTGAGGTGCACTGTTTCTTGTTTTGCTCTTGCACCTTCTCCTCTTTGTATTACATAATTGACGGGTGATACTTTTCTTACTATAACAAAAATGGACCATGATATTTACATTGTAACTTGTCACTTTTCCCTTTTTTCTTATATACACCCTCAATTTGACTTTATCTCCTGTTTCATACGTCACCTTGTTGTGTTTATCGTCATATCTAATTTTGTCTTTTATCTGTTTCTGTGCAATATTTCTTTTTGCTTGCTCCCTGTGTGCTGCTATATCTGAATGAAATGAGGTTAGGATTTCTTCCGAAAACTAAATAAAATGGCGAAAACTGCGTGGTGCCTTGTTTACTGGTATTATATGCGAACGTGACTAGCGGAAAGTATTTGTCCCAGTCGTCCTGTGCTGTTGATACATATAAACTGAGCATCTGCTAGCGTTCGATTGAAACGTTCTGTTAACCCATTTGTTTGCGGATGATACGAAGTTGTGTATATGTTTTCTGCTTCCATATTTTGTACCATTTGTCTCACCATTTCTGATCTGAAGACCTGACCTCTATCGCTAACACCGTGTATACTTACGACATAGTCTACTAAAAATGCTGCTATTTCTTCTGCTTTTGTACCCGGCACATCCACCAAATTGTCACGAGGGCACCGGGTTCCTTGATTAAAAGGCGGTCATCAAACTTAATTAACTATTTATTGACACAATAATTCATAAATCACAGTTATACACAATAATTACCTTTTGATACGCTGGCTTCCCTTATCTATGGGCTGGAAAGTGTCACCGCGGTGTTTGCTGGCGGTTCCCGGCGTTAGGCGACGTACTGGCTTGGCTGCGAGATCTTAGCTCCCCGTGATCCGCGGTGCCGCTCCCCAGCGGTCGTCGCGCTGGGTTCCCCACTCTCGCCCAGCCATTGGCGTTATAGAGCGGGGGGAACCCAGGCGTCGTCCACTGGGAAACGCAAAAAACTACCCTTCGTGACAATATTATTACAAGAGTTTTTTCTAAATAACTTTTAATTTGCTTATGAGAAAATAATAAACTTGAAATAAGTCTAATATAATTTTGATGTAAAATTCTTAGGGGAGCCAATATTTGAGCTTAGCAAAATTTGCATGGAATTGCCCATAGCCTAATAATTGTTTTTCTTTAATAGATTTCAGGAATTGGCATAATAATTGCAGGAGCCCTAGTTCTTTCTGATGTCGGCGAGTTCCGACATTTCATGGAAGGACGCGTCCTCGCTCCGCCTGTCGTCCTGATTGTGGCGGGATGCATTGTGTTTCTTGTCGCTTCTCTGGGATGCTACGGAGCGATAAGGGAGTCGTACAGAATGCTTATGGCGGTAAGTACATTTTATAAAGGTCTACCATGGCTTTTATTCGCGACATGCATTTATACCAATTTTAATTAAAAATACGATTTAGTGAAAATACGCGTTAAATTGTGTATATCCGACGTGTCCTTAAAGGGCTCGTTGACGTTAATCAGCTGTTGACCGTTACCAACGTAAAATTGCGCGACAATAGTGTAATAGTGAGGGTAACTTTTAAAAGTCACAAACTCAAGTTGGTAACACTGAGATTAGGGATGTCAATTCCAGGATCCCGGAAGGAAAAACCTATCTCGACGATACCAGGATGAGACCTGTTAATCCCGGGATAAATACCGAGGCTGGTGCACTTTAGAACCCTCGGAATATCACAATTTTTGAAAGTGCAATAGAAAGACCTGTTTATATAGAACACATTAAAGGCAAAAAATGTATGAACGAGAATGTTTTTTCTAAAAAAAAAAAGGAAAAGAAGTTCGTCTTTGACAACTATTTTTTGCGAAAGCTCCCCGTTGCGTTAGTCATTTATAACAATGTTGCCACACTTGGTATAAAATATAAATTGTTGGAAATTCATAAAG
This sequence comes from Polydrusus pterygomalis, assembly GCA_963969555.1. Classification (NCBI taxonomy): domain Eukaryota; kingdom Metazoa; phylum Arthropoda; class Insecta; order Coleoptera; family Curculionidae; genus Polydrusus; species Polydrusus pterygomalis. The sequence continues at coordinate 110,492,819 of OZ018377.1, read as the reverse complement.
GATTTGACATTTTCTGGGCCAATTCAGTTAAAAAAATGTTGGTTAATAAACATTAAATTTTAAAAAATGCTTTGGTAACAATGAACAAACGGGTTGCCAATACACCTTTTAGGACCGATTGGAGTGTACGGTAAATCCCTTTTAATATATAAATTGAGAATGCATTTGAAAACGTTGCTTCTTTAATAGGACTACCGGCAAGCTGTTGAAAACAGTTTCGATATTTTGTGGTTAAAAGAAAGCAGTTTTGATATGATAAATTAATACCAAGGTCGTAATTTTTTATTATCATTAAAAACGACTTTTTTAATAATTAGCCCTTTTTTACTAATTTTTGTTTTGCATATTATACTTTACTAATTCTTATGTGAAATTACTTAAAATTAAATACTCTTTCAGTTTTTCTTTCAAAATTTGTGAAATTCCTAGGGTCCTAGAGTGCACCATCACCAAATACCGATTTTTTATGCATATATTAATTTACTTCATTTCGCTATTTCAAAAGTAATAAATAAAGAAAATTTTAAACTTAAAACTTATTTGTTGGTATCAAAAAAATTACCTTATCGGACTTCCATTGTCGTTATTTTGTTACTTAACAAAACGTTTCGGTTTGTTAGTATCTCTAACCCTTTTTAAGTGTAAACTAAATTATAAATAGGCTATTTACTGTCCTAAATACTATCCATGTGCAATGAAGCTTGATGACTTCGCCTACGTGCTTATTGGAGTGTGAACTTTAAGCTGTTGGTTTTGGACAAGAAGAGGTTTCCAGATATTGGGGATATCTATACTTGGTTTACTAAATATATGTGTAATTTGATTCATAAAAGCTGCTTCTTTGAATTTTCGTTTTCTTCAGTGCTGTTCCGTGTCCAAAACCTTGGCTTCTGACCACTGTATATTATGTTGGTTGGTCCATACATGTTCCGCTATACCTGATCTCGAAGTTTCACCTCTTTGAGTATGTTTCAGATGTTCTTTAACTCGTACGGGAAGAGGTCTTTTTGTTTCTCCAATGTACGATTCGCCACACTCGCAAGTGATTTGATAGATACATTTTTTTGTGTTTTCATTACCGGGGCTTTTAATTTTGTAAGAAAGCTTCTAAGCGTATTTCCGGATTTGAAGGCTGTTATGATATTATAGTTTTTGGTTATTCTTCTCATCTTTTCAGAAATCCCCTTAACATAAGGTAGCTATTGTAAGAAATGCTTGCTCCTCTTTCGTTTCTTATTAGTTTTTACTTTGCGATTTTTAACTTTTGAAATGGTTTGAAATTTCAATATTTAGGTCTTCCGGATTGTTGCAAACGTTAGATGCTCTGTGATAAAGAGTTTGAATTATGCCTTGTTTTATGGAGTTTGAATGATTCGATCCGTGATTTAGATGTGAGTAGTTTCCTGAAGTTTTTATTAGTATTAATTTGTTGGTAAAACACTTCTTTATGTTCGTTTGGAATTTTTTTTTAGTTAATTAGCGGGGTTTTACGTTAATACAATAAAAGTGTTTGAATGTTATCTGATTTTCTCCGTACATCTAATCCCGGGATTGGCCGTACAAATCTCGAAAATCCCGGGACTAAGAAAACCTTTTGCCTTTTGGGATTGACATCCCTATAACTGAGAAATAATGCGTATTCACGTTTACACGAGGGTTAAATCCTCTATTAAATCGGATACTACACATATTTAATGCCTTTTTAATTAACCCAAATTATGCTATTTAAAACGTTTTAAGCGTGTTTATATACGCATTTTAATAAAATGCTCATTCCGCTAATGCGCATTAAACCGCTCGTCCGATCGAGTAAACTAGGTAATTTACTCGAAACCCTCTAAACTCATTAAATTTATTTTAAAATATATTTGTTTATTAAGAGATAATAAAGTAATTTTTGTATACAGTGAGGACCTAAAGTCCGTCCCCCCTCTAACTTCTAAACCGTTCGGTATATTTTAATGACATTTTGAACGATAAAATTTGAGCAAGTCTTGCACTTTTTGACATACCAATGACAGCTTTAAATGTTAAGATGACAGCTGGGTCCGCTTTTTTTTTAAATGGAACACCCTGTATATTTTTACATTTTTAAATTCCACATAAAATTATAATTATTTTTTATTAAATGCATTATTAGTCTATACTTCATAGTTTCCGAGATATTGACTCTCGAAAAGTGACATTTTTAAACTTTGACAGCTTATAACCTTCTAACAGTACGTCTTAGAGCAAAACGGCTTACATGTCCCTATCTTCAATTTTTATTATCTTCCCAAAAAAATCAACTTCCAGTTAAACCGGAACAACTATATTTCCTGCTTTCGAGTTACATCCATACAACTTTAACAATTAAATTTTACATAGTACATAGCATTGGACCAAAAATAGTAAAATTGTATTTTTCCCAAGATTAAAGAACTGAAATAAGTGACTTTAAGGTATTCATAGCCCTCTAGATAAAACAATAAATTTGGAAAAAAAATATTTTCTTGGTGACAAAAAGTGACAAGTGACACATCGTTGTATTTAGAATGTCATATGGAGCCAAAAAAAGTAAAAATATACCAGGTGTCTCATTTAAAAATCGAAAGTTGATGTCACTTCCGGTTAAACCGGAAGTTCCATAATTTTGAGTCACCTGTCAAAAAATGCAGTTTTATGTCGTATACAAGTCCCCCAAATTTTATTTCATTATCTTGAAAAATAAAAAAGTTAGAGGAGCGATGAGCCACCTCCCGTGGACACCCGGTATACGATTTACTTTAATTTAAAAATATTGAAAGACCTATCCTTAAACCCTGTTTCTCATGTAGCAGGTTTCCGATTACCCTATCGTTTTCAAAATATAAGTACTTGTGGTAGTATCAAGTTTAAAAAATATTTTCTCCCAAAGAAAGGCCTGAATTAAAAATAGGTTACAAGACCAACAACGTTTAAACCTTTAGCTGTCCAGTGATACCAATTTATACCTGTTTAATTAAATTTTACTGGTGATATTTGGTGACATTAGTGACTATTTTTGAAATATTTATCTTGGCTATTGTTAATATTATACAAGTCAAATACAGTGAGGACCTAAAGTCCGTCCCCCCCCCCCTCTAACTTCTAAACCGTTCGGTATATTTTAAAGAAATTTTGAACGATAATATTTGAGCAAGTCTTGCACTTTTTGACATACCAATGACAGCTTTAAATGTCAAGATGACAGCTGGGTCCGCTTTTGAAATATTTTTTTAAATGGAACACCCTGTATATTTTTACATTTTTAAATTCCACATAAAATTATAACTATTTTTTATTAACTGCATTATTAGTCTATACTTCATAGTTTCCGAGATATTGACTCTCGAAAAGTGACATTTTTGAACTTTGACAGCTTATAACCTTCTAACAGCACGTCTTAGAGCAAAACGGCTTACATGTCCCTATCTTCAATTTTTATTATCTTCCCAAAAAAATCAACTTCCGGTTAAACCGGATGTAACTCGAAAGCAGGAAATATAGTTGTTCCGGTTTAACTGGAAGTTGATTTTTTTGGGAAGATAATAAAAATTGAAGATAGGGACATGTAAGCCGTTTTGCTCTAAGACGTACTGTTAGAAGGTTATAAGCTGTCAAAGTTCAAAAATGTCACTTTTCGAGTCAATATCTCGGAAACTATGAAGTATAGACTAATAATGCATTTAATAAAAAATAGTTATAATTTTATGTGGAATTTAAAAATGTAAAAATATACAGGGTGTTCCATTTAAAAAAATATTTCAAAAGCGGACCCAGCTGTCATCTTGACATTTAAAGCTGTCATTGGTATGTCAAAAAGTGCAAGACTTGCTCAAATATTATCGTTCAAAATTTCTTTAAAATATACCGAACGGTTTAGAAGTTAGAGGGGGGGGGGACGGACTTTAGGTCCTCACTGTATTTGACTTGTATAATATTAACAATAGCCAAGATAAATATTTCAAAAATAGTCACTAATGTCACCAAATATCACCAGTAAAATTTAATTAAACAGGTATAAATTGGTATCACTGGACAGCTAAAGGTTTAAACGTTGTTGGTCTTGTAACTTATTTTTAATTCAGGCCTTTCTTTGGGAGAAAATATTTTTTAAACTTGATACTACCACAAGTACTTATATTTTGAAAACGATAGGGTAATCGGAAACCTGCTACATGAGAAACAGGGTTTAAGGATAGGTCTTTCAATATTTTTAAATTAAAGTAAATCGTATACCGGGTGTCCACGGGAGGTGGCTCATCGCTCCTCTAACTTTTTTATTTTTCAAGATAATGAAATAAAATTTGGGGGATTTGTATACGACATAAAACTGCATTTTTTGACAGGTGACTCAAAATTATGGAACTTCCGGTTTAACCGGAAGTGACATCAACTTTCGATTTTTAAATGAGACACCTGGTATATTTTTACTTTTTTTGGCTCCATATGACATTCTAAATACAACGATGTGTCACTTGTCACTTTTTGTCACCAAGAAAATATTTTTTTTCCAAATTTATTGTTTTATCTAGAGGGCTATGAATACCTTAAAGTCACTTATTTCAGTTCTTTAATCTTGGGAAAAATACAATTTTACTATTTTTGGTCCAATGCTATGTACTATGTAAAATTTAATTGTTAAAGTTGTATAACTCATTTTTTTTAAATGGCAACATGGTGGCTTGTCGGGTTAAGAAAAAATATTATTTTATTACGATTATTTTGATACCATACACTATTAGGTTTTAGAAAAGCTGCCATTAAAAAATGCCAACGGCTTCTGCTAAAGTAAATTAGTTTGTTGTTTAAAAAACATGGAAAATAATAGTTATTCAAGGAGTAAAAAAGTTGATATGTTATTATTGTCAGGCTCATTTCGCATTTTCGGAATCAGTTTTGGGTACCTAATAGTGCCGGGTTGGATGACGCCAATTAAAATATCTTTGTGCGTAAAGTCGTGCAGCATCGGTTGAATTATTTCTACATTCTCCAAACACTAATAACATATCAACTTTTTCACTCCTTGTAAAACTATTATTTTCCATGCTTTTTAAACAACAAACTAATTTACTTTGGCAGAAGCTGTCGGCATGTCAATTTTCTTCAAGGCATGATTTAGTTGTATCAGTTTTGCTGGTCACAGGCTACTTGATGCATTTAAATCTAAATTTATTCTCAAAAGATGCTTCATTTTAGGAAAGTTCTAAGTTAACTTTTTAAAGTTTTTTAATGGCAGCTTTTCTAAAACCTAATAGTGTATGTGTGTGGTATCAAAATAATCGTAACAAAGTAATATTTTTTCTTAACCCGACGAGCTACCATGTTGCCATTTAAAAAAAATGAGTTATACAACTTTAAAAATTAAATTTTACATAGTACATAGCATTGGACCAAAAATAGTAAAATTGTATTTTTCCCAATATTAAAGAACTGAATAAGTGATTTTAAGGTATTCATAGCCATCTAGATAAAACAATAAATTTGAAAAAAAAATATTTTCTTGGTGACAAAAAGTGACAAGTGACACATCGTTGTATTTAGAATGTCATATGGAGCCAAAAAAAGTAAAAATATACCAGGAGTCCCATTTAAAAATCGAAAGTTTATGTCACTTCCTATTAAACCGGAAGTTCCATAATGTTGAGTCACCTGTCAAAAAATGCAGTTTTATATCGTATACAAAGCCCCCGAATTTTATTTCATTATCTTGAAAAATAAAAAAGTTAGAGCCACCTTCCGTGGACACCCGATGTGCGGTTTCTGAGCAATTCGGTGACAACGAAAGGCAAACATTCGGTTTACTCTTACGTCTAGTGATGCATTTGTCATCTCGTTAATTGATCAGTTCAGTTCAGATCAGGTTTTTAATAATAATTAACTAACAAGCAACTTTGACGGTGACATACCTAAGTAACATTGGCAGGAATTATTGATTATTGCTAATCCGGGATTTTGATTGTGAGTAAATAATGCTTGCCAATGTCACTTATGTCACTGTCAAAGTTGCTGGTTTAGTTAGTTATTAATAAAAACCTTTGTGCAACCCGTCATTTATTACTTTGTTTTCACTTTATTATATTAAATTAATTCTACAGTGAGGACCTAAAGTCCGTCCCCCCCCTCTAACTTCTAAACCGTTCGGTATATTTTAATGAAATTTTGAACGATAATATTTGAGCAAGTCTTGCACTTTTTGACATACCAATGACAGCTTTAAATGTCAATATGACAGCTGGGTCCGCTTTTGGAATATTTTTTAAATGGAACACCCTGTATATTTTTACATTCTTAAATTCCACATAAAATTATAATTATTTTTTATTAAATGCATTATTAGTCTATACTTCATTGTTTCCGAGATATTGACTCTCGAAAAGTGACATTTTTGAAATTTGACAGCTTATAACCTTCTAACAGTACGTCTTAGAGCAAAACGGCTTACATGTCCCTATCTTCAATTTTTATTATCTTCCCAAAAAAATCAACTTCCAGTTAAACCGGAACAACTATATTTCCTGCTTTCGAGTTACAGCCGGCCATACACGCTGTGATTTACGTGAGAGGTGAACCTCCACAGGTTTACCTATCAGGTATACCTGCACCACACAGTTAAGTTTTCAGTGACACAATGGCTCCAACACAGGAGGATGCAATTGCGGTGGTCGGTTTGTTTACTACTTAATAAAATAAATCGTGAAAAAAAATATATATAGTCAGTTTTAGAAAACATTAATAACAGCAAAACATGCAGAAATCCAATACATATAGAAAAAATTGTACCAAAATATTATTCTACCAGAAATTTAAATTAAATATTGTTGGTAAATTTATTTAAATAATTGTATTACGGTGGCTAGGTCAATTTGTATTTCAATATATATAAATTTAACAAAGTAAAATAAATGCACTGAATTAAACTGAGCCGTCCCGCGTACACCCGTCACGCGTAACGCTCGGCTGTGTTACGCTCGAATTCGACTCCTATATTCAATCCGATCTGACCCGAATTAACGTTATATGAAAGATCATGCCGCATCAGGCGCATTCAGTATCGACGTGGAAACAGTGTGCGTTGTTTGTGTGTTTAAGATCACAAGATAGACACTTGTTGCGTCTCAGGTATGTTCTGGCATTTTTTTCAAGGGTTGTTCAATTTTAGGAAATAGGTATATTTATTCGATATTATTAATTTCACCTTGTTGAAGTTTTCACTTCTGTCGTGTGGTCTTAAGCACACACAATTTTTTTTTAAGTAGATATTCGCTCAATATTTTGCTCAAGCGACTGTCCAAATCACTGTATTTCTTAGAACGTTTCGGTGTAGAGATGTGTAGATCACATCGCTGCTGCACAATGTCAGAGTAATGCATTTCTTCTGTTTGTACTTTGAGGAGTTCAAATATATTAGGGTTACACTTGTCAATGCGTCTATTCAGTCTATTATGCCAGCCTTCGACGGAGTTTGTAGTTCGTCGTCGCTCATTGTAGTAGGTATATCCATAACAACTCCTTTTCCAGCCATTGCTCGACAAAATAATCCTTGAATTTAACAACGGCTTCCTTGTTTGGTGCATGTGTAGCCAAGTGTGGCCGATATGATCTCCTGATAGGTACACATGCGTATGTGATCTCGAACTTCTTTATTTTCTTTGTATTGTGGGACAAGTCCAAGTTCTTGAACTTTTCTCCAGATGGTTTGCTTGAAATAGAAATTGCATCCTTTGATGACAACTTCGGGGAAAGCATTTCTTAATGCATCTATTGCGGCACGCTCAGAGTCAATGTATCCCTTTTTTGGAAGAAAATTAGGTACCTTATCTTGCAGTAACGTAAAAAGCCTCTGCGGTTCGGCAATAGCGCGTAAACAGCAGGAATGATACGTGTTGTATCTGGAGCCAAGCCCGTAGCCAGAAAATAATTTCGGGGGGGGTTTGTTCCAGTGGCGGATTTAGGATTTGTCCTAGGGAGGGGGCGTGAACGCTTTTTTGCGCTACAGGCGAAATTTTTTTTGGGTGCCACGCCCTTTTTTGGGTAAAATAACCGTAAAGCTGCGGCTGCGGCAATATGCCAGACTTTAAAATACTCTTTTAATTTAAAAGAAAGTCGAAATTTGAAAGGTCGGTCGACAAAATAAACAATAAACTATTTATTTTACTAATTAACATGTCTCTTATATTAAGTCATAATTATATCTAAGTATAATAATTATAATAAATTATATTATGTAATAATAAGATCAAAAACAAAATAAGAATGAAAACGAAAAATAAACAATAAGAACAAAAAAAGTATCTGAAGTACCTAACTACTTACTTTGTACTAAATTACAAAATCAAGGTTCCTGTTCTTTGAAGAGAAAATATTTATGATTTTGTTTACATCTACGTTTATATCACGGTGGACATATAGGAAAGCCAGACCATTAAGGCGAACTGCAGCCATTGTAGCCAGTAAATAAGATTAACTATTATGTTGTGTAACAACAAAGTGAGACGGGCGCACTGTATATAACTGCAGTCTCATTAATACTTATTAAAAGTCTAAAATAAATATATTTTTTTTATTTCAGGGGGGATCAATCCCCCTTGATCCAACCCCCCCCCCCCCCCCCCTGGCTACGGCCTTGTCTGGAGCACTACCCAAGTCTACGTGTATGGTGTAGAGTTGATCGAAAAAGGGGCAACAACTTTGTCGTCCATGTCCACGTCCATGAAGAATTCTGATGAGTATATAAGCAAGTGTCCTCCATTGCTCGCAAAAATTAGTATTCTGTCTTCTTGGCCATCGTCTACTAATAAATAAGATTTCATTATTTCATACATCTTCTTGTTTTTTTGACAGAATATCTATGCATAGTAGTATGCTGTAGAATCGATCTTTAACGCAGAAAAAGTTGAGCCAGCGTCTTTTGCAACTATCATTTCTTGCCTGAAGATCTGTGGTATTGGAACTAGTTATTCTTGAGCGCGTTTCTTGATCTTTTGCAAGCCTAAGTCAACTTCAGTTTTCGCGATGTCAGGAACACATGTGTGGCTTGATTTTGTTTGGATGTATTTGTAATCCTTGCAGGTTGTCAACGTGCCAGGGTATGGTCACAGTATATTGTTGGTATATATACGTTTCCTTGAATAACGATGTCCTGAATGCAAAATGGCTGGTTTCCCTCTTTTCGTTTCAATAACTTGAATATTCATGCGATGAAAATTATCGGTGTCTCAGTAACACTTGATATGATCAGATGAGAGCTTTCACAATAATGTTAGAAACAAATTCAATACCCCATACCGATTAATACATCCTTTGATGACATGATTGAATGAACTTTTTGTTCCCTAATTACTGAAGTAACTGCAAGTACCTGTAAATTCCAGTAACGAAATTAGACATTTCGGTTTTTTGCTTTTGATCATTATTTATTATAGAAATCAAATTTTGTAGGTAAAAAATGTGGGTATTTAGCAGCTTTTTGGAAAGAACGAAATATTAATTCAAAGAACAGAATGGCCAATACGTTATTAGTAATAAAACAAAGGGATATTTTGCAGTCTCATGCAAAAATTTCACTCTAACCCAGAAAAATAGGTTTACGCACGCAAAAATTTAGCGCATTTAGCTGTTCTACAATAAATGCGTAGTTTTTCACAACGAACAGTCACAGAAATACCCCTGCAGTTCGTAGATATGGCGGATGCGCTAGGCAATATATAACTACAAGCTTAGAAGAATACAAGATTAATAATTGTAATTGAGTGGCGGCATAGACCTAATGCTATTAGCTCTATGGTGTCAGGTAAGGGGATAATGCCCCCTCCCCCCATTTATAAGCAAAACAATACCTAAATCCTTACTTCAATTTAAAAATACTGAAATACCTATCCTTAAACTCTCATGTACTCATGTAGAAAATTATCCGATTAGTCTTTTTTTAAAATATATTATAACCTGTGTTAGTATAAATTATAGGCCAACTTTAAAAATTATGTTCCCAAATAAAGGCCTAAATTAATAATATGTCGTAAGACAAACAACGTTTTGACAACCGTTATTAGCTATCCAGTGAAACCAAATTTATACCTGTTAAGTAATTCTTTAAAGGAATTAAATTTATTGATGAATATTACAATAAAAATTAGTTGTATTGCGCCCCCTGAAGAAAATCCTGGATCCGCGCCTTCCGTGCCGGGAACACAATATTATCCCTATTTTAAAGCTCTGCAACAGTGCAACAGACCGTTCAGTATATGTAGAAGAAGGAACGCCACAATAATAATTTTATGTTTCTTTTTTTAACTTGTGGTATAAAAAATAAATGGATCTTTCGTGGCATGCTTCAAAGCACTTAGTGATTATAATAGCCAATTATAAAACTAACCACTAAAATGCAAAATAAATATTTTACAATTATTGTAAATACTATATTTCTTTGTTTACTTCTAAGGTAACATAAATAATAGATAAATAAACACTGTGTATAGTAAATAGTAGGATTAACCTTGTCCTACTTTTTACAAATTCCATTGAAGCTAAATATTTCACTGAAAATTCGTTTGTAGAACCAAATCGTGATCTAATAATACAAAGACAGAACTAAACGAAATGGGTTTTTTAAGGCTATTTAGATCAACTCGATAAAAAGGAATGGAAGGAAATTGGTGGCTTTTTTACAATATACGATTTCCTGTAAAAATTAAAACGTAAAAACATAAATTATTACTTATTACTAAGGAAGAAAAAGATGTTAAACTATTTAAAAGCATTCGTGCGAAGTGAACTTGCTAGAATAAACAGTAGTAATAAAAAGTCATCAAATGTGATGGCAATCCTAAAAGGACTAAAGTAGTATCATTCTTTACTAATTAAGTTATATTAGGCACTTTTCTTTTGCTCCTCTGCCGTGATTGCTCAGCTAAGTTGTTAGAGGAACGCTTTGCAAAAAACTTCGTATTGTGGTATGGGAAATATAGAGGGGCATACTTACCCGCGACAAGAGGAGAGGAAAAAAATCTAAAAGAATATACAATATGTTACAGCCAATTTTCCACAGGGGGGTTGTTAAATAATTTTTTCAAAATTTTCTTTTTATATCTTTTTCTAAAAAACTTATTTTCTTATTCGATCAAGAAAAGAACGAAGAAACATCCATTTCGATCCCAGTAATCGTTATTTCTCGCAAATAACCTTCGGGAGATCGTGAAAAAATAACTCTGTCTCAGTCACACTAGTAACACCTTCGCCATTTCGTTTTGTGATCAATATTTCGTTACTTCTTCCTTTTATCGAAAAGTCGGCCAAATACCCATCTTTGAAGCACAATCATATACAGTGTTTAACGTTGAAAAACGTTGGATTTATAAATGAATGAAAACAGAAAAAGAAATATGCGCAAATTTGTCAACATTTCCTTTTATTAAATAAAAAAGAAGAAGAAAATATTGTGGCATAGCGGACAAGTGTGTAACTATGTTTTATATTGGAACTAGCGTGTATCCGGCATGCGTTGCAACCCGCTGGTATAAATACAAACCCGAACAAACCCGATATATTAGTACCCGGCATGCCACTTTCTAAAATTGCACCCGTGCGAAGCCGAGGCGGGTCGCCAATTATACATAAAAACGTTTCTCTTGAATCACTCTATCTATTAAAAAAAACCGCTTCAAAATCCGTTGCGTAGTTTTAAAGATTTAAGCATATATAGCTGGTAGGGACGGACAGACAGCGACAGCGACTTTGTTTTATACTATGTTAAGATACACAGGGATCCAAGTTCAATGGATACCCAGCCATAACCCAAGCAATTCCAAGAACGACGGAAAAATGTACTAAAAGCCTCCTTGCAGAATCAAGGCGGCCATCAATACACCGTAACGCCATCCCACGGAATCAACTCCAATATAAAAGATAGTTACACTGGTAATAACGAAAGGTAGACAACTAAATAAACCACGAAGTGCAACACAATCCAGTATAGGGAACGCTATTTGCGTTTTCACCGAAAACATCTGCCATTTTGCAGACCAGAAAACAGATCAACGCTGGCACCCACCAGAATGCGCGCAATCCGTTTAAGTTGTAAGCCATAAAAATGTTTAGAAGATAATATAGTGTCCGCGAAAATAATTAAATGAAAAGGAAGAAGAAAATATTGTGGCATATCGGACAAGTGTGTAACTATGTTTTATATTGGAATACACAGGGATCCAAGTTCAATGGATACCCTGGGGCGGGTAGACCACGACGGCCGTTTTGTCCTTGTTAGGACTCGATGGGCAGCCATAACCCAAGCAATTCCAAGAACGACGGAAAAATGTACTAAAAGCCTCCTTGCAGAATCAAGGATTTTAGTACATTTTTCCGTCGTTCTTGAAATTGCTTGGGTTATGGCTGCCCGTCGAGTCCTAACAAGGACGAAACGGCCGTCGTGGTCTACCCGCCCCAGGGTATCCATTGAACTTGGATCCCTGTGTATTCCAATATAAAATATAGTTACACACTTGTCCGATATGCCACAATATTTCCTTCTTCTTTTTCATTTAATTATTTTCGCGGACACTATATCATCTTCTAAACATTTCCTTTTATGTTTTTATTAATTTATCAATTAATTTTTTTTAAACTTAAAGCTGTAGGTAATTGCTACCCAAGGACGAGTAATTAACCGCTTAAATGGAGAAAACGAAGAAGAACCAAAATATTGATAAGAAAATGAAATCTTGGTCACTAGTGTCTGCTCTTAAGCAAATTGATAACTAAAAGATCAATATATAATTTGTCATTATGGGGCCCCTGCCCTAAAGGACTAGATCTATATAATATTACTCATTATTTGCTATTACTCATTAGAAACAATTCAATAAAATTTGTATAGCTCCTTTTAACTTTATAGTCATTTAAATATGGTTTTATATTGTTTTCCTTGGTCAAGTAAAGTCTATAAATAATATGGATTTTAGCATAATGAGGTATATACACCTATTTGTAAGTTACTATAACAACATTCATTCATCTAAGAAGTATTTTCTGAGTCATGCGTTTTAATGACACAGTAATGTTTTTTATTTAGTAAAATATAATATAATAATTAATATAAGACATAAACATTTATTGAACAGAAAAATGCAATACTTTCCAGGGCCCAGATGAGAAAAAAAAATATACCTACTATACCGGGTGTCCACGGAAGGTGGCTCGCCCCTCTAACTTTTTTGTTTTTAAAGATAATAAAATAAAATTCGGGGGATTTGTATACGACATAAAACTGCATTATATACAGGTGACTCAACATTATGGAACTTTCGGTTTAACCGGAAGTGACATAAACTTTCGATTTTTAAATGGGACACCTGGTATATTTTTCCTTTTTTTGACTCTATATGACATTCTAAATACAACGATGTGTCACTTGTCACTTTTTGTCACCAAGAAAATATTTTTTTTCCAAATTTATTGTTTTATCTAGAGGGCTATGAAGACCTTAAAATCACTTATTTCAGTTCTCTAATCTTGGGAAAAACACAATTTTACTATTTTTGGTCGAATGCTATGTGCTATGTAAAATTTAATCTTTAAAGTTGTATAACTAATTTTTTTTAAATGGCAATATGGTGGCTTGTCGGGTTAAGAAAAAAGAGGATTTTATTACGATTATTTTGATACCATACATTATTAGGTTTTAGAAAAGCTGTCATTAAAAAACTTTAAAAAGTTAACTTGGAACTTTCCTAAAATGAAGCATCTTTTGAGAATAAATTTAGATTTAAATGCATCAAATAGCCTGTGACCAGCAAAACTGATAAAACAAAATCATACCTTGAAGAAAATTGAAATGCCAACAGCTTCTGCCAAAGTAAATTAGTTTGTTGTTTAAAAAACATGGAGTGAAAAAGTTGAAATAAAATATTTTCTTGGTGACAAGTGACAAACTTTGTATTTAGAATGTCATATGAAGTAAAAAAAAATAAAAATATACCAGGTGTCCCATTTAAAAATCGAAAGTTTATGTCAGTTCCGGTTAAACCGGAAGTTCCATAAAGTTGAGTCACGTTTCAAAAAATGCAGTTTTATGTCGTATACAAATCCCCTGAATTTTATTTCATTATCTTGAAAAACAAAAAAAATAGAGGGGCGAGCCAACTTCCGTGGACACCCGGTATACGGGGTGTTAATAAATGTCACGTAGATATTTAACGCAGTGTTAGTGATCTTTAAGATAGGAAAAAATACTTATAACTTACGGTCAATATGGCTTTATTTTTGATGTACCTACTAGATGTCAAAGTTTTTATTTTTTTTCGTTTTTTTTTTTGGTTTTCTCACCCATTTTCGGAGATATTTATTTCCAATTTAATACTACACTTATTAGTTGGAATCTCTACAAAAAAAAATGTTAAAATTGTCGGATGCAGTATACCGGGTGTTATGTTTTTTTTTGCGCTATTGACAATTCCACTCTCCTGTACTTTTTTGGAATACCCTGTATAAATATGGATCTCATAATTTGGCCCCGCGTTTTTTTCTCATTCTTTTTGATTTCTTACATTTTTATTGTATCTGTCATCGTTTTCTAGTTATTTGTAAAAATAGCCGTCGATGCAAACCAAATATTATCGAAGCAACAAAACTTAATGAAAAACTAGTTAAATGGGCAATATTATCGTCAATTTTTAGAAGACTCCCCCGGTGCTGTTAGAAGAACTAGGAAACCAATTGTGGTTTATGCATGATCGTGCATCGCTACATTTTAGTTTAAATGTAAGGGAGTTTTTAAATGTGGGGGAACCATAAAGAATGCGTTGATTGTCGGTCTTTTGACTATTCAATTTTACACCTCTTGTACACCATTAAAAGCTCCATTACGGCTCAATCCCACTATTATTTTCCCTATTGCTAACAACATCAGCATTGTACCTTTCACTTTGTTTTCCTGATGATGAGTGTTTCTACACTTGAAACATGTCGATTTGAATTATTATTAATTATTCTAGGTTCACCTAGTTATTCTAATAAAAATTGTGGAGAAAGACTTTGTGCTTTTCTTTTTTCTATAGTAGGTATATGTCACTCATTTTCTTTAAATGTTGCACATTTAGGTGTAAAATAACATACATACGCCTTAAAGCAGGAAAGAAAAAAAATATAGTTCTTTTTATAAAGCATTTTTCCTCCTGGCATGCCAACAAAAAATACTTCTAAAGCCGGCCACAGACGCTCCGGAAATCCTCAGAGGAAAAACTCCTCAGAGGAAAAACTGCGCAGTTTTTCCTTGAGGATTTTACTGATGAGCAGCCCGGACGGCGGTAAAAACTCCACAAAATTGTCTAAACATTGAATGTTTGCATCCAGTAGATATTTATATTGAAAACAATGTAAATAATAAAGAAGTCATATTCTTTGATCTAGCCCCCAAAACAACGAAAGGCATTAAGTAGTGGACACACGAATTTAGAGATTTGCACCAATGGTTTACAATAGGAGAAACATTATTTTTGTCAATATTAAGTTCATTTAAAGCAATTTAAAATACATTTTTTTATTAATTAAATTATTTTATACTTTTCTATTGCAGAAATATTTAATTTAAACTTTGTTAGAGCCATTTTCTGTAGTTAACCAAGGTAATGGAAAAAAATTCGACATGCTTTAACTAGAGTAAAAGATGCGAGTCGTGTTTAATTGTAATAATTGATGACTTCCATTCGTGTGTTTCCAGTTTAGAAAGTGAGTTAAACTAGTAAGAATGAGTTTAACTAAAAGAAAAAAATTGGAATGGCTATATACTTCCATATTAGTCAGCAGTCACCTGCTCGAATTCAAAGAGATGTGTCCCAATGACGCATTACCTCCACCTTCACAACCTGTTATTACACGGTGAGGAACATGGCTATAAGCCGTTACATATTACCACAGGAATTGCAACGTGGTTAAAAGTGTTATTGACAGTTTAAAAAAGGATTCTTTGAGTGTAAAGAAAAGTAAAGAACTTATAAATGCACCGAATCTTATACCTAATTTAGAATTTATTTCTGAAAGTTTTGGAGAACTTCCTGACGTAATTAAACAGTTGGAAACACAAAATTTCCCTCTAGTCACTTCTCTCACTGTATTTCGAAGAACTCGGTATAGACAAGCTCAAAGTTATTCCAAACGATATTGGTGCTAAATTAAGATTGTATTGACCAAAAATGTTGGAAAGAAATCCAGGATTTTTAGAACTAACAAATATTGTCGAAGTACTAAAAAATGAAGATACTGAGTTGTACAATCATTTTCGTTTCGCTTCAGTTACAAGCTGTGATGTTTTTAAGACTTATAGATGTTCTAAATTATAAAAGAACCAGTTTTACTGAAAGTAACTTCCAAAAACTGTTACTCATATCATGTAACGCAAATAAATTGTAATACCTATAATCTTTTCATATCGTGCAAGCAAAAATTATTTGCATCAAAGAGGGCCTTGCATCTAAGGACGTAATGCTTAGCCGTAGAGTTTAATACCTGTTGGGTGTCAGTAACTATCAGAATTAAGAATCAATCAGTTATTCCGTCATCTTTGACAGTCGTTACAAGTAATTTGATTCATCGCTAATTTTTCCAATTTCTTGAACAATTCACACAATGGGCTTTACGGAACAGCACAAAAAAACGTAGGCCCTATAAAGTGCAAGTATTCCAAGAAATACAAGCCGCAGATTTTGAAAGACGCAGGAATTACTCTCTATGGTTTACCCAAAATTTATTGGAAATAAATGATTTGTTAGACCTGACATTTTTTTCTGTATATTCTTACTTGATTAATTTTGTAAACAACAAAAATACATTTGTATTTGTTTACTTATTTTATTACTCATTAGTTTGGCATATCATATTATATGAATTTGATAAAATTTTAACCTAGATGTTCTTATTACAGATTTATTTCAGTTTAACTCATATTTTTACGCACGCCCTTGATTTCAATAAATACAAATTCTTTTTTATTCCGGCGACCTGTACAGTCCAAAAAAACGTAGGCCTCAGGTGCCCACTCACACTCCGGAAATCCTTAAGGCCAGGACTGTGCAGTTTTTCCTCTGAGGATTTCCGGAGCGTGTGTGGCCGGCTTTATTGTCCCTAGACAAAGATTTTATTAATTTTTTTCATTAACACTATATATTTACAGCCTAGGGCTTTTTCAACGGCATTGATGATACATTTTTCAATTATTACTTATTCATTATATTAAAAATCTTTGCCACGCCACTGGTGATGACTGAACGCTCGGAACATTTGAGCCATTGCAATAACGTGCGGAGTCGGAATTTTAATTCTCACGTCTGTCTTTGTTTCATTTATACGAATGTTTGATGCAACAAACGGGCTATTCATGAAGGAATGGTTTGGTCTATTCTATAAGAGGTCTTTGCTCAATACCAATTTATGTAAACTCACCATGGGCCAAATATTTGATGGGGGTGCAAGTATTAAAGTTTTTTTTATAAATGTCTTTTATATTAATTTTTTAGTTTGCCGTGTGTCTTCTCATCATCTTCATTATAGAATTAGCAGTCGGTATAGCCGCAGCAGTTTACAAAAATGAGGTGCACAAAGGTCTGAAGCAACTTATGAAAACTTCAAGAGAAAACTATGAGATCAACGAGTCCGATCGGATTGCTTGGGACAATATGCAAAGCAAGGTAACAATTTGATCCTAAAACGCTGTTGAATTCCTGTGAAATACTAAAAGCAAAGAAGCGTTATAGGTGTTTCAATTACATGGTATATATTTCACTTAAAGTTATTTCTTATTGGGAATTCGGTGGCGTTTAAGCCTTTTAATTTGTCAAGCGAAAGTATATCTTTATTTGTCTTCACAAAAGAAAAGTAATGTTATCGCGAAAAAAATTAGATTGGTTTTTAATTTTTAAAATTTAGTCACAGATAGATCTATTTTACAATCCCCCCTCCCCCTTAGAAACTACTCTTAATTTCGTCAACAGCCCCCATACACCAGCGGATAACTTAACGAATTTGATATGGCACGAGCCAAATACGCCGATAAAACTTTACGTGTATGTGGCGAGCCGAGCTTCATCGGACCGTGTTATATCTGCTACGGATGAAATCAGCCGGTTTTAACCCGTCAGTAGATTCGCTAGGTTAATTTGGGACGCGTATCAAGTAGTCCAACTTGGTTTGAGGTTAAATTAAAGTAATAATAATAATAACAAATAATGTCTGCCGATTCACGTTACCTGTCAAAAGAATTTATTTTCAAATGTACTTCCAGCATACTTAACAAATGTCTGAAAGTATCATTATCCATCCTTAAATTGTTACGGAAATCATTTGGCTCGGCTTGTTGAAGTTCTTTCAAATGACTCAGTTCATCTCTACAAGAAATCCATTTTTTTACCCCACTTGCTCAGTTTTTTTGATTTTTGATTATTGGCAATAAATACATACGCTATGGCACAAGCTATAGCCAGTCTTCTACGATTGGTATTCATTTTTAAAACTCACCGAGCACAAATAAATCCTAGTCGATCTAAAACCAGTGGTTAAATCTTTTAGGAACTCCAAAAGATCGCGAGCCAAGCCAAAACTGTTATAAAACGTGAAGTTTTGTCCCATTAACGAGAAGAT
Organism: Polydrusus pterygomalis; assembly: GCA_963969555.1. Classification (NCBI taxonomy): domain Eukaryota; kingdom Metazoa; phylum Arthropoda; class Insecta; order Coleoptera; family Curculionidae; genus Polydrusus; species Polydrusus pterygomalis. The sequence continues at coordinate 110,474,195 of OZ018377.1, read as the reverse complement.
TTAATCAGGCGAATCTAATCGGGTTATTAAGTCGGCGAGCCAAATTCGGCTGCCCAAAAATGACGAGAGTTTTGGTACGTACCGAGCCTAGCTCGCAGACCAAATCCGAACGGATCAAATCGGTCCAACTTATATGTTGGTGTATGGGGGGCTAATGATTTTCAGCCAGAAAAACAAAACAGGAACTTTTAACAAAGCCACATCTATTTGACCAGTCCAGTGTCAACGACATTGGGGAAAATAGAACTTTATAATATAAATATAACTCCCCAGAACAATCTCCAACTTCCTAAAAAAATATTTTACTTCCTGCAAATTTGTATGTCTTTACTGCATATTATTACATTCTTACAGCAATGTTGTACTAACCACGCCTAAAAAAATGCAACAAATGATCATTTAAAAATATAAACATCAAAAACTAATGATAATAATGATTCATCAATCCAGAACGCAATGAATGAAAGTGATATGAAAAATACTCTACCTAACTCATAGAGTCAACTGGGGTCAATTTAATTTGGCGCCACGAATGCTGCTCGGGCAGTATTTTTTTTAGGAATAAAATTGTCCAATTAAAATTAATAAACTGGGCTATTGTCTGAAGACGTTAAACGTCGCGTAAGTCATTGTTTCTAAAGAATAAAATGGTAAATTTTATTAAGATTACCGGATAAGGCCAATTTGACGACGCGACGCGTCTAGCAATACAAAAATGAATTTTTCATAAAAATGTGTAAATTCCCAGATTCTTCTACGTAATGTTAAGCAGGTGTTTTCAATGTTTTCGCGAAATAATGGTAAATTATGGTGGTTTTTTCCCATGTCAATTCATTTTACTGATCAAATTCCAAAGGATTCTAAACAGAAAACGGAAATAATTTAACTTGTTCACTTGTCACTCATCTCATGTTTCATCATAAAAGAAAAGTTAAATAAAACAATAATTTTATTATCATTTAAAAAAAAAGGAATCCGACTATAACAAATTCGTTTTCTTGAACTACGTAGCTTTCCTAATGTCGACGCGAAAAAATATTTCGAGTTAATTATTGTAGACAAGACAATGACACTTAGCATATGAATCTAGCGAGTTACGTATTAAGAGGCACCTATACCCCAAACCCAAAAATATAGGCAGTGACGTAGCTCTCATAACTAGGGCTGGGCGATATTGAAATTCCAATATCGAATATCGATATTTAACAAATATCGATATAATCGATATATCGATAATATCGATAAATATCGATGGATATCGATAATATCGCTAATATCGATATATCGATATTTTATTTTTTAAATATCGATATTTTATTTTTAAATATCGTTATTCGATATATCGATAATATATGTTATCGATAAAACATAAAAATATTATATGTATTATAAATACAGTGTCACCAGTAAAGTCCGCATCATGTGGGATTTTTTTTTTATTAATAGCTTTATTCAAAATTTGACTTTGGCATCAAGTTCTGCTTCGATCGAGATGAAAATTAAGCAAAAAAATAGTAGTCACGTGATTCGCATTATCTGTCAAATTTTATTTTTTTCTAAAAAATAATTCAAAAGTGGGGTTATTTCTGAAAAAATCGAAAAAATTTATTAGAAAAAGTTTTTCTAAATGCAGTTTCTAGCCCACATGCAAAATTTCAGCTGCATAAGATAATTTTGATTTTTTACCTATATCTTGTAAATTGCACCACTTTTGCAAAGGTGTCCGGTCAGAAAATCCCAGAAAAAAATTTCCCACTCAGTTTTAGCCCATCCAAAATACCCCATACAAAAAAATCTCATGGCAAAAATAACTCGCTACAAAAACATTCTATTACAAAAATATCCCATGCCAAAAAGTCCCTACAATAAAGTCACAAGACAAACAATTATTGTACTACTAGTAAATAGTACACGTCAGTCAAACCTATAAAGTCATTTTAATTCTATAATAAATACTTAGTACTCATCGTTATTTAGATTTTAGTGAATAATATTTTAAAATGCCTTTGGAATTTTTTATCAATCAGAAAGGTGGTAAAAACCTTAATTTGGAGGGATTTATATACACGTTACGTAAATATATTTTGTTTATCTTGTAGGCCCCCTACTCTAAACAGAACTTTTTCTGATTAGGTTAGTTTAGGTTATTAAGATATTTAATAGGACATTATTGTTGTGGGATATTTTTGTAATAGGATGTTTTTGTATATTGATATTTTTGCCATGGGTTTTTTTTGTATGGGATATTTTGGCATGGGATATTTATGATCGGGATTTATTTACTGGGATTTTCTGACCGGGATTCTTTTGCAAAATAAGACTCAACGGAACCTACATAGAACTTCTCAGTTTTGACAAGGCTTTATTTCAGATACATTTTCTTTAAAGTAGCTCCATATTAAATGTGTGTTTTTCTATAAAAACGTTATTATGGCATAGCTTAATAATAAATTATAGAATAGGGGTTTTAAATTAAATCGTTGAAAATAGATAAACTTTACGTTGTTAAACTAAAATTTATTTTCCACTTAAAAAACACTTTACTGAAGACACTGTATTCTTTTTTGTCTTAATATTAGGGGTATTACTTTCAGACACAAACTACGTTTTTAAAAATACTTATTTTATGAAGTTACCTTATACAGGGTCGAAAACAAATAAACTTTGCATCACATGCGACCAAATTTTAATAGCCCAATTTTGATTTTGTAGAAAAACACACATTTAATATGGCGCTACTTTAAAGAAAATGTATATATCGATAATATCGATATTTTATTTTTTAAATATCGTTTATCGATATATCGATATATCGAATTTTTGCCCAGCCCTACTCATAACCATGGAAACGGCCAAAATACTGTATTGTCATTGGTGGTTTGCATTGGTTTCCATGGTTATGATAGCTACGTCACTACCTGTATTTTTGGGTTTGGAGTATAGATGGTTTTTCTTTGTATGGGGGATACTAGGAGTGATAGCCTCCTTCACCCTGCACCTTTTTTGGACATAAATTACCTATTGATGAGATTTAAAAAAACTTTAATTGATCACTCATTTTCAAAAATAAACATAACGATAATTTTCTGAAGTAATATAGATTTTCAAAATTATTATATACGTTTTGTCGCAAATAAAAATCGAAAATATCGGATAAACACAATTATGTACCGGATGTACAACTAAAAAGGGACGCCGGCTGTATCTTGGAATTTTGTGTGATTCAGTTAAATAACTCATTTTAGTATCACAAAAATACTATATAAAGTAACGGTGTGCACAAAATACAATTGATAAGTATTCACTTCTAAACCGAAAATAAAGTGACCATTGGAATGCGGCATCAAGTACACAAGCAGCATTATCAATAACATGTTTCCTTTTCCAGTCAAAAAATTACTCGTAAATTACAAATGGTCACAAACACAGCTCAGCAACACTGTATCATAAGCATTAGTCATAAAATTAATATGAAAAAATCGGACTAACTCACTAGTAAAAACGTCCGTAGGTACAGCCTTTCCACAATGATTTTTCTAATATATTATAATTAGATGTAATTTGAATAAACATTATATAATTTTACAAGTAAAAAATTTAAAAAAACATAGATATATATCTAAAGATCCGTACATCTTATTTGGTGCGCAAACAAAGGTTAAGTTTCATGGGTGACAAAATGCGTCATATCTCTCGACGTCGAGGAACGATGGGCATGCCCACTACCCTCTTATTTTGTTGTTTTCGGTTTCCAAACTCAAACCATAATACTGAATTTATATCCCAACGTCTAAGAACGTGATTTATCGCCAATTTACATTAAAGCAGTAGTTCAACTTTCATGATTATTGTTTGCTGATCTACAGGTGTATGAGAGAAACACACACACATATTTATATAATATTTTTATTTAGTATACAAGAAAAAAACCTGCCCTATTCTTACCTTATATGTAATCCCCTTTTTAGTGGTCTTCATTCCCTGTGTGTCTTAAAATAAAATCGCTCAGTGGCGTGATGCGTGTATCCCTGTTTATATGTTTTAAATTATACTGTTCCTTTTTTTTTTACTTTGCGACTGGCTGCATGGCTAATTAGCCAAATGCCAAGTAAACAAAAAAAAATAGTATACAAGACACTCACTGTATACCTACATCTAATATAATTCTTATTTTTAAACGCAGGTAGTAGACCTACGGTAATCAGCAGAAATTTTGTCATTATTGATTTCTGTTAAAAACGATGTGTGCAACTATGTCTCACTTTTTATATTTCTGTGGAAAACGCCGCAAAATTGAATAAAAGTTGATTTATAGATACAATATCGAATCAGATTTGATTATCAACTAATTTGATTTCGTATTTTCAGCTAAAATGTTGTGGCGTAGATCGTTCTTCAGAGTGGGATGATAAACGGCCACAATCCTGTTGCCATGCGTTACGGGAAAATTCACCACCACCAGAAGCGTTGCATTGTAGAAATGCTAAACCGGGGGATGATATCGTCTATTCTACTGGATGTTTCGACATGATCGAGATGAAAGCGGAGGGAGCATCGAAAGTTTTGATTGGTGTTGGAATTGGTATTGCTTTTATTGAGGTAAAAAAAAAGAATTATTAGAATCATCTACTGTCATAAAACTCAAAGGTAGGCTAAGAAATGGAAAATAAGTTGTAATACTATAATGCAAATAAAGTCAATCATCATTAATTATCGTTTAGAATCTGGGTGTACTCCAACATTACACTGCTGCCCAATTGTACCTAAAGACCTAAGAGTATATTTTTTGTATGTACCATTGCGGTGAAAAAATACTGAGACAAAGAAATTTGCTTTAATCTCCTGTATTAGTGCAGGTAACATAATGTTAAGTTGCAGGTAGGTACGTTCTGATTTGTTGTCGTCAACTTGTCAAATAAAGTTAATACCGCTTCAATCGCGTGTTCTTTGTGTCTCTCATGGTTCCACAAGGGTTGTACGGGCCTTACAGCTAGAGAATTTAACAAATTCTCCGCCGATTGGAAGAAATCAGCCAAACATGCCTGGATTTGTGAAGACTGTAAGGTTAGAAAACCAGCATTGGGCGCGCCCAGACGCTCCATTAACCCGAATACCTCTTCCATGCCAACAACAGTGGCTTTAGCTACCGACGACAATCGCAACACCCTGAATACCAAGTGTGTCGCTATAACTTGTAGTGATGACATCAATGACCTTAATCGGCTAAATATGGTAAGCGGCTCACGGTGCGATCTGACTTCAATCCTGACCAAAAATCAAAACCAACTAACACTAAAGGATGCCATTACTGCCATAGGTCAACTATATCAGGTCATTGTCGAACAAGGAAACATCATGGGGAATCTCTTGAGTGAAATAAAGACATTAAAGAACTACGACGACAGGATTAGCGCTCTTGAGCTTGAGAATAACAGCCTAAAAGATGAAATGAAATCACTAAAAGATACGACCTTATTAAAAAATACGGTCTCCGAAGACAACCGAATGTCATCTAACTCGGAACTAATCAATGATTCTGTTCGACAACTCAGTGAAAGGCAAAAGCGACAAAACAACATAATGATCTTCGGTGCAAACGAAGCAGTACCCTCTGATCAACAAACAAAGGAAGAAATTGATACTATTACTGCCACTGATATTATTCTCAAAGCCTTTCCAGAAGCGGCAGTTCAGGATATAAAGGTCTTTCGTGTTGGTCGTGGAAATCCATCTAAACGCAGACCACTGAAAGTGATAATGAAATCATCTAGTGACGTCGCAGCAGTTATTCGCAATGCAAAAAAATTAAAGTCTGTAGACACCTACAGTCATGTATCTCTTAGTTTCGATAAAACCCCTAAACAGGTTGACGAATATAGAGCCCTACAAGCTACGCTAAAATCCAGGAAAGAAAATGGGGAATCGGACCTGAGAATAAGGTATATAAACGGCGTCCCAAAAATTGTCAAGGTCAGAGATGCTAATTTAAACTAAAAAGTTTGTCTAACAGCACATCATCCTCGAATACTCTCAGTTTAACATGTCTTTACCAAAACGTAAGAGGGCTCAACACCAAAACGACGGAATTCTATAAATCTATTTGCAATGTGGACCAGGACATCATAGCTATCACTGAAAGCTGGCTTCAAAACAATGTATCTTCAAGTGAGCTCTTCGATGACAGATTCTCGGTGTTCAGATGCGACAGGGATTTGGATGGAATGGGCGTATCACGAGGTGGTGGTACGATTTTAGCAGTTAAAAAAGAATTCAAGACAACTCAACTTGACCTCCAAATCATGAACAGCAATGTTACAAAGGTAGATATAGTAGGATGTAAACTTCAGCTCAATCACACAATATTATATATTTTTGCTCTCTATATACCTCCAAACCTATCCAATAATGACCTTTCTTCTTTATGTGAGTACTTGGAAAGCCTGTATTATCTCTACGGTAAAAATTTAATTATTATGGGGGACTTCAACATTCCCACTTTCCTTACAAATGATGGTAATACAAAAACCCAAATAATAAAAAATTTCTGTGATCTACTATCCTTAAATCAATTTAACTCAATAACAAATACAGAGAATAAAATACTTGACTTGGTGCTTTCAAACATAATATGCACCACCGAGAGGGAACTTTTCCCCCTGGTGCCTGAGGATCCTCACCACCCCACCCTAAACATTCACCTCTCGCTAAAGACTACAAAAAAATACAATTTTCCGGTTAACTTAGCGGAATCTAAGTACAACTTTAGGAGGGCAAATTTCCCATTACTCTATGATAGTATCTTGCACGCTGATTGGTCCGATCTCTTAAACTCCCAAGACGTGGACGAGAGTTGTTCAAGTTTTTACAATACCCTTTACAAAATCTTCGATCTCCATGTTCCTAAATCTGTCATACGAAAAAGAAACTTCCCGGTTTGGTTCACATCAGATATAATAAAACTTATAAAGCGCAAACATAGAATTTTCAAAAAGCTAAAGCGATCACAATCCCAATACCTCAGGGATCAATACAATTTTTTACGTACTGAAGTAAGGAGGATGACCAACGCAGCATACAAAAATTATATTCGCAAAGTCGAAAACTCTATAACAAATGACCCAAACACCTTCTGGTCATATATCCGCTCCAAAAATGCCTCTACATCTATCCCTGAAATAATAACATATAACGAAACGCAGTACTCCGATCCCCAAGATATAGTAAATGCTTTTGCAAATTTCTTTGGCAGTGTATATGATACTCCAAAAGACGGAGCTCCTCATGATATAAACATCAACCAAAATTCATACGTTGCCCTTGAAGGCCTCTCAGATGAAATTATTCTAAATTCAATAAAAAAGCTAAAAAATAAAAGTACTCAAGGCCCAGACAAGGTGCCATGTTTTTTCGTCAAGGACTGTGCATCTGCTCTATTGATGCCCTTATCTTATATATTTAATTTATCACTTAAATCAAGAACCTTTCCAAACGTTTGGAAGGAGGCAAGAATTACACCCATATTCAAAAAAGGAAATTTAAGCGACATCACAAACTATCGTCCCATTTCTATTCTGTCGGCATTCGCGAAGGTATTTGAGATGTCGGTATACGAGTGCGTTTTTGGCCAGGTTCGACAACTTGTCTCACCTTACCAACATGGCTTCTTTAATGGGCGCAGCACAGTCAGTAACCTGGCCTGCTTCACCCAGTATGTTGGACAGGCACTGGATAACCGCCTGCAAGTAGATGTGCTGTATACTGACTTCTCGAAGGCCTTCGATAAGGTGGATCACCATATATTTCTGAAAAAAATAGATGCCATGGGCTTCAGCGACAACCTTGTTGCCTTTTTTGGCTCTTACTTGAAAGACCGGAAACAATACGTGGAGCTACGTGGCCACCGCTCACCTAAATTCAGTGCCTCAAGCGGAGCACCTCAAGGCAGCAACCTCGCACCGCTTATATTCCTACTATTTATAAATGACATAAACAAGACTATTTCGAGTCAAGTGTTAATGTTTGCTGACGACCTTAAAATATTTAGAGTGATTCGTGGTGTTGAAGACTGCCTTGCGCTCCAGCGAGATTTAACAGCTGTCGAACATTGGTGCTTTAGAAATAACCTGCCGCTGAATATTAATAAATGCTGTTATATGACTTTTTCAAATAAAGTAAACAATACAACCTTTAACTATGAACTAGGAGGTTCTACTATTAAACAATTTTCTTCAATAAAGGATCTCGGCGTTACTTACGATCCTAAACTTTCATTTGCCACCCACATTGACCAGATTTGTACTAGTGCTATAAAAGTACTAGGTTTCATAATTAGAAATTGTAGGGAGTTTCATAATCTACAAGTGCTCAAAACTTTATTTTTTACCTATATTAGATCAAAACTAGAATACGGCTCCCTCATTTGGCACCCAATATACGAACGGTATATTGTACAACTCGAAAATGTGCAGAGGAAGTTTGTCAAATTTTTAGCGTTTAAAAGTGATGGAGTTTTCCCTCCTAGGGGTACCGAGCAACGTGTACTGTTACAAAGATTTCAACTACCCTCTTTAATAAACCGCAGAAATTACTTACTAACTATGTTTTTGCTTAAAATACTTAAATCTCAAATTGTTTGTTCGGACTTACTGGCACAAATAAATTTCTACATCCCGCCCCGTCCTACTAGGTCTCCTCCTGCTTTCTTCCTCCCCACCCCCACAACAAATTTTTTAATCAAAACGCCGATATATAGAGCTATGAATTTATTTAATAAGACCTGCTGTAACATTGATGTTCATGAACTCTCAACCAATCAGCTAACGAAAATTCTTAAACAAAAATTCTTATCCAATAATGAGTGATTCAACATTTTTATTTTATTCAATTATTATATAATTTTTTCTCTAATTTTTTCTCTTTCTTATATCCACATGTATTATTTTTGTAAACTATTGGTAATACTCATCACATACTAGTCACATTGTCTTATAAATTGATATATCATGTATCTGTTAGACAATAAAGATTATTATTATTATTATAATATTGTCGTCCATATTTGCTGGATTTTCTATACAGACTGTCCGCGGATAGGGTTTACAATAGCGCAAATGGATGAAAAATTTCATCTTCCGGGAAAAAGTAATTCTTGATAAAAAGTTTTGCTTGTAAAAAAAATGCAATTCACGAAGAGAAAATTTTGATTTTTTATACAAGGTTCGCCAAAACTTCAAAAACATGATTTTTCTTCAACCTACTTAACCTATCTTTATTTTTCATTTTTGACCAAAATGCCAATTAGAAAACTTATTTAGAATAACGTTTGTAATTTAAATCCGAGATTTAAAATAAATCTTCGATTATTTTAGTTTTTTTAATTTTTAGAGGTAAATGGAAATTTTGCTGCTCAATAAAAATATTAATATAAAATTTTATTAGACTCTATTTTTATAATAATAGGTGGAGTGTATCTTATTTTAAAATTTTAAATGCATTCCTACCATCTTTTGTAAAAACAAGGATTTTTTTACCTTTTTATTACTTTGCTTTACGTATGGGGTAAATTTGAAAATGTCACATAGAATTTGATGTGTTTTGAAAATGTTGACCTTAGAACAAAGGGTTTATTTAGTTCAATGTTACGGTGCGGGCTAAAGTACTTACAACTTTGTGATAGAGAAATTTAATCAAAGATACCCTGACGTTTATGTCTCAAAAATGGGACTTCATAAATTATTAAGAAAATTTCAGCAAACTGGTTCAGTTTCCAATTTAAAAAAACCTATGATCAGAATGACGCAGCTTCCCTAATCGTATTGCATTCTGTTGCTGACAATGACAATCCTACCCTTTCATTAAGAAACCGAGCTCAAGAACTTGATGTATTTAAAAAAAAATCATATTCAGTATATTTTAAAGGCAAACAAAATATTTCCATTTAAGCCAACTTTTAATCAAACGTTAAAAGAAGGAGACGAAGCCAAACGTTTGAATTTTTGTCTTTGGGTCGGAAACAAAATTGTAAGTGAAAACAGGAATTTTTATAAATTTATCATGTTCTTCGCTGAATCGACATTTTCAATAAACGGGAAAGTGTCTTCTGCGCATATTAGATACTGGAGCAAAAATAATCCCTGATTTAGAATTCCTGCAAGAAGACAATATTACAAAAAAGTAAATATCTGGTGTGCGATTTCTTATTATGGCATTATTGGCCCATACTTTTTCGAATACACGTGTAACCGTAGGAGTTACCTTGAAATGTTGGAAACATTCCTTTCTGACAACCTAGAAGAATTGCCTCTCCAATTTAGGAACGCAATGTACTTTCAACAAGATGGATGCCCTACGCATTTCGCAATTAACGTGAGGGAATGGCTTAATAATACATTTGGCCACTGATGGATTGGTCGGAATGGTCCGGTTCTGTGGCCCCCAAGAAGTCCCGATTTAACTATTTCAGATGCCTATCTTTGGGGGCGCCTCAAACAATTAGTGTACTTCCGTCCAATTGAGAACGACGTACAGCTTCTAAAACAGCGAATGGTTGAAGCTGTTCAAACAATTTCCATTGAAGAAATTCGAAGAAGTTTTGACCACATTCGTTTACAGCTGGAAAAATGTGTTGAATATGGAGGGGGATTGTTTGAATAGCAAATTATGAAATTAATATTTGTTGTTATTTTAAGATTTTTTTTTGTTATTTTCGGGGTAATTTCATTTGTGAAATTAAAAATACATATTTCTGGTAAAACCAAAAATCAGTTTTTGAAATTTTTTGATACCCCTCTGTCATTGATAATGTAAGTATGTATTTCGACAGCTAATGCTGCTATAAAAAAAAATCTTTTACCTCTAAAAATTTTTAAAAATCGAAGGTTTATTTTAAATCTTGAATTTAAATTACAAACGTTATTTTAAATAAGTTTTCTAATTGGCATTTTGGTCAAAAATGAAAAATAAATGTAGTTTACTCTTGGAGAAAAATCATGTTTTTGAAGTTTTTGCGCACCCTGTATAAAAAATCAAAATTTTCTCTTCGTGAATTGCATTTTTTTTACAAGCAGAACTTTTTATCAGGAATGACTTTTTCCCGAAAGATGAAATTTTTCATCCATTTGAGCTATTGTAAACCCTATCCGCGGACAGTCTGTATAGAAAATCCAGCAAATATGGACGACAATATTATTTGACAAGTTGACGACAACAAATCAGAACGTACCTACCTGCAACTTGACATTACGTTACCTGCACTAATACAGGAGATTAAAGCAAATTTCTTTGTCTCAGTATTTTTTCACCGCAATGGTACATACAAAAAATATACTCTTAAGGTGCTTTTAGTGCTACGGAGATTTAGCGATTTGGGTATTTCGGGAATGACACCATTGGTTGAAATGATCATGTGACCCCAAGGAGAAACGTCAAAATCCCCGAATCCCCGATCTCCCAAAAGTTGGTTCAAGTTCAACTTTTCTCCGATGTTCTTTGGTTTTTTTGACATTTTGACGTTAATTTGATTTTAATTCATAGGTATAGGTTATGTTTGTTAGGTCTCCAACGGAAATTTTTGTGCTGCGCCAAATTTTTACTGCCTTTGGAAAAAATAAATAACAAAAATAAAAGTATAATCTCCAACAAAACCCATGAAGTATGTATGGATGAATGTAATAGTATACAATACAAAATAATTTTCAGGTTATACGGTAATCTAATCTCCAATTCTCCAAATAACCGCCGCAGAAAAAGCCCTTAGTAACTGAATCGCCGGACACGCCCATAATAACACAAAACCCGATTACCAAAATACCCAGATATCCGTAGCACTAAAAGCACCTTTAGGTCTTTAGGTACAATTGGGCAGCAGTGTAATGTTGGAGTACACCCAGATTCTAAACGATAATTAATGATGATTGACTTTATTGGCATTAGAGTATTACAACTTATTTTCCATTTCTTAACCTACTTATGAGTATGAGACAGTAGAGCAAAACTTTTTATCTATATAGAATGACTTTTTCCCGAAAAATGAAACTTTTCATCCATTTAATTTTGTGCTATCGTAAACCCTATCCGCGGAAGTCTGTATATTTATTTAAAGATTGGGAATTATTAATAATTTCTTTTTAGATTATTGGAATTATACTGGCTTGTTGGATGGCGTCAGCTATAAAAAGTAGAAGCTAAGAAAAGCGAATGCGAAGCACGGCATTTTAAGTTCTCATATACCTTAAACATAAGAAATATGTTATTAACAATTTTTTTCCTTGACAATTTCATTTTGTAAGCATTGTTCTTAAAATCGAATTTGTTACGAAATAATCAAATATAACATGCGACAAAGCTAGACATATTACATTTTATACAATTATATTACTGCGAAAAACTTTGAGTTATAATTTTTTTCAAGCTTAATAGTTCAAAATATTGTGTTTTGTATTGTAACGTAGGCTTGTATCAGAGACATAGCCAATGTAGCACATATGTTGTTTGTTGTCATTTTATTGTTTATTTGAAACTTAATATAAAATCCTATACAGGGCTTTACAAATTGGAAGTTGGAATTTGTAAATGGTAAGAGATACAGCAAAGGTTAAACTGGACCCATGTTTGGACATTACTAATAAGCAGTCAAAAAATTTACCGAAAATTATAGTTTTGGTTTTAATTTTTCCTAACTTTATTCACATACACTTTTATAATTAATTTCACATTTACATTTCTATTTTTAATTTTTTAGAACACGTTCTTATCAGATATTGATTCTGACGTTTCGTCTTTTGGTTTCCATCATCACGCGTGTATTTTTAAATACGGGCCTGTATTTTTTAATGCAGCTCCGTGGCCCTTGTGTCTAATAGAATAATAATGAAATACTACTATTAACTAACTATATAATCAAAATATATTAAAGTTTCGGACCCAATAATAACATCATCAATTTTTATCTTCGTAAACGGTAGAAGATATAAGTCTAAGATTAAATGGCGGCAAAGTGGTTTAATTTGAAGTCGACTAACATAACTTTGGAACCATTCCCATTTTCATTGTCGCTTTTTATTTCCTATCAGTTGGCGAGATTTTGAGTCCGACGTTTTGTCTTCTGGGTGCTATTATCAGGTTTGTTATTTAAATAAGCCCTTAGATCCTTTCCTTGTATTCTTGTAAACCTTGTTCATTATTTGTAAATAACGCAACAAATAAAAGACCAAAAGTTAATATTGGGGTTTTCACGAGTATCTTAAAAACAATAGGATTTTTTAAAAGTCTTGTTACTCAACTCCGAATTTTGCAACTTTACCGCTATTTAATCATAGAAGTATCGCCGGTCGTTAACGAAAATAAAGTTTAAAGATGTTATTATTGGGGTCGAAACGTGTTCTATTTACTGTATTTAAATGTTTGTATTATCTATCAGAAGATCAGAAGTAATTTTTTGTAACAAAAACTACCTTAGTATTAATATGAAATCAATACAAATGAAAAAAAAAACCTTATTTCATACTAATATAATATTAGGTACTTTATGTAAAAAAAGTAGTAAGCCAATATTTTAAAATATAAATGTAAATATTTCTGAAACCGTTCATTTTAGGTATAGGGTATGCTACATGAATTATATTTATTTATAATTGTACGAGCAATTTAAAAATGTAAAAATATACAGGGTGTTTCATTTAAAAAAGTTGGGAAAAAAGTACTTTTGCGTTTTGTGTCACCCTGTATACAATTAGGAGGTTGCGCGAGACTTCAATAAGTACAAGTAATTGTCACATTATGAACATAATTTATTGTACAGAACACTATTTATATTCACTTGTTTTCTATTATATACGAGGGGTCAAAACTATTAAGATTTTCCTACAAAACCCTAAATATCTAAAAACCTATTAGGTTTAGGTATAAAGTATGTTTTATAAAATATAACTAAAATTAACTGGGGAATCGGAAAATCAAAAAAGATATAGGGTGTCCCATTTAAAAAACCTAGGTTTGGATTGTATCTCTCTTTTTGGCCACCCTGTATAATAAATAATATTTTTAAAATATGCACTTCAGTTTCCGCACAACTTTTCAATACAATGATTTTTTCTATTGTTTGAAATAGACGAGATATTGGCCTTTATTGCACCAATGGATCACCCTGTATATAAATAAAAATCTACAATGTAAAATAAATTTTTCGCCATCTCTTTAAATAAAGCTAAAAAAAATAAAAACCGAAACGAGAATTTTTGGTTTTTTCTGAATATCTGTGGAACTTGGAATTTTCAAACGGTTTGTCGCGCAACTTTGCTCTAATTTAACTTTTGCTGTATATCTTACCGTTTACAAGATCCCTATGGTGCGCGTCGAATTTGTAACACCCTGTATAACCGCTAATGTAAGTGGGCTAGCCATGGAAACATAAGATAAGTAAGTAATTATTTAACACAGCTTTAAAAATGGCGCCCATAAATAATTTCGCCACTGGCCAGGGGCAGCTTAGAGGCATCTAGGGGGTGTTAAACCGTCTAGGGGGGCTACAAAAGTTTAAAAATATACAATAATGTTCTTATTACAATGATTATTATGTTACGTTATTTATGGTGGTCCAGGCAGCCCAAAAAAAATGTAAAGCCGACTTTTTTTTTTAAGTCTCTCTCTTTGGTTACTCAGTCAAGCAGTCAATATCTGAATAAAGAGGGTCGACCTTCTTTTTTTTATAGAAGTCAATAAAATTTTGGGGCGCCAAATTACCCTCTCACCCAGGCGAAAATTTTACCATGAGCCGGCCCTGCCACTGGCTAGTACATTCATGCGTCAGATATGAAATGTTGTTATTACTATGTAAAATTTTTTAAAATAATATTTTTCCTGGAAATTATATAGAAAAAATACTCATATCACTAAATGTAAAGTTATTAATGTTGTTAATAAGAGAGAATATTTATAAGTAATATTTATATCATAATTACAAGATCAAACGAACTTACCTATGAAGTTCGATCTTAATTATATGAGACATCCAGTCCGAAGACATATCTTTTGATTACCACATAGTCTACCATAACTCGAGCTCCCCGCAAAGTATAAAAACCAAACAACTCCTCCAGTCCCCCGCCTGCTCCCATCCACGTTGCTGGAACCTTACTCAGTTTAAAGATGTTTTTCTCGCAACATAGTGGGTTGGGAGGAATGGGAGGATAGATAAGATCGAACTTCACAGGTAAGTTCGTTTGATGTTGTAATTATATTTCGACATCCAGTCCGAAGACATACCTTTTGATTACCACGTAGATGCTTAAAGATTTGTTGCGAAAAAACACTCTGCAGCCTGTAGGCATAAAAGTCGTTACTTTACAAGGACTAGAGTAACTAAGTAAATAATTTAATGCTAGTTCTAATGGCATAAATAGTCCAGAAATATACCAAACAATTATAATATTTTCAAAACATTTTGGGTGCTTGAAAATGCTTAAAGTTAAAATGAACGGAAGAGTATATTATTAATATGATACATAATTATAGTATCAATAACTTATAACTCGGATCGAAAAATGGTTCATTATCACTGCACAATTCGGTCACACGCGGGATGATAAGTGAGGTTCCAGCTAAAAGTAGGTGGAGGAGTGCTTTGGTCTGTAAACTTTGCAAGGAAGCTCGAGTTATGGTGGATAACGTGGTAATCAAAAGGTATGTCTTCGGACTGGATATCGAAATATAATATAAGGTAAAAATTAGTAATCTTATACTCGTAGGTCTTAATATAGGATTATCATAGGTAGTGCTTAAAAATGGTAATTTTAAATTACATTTAAAATGTGAAAAATTGATTAAAGCTTCCTTAATAATTTTTTAAATGTACTGTATATTTTTGTTTTATTATAAAATCCATCTTATCGAAGGTTCATCTGGAATTAACGAAAATTTTGACAAGAAAATGAGCTCTTCCACTTTAATCGAATTTAATATGGATATTCTTTGAGATCATAAATTTGCCTAAAATATATCCCAATAATAAAAAGCTTCCTTGAGTGTCACAAACCTTTTCTAGAAACAGTTAAAAAACGCCGCGAAAGCAGAAAATTTGAAAACATGCCAGTTACTTAGCACGCCATCCCGTTATCCAGGCAATGCTTTTATTTTCCATTCTTGAGGTCGATTATATCGTTATCTTTGTTTCGATAACTTAAATAGACAAGAACGGGAACAAGAGACTAGATGCGATATTATTCAAAGAGGAAGAAAAAATAAAATTTTCTACGGTGCCAGTTTTTTAAATTGAATGATTTACAAAGAAAATTTCACACCTATAATTTTAAGCCAATAAGAAACTTTCATTTCAGCACGTTACTATAGTAACCACAAAACTTTCCGGAATGAAGTTTTTCCTCCTGCGTACCCTGGGTCTGATTACAGCGATAATTTACCTCACGTGTATAGAACCAATCAAAATGCTAATTTTCATAACAACCACCTTGGTAACGGTCGTCTTACTCGATAAGACATACCGCTAGCTCGATAAGACGCTAGTAGCTTTTTATATTATTTTATATTATTTTGCTATTTCAAAATAAATATATTAATAACACCTAACGACCTTTATGTTCAGTAAATTATCCAATAAAATACACCTCTAGAGGCGGCTTCTTATCTTCATACCTTTGTTTTTCACTCAAAACTCGATTTTCTAAGAAAATTTTCACTCAATGTAATTTTAACTTATAATCAAAAATAAGACCCTCGAGCTAAAGCTCTCGGGATCATATCAGATTATAAGTAAAAATTACATTTTGTAAAAATTTATCAGAAAATCGATTTTTTGTAAAAAAAATGCGGTATTACCGATAAGACGCCTCCTCTATCGGTATATTACTGTTGATAGTTTTTCTGTCAAACGCACAGCTATACGGTTTTTAAATAATTATTGTAACCTTTGCCCGTCTACTTTTACGAAGCAAAAATGACATTAATGTTTTTTCTGTCTTTCTTTACTTGGTATAATATAAAAGTATAAAAAGGGCGATTTTTATTTCTTAAAAATATATTTAAATCTTGAACAACATACAATATTTAAATGTCGTTGAAACTCTAATAGTCGTTCTTCTTTTTTAATAGTGAATAACAGGGACTAGGTGTTAGATGTTTAATATTATATACATAATATAAAGCATATAGATTCTTATATTTTGCAAAGAATTCGTTAGATATTTATGGCATAAATAAAACATCTTCTTTGCATTTTAGTTACATGAAATAATTAAAGACAAATTAACAGAATCCTAAGCAATCCATTATAATTTAAGTTTTGCTACTAAGATTTACCGGTAATATATTTTTTGCAAATATTTTTCATGACAGCAACTTTTTTTCATTTTAGAATATTTATATCTCACTATATTTACCAAAAAAATATGTTCCTAGGATTTTAGTAGTATAAAACATACATTTGTTTGTCAAAAATAATGTATTCTATTAGTTATCAACAAATCTGTATTACTACAGTGAACGGAAGGCTGTATTTTTATAATTTTTTTTTGTCAGGTGTCTATATTTTGCAAAGAATTTGTTAGATATTTATTTGTTGACACAGAGCACAGCGCCTACTTGGTAGTTTTAGTTTCCTACTGGAATTTCTAAAGTAAAATGTCACGCTATAATTGTTATATTATTTTGGTGTGAATTTTCTTTCTCTCGGAAATATTTCTGGTAATAATTCAAGTACTAGGGAGATTACTAGTGAAAATAATAAAGACCAGCAATCTACGTCATAACAAATTGACCAATCGCAGGGACTCGTACTGCAGGTAGACCCGCCGGCATCTGCGGATAATGAGATAACATGCTAAGTATATGATCATGTTTTCAAACTTCTGCTTTCGCGGCGCCTTTTTAATTGTTTCTAGGAAAGGTTTGTGATACTCTAGGAAAATTTTTAATATTGGGATATATTTTTAATACGTATACGTAAGACAATGCTGAATATCCTAAATTCGATTATAGTAAAAAAGCCCATTATTACACTGTCTGAACAAGTACAAATTTTGTATTACTCTTTCAACAATTTTAGGTATTAAAAAACATTTTTTTTTATTTAAGAGCCCAAAATTATAGACAGTAGTATTCTTTGTATGTTAACAAAATTTACATGTATTTTTATTTCTAAATAAATATCGATGTTGTACTAAACCACAACAGAACCACTTTATTTTTGTTGACCTTAAAAACGGTTCGAACAAACAATGGACACTTTTATGCGGTAACAAATACCTAATAATTGGATCTAATTAAATTATTAAATTAATGTGTGTTAAACTGGCGATTCTGGCGTGGTTTACAGGGCTGGACCAGGAGTAAAAAAAAACAGAGGAACATTGGGATCACGAGGAAATTTGAATTTAAAGTATTGGCAATGTAACGGGTGTACAACTAAAAAGGGACGCCGGCTGTATCTTGGAAACCGTTTACCGTACCTACGCGGCGCGCGGAAAAAAATATTTATTACAGAAGTGACAAAGAAAAATTGCTGGAAATTATATTTAAGTTTCTAGGTTGGCCGCTAGAGGACGTAACTAATGATCAAACAAAAAGCGAGTTTTTCTCAAAATCCTTATTTTTCAATCTAATGAATATACCGAATAACTTTTGTTTTTGAGTTTTGGCTTTATCTTTTTGTTTAAGGGAGGGGACAAATATTTCTTTAAAAAAATATTCACAACTTTGGTTTGGCTTATCGGAATTTGACAAATTTGAGTTCGCTGCATAGGGATTATTTTGTTCTATCAATTTAATAAAAAACGAAATCGTTTTGAATTATGTGGCGACAGCTAGAGGGAGCTATTTAGCAGAATGAACAATTTCTTCACTTTTCTCAAATATTTTAAATGCAACGATATATCTTTTTAACTTAAGCAAAAAGAAGAATAAATAAGAAGAATATAATATGAAAATGATCTCCATAAGAACAAACCGACGTTTTAATATGGTATTTGTAGGCAAGAAGTTACATTGTGTCTTCTACAAAGCCATAACCAACATAGCATTTCTTAAAATATTGTTATACCGAGTGTCCACGGAAGGTGGCTCGCCACTCTAACTTTTTTGTTTTTCAAGATAATGAAATAAAATAACGGGGATTTGTATACGACATAAAACTGCATTTTTTGACAGGTGACTCAACATTATGGAACTTCCGGTTTAACCGGAAGTGACATAAACTTTAAATTTTTAAATGGGACAACTGGTATATTTTTACTTTTTTTGACTCCGCATGACATCCTAAATACAACGATGTGTCACTTGTCACTTGTCACTTTTTGTCGCCAAGAAAATACTTTTTTCCAAATTTATTGTTTTATCTAGAGGGCTATGAATACCTTAAAATCACTTATTTCAGTTCTTTAATCTTGGGAAAAATACAATTTTACTATTTTTGGTCCAATGCTATGTGCTATGTAAAATTTAATCATTAAAGTTGTATAACTCATTTTTTTAAATGGCAACATGGTGGCTCGTCGGGTTAAGAAAAAAGAGGATTTTATTACGATTATTTTGATACCATACACTATTAGGTTCTAGAAAAGCTGCCATTAAAAAACTTTAAAAAGTTAACATATCAACTTTTTCAATCCTTGTAAAACTATTATTTTCCATATTTTTTAAACAACAAACTAATTTACTTTGGCAGAAGCTGTTGGCATTTCAATTTTCTTCAAGACATGATTTTGTTTTATCAGTTTTGCTGGTCACAGGCTACTTGATGCATTTAATCTAAATGTATTCTCAAAAGATGCATCATTTTAGGAAAGCTCTAAGTTAACTTTTTAAAGTTTTTTAATGGCAGCTTTTCTAAAACCTAATAGTGTATGGTATCAAAATAATCGTAATAAAATCTTCTTTTTTCTTAACCCGACGAGCCACCATGTTGCCATTTAAAAAAAATGAGTTATACAACTTTAAAGATTAAATTTTACATAGCACATAGCATTGGACCAAAAATAGTAAAATTGTATTTTTCCCAAGATTAAAGAACTGAAATAAGTGATTCTAAGGTATTCATAGCCCTCTAGATAAAACAATAAATTTGGAAAAATGTATTTTCTTGGTGACAAAAACTGACAAGTGACACATCGTTGTATTTAGAATGTCATATGCAGGCGCGTATTTGAGGGGGGGGGGGTAATGGGGGTAGTTACCCCCCCCCCCCCAACCCAAAAAATGAACACTGACAAATCAGTAAAAAAAGGCGTAACACCCCAAAAATTTTCGCCTGCGGCGCTACTATTCCTTTTTTCTGCTTCAAAACCACGTCACATAGTTGAAAATAGGGCGTGGCACCGAAACATTTTTCGCTGTTTTTTTTCTTTACCGCCCCCAAATCTGACAGCTGAATACGCGCCTGGTCATATGGAACCAAAAAAAGTCAAAATATACCAGTTGTCCAATTTAAAAATCGGAAGTTCCATAATGTTGAGACACCTGTCAAAAAATGCAGTTTTATGTCGTATACAAATCCCCCGAATTTTAGGAATAGAGGGGCGAGCCACCTTCCGTGGACACCCGGTATATAAAAACAATTAAAATACACGATCGTATATTTTAATTGTGACCTTGTTTCACGATTTATAATTTTATAATAAGAAATTTTTTTCCGACTTACTTAAAAATATGTTTTCTTTTGTTACTTACAGAACGCCCTGATGATGGCCATTTAGGCCGAAACGCGTAGGCTTAATAAATTTTTAAGAAGGACGACAGGACTTTTCTTCTACCCTCACTTAATTATCATGTCCCTTCTGGAAAGCAGTCACGACTTCGTTATAACATATCTGTACTCGGGAGGTATACGACACTATGTCCAATTTTTACAAAAATTAGGTAAGTAACTATGTAGTTTTATTTGGAAAATTAATCTATTTTTTGGGGCATACAACACCAAGTCCAAGTAGTTAAGATAGCTGAGAAACAGGGTAGACTTTTAACACTATTTGCATTTTTATTCAGAGGCCTAAGACACCAAGGTAATAAAATCTGTATGCCTCGCATCTTTAGTAATATCTGTAGCAACACATTTAGCGGCATAGAACACTATATAATCACTTGAATTTATATGCCTCTAACTAGATCTATATAATAGTAGGTGTTTCAGTTTTTAAATTTTTAAAATTTGTTGAGTCACTGACGTCATATTTTTCTCTTTTATATTCACCCTGTCTATGCCACAGAAGATTTGAATACGTCAAAACGATTTACTCAAGATGCAAAACTTTTATGTAGAATAAAATTTTCTGAGAAATCAATAATAAAAAATTATCCCATTTGTTAAAACCAAATTTGGGCGGACCCTGTAAAATTAAAGAACATTTTTTAAACTTTTACAAAATCCAAATTAGAATGTGGGCTTTAATTACATGACATAGGTCATTAAAATTTTAAAGCTGTGTCAGGTATTTTCAATACAGGATGCTTGCGTAAGGTGCAAGATCTGTGAATTTTTTTTTTATTAAATTGATAGAACAAAAGAACTCCTATTTGGCGAGTTTACATTTGTTAAATTTCGATAAGCCAAACCAAAGTTGTAAATATTTTTGCAAAGCCATATTTGTTCCCTTCTGTCCCCCTTAAACAAAAAGGTAGAGCAAAAACTCAAAAACGAAAGTTATCAAGAATTTTCATTAGATTAAAATAATGCTACCATTGATAAAAATGTTTACTAATAGGATTTTTGAGAAAATTCCGTTTTTTGTTTCGTCACTATAGTTACGCACCCTAGCAGCCAGCCTAGAAACTTGTGATAATACCAGCAATTTTTCTTAGTCACTTTTGTAATAATTAATTTTTTCGGCAAGCTTTACACGGTAAACAGTTCCCGAGATACAGCCCTTTTTAGTTGTACACCCGGTAGATATTATACTTTAATATTCGTAATAAAAAAGTAGGTTTTGGTAAAAACATTATTCTATGAGTAAACTCATAAAAACGGTGCTATTTTTAACGACAAAAAAAATATAAATTTAATTTCACCTGTAGTAAAATCTAACCTACTAAACAAAGTGATGTAGGTATGATAGGTACCAAATGAACAAAAAAAAACTTTCTCCTTCAGTCTATAAGGAAATCGAAGTTCTCAACGCGTCTTATATGTATGTTGCAATAGTATAATAGTAGCACACCCAGTTTTTAGGTAATTAGCATGCATGGAATAAAACTTGTTCAAATAATATCTATTTTATTAAATAAAATTACTTGTTACCTAATTACATATTTAGTGTTCTAAACTGCTACTGTTAATAATTATTAGAATAACTAGTCAAGCATACACTCATAACAAAGTGTATACAGCGTTATGATAAACACACGGATCCAGCCGTTTATATAGAATATCGCCCGCGTAATCAAGAATCGCTCGGATCCGTTAAATTAATTTTTTGAAATGCATTTGTTCTAAAAAAAGGGTGGACCATAAAAATATTACTTGTATCAACTTGATTTTTTTAAATAAAACATTAAATATTTTTACATTCGGCAACCAATTCTAAACTTATTTCTTACATCAAATCTTATACTTACCTATCTTCAACCGTTTACGAAATATTAACGTTCAAAACAAAATAGACAAACGGCCAAGTATGAAAAGAAACTATCTTAACTCCTTAAAAGCGTATCAGTCGATTTGTTTTATTTTTATAAACTAAAGTTTTGAAATGCCCCACAAAAAAAAAGTCCAGTGGGTTAAGATCGGGCGATCTGATTGGCTACTCTATTGACCACGGCTACCTATTCACCGCCACGAAAAAATTGTATTTAAATACTCCCTTACGGGAGCAGCATTATGCGGGGGAGCACCATCCTGTTCAAACCATAAGGTTAAACTTGGTAAATCAGAATTATTGTTATTTGGAAATAAGGTGGCAAGAGCTGTTACCAGATCATTTCGAGGGAAATTATATCTTTCTTCAGTGAGGTTCTCATCAAAGAAATATGGTCCGATTAGGTATACCCTATTTTCAACAATGCGCCCATATATTAACCGTTTATTTATACTGGGTGTGATTTTCCATGAACATGTGAGGATTTTTCTTTGCCCATCAGTATCTGTTATCTGTCGTTTTGTCTATTAACCTTACACCTAAAAACGTAGCTTCATCTGAAAAACAAATTATTTTCACAATTCGTGCGTGATTATCTGTTAGCTCAATCATTACTTCATAAAATTGTTCTCACCAATTACGCGAGCCGCATTTTGGATGTAATATCAGCAGAGTAAAATTCAAATTTGATTAACATAGAGTGACATTTTTTCACGTCTCAAACTGACTAGCAAATTGTTATTGTCAATGTCTTAAAGAGTATGACTTGAGTTAAGAACGTTGCTAAGTCAAGGCTAGACCACTGGGATCAGTCAAAGAAGAGAAAGATCGAATAGCTCAACAACTTGCGCAAAGCAGATGGACAGGGCTTACAACTTGTAGCATCTCCAGGCAATTGTGGCCCATACTTGATAACAGAAAAACCGCAGCGCTATTACAGCACAGTAGGAAGGACCTAAGAAACATCACTGCCGTAGTCACCGGACATTGCCTGTTCGGTAGACACGCTGAACATATGCAAATACCAACTAACGACTTTTGTAGAAGTTGCAGGGATGAAGAAGAGGAGGAAAGTATTCAGCATTTCTTGTGTGAATGCCTGGCCTCGCGAGAAGAAGATTCAATGAACTGGGCGAACCATTTTTTAATGATCAGGAGGAAGTAAGCAGCCTGCAACTGGGTCGACTTACTAAGTTTATTAACACCAGTAGCAAAGCAGATGGACAGGGCTTACAACTTGTAGCATCTCCAGGCAATTGTGGCCCCTACTTGATAACAGAAAAACCGCAGCGCTATTACAGCACAGTCGGAAGGACCTAAGAAACATCACTGCCGTAATCACCGGACATTGCCTGTTCGGTAGACACGCTGAACATATGCAAATACCAACTAACGACTTTTGTAGAAGTTGCAGGGATGAAGAAGAGGAGGAAAGTATTCAGCATTTCTTGTGTGAATGCCTGGCCTCGCGAGAAGAAGATTCAATGAACTGGGCGAACCATTTTTTAATGATCAGGAGGAAGTAAGCAGCCTGCAACTGGGTCGACTTACTAAGTTTATTAACACCAGTAGCAAAGCAGATGGACAGGGCTTACAACTTGTAGCATCTCCAGGCAATTGTGGCCCCTACTTGATAACAGAAAAACCGCAGCGCTATTACAGCACAGTCGGAAGGACCTAAGAAACATCACTGCCGTAATCACCGGACATTGCCTGTTCGGTAGACACGCTGAACGTATGCAAATACCAACTAACGACTTTTGTAGAAGTTGCAGGGATGAAGAAGAGGAGGAAAGTAGTTAGCATTTCTTGTGTGAATGCCCAGCCTCGCGAGAAGAAGATTCAATGAACTGGGCGAACCATTTTTTAATGATCAGGAGGAAGTGAGCAGCCTGCAACTGGGTCGACTTACTAAGTTTATTAACACCAGTGGCTGGTTTGAATGAGCTGTCAAGATTCTCCTACGATCGCGTTAACCATCAGGAAGCTGATGCGGATAGGTTCCGCGGAACATGTGTGGTACCACAACGGTTCTTATAGGACTACGTGTAACTGTTTGGACCATGCCAGAGGTTTGCTACTCTAACCTAACCTAAAATAAGTCAAGAAACATATGAATTGAATACCAGCATTAAAGTGTTAATATTTCGTAAACGGTTAAATTATGGCATGATTTATGAAAAATTCTAGAATTGATTGTAGAATATGAAAATATACAATATGTTTCATTAAAAAAAATAATGTTGAGTAGCATTTTTATGATCCACCCTGTATAACATCTCTTTTCTAAAAAAAACTTATTTAAAAAAAAATAATTTGACTAGCGGTTCCTGATTAAATGGGCGGTATTATATATTAAACTCTAGACTCTTGTAAGTATGACTGGTCTTTCCAAGTGATTTTCTCTTAAAATTTGATTTAATTTAATTAGGTTTTGTTTAGAGGTGCTGGCATGCTTTAAGGGTGTCTATAATCAACGCTAGACATCGCCATGCACTTCATCCTCTCGGCTAATCGCCATATTTACTAAATTTAAATAGTACACACGTTCCTTTATTTCGTTAAATCATGGTCTTAATAAAGAGCCATAATATAGCGAAACGCGTCTAGGGATAGATCTGATGAAATTATCAAAGGAAACATTTTCTTCTGTCTTCTACATTAAAGGTTTTCATTATGTATTATATATTGTGTCATATACATATTAGATTAAAAAAAATTAAGTTCTTACTTTTTCTGAAACGTGGATTTCCTTTTTAGATTTCATTTTCCCGCTTTTCTAACTAGGTACCCTTAATATAATTTTGGAAAATATTCATACGAGTACCTGGCGATGATACAAAAGGCAACGACAAACTGTGTTACCGCATGCGGTCACCCATCGTCCCATCCAGCAGGTGCGCCTTCCGGTCAGAAAAGCCGAAAAGCGGACTTGCTTGCCATCCGCTATGAGGTAAGTTAAAAACTTTCCCTTGATTAGAACAACTACCATGCGAGCAAAAATTATTTGCATCAAAGAGGGCCTTGCATCTAAGAACGTAATGCTTAGCCGTAAAGCTTAATACCTGTTGGGTGTCAGTAACTACCTTAATTATTAAGTTATTCCGTCATCTTTGACACGTTACAAGTAATTTGATTCATCGCTAATTTTTCCAATTTCTTGAACAACTCACACAATGGGCTTTATTGAACAGCACAAAACATTCATGGTTGAGGCGTATTTTCGAAACGGGGTTAGAGTAAATGGTGAGTGGCAATACAATCCGGGTTTGTGCATGGACGATTTTCACGAACATTTTCCTAACGTTGCTTTTATTGCTGGGGATTTTTATCATTGCCTGAAAAGAACCATGTCTGTGTTTGGGGAAACAGGTTCTATACAACACAAAAAAGGAGCAGGAAGAACTTCTGTATGAACAGAAGAACTTAATGCAAAATACGCCAACAAATTGTATAAGACGCCTGTCCGAAGAAGTGGGAAGATCTTATGGAACATGTAGGACTATTATTAAGAAGCAGCTAAATTTATTTCCTTATAAAGTGCAAGTATTCCAAGAAATACAAGCCGCAGATTTTGAAAGACGCAGGAATTACTCTCAATGGTTTACCCAAAATTTATTGGAAATAATGATTTATTAGACCTGACATTTTTTTCGAATGAAGCCTGAATCCACCTCTCCGGTTATGTAAATTCTCAGAATACATGTAATTATTTTTCTATTTCTTTCTGTATATTCTTACTTTGTTTATTTCGTAACAACAAAAATAAATTTGTATTTGTCTACTTATTTTATTACTCATTAGTTTGGCATATCATGGCATAATATGAATTTGACAAAATTGTAACCTAGATTTGGTTAGATATATCGTCCCCATATCATTGTGATCTAAATCAAGCCCTACGTTTTTTAGTCCCTGCCCTCTTTGATGCAAATAATTTTTGCTCGCACGGTACTAGAAGACGTTTAGAAAATGTATACCCTAAATTTCAAGTAGGTATTTACGATATCAAGAAGCGGTTGGGATATATAGGCAGATCGCAAACGTGTAGTAGAGACCCAATTGTTTACATTTTTACCCGATCGTTCATCATTTTCTTTGTGACATATTTTTCGGAAATACCTTGAAAAATCTCTCAAAAAATATGCTAATTTGGCAGTTCCAATAGCTCTAGCAACTGCTTTAAAAAAAATAGTAATCCGTAATCCGTCACACTTATAATAAACCTATTTATTAATAATCATTCTACTATACTTTGTAAAACAGCAATAAGAGAATTTTTAAAATTATTTCTACTGCAATCGTAACCGGCACCTTGGCAACATGCATTTTATTTTACGAGTAGCACTTACTGTTAGAAATTCTAAATTAATGGAATCGAGGTTGCTGAATTATTCCAACGCAATTTAAGTTAATTAGTGGCTATTTTGGGTGTTTTTTGTGTGTTTTTTTGTGAAAAATCTTCTTCAATAATAAACAATCATGGTGCCTGCGTGTGTAGTATGCGAAAAAAAATCGAACAAACCCAATAAAGAAGAATTTACCTTTTCTTCGATAAGTATGGCGATGTTTTAATAGTTTTGTTTGCGAGTAGGGTTGATGATTCGAAACATTTTCTTTAGAAATTAGAGAATATTTTGGGAAACATCGATGTTTTTCGAGACAATCGTCGATGTTTTTCCAACATCGATGTCTACTTTCGATGTGCCCATCCCTATCTGCGGGTCTGACGCCAAACGTCAAGCGTTGAACAGTGTTGCCACACCGAGAAAAAAAATTCGTTAAAATAACTATTATATAGTACTATATACTTAGTTAACCGAACTAAAATCTGTAGTAGAATAGGCCCCAGGTTAGATGACTTGCTGATTTTACTAAATCTATTTTGCTAGAATTATCTATTGGTTGCAACTAAAAATACTTGCTGTTTTCTGCATAGCTGGAGCTACTATAAACTTTAGTTGCGCTAGCTAAAAGTATTTAGTAGTTTTAATATATAACCTATTAAAAATAGGAAGGCATTTAGTAGATGAAACTAAATGCATTAGCTGTATTTGGTATCCTTACCATGCTATTTGAACTTATTCTTTTGCTATGTTACATACTTTTATTTTTAACAATAAATCGATGATCTTACTTAAATTAGATTAATGTATTTGCAAAAGCTACTATTTCTTATAGCTAACCTTAAAAGTTTATCTTGCTAAAAATGCGATTTAAAGATCCTTTTTTTTTGTTACGTTTTTTGTGTTTTAACGAGTAAAATAAAAATAGGTGTAAATTTGTATTTTTATTCCAATAGAATTTATTTAGTAATAACAAACTTAAACAATAACAAGATCAATCACAAATCTAGTAAATACAGATTAAAGAAGTAATTTATAGTAGGTACCTACCATTTGCTTTAATATTTTTTGGTTTTAGAACTTCAGCTAAAAAATTTAACTGAAAAATTGTTAGTGGCGTGAAGACACAGTTTTTAAAATTTAAAACGTTTTATGCATCCGCTTAGATTTAAACCCAGAACTCCTTGAATACCAGTCGAACGTTCTATCAATTGCACTACGGAGTTTCCAGACAGTTGCAATGTCACATTGAAATCAAATAGTTTTTGTTGCTATTTTTTCTTCTAGAATTATAGGGCATCAAAGGTCTAAAAAAATTGAGTTTGATTATTGTATACCTAGTAAAAGTTTATTAGTAGTTTTTGTTAGGGGTCATTAAAATAATAAAGCCAAAGTCCCATGCATTCGGCGTCCCGTGCCTATTAAAAAAATCTGGGGTTATAAAAACTTTAAAATTTTTAAATTTTTGTCCCTAGTATTTGTTTTGTGCTACCTCTAAAACCGAGAAGATTTTTTAAATTGACAGACGACAGATTTTCTGTAATTAGACACAGTGACAGGCGAAAAATACATATTTAGATATTTTTTCAGTTTTCTCTTTGATAACACGAGAACAGAATTGGCCTTGAAACGTTA
Source organism: Polydrusus pterygomalis (assembly GCA_963969555.1). Taxonomy (NCBI): domain Eukaryota; kingdom Metazoa; phylum Arthropoda; class Insecta; order Coleoptera; family Curculionidae; genus Polydrusus; species Polydrusus pterygomalis. The sequence goes on along the minus strand of OZ018377.1, from coordinate 110,445,640 downwards.
GAGTCGTATATTTTATTATACTTAATACGTTTTCTATAGATTAAGGTTCTGCAAAAACAAATAAGTATAAAAAACCTACAGAGGTTAGAGACCAAATATTATTATATAATAAAAGTCACTGACAATAACTTCTACAGGATTTTTGTTCTATTTACTTTCATTAGGTAATTTAAAAAAAAATGATTTCCCTTTACTGTGCTTAAATTTGAATTCTTTAAAAATCCACATTTGTACTTATAGAATTAATAAAAGCTACTAAACCAAAAAAACACCTTCGTAATCACATCTAAAAATTAATTGGCACTTACCTATTATTTATATTGTTTTAATTTCTGGATGACATCAAGCGTTCGTGGGACTACTGGGACTATGAAAATAGTTGTTTGCCAAAATTTTTGCATATTTATTAATCTGTATGCTCCAAGCTCCAAAATACACATAACAATATGGCGTCGGCTCTATCATTTGGATTAGATTCCATTTTGATACTGAAATAAAAGAATAATTGGTTATAAAATATCCCAGCACCAAATAGAATGTAGGGGCCACCTGGCAGGGTGCCGTATATCCACATCCACTGTAGGTACAGGTTTGCTATTAACTTTCAACTTACCGAAATACTAAATATTATGAAATAATCAAGACACAAACACAAAAGAAAAAATTCACGTATCCATAATCTGCGTAAAGCTAAATGTTAATGCCGCCCCGCCATGTTGGAGCTAACGTGTAAATAGTGGTTGGGATGAAGTTTCGTTACATATTTGAGTACGTCGACTCTTCACGAACCTTGCCTGGTAATGTAGTTAAACATACTACTTCGTCTGAGTAGAATTAAATGGAGATATTGCTAAATCCACTAGAAAATTTGGTGATCAGTAAAACTAAATATTATTTCTAGTTGTATCTAATAGATCGATAGTAGAAACTATTTAGCAAGAAACTTTTTTAGTTATCAATATGCTATTTAGTTAAATTAAATAAAATTATACTAAACCTTAATAGATTTTCATAGCAAAATGATTTTAGTTGCTACAAAAACCCTAATAGGCTAAAGTTGCACGTTTTTTTGGTACTTTAACTAAATAATTTGCCATTCTTACTAATTTCTTCTCAGCAAAGAAATTTAGTAAACTAATTTTCTCGGTGCATGCGGGGAGACAAGAAGTTCTCTCTTTCACCCGTTCCTGAATTTCAATAACATTTATAACGTTCGGTCGATAGTTTATAAGGTCTTTTAGACAGTAGAGTTTCTAACTGACGCATAATAATATAAATTAAAAACAAATGATAAAACACGTATTATAAGGGACAACGGCAACCAAAACGCGTAGTACGAATTATACACGGACGAAGTCGCGGATAAAAGTTATTAGTAGGTTGTAGCGCGTAGTAAATATATATTTTTTTAAATGTTACAGAAATCATGTCCGTCATAATTATCAAAAACGATAAAGAATCTCGAATAGCGGACAAATAGATTTTAATTCTGTATTTTCAATTAAGAAAATCTCTGTCCCTGGGACTCATATCAATGAATAATAGGTGGTAATGCGGTAGTAGCAATTCCCAGTAATTTTTAAAAATTATTTAAACAATATGAAAAGTATTAGTCATTCATATTATACTAATACGACTAGGAAGTGGCGAATAAATTCTTGAAATTATCAGCAATTAAGTGAGAATACTAATTTGCAAGGTTTCGATTGAAAAAAAATGTCTATTGTACCTATACTTCTGGATTCTTGTAGGTTGTTTAAGGGATTCTTAAACAGAAGAGGGTATAAGATGTTTGTCTGTTTTTCAAAAAAGTGTTTTTGAAGCCAATAACTAGAAAAATTGATAAAAAAACTATATTAACTTTTTTAAATTTTAGAACTTATAGTTTAAACTTAAAGCAACGCACAAAACATAATAAAAACTAAAAGCAAATTATAATGGCAAGGTTTTTTACGATTTGTTCATTCTTCGTAGTTTGTTAATAATTTCATTCTTTGGTTTGGAATCTAAAAAAGTTAATACTTAAATTAGGAGGCGACCTCCTTTTATTAGATTGTCTACAAATAAAATTTATAAGCTGCAACAAGGTGAGGTTTTTCAGCGCTTAAATGAACTTCACACTAGAAAAAAAACAGATATTTTAATTTATCATCTATATTTAGAAAATACAAGGTGCCTCAAGAAAATTTTATTATTTTTATGATAATTTTAATGCCAACAAAAAAATTATTCGAACGAACTGAAATAGAAATTTAAAATTTCAATTTAAAACCATGAATATCTGCGGCTACTAGTGGAGCTGGAGATAGAAAAAAAAATTTCCAAAGCCCTTGGAAAAATTGTGGGATTTTCTATTAACGCATAATTTTTCTAGGGTTTGGGAAAAAAGTTTTTCTTATCTTCAAAAATAGGTACTACCTAAACTGCTGATCACAAAGTTGGACAAAATGTTTTTTAACACCTTTATTACAGGTCTGTAATGGAGCTTTCATGGCTTTGAAAAATTGAAATATAGAAGTGACGTATATAAAAAAGTTGAGAAGAGTTAAAACATGCTGAGCATGTGAAGAAAGTTAGTAAAAGAAGTCCAAACAACCAAACTAAATAAGGAAGAAGAAAAGACCTTCCAAAGAGAAGGGTCGAGGATTTTTTAGACCCCCAGTACCCAAAAACCCTTTTTTCAACTATTCTGACATTATAACTTTTACAGACGTTTTTTATCTTTACTGTCTTACAGACATATTATCAATGATTTCGCAAAAAAAATTTATATAAATAATCCTCGACACCTTCCCTTTGGAAGGCCTTTTTTTCTTCCTCCTTTAGTTTGGTTGTTTAGACCTTCTTTACTAACTTTCTTCACATGCTCAGTAGGTTTTAACTCTCCTCAACATTTTTATACACGTTACTTCTATATTTCAATTTTTCAAAGCCATGAAGGTTATATACCATTTTCTCTTCTGCTAATACCATCAGCACTATATAAATTTTTCTGTATCCTGAAGAGAAACGTTTCTACGTTCGAAATATGTAGAGACCCCTACAGAATTTCTATATTCTATTAAATTTTGTGGAGGAACTTTTAGTTTTTTCTTTCGTTCCTATATTTTCAACTCCACTTTAAGCATGGACTACTTTTTCAAATTAAGATATTTTAGATATTTAAGCTATAAAAGATTAATAACTTTTCGTAAAAAGATTGTTCTCTTAGTCGATCTCTCAAGACGTAATTTTTCAAATTTTTTTGACAAGCAGCTGTTTTTAACAGAAATTGAAATGTTGACGCCTAAGCAAACTACGCATGTAAACATATCAAATGTTTCTTCTAAGTGGATGCTATAATTATTTTAAATAAAATACCTTTAACCTTATACCGGGTGTCCCAATTTATGTAGAAATTAGCTAAATTCGTTGTTAAAACAGAAACGTTCTAGCTTACGAGAATTTAATTATTAATTATTATTTTTAGTAAATTATGGTCTTTAACGTATTTATAATATACAGGGTTGCCAAAAATTAAGCAGTCATTGCATGGTCTACTATAAGCGAACACGTATCAATCTCGAATTCGGGATATGATATAAAATATTATTAATACCTAATTGTGTTAAATAGATGGTAAAAAAAATTAAGAACATTTTTTACACTTTCCACAGATTTTTATTTTGACTCGACATGTTTCGCAACACAGTTGCTTCTTCAAAGGAGTACATAAAAATGGTATTTACCTTTTAAAATACCATTTTTATGTACTTTATAAATTTGAATAACTCAAATTGTCCCGAGATATTAGGTTATAAAACTACGGTAAAATATATACAGGGTGTCCGGAAAAAGAAGTTCAATCTCTTAACCATATTTTCTTGAGCAGAAATAATATGACTTTTATAATGTCATTTTTAATTTTTGACCTCATGTCAAAGTTTGAAATTAAAAACTGATTTTTTGAATAATTCATGTATTTAGGAAGATATTTATTTTAAATTTGGTTCATAGCTTCAACATAAAAGTTACATCTTTTGAGAAAAACAACACAAAAAACAAAACAAAAAACAACTGTCAAATATATTCAAGATAGGGGGAGGCCATAATTGTCTTAAGAACAAGTGATAACAGAGGCGTTTAACTGTTATAATATGAAGATTGGCAATAGTTCTTAATAGGCCAATAAAATAATTTCATAATAATAATTCCCCTAACAAGCTCAGCTTCAGGGGATTGAAGAATAAGTTTATCGAAGACAACATAAACATATTTATTATATTATTAAATTTTTAAATAAACTTATTATTATTTAACTGGTTTAGTATCTAGTACAGGTTCTTATCTGTACGCCACTGTCCTTACATTATTTTTGGTTAGTCCCTTGCTTTCCGTATTGACACCTATTGCAAAGTTTTACTTAATTACATCTTGTATCCATGCTACAACGGCTGACTTGTTTTTTTGAATTATGAGATTACCGTAAGCCGCGTTGGAATCAGTTAAGAACCCTTACTTTTCAAATTATCTTCAAAACGAATCATTTTATCGAAGTTTTATAGGCGACGAAAATAATTAAAAACCAATAATTACCTGAAAAAATATATAGTTCGGAAGTCACTGGCGCACGTACTAAAAAGAAGGGGGGGTCAGCGGGAACTGGATCGCCCCCCCCCCTATTTTGAATATTTGACAATAGAATTGTTTGTGTTTTGTACCTCTTAAAAGATGTAACTCTTTATGTTGAAGCAATGTACAAAATTTGAAATTATTTATTATTTAATACTCGAATTATTTTTTTTAAAAATCAGTTTTTATTTACCTCTTGTATTTCGAACATTAGGGCAAAAATGAAAAATGGCATAAAACTCGTATTATTTTTGATTGACCTTCTTTTTCTGGACACTCTGTATAACATGAAAAAAGTACAAACAAAATGTGACTTAGTTGAAATTTTATATTTTTTCACGGCTTTTTTTCCACCCGGTATATTAAATTGTATTGGTTACGTCAAAATCGCAAGAAACAATCTCTCAAACTCTGACCTGTAATAAATTTATCGAACTTTGTGTTGAGTAGTTTAGTTGCCCATATCTTTAAGGTGGAATTCTCAACGTCGTTTAATTATTACCATCCTATAACTTATTTCGCTTTGTTTTTTCAAGTTTATTATTTTTAAAACTAACATTTAAATAAAATCAGTATCGTCGGCACATTACTTAGGTAATATCTGATATATTACAAAAATATCAGTTTATTTCATTGCTAATTTTGGGAGAATTGTATAGTGAAAGAACAATGACATAATAATGTTAAAAAAATCTTACCCGATCTTTTTCGCTATACAATTATCCTAAAATAAGTTATGAAATTCCTAGATATTTATTAAATATGTCAATTATTACCTATAGAATATCAAGTCGATACTGATTTTATTTAAATTTTGTGTAAAAGCTAGAAAACATAAATAAATCTACGCGAAATAGGTTATAGGTTGGCAAGCATATTGATAATCCCACCTTAAAGATAAGAAAGAATTTTTGTTCCACACCCCTTAGAAAAATTGTGAGAATTTCCAAATTTTTCTATAAACCTATAATTTTTCTAGGGGTTTTAAAAAAAGTTTTTCTTATCTCCAAAGAATTCGAATATGGGCAACTATCTTCAGAACCCCTTAAAATTCCTTTTCTTTTATCTCACAACAGAAAATATAGATGTTTTATTTAATTGAGAAGAGAGCATGTTTTGATCATCCTGTAGCACTGGTAGCTTATAAACTACCCATTGTGATGCAAATGTTACAATAATAAAAAAGGTGTACGGACAGGTCCAACTCTTATCAAAAACTGATTGTTTAACAGCTAATAGTAATAACTTGCACACACCTGCGTTAATATAAAATGATGATAAGCCACGTTCTCAGACTCTAGGAAATAAATTCATTATTGTGGTTTTGAGTTTGGAAACCCAAAACAACAAAGACAATAAAATTACGAATAAAAATTATGACATACAAGAAAAAAGCGATTAGAAATAATTCTCAATACTCTCACTGAATCATATTTTTCTTTTTAACGGCATCTATAACATTTATGCTTCTGCGCTCTTAAAAATTATTCCAATTTTCCAAAAAAATTTTTTTGTTTAAATTCGAATAAATACTTTTTATAGTTCAATTTTGCATTAAAACACCAATTTTCAACTTGAAAAAAGCAGAAATGTAGGTAACAGTTTTGTAAAAGCTTAATAGCTTTGATAAATTTAATTTCCAAAAATTATTTAGTAAGTAGTTGTTTTTCTAAATTGCAGTTTCAAATTGAGCTTTTGCCAAAAGTCGGACGTTGTACTTTCATGTAAGCTAAAGCATACAGAGTGCTACAAATTAATGTCCGTAAATGGAAAAGAAATCGAAATTTTGAATTTTGGCTCTTTATTTTTTGCGCCTTAAATCATAAGAATTAAGGTAAATGTTATAATTGTAAAATAAATCGACGAACGACGAACACCAAGAAAAAAACAGAATTACGTATCTCATGCTTTAAGCAAGAATATAATAAATCAGACTTTTGCCTAGAAAAAATTATGGCGCAAAATATGAAAAACCAAAATCGAAACTTTCGGTATTTTTTGAATATATCCGAAGGTATCAGGAATATTTACAATTTTCTTTCGCCAAATTGTTACACCTTAAAATACGCAACTTTGCCTGAATTTAACCATCTTTGTATCCCTTGCCATTTTCGAGATACCCATATACGGACACGAAAGCGTAGCACCCTGTATACTAATATAATAAATATAATACAGATAATATAATTATTGGAATAATGTTTCAAACTTTATTACCAGTTTTTGGCTTACTCCATAGTTCTCCAATTATCTACAGTGTAATTTAAAGCCTATTTTATATACCGGGTGTAGAATTTTCATTAGAATAAAAAAATGCTATCTTTGATACACCATTAATACAGTACGTATGTCTCCGTACGTTGGAACCATAGGGAAAACTTTTTTATTATTAATTTTACGAAAAACAGTCATTGTTGATAAAAAGTTCTGCATGTTCCAAAACCTAAAATGCAACCATCAGATGTTAAATTTTTTTATTCGTATACGAGGTTTGTCAAAACATATGAATTTTGCCCAAGAGTAAAGTACCTTTATTTTTGACAATATCGAAAACTGTAATTATAAAAAGTTGTTCGGAAAAGGAGTCGGGTATTCAACTAGTCGGTCGAGATTACCCTTCACATAAATATAAATACATAAAAAAATTTAAACAAAAATTTGAAAATAAAGTCAAAAGCAATATTTTCTAATAACTTCTTTTGTATTGGATCATACAGAACCTAATGCCAGAAACAGATTTGCAAAAAAAAACGCATAAAAAAAGTTTTCCATATGGCGCCGACTTTTCCGCGGACACTGTATACTAGTTTAGAAATGTAACCAATCAATTTTATAAAAACCATATTTGGGTTTACGTACCTTACATAAGTCATATATGGGGATTTCCTTGACAGTAAATTTAATATCTGACTGAATTCGATTAGTTTATATTGAACTGTATAAATAGTTATAGTGTTTTACCTATACGAACGAATAAAACCAAAAAAATGCTGCTGTAAATATAAGTGACAATATTTAAAATTGCGTTTCAGTTACTGTCCGACCGACAAGATTTTCAGCCGAAACCGAATTTTCGGCCTTGGTCTCAGTTTCGGCCGAAACCGAAACTAAAAATTTTATTGTATTACTGAAATTTAATTCATTTTATATAGGACGAGATCGATCTTGGGAACGGACTGAACTCTTCCCACTAAAAAAAGAAGAAAAAAGGTCGACAGAGAACAATCTATTATTTATATAGACAACACCGCCTACGAACCCACCCAAAGTTAGCCGAACGGTGCGCGACAATTTACGAACACTGAGTTTCGGCATGGCCGAAGGTTCGGCCGGTTTTGGCTGAAACCGAAACTGTCACCGAAACTAGATTTTTTGACCGAAACTATATAGCCGAAACCGAAACAAAACCTTCGGTCGGTCTCTAGTTTCAGTTAATTAGTAGATATATTCGAGGTTTGGATTAGTGATGGGAAAAATCGAGTTATTTTAATAATCGACTACCGAGTATACGAGTGATTTAAAAAACCGAATGATAATCGATTTTTTACTCGAATGCTATTCTAAAAAAAAAAGGTCGCCAGTTCCGTAAACTAACTAGTTTGTGTAGCCGCAATAAGTGATTGGTGATTTATGAATGGCATGCGGGTCGTTTGAAAATAAAATAGTTCGAATTTTCGTCACTCCAATAATTACCGATGATAACCGAATAATTCAAGTGATTGAAAAAATCGAGGGGTCGGTTATTTTTCACTCGAGTTATCCCATCACTAGTTTGGATAATAATTATAATATAATATAATATACCTCTTAACTCTATTTTAACACTTTATCTTTAAATCATATAAAAACTAATGTTTATTATTACCTAAAAGTATAATATTTATAAAACAAAATTTTCAATATAAATTTTTATTATAATTATTGTTTGGCAATAGAAAGCGGTTAAACCGATGGGATTATTGAATTAATTGCTTTAGATGTGTAATTTTCCAGTCCGGTCCTGGAATTCATACCAACTTATAAAAATTCAATAGACCAGAATTGACAGAGTGTCACGTGATTTGGAACCCATCTTGCGAGAGGAGTGAAAATTTTTACTATATCTCCTGTTCCTGCATGGCCCCTGCAACTTAGCGGTGAAGAGGAGGAAACCGCCTCTCATATCATATTAACATACAGCAGGGTGCGTAGCACTAACCCACAAAAGATTCAAAATATTTGAAAATTCATTGCGGCGACAACCTCCCGCATGATAAACCTGCTAGGACAATGGACCTTATAGAAGGAATAGATATTTTCTAACAAGATTGGGGGCACATATAAGCCAGAGGTTGCAGTGCAAGAAGTTTGTTCATCAATCATGAGCCCTTAATTATGGGACACCCTGTATATCCAATTTTTTAAACTATTTTTAATAAGAACCATGATGCACCTGCACACAATCTTTAACTACCACAGTTATTGTCCGATAGCAATCATAGAAACAATAAATAATAATGATTCAGATCATTCACTTAATTTACATGAAAGAAAAATTAACAATTAATAGTGACTCGAGTGACTCAAAATTCTGACACATTTATACGTGATTTAGCTGCGTAAAATCACAATGTCCCCACCTTCAACTGTTGTTAATTTCAAGAGTTAATAAGAGTCCAGCGGAAAATTCGTGTTTGCTGGTTAGAAGTACCTTCATTCGCTATTTTGTCCTTGCTGGAGTAACAGTTCGTATCAACGGTGCGTATTGAGTGTTGAAGAGTGGTGGTATCGAAAAGAGGTCAACAAAGTCTTCGACGGCGAAAGTTATCATTGATTTCGCCTTCAGTGAAGACCTTTAAATTTTAAAAGTGGTTTGAAACCACGCACGTTTTGAAATACCTGAAAAAAAAACGAGTTTGGACTTTTGAAAGTGTTTTTTTAGTAACTTTTTTGTTAATTATACCAAAAGTTCAAAGAAGTGCTTCAAGATGGGGATTGGTGTGCAGATGATGAAAACGGTGCTGTTTGTATTTAACGTGTTTTTGACGGTAAGTAACGATTAGCTATTTTTTTTTTAAAGGTTAGAGGTAATTTGTTTACCTTGGGAAGCATTGAGATGTAACGTATCTACAGGGTGGGCGAAATGTATTATTACATCTTTAATGCTGCAAAGTGCACAAGCAGAAATTTTGTAACAGTTTTTGGAAAACTTTTTTTTTCCAATCGCGTGTTTTGGATATAGAAACAGGATTTTCAAAATTTCAAAATAATTAAATTTCGAAAAATAAATTATCATTTTAAAATAGGTAAAAACTATTTTTATTGAAACTATAATAGCTGATTTTATTGCCCATACCCCTCTCCCCGAACTGTACTTACCATATTATAATAGGCGTTTGAACCACTCCAAAATATTTTAATAAAAAATTTGTATCAATTTTTCAAATCTAAAATATAATCTAATAAAGCAGGTGTTGCGAGAATAGGTACTATGACACTACTATTAAGGTCCTACGGAGGGAGGGTGGTTAATAGGGTAGTTATCCCCACCCAGAACTTAGGAACTCATCGGAAAATATAGACCTACTACTGGTTTATAAACTTTAGCTAATTTCCTTACCTGTTTCTAATAGTGATAACAATTTTCGCCTGCAGAGATAAGTTTTTTCTACGGAGCTCTTTTTTTGGTGGGTTTGAAGGGAAAGGATGAATTTTGTTTGGTCAAAAATCTTGACCAATATGTTATTGTCGGAGTTATCCAGGTCAAACAAATTTGTTAATGTTTACAAAAGATACATAAATGAAATTAACATTTTTATAATTAACTATAAATAGTATAAAAGATAATATGAAATCATATCAACATTCTCAAAACTTACTAAATTTTTATTGCTTTTTAATTTTTGTTATTACACGCATTGGCGTAATTAGGGGTTGGGGGGGGGGGGGGGGGGGGGTTGGGTGGAGCAAGCAAAATTCTTTACGCAAAGATTGTTTGCACCACAATAGTTTGTCCCAAATACTCCAGTTTTTAAATTATCCCACATGGCGGCAAAGTTGCGCAGGTCGACTAACATGCCTTTGGAATATTCCGAGTACTTCCGAGGATATTCGTGAAAGACCGTTGAAAACCTATTTACAAAGATAACGCATTACAAGGTTTTCATTTTCATTGTCACTTTTCATTTCCTATCAGTTGGCGAGCCGAAATCTTAAGTCCGACGTTTCGGCTTCTGGATGATATCATCAGGTTCGTTGTTTAAATAAGTCCTTTTCTTGCATTTTTGTAAACCTTGTTCATTCATTTTAAACGCTATATATACCTCAAATTTGTAAGCAACTCGACAAAAAAAGACCAAACGTTAATTTTCAATATTCGGAAATACTCGGAATTTTCTTGCCGCATTATTATTTTATTAGATACAAGATCTACGAAACGGCAATCAAAAATACAAGTCCGTTTTAAAAAGTACAACCTGATGATGCTACTTGAAAGACGAAACGTCAAAATAAATAGCTGATAACGACATGTTATAGAAAATAAAATGCGGCAAGGTAAAGGTAAAATTAATTTTTCGCCATCTCTGTAAATAAATCCAGAAAAATATAAAGACCAAAACGAGAATTTTCCAAAGAATTTTTCAAATTTATGGACTGCGTAATTTTGAACCAATTTAACCTTCGCTGTAACTCTTACCGTTTACGGGATGTGATGGTGAGCGTCGAATTTGTAACACCCTGTATATACAGGGTGTTTCAATAAAAACTCCCAGGCCAATTATTTCTAAAACTGAAAGTGACATGTAAATTCTGTAAATGCCAGTTTTTAGCCTCTATGATTGGCTTCACAACTGTGTAAAAAATGTGTTTGAATAATACAAGATGTAGGTGGCGCCACGGTGTAAAGAAATGTTTCGTTGACAGGAACTTTTAAATATTGTCGTTCTTAAAGATAATTAATTTTTGGTCAAATTATGTCCCATAAATAATTTTGATAAATCCAACATGAAACGAGATATTTGGGGTTAAATTTTTTTTTTAAATAATTTTAACGAGTATTTTAATTATAAATATTTTTAATATCCTTTAGCAGATTTTAATTTAATTTTGGTAATGATAATTTTAGTGATAAAACGCTTGTGAAGCGCTAAATTATTACGTCCAGTGACGTCTAAGGGGGCGCCTTAACAAATAATATTGGCAAAAAATAGGACGCCACTGAGTTTTTGGTAATTTTTATATTTTTTTCGGATTAAGCAACTAAAAATATAATTTTCTTCTGTTAAATTGTTTTCGTATCTTGCTTCGTTTTCGAGAAATAGAAATAAAAACAATTTTATTGCATATCTCTGGAAAACAAAAATAATTAAATAAGTAATTAATACGTTTTATCTTTAGCTATTAATCGAAATAACACTATTGAGAGTTTGCAGAAACGAATTATTATATCGATTTGCTATGTATGTATATGAAAACGGCAATAATTTTGAACACCTCAAATAATTTTTGATATTGTTCTAATTTTCATAATAATTTTGTATAATTTCTCATCAGTTCTTTCATAAAATTTAAAACATCCTTTAATTTTATTTTATAATGCTTTAATGTTTTAATGCTTTTAAACAACAAAAAATACAACGTATTAATTATTCAAAGATTTTTGTTTTCCATAGATATGCAATAAAATTGTTTTTATTATTATTTCTCGAAAACGAGGCAAGATATAAAAACAATTTACCGGACAAGAAATAGTATATTAAAGTACAAGTTTCATAAGAAGCGGTTTTAGCGCCCGCGTCTGTTTTAAAAAACGAGCCACGAAGTGGCGAGTTTTTTTATTGACACGGGCGTTAAAACGCCTTATGAAACATGTGCTTTATACATTTTTTTCTATTTCACCTTTTATAATCAAGAAAAATACATTTTAAAAAGAAAATAAATTCTTCAAATTTTGTAAATTTGTATGTCTAAATTTTATGTTGGTAATACTATTTTTTATCATAGGAGCCTCTGGACAACAAAAATTATTTAGCAAACTGTCACTTTTTGATTTATTGACCCATTTTCACCACGAGATTCTAAAGTTATTTTAGCGATATGAGATTTGAAATTGGACGGAATACGTTGTGTGATCCTTGTACATTCGGTACATATACAGAGCGTTCGGAAATTCGGGAGATTTTGCTACTTTTTTTCGAATTTCAAAAGACGTGATTTTACGTCACGGCATTGCAATTTAGTATAGGGAAGATGGAAAATTCAAATAAAGTTGAAGTTAAAATCGACATTAGAAGGTTAGTAGATTGAATTTTGGATAGGATTTGGCAGAAAATGATAGCTTGAAGCATCTACAAAAGATTGATTTATAGATTTATGCAACCAACATACATGACTGTTATCCACACAGAATAAAAAAGTAAGTTATCAAGCTAGTTTTTCTCTGCGAAAAATGGGTTTTCTCGTAAATCACAAAGGCCGCGCAAGTCAATGAAATAAAACATTTAAATGTTACCAACATCAAATAAAGAAAAAACGCGTATCGAATTAGCTTCATTACGATCCGCAAATGAGGGTCGTACTGAACTCATTATGAACGTGAAATAGAAAAAGGATATTTTTAGGTGCTTAATCCAAAAAAAAATATAAAAATTACCAAAATTTGAGTGGCGTCTTATTATTTGTTAAGGCGCCCCCTGAGACGTCACTGGAAGTAATAATTTAGCGCTATACGAGCGTTTTATCACTAAAATTATTATTACCAAAGTTAAATTAAAATCTGCTAAAGGATATTAAAAATATTTATAATTAAAATACTGGTTAAAATTAAACCCAAACTTTACCCCAAATATATCCTTTCATGTTGGATTTATCACAAAAATTTTTATGGGACATAATTTGATCAAAAATTAATTATATTTAAGAACCACAATATTTAAAAGTTCCTGTCATCGAAACACTTCTTTGCACCGTGGCGCCACCTACATCTTGTATTATTCAAGCACATTTTTTACGCAGTTGTGAGGCCAATCATAGAGGCTAAAAACTGGCGTTTACAGAATTTACATGTCCCTTTCAGTTTTCGAAATAATTGGCCTGGGAGTTTTTATTAAAACACCCTGTATTATCGAGGAAAGTACCATAAAAGTAAGGGGGATTTTTATTGGGATGTAGCTAAAACTTGCGGGATTAAAAAGAAGTGAGAGTAAAATCGCAGTGAATACCTTTACATTATCTAGGGACTATCCCCCCTTCTCCCCGTTACGCCAATGGCCACACATCTCAGATCTAATTATATTAATAAATACTTAAGGTAATAAGAAAAATGAACAATAAGTCGTCATACCGACCCTGGTTTAAAGGTCCTTAACTACCTAATATCCGCACCTTACCAATTACTGTACCGTGCGAGCAAAAATTATTTGCATCAAAGAGGGCTTGGATTAAAAAACGTAGGGCTTGGTTTAGATCACAATGATATGGGGACGATATATCTAACCAAATCTACGTTAAAATTTTGTCAAATTGATATTATGACATGATATGCCAAACTAATGAGTAATATAATAAGTAGACAAATACAAATTTATTTTTGTTGTTTACAAAATTAACAAAGTAAGAATATACAGAAAGAAAAATAATTACATAAATTGCTGAAATTGGCCACCGCCCTGCTCCAAGCCTAAATTCACACGTCTCTTCATATTTTCGTAAGTGTTGTGTTGTTTGCAACAAGTTCTTCTGTTCTTACAGATAGTCTTCCTGCTCCTTTTTTGTGTTGTATAGAACCTGTTTCCCTAAACACAGCCACGGTTCTTTTCCGGTAATGATAAAAATCCCAGCAATAAGAGCAACGTTAGGAAAATGTTCCTGAAATCGTCCATGCACAAACCCGTATTGTATTGCCACTCACAATTTACTCTAACCCCGTTTCGAAAATACGCTACAACCATGAATGTTTTGTGCTGTTCCGTAAAGCCCATTCTGTGAATTGTTCAAGAAATTGGAAAATTAGCGATGAATCAAATTACTTGTAACGACTGTCAAAGATGACGGAATAACTGATTGATTGTTAATTCTGGTAGTTACTGACACCCAACAGGTATTAAGCTCTACGGCTAAGCATTACGTCCTCAGATGCAAGGCCCTCTTTGATGCAAATATTTTTTGCTTGCACGGTAGATAGAGAGAGGAAAAGAGAGCGATAAATCAAAATTTATTTTCCTGTTTCGGTTCGAAATAATATACAAAAGTCCCATTTAAATTAGTAATATTTCTTAATGAAATATCGGTATTAACTTTATATTGCAAACAAGTGCATATTCCATATTATACCATACATTTGTACACATTTGTAATTGCCAGTTTCGCAAATCAACAAATAAGGTATTTAACCGATATTTATGTTATCGACGCCGAGTACAGAAACGTTCATTTTATGTCCGCCATGACGCCATCAAATAAAATGTCATGGTCCTAATATTTTTAAAATATATTTAAATATTTACATAAAAAGTACGTTATAAACCCGCCAAACCAGTTGATTAACTCTCATTTTATAGGTACAACAGTTAATTAGTATTTTGTTTTCGACGATATTTTTCAAAATATTTTGTTAATGCGATTTGGGAAGTGATTAAATAAATATTAGGAACGGGACAATGGCCCTCAGGATTTTAAAAAGTTTGACTAGTTGAAAAATAAAACCGGTTTTAGTTTCTGAAATACAGAAATTCCTAAAAAATAAAAATTTACACCGCCGTTTTATTAGGAGTGGATTCTCGAAAAACTCCTTCTTAGTGGATGTCAACGTTATAAAGAGAAGACATGCTCGAAATTTCATGATTCTAGGATTAGGGGTTTAGGCTGATGAATCAGTCAATCAGTCAGTACACTTTTCAATTTTATATAATACCGTGCGAGCAAAAATTATTTGCATCAAAGAGGGCTTGGATTAAAAAACGTAGGGCTTGATTTAGATCACAATGATATGGGGACGATATATCTAACCAAATCTAGGTTAAAATTTTGTCAAATTCATATTATGACATGATATACCAAACTAATGAGTAATAAAATAAGTAGACAAATAAAAATTTATTTTTGTTGTTTACAAAATTAACACAGTACGAATATACAAAAAAAAATAATTACATAAATTGCTGAAATTGGCCACCGCCATGCTCCAAGCATATATTCACACGTCTCTTTATATTTTCGAAAGTGTTGACCAGCATCTCTGCAGAAATGTTACCACATTCTTGGATAATCCTATCTTGTAATTGTTCTAAATTTGGAATTGGTGTTTTGAAAATAGTGTTCTTTAAATGAGGAAAAACGAAGTAATTCATAACCGTTAAAAAAGGTGATCTAGGTGGGAATTTAATGTCTGATCGAAAACTGATCAATCTGTCGTCGAAAAAATTGTGTAAGTAGGTAATAGGTTCGGCGGCTGTATGGGCGGTTGCACCGTCTTGTTAAAAATATCCAAAACGTAGTTCGTCGTCAAGTAATTGCTCCACAAATGGATTCAAAATATTGTCTCTATACCGCTGTGCTGTTACTGTGTCATAGAAAAAAAATACCAACAATTCTTCTTCGGAAAACAGCTAACCAGACACCAATTTTTTGAGGGTGAAAAGTGGACTCTACAAAAAAATGGGGATTTTCACTACTCCACATGCGTGTTTTCTGAGAATTCACATAACCAGAGAGGTGGAACTAGGCTTCATTCGACAAAAATGTCAGGTCTAATAAATCATTTATTTTCAATAAATTTTGGGTAAACCATTGAGAGTAATTTCTGCTTCTATCAAAACCTGCGGCTTGTATTTCTTGGAATACTTGCACTTTATAAGGAAAAATTTAGCTGCTTCTTAAGAATAGTCCTGCATGTTCTATAAGATCTTCCCACTTCTTGGGACAGGCGTCTTATACAATTTGTTGGCGTATTTTGCATTATTTCACGAACGTTTGCAACAAGTTCTTCTGTTCTTACAGATAGTCTTCCTGCTCCTTTTTTGTGTCGTATAGAACTTGTTTCCCTAAACACAACCACGGTTCTTTTCAGGCAATGATAAAAATCCCCAGCAATAAAAGCAACGTTAGGAAAATTTTCGTGAAAATCGTCCATGCACAAACCCGGATTGTATTGCCACTCACCATTTACTCTAACCCCGCTTCTAAAATACGCTTCAACCATGAATGTTTTGTGCTGTTCCGTAAAGCCCATTGTGTGAATTGTTCAAAAAATTGAAAAATTAGCGATAAATCAAATTACTTGTAACGACTGTCAAAGATGACGGAATAACTGATTGATTGTTAATGCAGGTAGTTACTGACACCCAACAGGTATGAAGCTCTACGGCTAAGCATTTAATTAGTTCTTAGATGCAACGCCCTCTTTAATGCAAATAATTTTTGCTCGCACGGTAGTTAGATAGGAATAATAAACGGTATACCACTATACAAAGAACAATTTTTAAAAATATTTTTTATTTTCCAAATAAGTAAAAAATGATTTAGTATGTTCTTGGTTCTGCAAGGTGGGTATGGGAATTACCCCCTTTGCCACTTCCTTCTTATCTACGCCATTAAACTCAAGTTCACAGCAGTTTCATTGATATACAGATGATTTGATTGAACAAATAAAATGGGATCAAAAACAATTAAATGGGATAGGTAAAATTATCGACTTATTGCAAGAACTTCCGACGTAATTGACTGCTAACCTCTGGTTAAACCGTGATGCAGTCGTGTCAGGTCAAAAGTGAATTAAAAATATCCGTTAATTCATTTAATTAAAGAAATTAACTCACTCTGAAAAATGTGAATCACTTCAATATCCGCAGATTGAGGCCAACGAAGTAACCTTGCTTTTTCTATAGTCGCCGTCGTTAAATAGTTGAATAATAGAAAAATAACAATCGTGTTTGGTATACAGGGTGCTGAAGATAAGCGCACATGCTTACAAATTGTCTTCCTCCTTGATTTCCCAGTTCTCCTCTTTCATATACAGTGAGGAAGTAAAGTCTGGAATAAATTCATCGCTCGGACACGTCGATTTTGTTTTTTTAATACGCATTTTTATCAATATTTTTTATTATACAGGGTGTCTCCGAAAGCACTCTGCTTGGACCAACTTTAATTTTTTAAATGGGAACCCACATTTTTTTTTTAATTTTAGGATTCTGTGCATAATTGTGAACATTTTTTATCTAACATGTCATTATGATTTATCGACAGTTAAAGTTCGAAAATAAATAAAACAATTAATTATTTATCATTTTAATAAATGTTGAAAATGTTGCCCAAAGGTTAATTGGCAGTAACCTAGACGATCGAACAATTCTTTCTGCACATTTCTGACAACTTCCGGACTGATTGTCCGTATTTCTTGAACAATTCGATTCTTTAAGTCCTCCATGTCCATTGGCTTAGTTTGAAAAACTTTACCTTTAAGGTAAACCCACAGAAAAAATTCAAGGGGGGTTAAGTCGGGAGACCTCCGCGGCCATTCAATAGCTCCCCTCCTTGCAATCTATCTATTTTCAAAAATAGTATTAAGATAAGCGCGAACTTTTGAAAATAGATGGATTGGAAGAAGGGGAGCTATTGAATGGCCGTCGAGGTCTCCCGACTTAACCCCCCTTGACTTTTTTCTGTTGGGTTACCTTAAAGGTAAAGTTTTCCAAACTAAGCCAATGGACATGGAGGACTTAAAGAATCGAATTGTTTAAGAAATACGGTCAATCAGTCCGGAAGTTGTCAGAAATGTGCAGAAAGAATTTTTCGATCGTCTAGGTTACTGCCAATTAACCTTTGGGCAACATTTTTAACATTTATTAAAATGATAAATAATTAATTGTTTTATTTATTTTTGAACTTTAACTGTCGATAAATCATAATGACATGTTAGATAAAAAAATGTTCACAATTATGCACAGAATCCTAAAATTTTTAAAAAAATGGGGGTTCCAATTTAAAAAATTAAAGTTGGTCCAAGCAGAGTGCTTTCGGATATAATAAAAAATATTGAAAAAAATGCGTATTAAAAAACAAAATCGACGTGTCCGAGCGATTTTTAAAAACATTCAGCGTTCCCTAAGTAATGAATTTATTCCAGACTTTACGTCCTCACTGTATATACACAAAAAAAATGGAGTTGTATTATAATTAACGTGCTGTCAACCCTATCTACAGTGTGATCAGTAAAGTCCGCATCATATGTGATTTTTTTATTAATAGCTTTAATTTTAATTAATTAAAATTTTACCAAAAAATAATTTAGAAGTGGGATTATTTCTGAAAATATCGAAAAATTATTAGAAAAAGTTTAAAAACAGTTTCTAGCCCACATGCAAAATTTCAGCTGCATAAGATAACTTTGATTTTTTACCCATATTTTGTAAATTACACCACTTTTGGAAAATAAGACTCAACGCAACCTACATAAAACTTCTTAGTTTTAACAATGCTTTATTTCAGATACATTTTCTTTAAAGTAGCGCAATAGTAAATGTGTGTTTTTCTACTAAATCAAAATTGGGCTATTAAAATTTGGTCGCATGTGATGCAAAGTTGATGTTAGCTTAACTTAACGTAAATTTTATCTATTTTCAACGATTTAATTTAAAACCCCTTTATTAAAATTTGTTATTAAGCTATGTCATAAAAAAAGTAAAAATAGTATTTTAATATTTAAGTGCAGTTTCCAAAAAATTAACTACAACGATACACCAAAAACACGTTTAAAACGACTAAATATGGGTAAAAAATCAAAATTATCTTATGCAGCTGAAATTTTTTATGTGAACTAGAAACTGAATTTAAAAAAACTTTTTTCGATATTTTTTTTAAATTATTTTTTGGAAAAAAACTAAACTTTGACAGATAATGCGAATCACGTGACTACTATTTTTTTGCTTAATTTTCATTTCGATCGAAGCAGAACTTGATGCCAAAGTCAAATTTCGAATAAAGCTGTTAATAAAAAAATCCCATATGATGCGGACTTTACTGGTCACACTGTATACTGTACTATTACATAAAATTGTAAAATGACTGACCCCTCATCCTAGAATCAAGAAATTTTAAGGATATCTTCTTCGTATAGCGTAGACATCCACTACTAAGGGGATTATTCGAAAATCAACCCCCAAGGGGGCAAGATCAAGGGTTGAAATTTTTAGAGGAATTTTTGTATTTCAAAAACTAGAACTGTTGGAGGTTTAAAAATTGATATATAATAGTATATTAAAGTACACGTTTCATAAGAAGCGGTTCTATTTCACCTTTTATAATCAAGAAAAATACATTTTAAAAAGAAAATAAATCCTTCAAATTTTGTAAATTTGTATGTCTAAATTTTATGTTGGTAATACTATTTTTTATCATAGTAGCCTCTGAACAACAAAAATTATTTTGCAAACGGTCATTTTTTGATTTATTGACCCATTTTCACCACGAGATTCTAAAGTTATTTTAGCGATATGAAATTTGAAATTGGACGGAATACGTTGTGTGATCCTTGTACATTCGGTACATATACAGAGCGTTCGGAAATTCGGGAAATTTTGCTACTTTTTTTCGAATTTCAAAACACGTGATTTTACGTCACGGCATTGCAATTTAATATAGGGAAGATGGAAAATTCAAATAAAGTTGAAGTTAAAATCGACAGTGGAAGGTTAGTAGATTGAATTTTGGATAGGATTTGGCAGAAAATGATAGCTTGAAGCATCTACAAAAGATTGATTTATATATTTATGCAACCAACATACATTACTGTTATCCACACATAATAAAAAAATAAGTTATCAAGCTATTTTTCCTCTGTGAAAAATGGGTTTTCTCGTAAATCACAAAGGCCGCGCAAGTCAATGAAATAAAACATTTAAATGTTACCAACATCAAATAAAGAAAAAACGCGTATCGAAATAGCTTCATTACGATCCGCAAATGAGGGTCGTACTGAACTCATTATGAACGTGAAATAGAAAAATTCCTTTAATAAAATAATAATGTTTCGTATTTTTTTTTAAATTCCCTTAAGGTTGAAAAAAGGGGTGTAGCCCATTTTGAGGAAGTACATATAACTTTATAATTTTAAGTTATATTACTGAAAATTAGATTTTCTTGACGTATTTCAATATTTCAATAAATTCTATCCATAATGTCGTGTTCATAAACGCAAAGTCCTTTGAAAGGTTCTGTGAGCGTTATTAACTATCGGTACTAATATTTTTTAATAATAATAATAATGAATCTATATTTTTGGTAAGTATTATCTGTACTTATTAAAAGTTCTATTTGGTAATATATATGGTACACGCTTCTTTGTTTCGATAGCGAATCTATAACAATTGAACAGCGCGAGCGAAGCCGAAGGTACCTGGTAGTTTTATATAAAATGCTTAAAATACGTAGGTACATATTTTATTGAATTAAAAAAAAAATTATGTTTATTATTCTGTATAGCCTTGGTCTTGGTCCCACCATATAATGTTAAACATTCGATGTATTGTTTTTGTTAAGTCGTTTATTAAGGCTTTGGGAAAACCTTTTTTGTAATATCATTGCATTTTAAGTGTGCAGTGGAAAATGAAAATAAACATACGAAAACACTGCATTAACAACAATAAAATTATAAAATTAAGCTTATATATACCGGATGTCCAACAGTACAATTACCTTTTTTTTATTAAATTAAGTTTCACCATCATAATTATATTATATGATTAAATATTTTTTAAGAGGTGTAAGAGCACGTAAAATACTCCAATTTTTTTTTAAATATAATATTAAAAACGCATTCCTATATTATGTGACATACAGTGTGACCAGTAAAGTCCGCATCATATGGGATTTTTTTTTATTAATAGCTTTATTCGAAATTTGACTTTGGCATCAAGTTCTGCTTCGATCGAAATAAAGATTAAGCAAAAAAAATAGTAGTCACGTGATGCGCATTATCTGTCAAATATTAATTTCTTCCAAAAAATTATTCAAAAGTGGCGTTATTTCTAAAAGTATCGAAAAAAGTTATTAAAAAAAGTTTTTTTTTAATGCAGTTTCTAGCCCACATACAAAATTTCAGCTGCATAAGATAATTTTGATTTTTTACCCACCACTAAAATTTATTTTCCACTTAATGAACACTTTACTGATGACACTGTGCTCTTTTTTTGTCTTAATATTAAGGTGTATTACTTTCAGACACAAACTACGTTTTCAAAAATACTTATTTTATGAAGTTACCTTATACAGGGTCAGAAACAAATAAACTTTGCATCACATGCGACCAAATTTTAATAGCCCAATTTTGATTTTGTAGAAAAACACACATTTAATATGGCGCTACTTTAAAGAAAATGTATCTGAAATAAAGCATTGTCAAAACGAGGAAGTTTTATGTAGGTTGCGTTGAGTCTTATTTTGCAAAAGTGTTGCAATTTACAAAATATGGGTAAAAAATTAAAATTATCTTATGCGACTGAAATTTTGCATGTGGGCTAGAAACTGCATTTAAAAAAACTTTTTTTAATAACTTCTTTCGATACTTTTAGAAATAACCCCACTTTTGAATTATTTTTTGGAAAAAATTAATATTTAACAGATAATGCGAATTACGTGACTACTATTTTTTGCTTAATTTTCATCTCGATCGAAGCAGAACTTCATGCCAAAGTTAAATTTCGAATAAAGCTATTAAAAAAAAATCCCATGTGATGCGGACTTTACTGGTCACACTGTATAATAAAGTGGTGCTACGAAAGTTTCGTGACCTTAAAATTTTTTTTCTATTTCACGTTCACAATGAGTTCAGTACGACCCTCATTTGCGGATCATAATGAAGCTATTTCGATACGCGTTTTTTCTTTATTTGATGTTGGTAACATTTAAATGTTTTATTTCATTGACTTGCACGGCCTTTGTGATTTACGAGAAAACCCATTTTTCGCAGAGGAAAACTAGCTTGATAACTTACTTTTCTATTCTGTGTGGATAACAGTCATGTATGTTGGTTGCATAAATCTATAAATCAACCTTTTGTAGATGCTTCAAGCTATCATTTTCTGCCAAATCCTATCCAAAATTCAATCTACTAACCTTTTAATGTCGATTTTAACTTCAACTTTATTTGAATTTTCCATCTTCCCTATACTAAATTGCAATGCCGTGACGTAAAATCACGTGTTTTGAAATTCGAAAAAAAGTAGCAAAATCTCCCGAATTTCCGAACGCTCTGTATATGTACCGAATGTACAAGGATCACACAACGTATTCCGTCCAATTTCAAATCTCATATCGCTAAAATAACTTTAGAATCTCGTGGTGAAAATGGGTCAATAAATCAAAAAATGACAGTTTGCAAAATAATTTTTGTTGTCCAGAGGCTCCTATGATAAAAAATAGTATTACCAACATAAAATTTAAACATAAAAAATTACAAAATTTGAAGGATTTTTTTTTTTTTTAATATATTTTTTTTGATTATAAAAGGTGAAATAGAAAAAAATGTATAAAGCACATGTTTCATAAGGCGTTTTAGCGCCCGTGTCAATAAAAAAACTCGCCACTTCGTGGCTCGTTTTTTAAAATAGACGCGGGCGCTAAAACCGCTTCTTATGAAACTCGTACTTTAATATACTATTACACCCTTATGCAATTCATTTTTTCCGCATTCATCTTAGAAATTTTGTCTTGGAATTAATTTTTTGAAAATTCCCCCCAAAACTCATGCTATGAAGAAGGAATATCTTAAAAACTAAGTGTTTCCTGCGATATTCCTGAAAATCAATCAATTTTGGAGTGGTAAGCGTTTAATAGATATTTACCTACCAAAAAAGGGTGTTTCGTGACATAGACAGTTAATACTTTATTTATATTTACTTCATCATTTCAAAGTCGTTAGCAATTATTAAAATTTTTTTTTTATTTATAATTTCAGCTTTCCGGTATTGGCATTATTATTGCCGGAGCACTCATCTTAACACAAATGGCGGACTTCAACAGGATAGCGGAAAGTGACCTGGTTAAAATGGCCATAGCCATGATATGTGGAGGAGCCATCGTTACCATTGTAGCCTTCGTTGGATGCTTGGGAGCCATGAGGGAGTCGTACACGTTATTAATGGCGGTAAGTGTGATATTTTTGAGAAATACTAGAAGTGTATAATACTTCATTTATAGTTTAAAAAAATTTATGACATTTACACAACCAATCGCGTGCCGAAAAATCAATTTTCTTCAAATATTTTTTATTGTTAAAAAAAGAAGGTTATTTTATAGCAGCTGTATCCAGTTCATGAAAAAAATACCGCTATTATGTCCATTTTCTATGCAGAACACAAACGCAATAAACATGTTTTCCTACAACAATAAAGGTAAAAACAATTGAGATTCTCTCCGTGCAATCGATTCAATTGGCTTGACCCGTTATAATTATTGAGTTACAAAACATATTGGTATGTGACATACCAAAAGCGGTGACCATAGGAATACCATATAGGTAGAAGTTTCGGCTATTTTAACCCAAAAGAGGATGAGATTTGGAAAAAATATATTTTGTTTTTATGGACAAAAATCCAAATTTCAAGCTTTTCGACACATTACTCATGTTTTTATTGGTGTAAATTTGTAAGTCCGTTCGGATCAAGCCTAGAAATCTAAGAGATATTCACTTTTCATCTCTAATTTTTAATTTGTTATAGCCTCTATAGATATAGGATGACTCTCTCTAAACGTACTCAAATTTTTGATGTTTTTCAAAAACAGATTTATAGGGAAACATTCGGTCTACCCATTATAATTATTTTGAATTAAACAGGACGTCTCAAAGAGTCAGGGCATATCAAACATACCTTGTTTAAAGGGAATACCCTGTATATTATGATATTTTCGGTTTGCTTGATCGATTTTGTAAATTATTAAATTAAATAATTTTGAGTTATTACAGATTTTTCTAAAATTTGAAAACTCTTAAAAAACATGCATCTGTCGGTAGAACGGAGCAACTGTAATACATAAAATTTGGGTTGTGGAAAATGATCGTTAAGTAGCGACTAAAGGATATTTTAAAATAAAACACTCTGTATAATTTAAAATAATTGTAAATTGTAGCCCTAATGCTTTTTTATAACTCTGTTTTTGAAAAACTCCATGAAGTTTAGTAGTTTAGATGCTATGAAATCCTAGGTTGAGAGTGGGCGACCCTGTAGGTATATATAATAATATATTAAATATAAATTTTTAATCTTTAAATGGCGTTAATGCTGATTTCTTTAAAATGTCAGTGTTTAGGCTGGTATTTAACTTTATACCCACGTTTTTTCTATAAAATTTGCCTTTACCTTCTTCTCCTCTTTATTATAAAATACTTTATAAAAAGTTGAAAGATAGTAAAGTTTATACCATAGTTTTAAAAAATTAAAATACCTATTGAAAAAGTAATTCCAATTATTGGGGGTGAAGGTATACATATAGTATATTCAATATAATATCTATTACCTGATCACATAGTGTATGTCATTATTATGAGCAGAAGTACAAAGAGCAATAGAAAAAAGCGTACTAAATTGACAGCCAAAAAATTAAATTGTGAAGCCATCAGCGCCAATTCTCTTAACAGTTAATTACGAACATTAAATAGACTTATATTTAGAACACGGTTTTATAAATGTAGGGATTGCGTAAGAACATTATTCAAGATTAGCTAATACTTATTCCTATCATACCAAAAGAAGAAACCTACCTGCATGTGAAAGTAAGAATCAGGAAGATAAAAAGATGCTGTGGCTCGTAGAAAAAATACAGTATTAAAATATATCTTTTACATTTTAGGAATGTTATAAAAACTATTCAAATGCATAATATAAACTTATTTATTT
The DNA here is from genome assembly GCA_963969555.1 of Polydrusus pterygomalis. Taxonomy (NCBI): domain Eukaryota; kingdom Metazoa; phylum Arthropoda; class Insecta; order Coleoptera; family Curculionidae; genus Polydrusus; species Polydrusus pterygomalis. The sequence continues at coordinate 110,420,162 of OZ018377.1, read as the reverse complement.
TATTTGGACTTCTTCTTATGGTGCCGTGTCCTATCGAACGTTGGCGATCATTAGCGCTATTTGGACTTTGTCCACTGCCCTTCTGAAGTGTGTTCTTGTGCTGGTTCCGTACCATTGCCGTAAGTTCTTCAGCCAAGAAGTTCTTCGGCGGCCCGGGCCTCTTCTACCTTCGATCTTGCCCTGCATAATAAGCTGGAGCATCTGGTACTTTGTGTTACGCAGAATATGTCCGAAGTACTCTAATTTTCTCTTTTTGATGGTGTATATAATTTCTGTTTGTTTATTCATTCGGTTCAGTACTTCTGTGTTCCTGATTCGATCAATTCACGAAATCCGCAACATACGCCGGTATGTCCACATTTCAATGGCTCCCCCCAGTCTCCTACACATGGTGTCTGTGAGCGTCCATGATTCAACCCCGTGCATAAGTGTGCTGAATACATAACATCTGAGAATGCAAACTCTTATGGATAGGCCGATATTGCGACTGCATAGTACTGTTCTCATTTTGTTGAAAGTGCCTCGAGCTTGTTCTATTCGGGATCTTATCTCTTGTGTGTTATCCCAACTTTCGTTTAGTATATATTCCAGGTATTTATAATGTTGAGTTCGTTCTATGAGTTTCCCATCGTACCAGTGGCGTAGCGCTACTACCGCGAACCCCCGCAGTTGCGGGGGGGGCCGAAGGCTCCGAGGCCCGAAAGAGCCTATTGCTATGGCCCCGAAGGGGCCGAAGTCCTGGGCGAGGGGGCCCTAACACAATTTTCGCTGGGGGTCCATAATTTGTCGCTACGCCACTGCATCGTACTCCAAACGACCCGGCACGTCCTTCTCCTTGCTTATTACTAGCCATTTGGTCTTTTTAGTGTTCAGTTTAAGTCCCATCTCTTTACTCTTGTGTGCCACACATCAGGTCACAAGTTTTTGCAAGTCTTCTATTGTGCTTGCGAGGAGTACAGTATCGTCGCATATCTAAAGTTATTTATAATTGTTCCGTTAAGGATGATACCTTGATATTTTTCGTATAATGCCTCTTTAAAGATTTCCTCAGAGTACAAGTTGAACAGGAGAGGCGACAGCACGCATCCCTGTCTGACTCCGCGCATGATTTGTGTATCTTCTGATACCTGACCGTCCACTGTTATTCTTGCTGCCAGTATAAATTTGTTATTATTCTTATATCCCGTTCATCCAGATTCTGTGCTTTTATTATTTCCATAAGCTTTCAATGTTTCCATTTGGACAGTGTGATAAAATAACGGCTAGAACATGTATACAGTTTAATAAAATGTACCCAAATATACACTGAGGAAAATTTCTAATAGCCCTTATTAGAAATCGACTTACCGTAGCTAGAAATCGTAATAACATAGGGGACAGATCATGTCCGTTGTTGCCGTTATTAAAATGAAAGTGCTGGAACAGCCGACTTACCACAAGTAGCACATCACATAAGTCATTTTGAGTTTGCGGTGGTTACCTAACAGGCTTTCCTACCATTACCAAAAAAAAATTGTTATCAGTATTATTGTTATTTTTAATAGGAGATTCATAGTTTAGTTAGTACAACAAATTAAGTTGTTGTGGTTACTACTGTGCTATTTACCCTTATAAACAAAATTTACTTAATGGTAGTTAATTTTTATACTATTGCAGTTACTTATAGGACCTGTAAAAACCAAATAAATTGCTGTAATAAGTAGTGCGTTGACTTGTCTTAAGTAATTGTTGTGTTTGCTACAGCAATGATTTTTGACTTAAAAAACGACGATAAAGTTTGCATAATTAGGGAGTTTTTACATAAATTTCCTTTTTATCCAGGTCAGGTAAGATTTTTTTTAGGCAAAGCCTGAAAGATAACATATAGTGCGAAACTAGAGGTAGGTACTCACATTATATAGGTTATACAGGTAAGCATAAAAAAACTTAATGTAGGTAAGTATAGTTATTTAAATTTTATTAAGCCATAATAATATAGTAATACATTTTTTAAAAACATTAACAGGATAAGTATTACCACAGGTATTACTTATTAGTTTACTGAAGCTTTTGGTCAATTTTTAATTGAAAAAATTTAAGTTTTTGATGAGTGTCCGTTTATTAATTTTTTTAAACCATCCTCAGAACTACAAAAAATAAAAATATTTTAATTTAATTATTTAAAAATAAAACCTATTTGGAACATACCTTGATTATAGGTACTTAAAAATATAATTTACATTATTTATATTTTCAAGATTTATTAAATATTAATTAATTGCCATTTCCCTAGTACTTAAAGTATGTTCCAAATAAGTTTTATATTAGTTAATTTATTATTCAAATAAATATATTTTTAATGGTTTGTAGTTCTGAAGATGCTTTAAACATTATAATAAATCAAAACGTTAACAAAAATATAATATTTTTTAATTAAAAATTGACCATAACCCAATTTTACTTATTTAACAGTAAATAATCATTAAATTAAAGTATAGTTTTACATAATAATATCAAATTATATACCGGGTGACAACGAACTTGATAGCTATATAGCCTTCATTATAGGTAAGTCTCACGATATGTCCCTCTCGTACTTTTTTATATAAACTTCTGGTTAAACCGGACCAGAAAGAAGGTAAATATACTTCCGGTAAAAATATACTGGGCGCCCCACTTCAAATGAGAAAATTAAAATCACTTCCAGTTAAACCGAATATGATTTTAAAAGTATGATTTTATTAAAAACTATGCACTTAGAAATTTCCTGAAATTTGAAAAAAGTTTGTATATTAATAAAACTACGGAAAAAATAGGTGGTAACAACATTCGTTATCACCCGGTAAAACGTAAACAGTAAAAAACTTGACATCATAATGCCAAATAATTAAAAGTCCTACATGTAAACTTACATGATCAAAACAATCACTAAAAAACTTGACATCGTATACTTAACTAACATAAAACGTAAACCTTACAGATAAAAATAAGCTGTTGAAACCTTAACATCTTAATATGATAACTACTGAAAAGTACAGAACGTAAACCTACGAGATCAAAACTATCACTAAAAAACTTGACATACCTAATATGTCAACTAATAATATAGTAATTATGCTATACATAGAAGAAATAGAAAAGACAATATTCGGTACGAATGTATGGATATATATATATTAGTTGCCATAGAGCGACCGGTATCAGAAATATTATTGTTTCTATATATTATAGATAGCAGAGAGAGTATAGCAAAAATTACAAAATACAGTAAGTAATTAGGTACATTTGCTATAAACAAGTATAAGAAATCACTTTTAATACGATATAACTATTTTTGGTTAAATACTGACTATGGTTAAAAATTTGTTTGTCAATATTTGCATTACAAACACATAATTAAATTACTACCAAAATTACGAAAAACTTACCTCCAACAAGAACACAAATCACACCAAGTAAAAAATCACAGAACAATTAATACCACCACTCAACCCACGGCCTAATAGTAAAATGGGGATGGGCATTGGGTACGGCACGAGGCACGAGCCGACCCGCCAATCCCGCCATAATTTGTCAATACGAACACGTCCCGACGGGTCACGAAAATATTCGAACAGCCGGCAGGTCCAAATCCATACTTGTCAGATATATTTTTTTTGCTGCTGCTGTTACTTTTTCGACTTGTAGCTATTTAGCTGGTAGCTGCAGTAAGTAAAGGGATATTAATTTGGCTGAGATTGTAATTACAGCTACATATTTAGTTGTAGTACCTAATAACGAATTTTCAGTTGTTACCATAATAAAAATCATTGGTTGCCTTTACCAATAACGATTCAAATAAAAAAGTTCATAAGCTTAAGTAAACCTATGTAGTTATAGCTATTAAAAAATAACAACCGTTGCAATTATTTAAGCTATGGTTATTAAAAATTTCCAGCACAGAAATTTAGCTGGCCCTGTTTTCTCAGTGTACCGCCAATGATCCTCAGGACATTTTTACGAATCTAGAAAAATTTTACTGCGTTTGGTTCAACTTTAAAAGCGGCACGAAAATTACGGTATTCATAGTAAGAAAAGTTGTAAAGAATATAATAAGGGGTTCAAAAATAAAATAAAATACAGGGTGTTCTATTTAAAATATCGAAGTGGCTATTAATTTTTGGTAGAAGTGGCAACACTATATTGTCAAACATTTAAGATAAATAGAGCATTTATGTCAATGACCGAATTTTCAGCTGGTTCCTGTATAAAACAATAAATAGGAATCAGGAGTTACTTTTGACAAAAAAAATACCATCCTTACTTACTCGCATGGCATATTTTTCTATAATTTAACCAGACAATAATCCCATCAATGAGACAATTATAAAAAAATTAGAAATCTCACATGTTTCTGTTGCGGTATTTAAACGTAAAAACGAGAAAAACATACTTTGGGTTCCAATTGGGTAACCGCGAAATTGCCCAATAAACCCACGTGTGTGACTAGCAAGTATTAGGTTGACAAAAAAGTGATTCACTGAATTATAATGTTTAGTATAGGAAGCTAACAATGTAAAAAGTGTATGAGAGTCATAAATCCAGTGACATGGATCACCCATTTCGGTCCTTGCGATTTTTGGGTGTTTCTAAGTAATATCGGCATGCAGAATATAAGTATATATTTTCAGATTAAAACTACAAGATTTATTTATTTTATAGATTATACATCAATCGTTTAAGGGTAGGAATGTCCCTTATTTTCTCAGGAAAATGTTTAAACACTTTTTGGCTTTCCAAAATTATAGAGTTTCTAATAAGGGCAGAAGATGGTATGGGTAGGTACAGGTTTTTTGATCTTCTAGTATCATGAGAGTTTTCAAGCACTGGCAATGTATCCCTATGCTTGCATATCATGCAGACCATTTTGAGTATAAACAAACATGACAAAGTTAAGATTTTCTTAACTCTAATTAACGGTTTACCTGACTCTCTGCCCTTCACACCACAAAGATATCTTACAGCTCGCTTCTGAAGAATAAATAGTAAATTCAGCAGGTAGTTTTACGTATTTCCCCAGAAAACAATTCCATATCGCTAGGGAGACTCCAGACTCCACCAATCAGTGGTAGACACTTTTAGCCAAAATAGTCCCATTCTTCACTGCTGTTAACCTCACTGCGTAGCAACCCAAAGCTACTTTCCTAGCATGTCCCAAGATAGGAGGGTCAAACGTCAGACAGTCATCAATTAAAAGTCCCAAAAAATGGGTGTTAGCTTTTTTTTGTTGAACTTTAATATATTGGGATTGGAATCATGCCAGAGGACAATGGTGTCAATTGTAAACTGGCCCTCAATGTCTATAGAACTATGGTCATTAATACAGAAAAAGAAAACGAGATGACCCAGCACTGAATACTGAGGAACACCATAGTATATATTGCTAGCTTTTGAAAGGCTCCAATAGTAACCAGTTTGTTAAAATTGGTGAGCTTCTACTAGTTCCATGCAATTCTTGATTGATTCTTCAATAATTTATGTTTTCCAAGAAAATTTTGAACTACTTTAACAAAAGAATACCTGGCATTAGATTTTCATTATTTCATTTATCGATATGAAATTGCCTAAACTGAGGCCCCACAAAAATTCCTGCTGTCATTTTTTTTTGCCGATCCTAGAAAATGTACGTGACAAGTAGTGCGGTAATATATGATCATAGCGTCTGGATGAAGCGAATTTTTTTTATTTAATCTTAATTCCGAAGGCTCCTTTGGGAGATTTAAATCACGTGTAAAGTCATTTCTTTTCTAAAATAAATCGTTGGAGACTGGCTGAAGCTTAAACAACATTATTGTCGCTACCTTCGGATTTTTACGCTGCAGTTCGTCAGATGTTGATGTTTCCACATCATTCTCTGAAAGCATGAGTTTTAAATAGACAGCTGAGTGTTGGAATAGGTACTCCCTCGGAATATTGCAAAGGTCTTCTTGCTGCAGCCAGATCGGGATGTGTCCACTTATGACGATTGTTGCGATTAACGCCATTTACATTCGTGAGACAGAAATAGCATTCATCAATGTGGTTTTTTGAATATACAAAATGTTGACCCAATGTTTATCCTGCCTTTTTAATTATAAACGCCACCTGTCAAACTTTAACAGAAATATAAAGAGGTAAAAGTTTTAAAAAAAAGTAGATTCCGAAAACGTTCTAATTCAGCGTCGGAATTGTATGGTTACTTTTTTTTAACCTGTACAGAATTCACTAATATTGTTGTTTGTTGTTAGAATATAGGTGTGTCTTTTGAATGATTACAATTACTATTATTGACCAAATTGATGATTTCACTCATTATTTCAGTTAGTCAGTGGATAATAGAATAGCAATTTTCACTGGTGTGTAGTATGAATATTTAATCTGACTCACTGTAATATGAATTATTTATTTATTAGTATGCATGTTATTATATTGAAGGTATGTATACAGGCGAGGGAAATTAAGTGCAGAGAGGTTTGTCATACATAGGCTGTTGGCTTGAATATAAACGTTGTAAAAATATGTTGTTAGTAATAATTATCAACACAATAACCAATATTACCTGACTTGACTATAATTTTTAATATTATGAAACAATAAAAAATACCAAGTGATCAAAAATCTTTAAAATAAAACGCTAACTTTGTTAACTATACAATTGGTTTCTCTATTTGACATTTCTGTGGTTTATTGCTATTTTCTAAAATGGATTTACATTTATATGATATAAAAGTATGTATATGTTCAAATGTCAATGTTTCAAACCATATATAAAATATATTCATAAACTTTTTAAGAGGAGGGTCGCAGCTAAAAGCTTTAGGACTGACCAGACTTTTTCAAACTTAAGCTCCATTATTAAATAAATAAAAATAATAGATTTTATTGTTATAGGACCAATTTAACAATTAATGCCAAAAATATCAAATTTGAGACTATCTTTAGGTAAAATTATTGCATTTCGAAAAAATATTTCCAACCTATTTATCCAAGTAAGCAAAAATTACAGGCTTTATAATGATAACAAAACTTACCAATACAAAACCTAGATAAAAGGTTATTGTCCTTTTGTGTTTTGAAACGGAAGAACATACCTAAATCAGGAAGTGACAAAAAAGAAATGTTATGGTATTTTCAGTTCCATTTATGTGCATCAATTTCTATTTCTGTTCTAATGATTTGGAACAATCACATTTCACAGGCGGTTGAGTGCTCAATGAATGAGTATTGATAGTGTTGGATTAATAAAAGCCATTTTATGTTTAGTTGCTAAAAATATATTTATAAGTTCGTTCTGCTGCAGGGTTTTGTTATAGAAACTGAAAGTGGAGTTGTCACAAGTGCATTATAGTAGAAGGAAAGGAAGTCTAAATTGTTTAAACTAAAAATTTATTAATAAAATTTATATGGGTGTAAGATATACTCGCCTTGTTATTAAAACCTTTCTCTTTAAAAATGCGATTTAAACCTGTTTTTGAGTAATTTGAAAAGTGACTAATATAAATTTAGACAAGTTGTTTTAAAAATTTTTATTGTGAGACAGTTATGCCTAATACATATAAAGAGTGTCCTAAAAGCTATGGTCAATAATTAAGCGTTAGGTAAATTAGGCAGAAACAAGGCTAGAAATTTATATATAATTTTGTCCCTTATTTCCTCATTACCCAGCTACAGCCCCCCGAGGGAGGGACTCTGAGGATGGTTTGCAAAATGTCTATTTGAATTAGAGTAGGTGTGTGTTATAAAGGACAAAAACAAAGAAAAATGTAGGCTAATAGTAAAGTAGAGAAGATATAGATTGTTTTTTACTGCGCATCAATAAGGAATTATTCCGGCATACTTTTTAAAGTAGGTAAAAAGATCTTGCTTGCCTTAAAAAAATACGAAAATGTGTAGTTGTGCTTGAGCACATTTCATAATTAAAACTGCGCCTCTTTATGTTATTTTCCATTAATTCGTAACTGTTTTGCTTCCATTTTTTTTTGTTAAAATAAGCTAATAAATTATTTTATTTCGTTTATTTATAAAGGGGCACCAATAATTGCAATTTATTTCGTTAAAAAGACAACCACACATTTTAATACATAAAAAGGATTTTGGAAGTATTGGTTTTTTAAATATTGTTTTTCTTTTCTTCTAAATTTAATTGCCTGTAGGTAATTTTTAAATCGATTTATCTTAAAAACGAAACATTAAATCGTATCTAACTAAGAATACATTTTTTTTGTAAAATTTATTAAATTTCAATAGATAAACATAAAAAGTATAGAACTCAACGTTACAAATTAGTTATGTCTATTTTTACTCTACGTCCCCCTCTTTATGACGCTACTTTTTAAATAAAATAGTTTACCAAAATCTATAAGTTTCGTATTTTTATCTTTGATGGTTCCGCAAATATTTAGATAAAACTATCTTCATAGTTCCCCCTTCAGAGGGCTGTAGCTCGGCAATGAGGGGGCAAAAGACACAATTGTATGCAAGGTTCTAACCTTGTTTCGGCCCAATCTATCTAATGTCTAATTATTGACCATATCTTTGGGACAGTCTGTATTTGTTTATACTTAAGATAAATTGAAAATAAATTTAAACATTAAATTTGACTTATTTAAAAGGACTGGTTTTACCTGTAACCACGAGGAGGCAAAATGATGGATGTTTTTTTAAAATTTTTAAATAAAAAGACAAAGCCAAATCAGGATTAAGTATATTGTTAAAATTCCAACCCTTGTATTTAGACAATATAGATTCGTGTTATTACATAGGTATAGTTAGCATACCTCATATAAATATGTAAAATTCCATGTCCCATTTAATTTTGATTCACTCTCTACACTATGTGTTTTCACAGTATTTTCCAATTAAAAATTCATCCTTGAAGCAAAAATCCTTGCTACTATGGTAATCAAATCAAGCTCAGCCTATTGAAAATATTATGAGGTGAATTTTCCCATGCATAACCATATAAAGATTTAAGGTTAAAAAGGAAATTTCGTAACCGACAATACCACGGGTTATATAATAAAAAATTGCAGGGGCGGCGCAAGGGGTGAAGCATCAGATACGTTGCTGCTGATGTGAGTACTTTAATTTAGGTATATTTTACTTAATCAATAATATCGAAAAAGTTTTTTACAAATACCGTAGAGCATTACCTTTGACACACAAAAGATTATTACTACTTTTTCTTATCTACAATCGATAAGCCGTAAGAGGTTCGCGAGTTTGAAAATAGTAATTTACGTTGCGAGACCGGAAAGTAGTGTTTTTCAGGTCGAGACAAGCTTGGAGAGACCTGGAAAACACTAATTTTCGGTTGCGTGACGTACAATATTTTTTTTAAGACCGACACTTCGATATACTTACAGTAAATTATTTTATATTATTTTTAAATGCGTCGTATGACTTCTCGTAACGGGCTTTTGATTTTACTGGCAATATATCGTAAGTCGCTTTCCTTGCTGCTTCCAAAATTTCTTCTGAAATCTCATTTTCCGTGTCGGATAATTCAAAATCTGATTTTATATTGTTTAACTCGCGAAACAAGTTTGACATAAACAACAAATTAAAAATCAACGAACTGTCACTCGACAATACATCGAAATGTTGTTGTCATAGTAACGAAATCAAGGTACCTTGTATTATCAAAGAGCGATTGAAAAAACAAAAAACAGGGACCGGAAAAATCCTTTCCGGTCTCTAACGTCACTTTTCCGGTCTTGCGATCGGAAAAAGGTTATTTTCTAGACGAAAAATTGTCCAGAAAGTGTATATTTTCTGGTCGGTTTTAAAAAAACAATTTTTCGGTCAGGTATTTAATAAATGGGACATCACTGTCGTCCATTTAGTAGAGTTGCATCAATGATCTGGTACCTATAGATGAAACAATAACAAATGAACCTATTGACAAAATTGTATTCCATTCTGAAGTAAATTAACATACCAATTTAGCCCCTCCACTTTGTTTCCCAAACTTACACTTTTAAAAGTAATAACATGTTGTAAGAACTTTAAATCTTTGTCTAAAACCTTATAAAAAGTCTGCAGTATGGCAACGCAGCAGTAAGAGAATAAGTGACTGCCACGACATTCATTGAGGCCATGATGACGTTGCTTCATTCATTTCCGTTTAGGGATGTCCATGTGTGTTAAAATTTTCTTTAATTTATCGGTTTTGTGTAAGAATTGCTGTGTTTAATGTTTTGTGAGATTTTATTGGAGGCTAAATAAAATAAGTCGAAAATAATAATTCTGAAGTTACTTTTCATAGGTAAGAAGATAGAAAGTTGGGTTCAAGTCCAATATTGGCACGTTTGAGTTAAAACCATTACTTGTTTAGAAAAAGCCATTTCGTTAATCTGATAAATCACTAAGTCCAGAGCTAAGTGTATAACTGGTTAAGTCCCAAACAATTCGTTTTAAATGAAATGAAATGAAATATTACAATCACTTTTAAATTTAAAATCTATTTTTATCAAAACTAATAAATTAAACTTAGTGACTTTTGCCAGAACGCCGACGATATATTATAATCGGGATGCTGAATAATGATGCAGTGTTGCCAAGTTAAAAATTTAATAAATACTTAGTGTCGAAGACGCCGATTAACCTTCAAAATTCACATGATTTTATGGTCATAACTATTAGTGATATCGTAAAAATGATAATAAACTTTTTTATTCAGATTTCAATGATTTACAATTTTTGTCTGAAGCTTTTTTTCTAGTGTTTTTTGGTTTTAAGCTACAGGTCAAAAAACGTTTTTAAGTTAATTTCCATCACTTATGCAATGATTAAATACAAAATAATAATGAAGTGTTTTTTCAAACCATAAAATGAACCTTCTATAAAAAAAACAGCTTTCTAACTAAAATTTATTTTTAAGCGTTTTTGAACTGTTCTTTTAAAGCCTATTGTGTGATATCACTGGTATATTTATATCAAATGAAATTCAATAAAAATGAAATCGTAAATAATATTAAAGCACTCAATTTAATATGTCTTTTTCTGCTGAAACCTGCACTGTAAAAAATTATAAAACAGCTTTTGATAATTATTGCAATTAACCGACGCGACGCGACGGATCAACAGAACAACATCAACTTTGTATTCATTAGTGGCAATAATTCACCAAACCCAGCATCATACCTTTCGAATTAAAACTTTTTATACCCATTTCACATTAAGAATTTAAATGCTCGATTTGGCCGATTGCTTAACACCCGACTGGTTTCAGTATGTTACTTGTTGTTTACAAAATACCAACGCTTTTGCTGGTGGCTTAATTTTATAATATTTATAATTCACTTAAATATTACGATACAATTATGTTTACTTAATATAACAGGTCTGAAACTAAACTGCGCTTTAAAACGATCGATATACAATTATTGTATAATTTTCAATACCTAGAATATTTCGGAAAGTAATGCGATTTGAATCCTGTAAATTTGAATAATCGGATTTTCGGAGACGACCTCTTCAAGTAAAATAATAGCGATAAGCGATAATATGCGACTTCCGGCTATATCGGAAGTTGTCTCAAACTGGATTATTTTAAATGAAGCAACCTGTATAATAATATATTTTTTTGTGTTCCTTTCTCCATTTTCAATAACTTTTATTGAAAGAGAAAAAAAACATTTTTTCTCAAATTTTGATCTTTAACTGAGTCGCCTAAAAAGATATTATTGTGCTCAATAAAGATTTATCGAAAAATGATATTTTAAATACAGGGAAGTTGAAAAGTAACAATTTCTAATCTTATTCAAAAAACTTAATTTTGTTTTTAAATACAATACTACGTTACTGGTTCATTCTACGGAAAGACAAGAATGTTTATTAGCTGTCCACATACTGTGTCCCTATACCTTACTTTTAAACGTATTTACGGTTTTTCGCAAAATCCTCCAAATATTATTATTGACAAAAAGGCCATGATAAACAAAGAATCAATTGCAACTTACAATGACACGCATCATACATAGTACCGTGCGAGCAAAAATTATTTGCATCAAAAAAGGCTTGGATTAAAAAACGTAGGGCTTGGTTTAGATAACAATGATATGGGGACGATATATCTAACCAAATCTAGGTTAAAATTTTGTAAAATTCATATTATGACATGATATGCCAAATAAAATAAGTAGACAAAAATACAAATTTATTTTTGTTGTTTACAAAATTAACAAAGTAAGAATATACAGAAAGAAAAAGAAAAATAATTAGATAAATTGCTGAAATTGGCCACCGCCATGCTCCAAGCATAAATTCACACGTCTCTTCATATTTTCGAAAGTGTTGACCAGCATAGTCTGCGGCTTGTATTTCTTGGAATACTTGAGGGGGTCGCGTGCAAAACCGGATATATCCACTTTGACAAATTTTTCAGGAAATGAAAAAAATACCCAACATTTTTATTTTATCAAATAGTAGTATTTTAAGGAAACGATTTTCATTTTACGCTGTTAATTAACTGATCGACGTCAATTTTTTTGTAAAAAAAGTAAACAACTCGGCGTTATTAGCAAAAAAACATTGGATATATCCGGTTTTGCACACAAATCATATACATGGAGCTCAAAAAATTATTTATTTTTCTTTAAATACAAGTTGGTTGAAGTAATATTTTTATTTGAAACAAAATTAGTGACAAATTAATCTTGCAGAGCTAAAGACACGTGGCACCATAACATATAAGATAAGTAACGAACTAAAAAACTGTCACACACTACGTTCATACTTGCTTATTTGGATATATCCGCTTTTGTTTACAAAATTTGGATATAACCGGTTTTGCTCCAAAAGTCGAACTTCAATGAGGATTTTTAATGGGTTATATACGGTTTTGGTTACAAACGAGACCATGGGTCGATAAATATCACGCCTTAGATCCAGAAACCGCCAAAATATGATTTTGTGAAAAAAGTGGATATATCCGCTTTTGCACGCGACCTCCTCACTTGCCCTTTATAAGGAAGTAAATTTAGCTGCTTCTTAAAAATAGTCATGCATGTTCCATAAGATCTTCCCACTTCTTGGGACAGGCGTATTATACAATTTGTTGGCGTATTTTACATTATTTCACCAACGTTTGCAACAAGTTCTTCTGTTCTTACAGATGGTCTTCCTGCTCCTTTTTTGTGTTGTATAGAACCTGTTTTCCTAAACGCAGCCATGGTTCTTTTCAGGCAATGATAAAAATCCCCAGCAATAAAAGCAACGGTAGGAAAATGTTCGTGAAAATCGTCCATGCACAAACCCGGATTGTATTGCCACTCACCATTTACTCTAACCCCGTTTCGAAAATACGCTTCAACCATGAATGTTTTGTGCTGTTCCGTAAAGCCCATTGTGTGAATTGTTCAAGAAATTGGAAAAATTAGCGATGAATCAAGTTACTTGTAACGACTGTCAAAGATGACGGAATAACTGATTAATTGTTAATTTAGGTAGTTACTGACACCCAACATGTATTAAGCTCTACGGCTAAGCATTACGTCCTTAGATGCAAGGCCCTGTTTGATGCAAATAATTTTTGCTCGCACGGTACTAGCTGCTTCATTTATTTCCACATTTGGATCGGGTTCTTCCAGATTACCTATCAGTCGAAAATTGCACAAATTCAAAAAAGAACGCTACTAGTTATTGACAGAGATTTTTCCGTAATTGGTTGCCATGTAACTAACAACAAAGAAATAAAGAAAGTCATTTGATTTTGTATTTTTATGGCTTTAATTTTAAATTTGATAGAATAGTTTTTTTGTTCATTTTAGTGTGTGGTTTAATATTGTTCGTAGATGAAAAATATTGTATGATGCGCTTGTTAATCGTGTTTTAATTTTGTTCGAAGGGTGGATTACTCGCTACGCTCGTTATCCAATTTCCATTCTCGCAAAATCAAATGACACTGTTTACACTTAAGTACATCATAAATAACTATTTCCGTCGACCGTGTATTTACAACCTTAATTAATGTATAAAAAATCATACATTAATGGCCCCTATTAATGCATGATTTTTTTTTTATTAATAAACGATTTTAGGCAACCAAACATACTACAAAGCACGCACTGCCGCGTGCATAATGGCGTTGCCATAGTTTCTGTCGATGTCAATAAGTTTAAAATTCAAAAATTTGTTATAATATGTAGTTTGGTTCTAAATAAAAAAAAATATAATCTATTAGCAAGACAATCGACGGAAAAATATTGTAACTAACGCGTATATTAAATAGCGATTAATACACTAGTTTGTTAAATTACTATTAACGATCGGATTGTGTTCGTTAGCCAGATGTTTTCCTTTACCTCCCTTTCCTATTCGCAATAATATGCTTACATGTTTACACCTTTTTTACCAACTCTATTTTCTCTTTGTAGTGCATGACCTGCCATAAATTTAAATTAAACGCAATTATCCAATTAAAAGCTTGTAACATCTAACTTTAACAATTAATGTCAATTAAATCATTGAGTTAATGTTCGCAACATATAAAGAGCGACAAAAGATTTTAAAAATTTCATATTTACTAAGACATTGAAAAAGCTGAAACTGAATAAATGTAGGGAAAGTTTCGCGAAGTAAAAGAAGAACAAGAAGAAAATGTGTAAGTAAATAGCCTGTGGGCCACTTTTCCTTTCTGCTACGAAGAAGAGTCCTGAGTGGGTTGCATTTTTATTGTTTGATTTTTAAACCTTTTCACCAAAGTTCGAACATATTATGAAGAATACTAGAAAGAAGAAATTAAATTTCTGTAGAATAGTGAAAGGAAAGAAGATCTGTTCTATATTAGGACCAGTCGTATTACTATAATAGTATTACATCAAAACTAGAGTAGTATTACATGAGACTTTTGATTTCATCTATTTTATAACAACTTAAAAGTTGTTTAAACTAAAACAATGGACATCTTATGCTTCCTACTAGGAATCTAAAGTCTGAAGGAATGTGGGAACCAACGGTTTTTCGTAATGTCGTAATCACCGAATATATTTGAATATTTAATATTTACAAATGGTAAAAGTATTCAGCCGTTGCTGTATTTTTTCTTATTTAACCAGTATAAATGTTAACGACATCAAAAATCCTGATTGGTGAGCTTTCGGAGTTGTTTTTCAACGTGCTTAAAGTTTAACAACATTAAGGCCTGATTAATTAGCTAAATGGTGTCCTTTAACAATAATACAATAATAATATGTATAAATTTGGATATATCACGTAAACTGATTTGAATAGACAGAGTACAGAAGAATAAAAAATTACCTTTTACTTTGTAAAATAAATTCAATACCTCTCTCTTTTGATAACTTCATTTATTACAATAATTAGTTACATCTATCCGCATTGCATCACAATTTACATGAGATTGATAATATACTATTCCCTATCCAGTTTATTTTGAAACAGATGATAGAAACCCATTTTAAATACCGTGCGAGCAAAAATTATTTGCATCAAAGAGGGCTTGGATTAAAAAACGTAGGGATTGGTTTAGATCACTGCAATGATATGGGGACGATATATTATCTAACTAAATCTAGGTTAAAATTTTGTCAAATTCATATTATGACGTGATATGCCAAACTAATGAGTAATAAAATAAGTTGACAAATACAAATTTATTTTTGTTGTTTACAAAATTAACCCTTAACTGGTGAGCCTAGTTTTAATTACATAAATGGTGATCATGAGTCTGACAGACTCCTAGCTTAAAACAGCGAATTTTTTCAAAAGTTTTGAAAAAATATTGAAATAATTTTTTTTTTCATTAATAAAACAATGTTTTCAAGATATTTTAAAATATATTAAAAAGAAAAAATCAAATTTGAAGTGTCAAAATAAAAACATAAAAAAAGTTGAATTTTTTGTTACACAAAATTAATATAAGGCATATTCCAAAAAAAGTCTGAAGCATATGCAAATTAACATAATAAATGTTTAAAAATAAATATATTTTATGTAAAAAAATGTAAAAAATATAAAAATATAGATTCTACACAAAACCTGCAAATCACTAAAAGAGACAAAGAAATATTAGTCCCGCTCTTCCCTGGTACAATTTTTACAGATATTTTACAGATATATTATGAGCATGAGCACCTGTACGGACGTTTCTGGTTGGCTCTTTTTTACACCACTTAAACCTGTTTTTTCCATAGTAGTAATTGCTAGAAATGACGCTTTCTTTCTCGTCTTCGCTAGATATATACATATATTATAATAACACAAATGGTGGCCTTGCGTCTACTAGACTCCGCGATATGAATAACTCTAAAAAGAGACGACGGACGTATCTCCCACTAAACCATGTGCCAGAACACTAAAGGCTATGAAGGTTCACGAAACGGTCGCTTGCCACGTATTTGTGGTGTGGAATGCAGATGCGCAAACGATCTTGCGGAGTCTGTGAGACGCATGGTCACCAGTTAAGGGTTAACAAAGTAAGAATAAAAGAATATACAGACAGAAAAAGAAAAATAATTATATAAATTGCTGAAATTGGCCACCACCATGCTCCAAGCATAAATTCCTGCAGTAATTCCTGCGTCTTTCAAAATCTGCGGCTTGTATTTCTTGGAATACTTGCACTTTAAAAGGAAAGAAATTTAGCTGCTTCTTAAGAATAGTCCTGCATGTTCCATAAGATCTTCCCACTTCTTGGGAAAGGCGTCTTATACAATTTGTTGGTGTATTTTGCATTATTTCACGAACGTTTGCAACAAGTTCTTCTGTTCTAACAGATGGCCTTCCTGCTCCTTTTTTGTGTTGTATAGAACCTGTTTCCCTAAACACAGCCACGGTTCTTTTCAGGCAATGATAAAAATCCCCAGCAATAAAAGCAACGTTCGTGAAAATCGTCCATGCACAAACCCGGATTGTATTGCCACTCACCATTTACTCTAACCCCGTTTCGAAAATACGCTTCAACCATGAATGTTTTGTGCTGATCCGTAAAGCCCATTGTGTGAATTGTTCAAGAAATTGGAAAAAGTAGGGATGAATCAAATTACTTGTAACGACTGTCAAAGTGGACGGAATAACTGATTGATTGTTAATTCAGGTAGTTACTGACACCCAACAGGTATTAAGCTATACGGCTACGCATTACGTCTTTAGATGTAAGGCCCTCTTTGATGCAAATAATTTTTGCTCGCACTGTATATCGGGCACATTTTACGCGTCGTTTTATGACGTTAGAAAAAGTAAGGTTAGAAGTAAGTAGCAGAAAGTGACAAACATGGCGGATAATAAATAATACATTTTCTTTACGACAGAAAAGAAAATGGTTTGCCTGCACTTGCACAGAGAAATAATAAGTTAAAGATGGAAGCTTTCTAAATTATTTTTTAGGAATTTTGCCACCAATGAGATTATTTTTAAAAAATCACCACCTTGGATGTATTCGCAATATTAAATAAAATTCAATTTTTTTTCGTTTAACCCGATTTTTCAGCGTCACTGTTCTTCATAGGCAGACAACCAACAATACACTTGCATTAACAAAACATCAACTTGCCTGGGCTTTAAAAACGATATTGTTCCTTTTTTGTCAAAAAATATATTGCTCTTTATCGGTCATTTCTTTCCTTTATGCGGTAGGGTAAAAATCGAAATTTAGTAAACAGGCCTATGTACATACCTATGTCATCCCATTATTCACAATTCTGTTATTGGGCAGTCGAGGGACCGATTAGAATGATATATTTATTTCGATAACTGAAATAGAAAAGAAACAACTGAGAAACAGGAGACAAGACTCGAGACGTCAATCAGGTGGAAGGTCGGTCAGTATTTTCGCGCGTTTTTTCAGAAATCGTTTTTTTTTTATTATTTTCTCAGTGAATAATTTAAATTTAATATTATAAAAAGAAAAACCAGAACACTCCTTAAAATACACCAGGCTAGCCTAAAGAAAATGTGGGCGTATGTTTTTACCTTTGGTTAATAAATTTGACACACTTTTTGTGACTCATTACAGCACTTAAAATTATGACTGTTTTTCATCAATATTATAATTGCCACTAATAATAACCGTCAACTGAAAGAATGTATATTTTTAGATAATCGCTGAAAAATTATTCTAGAATTAATAAAAAGAAATAAAGCGTAAAGATGGGTATATATTTGGAGGATTTTTAAAAAGGAATTGCTACTGATCGAGTTATCCGACTCGCGAGTCAAATACTTTGCGTTCTCTTCAACCATCCATCGAAGTCCACTATTACTTATTTAACACACAAAGTAAAACTTTATCATTTAAATCAATAATCTCGGTGCATTGACATTTCTCGTTTCCATAGTAATGGCAATGCAGCGCGACGTGAATGACATTAGATAGTTCGGGAGTCTGCTAGTGGTTTTGGTCATATATTTCAAGTGAGATGTTAACTTGGCGCAAAACTACGTTTATCAATGAGGGGGGTGGTCTGTTTGCTCTATCGTCATTGGTATTATGCATAGCATAAAGCTCTTACTATCACAGTAGTATAATACGTCTATTATTAATTGGTTGTAGTGTAGATAAAATAATTTAAAATAATAAATGCCACTAGATAAAACGAAAGTAATGAAATATCGATCGTAACTCTGCAGGGTTTATTTATTAATATTATTTACATTTACCCCCGCATTTACCTAAAATAATATTATATAGAATTTACAATAGCAATACATTGATAACAGCTTAATAAATATTATTTATAGCTTTAACCAATAACCTGTGCTTTGTTCACGTACAATCTACCTTACCAACGTATGATTTCATCATAATATACAAGTTGTTTAGTTGTTTAAACAATCTTGCCATTAAACATAATTTAAAGAGTTGTTTTTAGCCTTGAGAACAACATACCTACATCTATTTTCAACTTTGACTCATAATTTACAGTATTCTATGTGCAATTTTTTCCAATCTTAAAAATTAAATTAATTATTTTATGCAGGAACAGTCGCAATTTTTACACGGTGAAACAAAAAAGGGACAAAAAAAGCCTATGTACCTACCAAGTGAGAAAAAACAAACTCCAATATGGTTTTTGTAAATCATATTGTTTTCTGAACTTCCTGTTTTTATTTCAGTAGGTAATCCGTAGTATACGTATCATGGTATCCATCAGTATATCGTTTCATCTCGATATTGAAGAACGCATGACAACATAAGCTTCTGCACATAACTCCTAAAAACTTTTAGATTTTTTTTTATGAAATTTGCTTTATTATTTTTTTAGCATATAAAATAAAAATAATAAATAGCATAAAAGCATAATTTTTTAGAGATAATGTTGGTTTACTAAATATATGTTTTCTTTTCAGTTTGCTGGTTGTCTTCTTTGCATCTTCATCATGGAACTGACAGTTGGAATCTGCGCAGCCGTCTTCAAGACTGACTACAAGGTCGCATTTAAAGAATCACTTTCAGAGTCTTTAAGGCACGTCTTGTCGAATTCCAGGGACCGAGTTAACAATAATTATTATGAAGTTGCTAGGGATAGGGTAAGTAAAGAAAAGAAAAAAAAATAGTATGTTTCCATTATTGATATAATAAAAGGCATAATTAGGAGACTAATATGTTTATTTTATCAGTGTAAGGAGCCCAATTAAGAGACTAGTATTTTTGGATTATTTTGAATATTTGACAATAACAAAATATGGTAAAATTTTGTCCTAGTTATATCATATTGGGGTAACTATTTTTTCGACTATATAAAAGGCTTTGCCCTGATGATTGGTATATATCATCATCTAGCCTATAAATCATCTTTCAAGTCTTTGCCTTCTAACGCACTCAGGGGTTTTCCGAAAATCAACCTTCAAGGGGGTAAAAGCGGGGATTAAAACTTTTGTAAGAATTTCTGTATATCATAAGATTAATAAGATAATACCTACGCGTTTCCTCACTTTGGCAAAATTCACTTAGGGGTCGACAAAAGGGATGTAGACCATATTGAGGAGGTAGCTATATTTGTCTATACTTTTAACCTATAGAACTGAAAGTTGGTTAAGCTTAGATACGTGTTTTAATGTGCTGGGACATTTTGCCCCTAGAGGTAGAAATGGAGGGGGGCAAGTTTCAAATGTAACCGCTAGTGAAAAGGACATAAAAATTAGTAGACGAATGCTTTGCTTGGAACAAATATACCTGTGTTTAGGCTTTGACGCAAATTTAGCCCCTAAGCTAAAGGGGTGAGAAATGTGGCCAGAAATAGGGGATAGTGTGGTAAAAATAGATATATATTTTTTTACGCTAACATGAATACATTTTTATGCCAAATTAGAAAAACCAGATATTTTAAGAAAAAAAAATTTAAAAATGTACTATTGGCAAGACATGATTGGATGTTTTCTAGATAAATTTATTTTAAAATTACTTTGCATCCGAAAATTACGATACGAGATACGAGACGTAGTAATATAGCATTTTATTTAACGTTGAATCGTTTTAATGAATTTAAACTGTTTGTGTTATTGAATAAATTAACTTAAATTGAATAAAATTTTAGGATTTGTTAATAATATAAATTAGCGGTTTTTTCAAATCCAAGGTAATTTTTAAATAAATTTATCTAGAAAATGGCGCATCCAATCATGTCTTACCAAATAACTTTTTTTTCGTAAAATATGTAAGGTTTTTTTAATTTGACATAAAAAATATATATGTTAGAGTAAAAAGTTATGTATGATTTTACCTCCATCCAACCATTTTAATTATATTCTATAGCTAACTAGTTAGTAAAGAGAACTGTAAAAGCCGCCAGTCGTTTCCTCTTCTTTCTTAAAAGTTATCGCAAAAATAGTGGAAAATTGTAATTCTATTTCGGCTTTTAGCAAAGTTTTACAGTTTTTTTTTTATTACAACGTTAAAATCCTACAGGAATAGCTTTTTTACCAATATTTATCCATTTTAGGCGTTTTAAAAAAATTAGTTATGATATTTTGTTACTGATTTAGCTGCTTATCTAAAAAATGCATATCAATAAATAATCCACATGTTAAATTGACCAAGGCGGCCGAGGACAATAACGAAATAAAACAAAAGAATAACCTTCTTGTTGTTTCACCTGTAATAATATGTGACAGTTAAGGCGGAAACACATTACTATCACGTTACGTGAGTTGACGTGAAGACACAATGACATGAGCAGTACATTTGAGGAGACCCGTTTTTCCATAGCTACAGATTAACACGAGACACACTATTGTCATACGGTGTGTTCACGTGAAACCACGTGATATTGCAGGTCGATCTCCACGTCCTCAAATTTTCTGTTTAAACATCAATTTCGTGAAGCCTGACTTTAGAAAAATGGAGGAAGTTTTAACGACAGTACATCTTAAAACGATCTTCATTACTCTTGGAATAAAGTGTAAAATTCACTTTTCTTCCTTCTTTTTAAATTAATGCCATGTATCCTTTGCCTAGCTTGAAGGTTTTCAGTCACTATGACTGCACACGCCCTTACTAAATATTCCTCAAACTCTGAAGATGAAGATGAACTATTATTTAGTTTCCACATTTTCTAGTTACGATTAGCAAAATACCCCACAGCTTGTTTTTATAAAATGAATGATATTACTTCACGTGAAATAATAATAATAATAATATAATTCTGCTTCAAATTCATGCATTTTATTTCTGGCGTCATAGGATGTGAACTCACGTGCAGGAGGTGATATAGGTATATAGTAATGTGTTTCAACCTTTACTGTTAGGTACTAACTGCCGTGATCATTAAGTTTAATTTTGTGAAATAAGTTATAATTAAAAAAGGCCTTTTACGAATGAAGAAGTCTATAATATGATTGAAGACATTATCAATTGTTTGAATCAAGAATACGCAATGCGTTATCCTCACAGAGTTCACCATTCCAGAAAAGTAGTTCATGATTTTAATTACATAATTTATTTATTTATTTCTCTTACTAACTAATGACCTAAAAAATAGAGTAAAAACCAATGATTCCTGTTTTATCAACTTTATTTAATTTCGTAATTGTCCGCGGCTGCCTTGACAACAAAAATGTAACAATTGGATTATTATTGCATTTTTTAGATAAATAACTCAAATCAATAACAAAATATCATAATTTAATTTTTTAAAACGCCTAAGATTAATAAATAGCTATAGCTAAAAAATCGATTGATTATAACTTTTTAATAAAGGGAAAATTGCAAAACATGGCTAAAAGCCCAAATCGAATTACACTCTTCCACTTTTTTGCGATAACTTTTAAGTGAGAAAAGAAAACAAACTTGCGGTTTTTGTAGTTCTCTTTACAAACTAGTCAGCTATAGAATCGAATTAAAATGATCGGATTATTGCATTAAAATTTTTTTTTTATCGAAGCTGGAAATATATTTTTTTTAAAAGCTCCCTCTATTGTCAACCGCATGAATTATTTTTATTGATATTTGTACAAACATTCAAACAGGATAAAACGTTCTTTAAGATAAGTCATAGTTTGTTAAATTCGGTTAACGCAGACCGAAGTTACAGCCTTTTAAGTACTTCTAGGCGTCAGTGGCGGCTCGTGGGGTAGAGCCACAGTGCCATGGCACTACCTGCCCTCCTGTCCAGCGTCCTGCCCTTTACAAATTACCAAAACCTATTAAAATTAATATTCTCGTTTTGAAAGCAATTAGCAAAATAATTTAAAAATGGAACACAGTTGGGTGCAAATTTCCATCTATTTAGGAAGCGATTATGCGTGAAACAGTAAGGTAGCTTTCGCGCCACACGGCGGAGGCCCCAAGTGATGACGAAATCGCCATAACACATTAATAAAAAACATTGGAAAATTACTTTGAATGCAAGCAGGAAAAATCTCTGAGTAGCCAGGCCCTTCGTGGCCTTCGTTTGACCGTTTGACGTTAGACGTTTCAAACAGTAGTTGTCCGCGTCGCGTCACGATTTGTTTGTGTTAGGTTAGGTTGTTCGTAAACTAAATAATTTTCGTTCGGCCGGCTGATTTAATGTTAATTTTATTTTAGAAATACATAATGAATAGTTACTATTAACATTAACATTAAAAGGTGCCTTTTTGCTTATTTTTCCTACTTCAAAAGCAAGAACTATTAACAAAAAAGGGCGTGGCACCCAAAAAATTTTTGCCTGCGGCGCTAAGGGTTTACCACAGCCCCTTTTAAGAACGCTGTGGGTTTACCGGGCCCTACTTCACTAAAATGGCACGAGCCGCCACTGCTAGGCGTTACCCGTATTCACATTGTTACCATGGTAACTACAAACAAATTGTTATTACAAAATCTTTAGAGGATCTTACAGACCATATAAAGACTTAATTTTTGATCTACATTGTATTACAGTTATTAGTAGAAATTAAGGACTTTGTATCATAGCATAGCGACTAGGCACCCTAGCTGTAAAATTAGGAACCAAAAAATTATTCCAGCGATTTTTTTTGCTCATATTTCATAATGAATTTTTTACCCCAAAGTCGTAGTATGTATGTATGGTTTTGGAGATACAGCCGCTCGCCACTCGTCGTGGATCACCCTGTATATATCTAAAAATAATCCTAACAATATATGTAGGAAAAGTATGAAATTCCTTTTTTTTTAACCCAGCGAGAAGAATTGAATGGAAAAAAGGCTAGATATTCATAGACACTTAAATTCAAATATATCTATTGTAAATTTCTTATAAATACCTAATACATGCATTAGTTATAAAAAGGAAAAACATAACCGCAATAATTGAAGGACTTTCTACTGCTCATGTAGGATACCAAGGAATTCGTAAATTTTAGTATTAGTCATAGGTACGATGGTCGATGATAACACCTTAATCATCATCATCATCATCATCATTACTTCTTGAATTCACTTAAAATTAGAGGATCATTGCCATTTCGAGGAGAGTTATTAGTCATCAGTATAGTAAGAAAACATATTGTATTATTAATGTCGCAAACTTAAAATAGTATGAATAAAAACTAAATAGAACTTATTTTGAGAGAAATTAAAATTTTGGTCAAAAATCTTTGTAACATAGGTAACCATAAATTAGAACAAGAAGAGAAATAATTATCCATAAATATTTATTTTCGTTTTTATAGTCTGTTGCAGGAACGGGTAACTATGGAGGAACTGCCTACGATGCCATCGATGGACGTGACAAGAACTACTGGGACGTCTTACAAAGACAAGTAAGTTCAAGCGGAAAACTAGAAACAAAAAGACTGTAATAAAAATATACGTTGGTTTTGTTTGACACCCAGAACCTTTTAATAAATTAGGCCAGTAAAAAAATAAGCTAAAAATATTTTGGTCCGGCCCAGCATCTATGTACAGTAGAACATTTTTTACATCTATACCTATTCATCGAGAACACATCGACAATATCAACTTTTAATAAAAACTACTTTCTCCTATTTAACCGACGCTCACTGGGCAAGATGAGATAGAAAGCTTAAAAGCTGCATTCATTAGAAAAATAAAATATAAAAAACGGCAAATTGAAATTTATTTAAATTAGAAAACAATTTTTGCTCTCCACTGTCACCGAATTTCTCCGAAACCGCACATACGATTTAGAGATATAAAAAGACATATCCTTACACTATGTTGCTCATGTAGCAGATTTTCCGATTACCCTTTCGTTTTCAAAATATACTATATTTGAGTTATTATAAGTAGGCCAACATTAAAAATTATTTTCTCCAAAAGAAAGGACTAAATAAGAAATCTGTTGCAAGACAAACAACGCTTGAACCTTTGGCTAATCAGTGATACCAAATTTATACCGGTTTAAATAAATTTTATTGGTGATATTTGGAGACAGCCGAACACCTGTAAATATTTTTGAAATATGTACCTTTAAACCTATCGAATTAAACCTGGTGACAACGAATGTTGTTGTTACCCTCCTATTTTTTCCGTAGTTTTATTATTACAAATTTTAAAAATTTCAGGTGGCTTTAAATGCATATTTTGTGAGTTTTTAGTAAAATCAGACATTGACAGAAAATGCTATCAACTTTTTTATTTTAAATATAAACCTATCATTTTTATTTGATATTTGAACGCTATGAAAAAATTCTTTAAAAGTGACGTAGTACAGACATTATAATTTGTTATCAAAATGGCCTCCAGGCAAAGTTTTGAAAGAAAACCTAAAATGGTCATAAATTCGTTAATACCGTGCGAGCAAAAATTGTTTGCATCAAAGAGGACTTGGATTAAAAAACCTAGGGCTTGGTTTAGATCACAATGATATGGGGACGATATATCTAAACAAATCTAGGTTAAAATTTTGTCAAATTCATATTATGACATGATATGCCAAACTAATGAGTGATAAAATAAGTAGACAAATACAAATTTAATTTTTGTTGTGCAAATTTAACAAAGTAAGAATATACAGAAAGAAAAAGAAAAATAATTACATAAATTGATGAAATTGGCCACCGCCATGCTCCAAGCAGAAATTCACACGTCTCTTCATATTTTCGAAAGTGTTGACCAGCATAGTCTGCGGCTTGTATTTCTTGGAATACTTGAGGGGGTCGCGTGCAAAACCGGATATATCCACTTTTACAAATTTTTCAGGAGATGAAAAAAACACCCTACATTTTTATTTTATCAAATAGTAGTATTTTAAGGAAACGATTTTCATTTTACGCTGAAAAATAATTACATAAATTGCTGAAATTGGCCACCGCCATGCTCCAAGCAGAAATTCACACGTCTCTTCATATTTTCGAAAGTGTTGACCAGCATAGTCTGCGGCTTGTATTTCTTGGAATACTTGAGGAGGTCGCGTGCAAAACCGGATATATCCACTTTTACAAATTTTTCAGGAGATGAAAAAAACACCCTACATTTTTATTTTATCAAATAGTAGTATTTTAAGGAAACGATTTTCATTTTACGCTGAAAAATAATTACATAAATTGCTGAAATTGGCCACCGCCATGCTCCAAGCAGAAATTCACATGTCTCTTCATATTTTCGAAAGTGTTGACCAGCATCTCAGGAGAAATGTTACCACATTCTTGGATAATCCTTTCTTGTAATTGTTCTAAATTTTTTTTTTAAATAAATTTAGCTGCTTCTTAAGAATAGTCCTGCATGTTCCATAAGATCTTCCCACTTCTTGGGACAGGCGTCTTATACAATTTGTTGGCGTATTTTGCATTATTTCACGAACGTTTGCAATAAGTTCTTCTGTTCTTACAGATGGTCTTCCTGCTCCTTTTTTGTGTTGTATAGAACCTGTTTCCCTAAATACAGCCACGGTTCCTTTCAGGCAATGATAAAAATCCCCAGCAATAAAAGCAACATTAGGAAAATGTTCGTGAAAAGCTTCCATGCACAAACCCGGATTGTATTGACACTCACCATTTACTCTAACCCCGTTTCGAAAATACGCTTCAACCATGAATGTTCTGTGCTGTTCCGTAAAGCCCATTGTGTGAATAGTTCAAGAAATTGGAAAAATTAGCGAGGAATCAAATTACGACAACGACTGTCAAAGATGACGGAATAACTTATTGATTGTTAATTCAGATAGTTACTGACACCCAACAGGTATTAAGCTCTACGGCTAAGCATTACGTCCTTGGATGCAAAGCCCTCTTTGATGCAAATATTTTTTGCTCGCACGGTACCTACAAGATGACTCTTTGATAGTGGGCCATGGAAGTTTTAAATCAATTTGTTTGCTGTCAAAAATATTTTGGATATGTCATATTATTTTAAAAAATAAAGAGGAATTAGTAAATTTTTTTTAAATGGAAACATGTAATTTCCTTACTGCCAAAAAATAGCTTATTAAATAACCTTATTAAGAATGTATCATAAGACAAGTATGGTATTGTGCTTAGGTACAGGAACAGAGAAAGTTTTTAAAATTGAAATATGTTATTTTCAAAAAAATAAAGGGAAATTATTCAATTTTTGTTACGAATACTTTTTATTGAGATAATAAAAATAAAACTGTAAAAAAAATAAAAATAGCCCACTTTAAAACGTCCATGGCCTAATATCAAAGAGTTATGTTGTATTAACGGATTACTAGGATTTCTTTGAAATCTTAGCCTGGAAGCAATTTTGAAAACAATTGATAACATCATTTTAAAAGAAATTTTTTGTAGAATTCAAATATAAACTAAAAATTTAGAGTTTCTATTTAAAATAAAAATGTTGATACTTTTTCCAGTTAAATCGGAAGTGATTTTGAATGTCTGATTTTACTAAAAACACAAGAAACGAGTGGTATCTCATTCGTAGTATATTTTTCAAAAAAAAGTTGCAGGTGTTTGGCTGTCACTAAATATTACCAGTCAAATTTAACTGAGCAGGTATAAATTTGGTATCACTGGGTAGCTAAAGGTTCAAGCATTGTTTATCTTGAAACATATTTTTAATTTAGGCCTCTCTTTGGGAGAAAATAATTTTTAAAGTTGGTCTATTTATACTAACACAAATTATAGTGTATTTTGAAACGTAAACGATATCGGAAAATCTGCTATTAGAGAAACAGAGTTTAAGGATAGTTCTTTCAATATTTTTAAATTGAAGTAGGTAAATCGTATGTGCGGCTTCGGAGAAATTCGGTGACAGCGGAGGCCAAAAATTGGGTTTATTTTACATGCAGTGATGAACACTTAACAAACAACAAAAGGAAGGCCTGGAACTGATACCACTTTATTAAAACCTGGTTGCATTCCCGTTTCCCGTACATCGATGTTATTTCCAATAATTTATATTACCTAATATTTTAAAAATTTTAGTTCAAATGTTGTGGAGTAGACGGTCCAAAAGACTGGCCCGACAACATCAGACCCATCTCTTGCTGTTTGGACAAATTCTGTTGGGGAGATACCGCAGTATATCACCAAGTCGGTTGTTACGATACTTTAGTCGAAAAGATCCACTCCAGCACAAATGTATTGGTGTATGTTGGCATTGGGATTGCATTTGTCGAGGTAAGACATAAAAAAATTAATATATACCGAGTGAAGCAACGGTAGACTGGCCATGGGAAATCTGTAAATTTTGCTACCTTCAAATATTGGCTCCTCTATTATTTTTACGTCCAAATTGTATGGGACTTTTATAAAGGTCCTTGTATGATGGACTCGTACACCAAATATTATTATGTTCTAATAGGTCAATTAAAAGTTATTTGGAAAAAAACTCTTCGTAAAGTTCCTAAAAATAAAATATGGCTCTGATACACACCTCAATGAAACTATCACTGGTAATCTCCCTAGTACTGGAATTATTACCAGAAATATTTCCGAGAGCATGAATTTTTTAAAAATTATCCCGAGTCGAAGACGAGGGATTTTTTTCTTAAAAAATTCTTGCTCGAGGAGATATTTCCGGCTATTAATTCAATAACGTGGGAGATTCGGTAAATTTCATACCAAAATAATAAAAAAAATTACGGTAGAAATTCCAGTAGGAACTAAAACTACCCAGTAGGCTCTGTGCCCGTTAACAGATAAATATCTCATGAATTCTTTGCAAAATATAGACACCTGACAAACAAAAATTATAAAAATACAGCCTTCCGTTCACTGTAGTAATACAGATTTGTTAGCTAATAGAATAGATTATTTCTGACGAATAAATGTTTGTTTCATATTACTAAAATCCTATAGAGTCATATTTTTTGAGTAAATATAGAGACTCAATATAATTATCTATAATTAGCAAAACCTAAATTAAAATGGATTGCTTAAGATTCGGTTAATTTGTCTTTTATATTTTATGTAACTAAAATTCAAGGAAAATATTTCCTTTATGCCATAAATATCTAATAAATTATTTGCAAAATATCATTATAAATATATACTTTACAAAAAAAGGGGGAAAAGAGATAGCATAATATACCTTAACAGGTATTGACAGTATTAATTGAGATGGCTCTACGTTTGACAGAAAAACTATCACTTATAATCTCCCTAGCAGCAGAATTATTACCGATAATTTTTTTAAGGTCTTCGACGATAATTTTCTATCAACAAAACATGAGTGAAACCGAGAAAAAAATTATCGGGAATTAATTCTGCTGTGTGAGAGATTCGGTAAGAAAATTTCATAAATTGGAGTTTCTTTTAATGTTCCTGAAATTTTAGTAATAAACCTTAGTTACTAACAAGTAAAATCAACTTCTATTGCAAAAATACAGTGCGTCATATTAAACTAAACTCATCGGAAATATGTTTTTTAAATTTATATTTGAATTTAAAACTATAAAGATATTGGATTTCAGAGAACAAATTTGTTATTTAATGTTTCTCACATTTTAGTAATAAAAATGAGTTACTAACTGCTCAATTTCTTTAGCAATCGAACTTGCTGATTCATTACCAAAACGAATCATTTTTTACACAATATTATTGTAACAATAAATATCACGGGTACGACTAAAAACTGATTGTTACTTGCTGGTTTGTCTCACCTGTCACTTCGAAATGACTTGACATTTGAATTAAAATTAAGTCGTAGTAGTATATCTAAGAAAAATTATCACTTATTAATTTCATTAGGTTTATAGGCTATAAACTGTCGCGATAATCTCCCGTTGCTATAAGCAACGTAAACAAAAAGGAGCCTTTTAATTGGTTGAAAATAAATTTATGAAATTTTCGCAGTAATCACACTCAGGGTACCTACCCAGTAGGAAAAACTTCCGAAAAGTGTAGTTGCTATAGGAACGAACTGAAATGGAAGGTTCTTATTGGCTAAAAATTACAGTTGTGCAATATTCAGTATGACCATTACGATAATGTTAAATACGGTTACTAAACGATTTTTTTTTTGGTTTCAACATGTTTTATAGTATTCAAGAAAAAATAATGATTGTACTAATTTTATAAACGCAAGTATTTACAACGAAATAATGATAAATAAAATTTGGTGTGCGCGAGTCCATTATACAAGGGACTTCAAAAAAGTTATACAATTTTGATATAAAATTAATAGGAGAACAAATATTTGGGGGTGGCAAAATTTACACGGAATTTCTCATGGCCCGTCTGGCGGTGGACCATCCGGTATAGAGTTGTATAAGCAAGTTTTCTTTTTAAAATGCCTTTTTTTCTTCGGCAAAAGCATCTATATATAACTCCTAATTAATATCGCTGGAATATCGTATGAGCGATATATTCTTCTTTTTTGCCAAAGGGAAAAATATTGCTAACCAACGCTTCGTTTTGCATGCATTTTTATATATTAACCTTAATATAAATAATCATTTCAAAAATACAAACCACCGACGTACCTGTACTACCCTAAACGATAATAAGAAAATAACTTTTTGCATGAAAAGCATTACTTGCCCATTCATCCATTGATAAACTAGCATACCTCCAACAACCCCCCCCCCCTCTCTAAAACTAATACAGACAGTGGCAGCTCGTGGGATGGAGCACAGTGTAAAAATAGGTCCACAGTTAAAAAATTACTTTAATTATAATTAAATGTACTTTTCGAGAACGAAGGACTTGGCATTGGTACTCTACCCCATGAGCCGTTATTGTCGGTACCATTTATTTTGTTAAATATTTCTTATGCGTTTGGCAATACAAATATTACCAACTTTAAAAAAATCAGTAAACTTAGAAACAGCGGCGCACCCAGGATTTTATGTTAGGGGGGGCCCGCCAACCAGTGCTGGAAGCAAATTTTTTAATAAACTTTTAAGTAACGCATTTTTCTAGAACTTTGGAGCTTTTTTAACAGGTACTCTTGCAGGGAGGATCGCAATAGCCTAGTCATGGGAGTCGTTAAACGGTTTCTTGGGAGGGGGGGGGGGGCATTGGCGGCTTGTGACTTGTTAAGTTGGGGGTGTACTAAAAGCCTGTTGTAGGCGAAATGCGCCGCAGGCGAAATTTTTTTAAGACCACGCCCAAATTTGGTCAATAATTATTATAGTAAATATTTTTAAAATTTATGATTACCTACCTTCTTATTCTATTGAAAATGAAATAAGATAAACAATAAAAAGGCTAATTTATTTTTCATTAGTGGGTACATTGTTTAAAAGTAAAGTTCATTCATCTGTTTTTATTTGCAGCAAACTTATCAATAACAATAAAGTCCCTAGATTTACATTTTGTGGTCTGTGTCAAGTTAATTTCGAGTTTAGCTCTTCCCTTAATTTTAATTTCAATTTTTTGCTCAATACTTAATGAGTTAAAATTGTTTCTCAAACATTCATAGTCGTTTTGGCATTAAAACTGTTTATTTTTATTAAAATAAGTCTTTACTACCCCAAAATAATAACAAAAATATAAAGGAAAACTCGAAATAATAAATTCATACATTCAATCAAACCATATTAAACCTCAATAAGTCAACTTTTGTCAATAAGTCAACTTCCAGGGGGAGGGGGGCAAATGCCCCACCTGGCCCCCTCAAACGAGGCCCGTGAGGAAAATCTAAGAAAATTGACTTTTTAAAATACTTATCCACTTTCATAATTTTTCATTTCATTGGGGGTTTTGGGGGGGCCAAGGCCCCCTTGGCCCCCCCCCTGGGTGCGCCACTGCTTAGAAATAAAAAGTAGTTCATCTGCATGCAAATCATCAATTCACCGAAATGAATCTAATACATCTCTGGTATAGGTAACCTCGCAACAACAACGATTGTATGTAAAAGTTCATAGCTCATTTCGTAACATTTTATTTATATTGGATGTCCCACTAACTACCGACTACCGAGCCCACGAAAAATTTAGGCAATAAAAAAAAGGAAAGTGAATTCGTTTTGGTTGATCAAGAATTCCACGTTCTAACGCAAGTTTAGTGACAAATATTACCATAAGTTATAAAGAGAAAACAGGTTAAACACATTTTATTCTTTGATCAATATTTCGTTACGTCTTCGTTTTATTCAAAAATCGGCCAAACACTACTCTTAGGAGTACAATGACCTACAGTTTTATGTTAAAAAAGGTTGGATTTATAATTCAAAAAAATATGCGCAAATATGACAAAATCGGATGCATGTTTTTAGAAAATAGGCTATTGGAGTATCAGCTACGCCAATGGACGCAGTATCCATTTAAATTTCAACTTTATTTAAAGCCTATATTTATCATTTAAAGATTTTTATATATTGGTCAACTATAATTTAAAAAATTACATTAACCAAATGGCTATCGGCCTTGGGTCCTTCAGCCACAGAATCTCCTACAACTATTTTTGTATCTCAACAAGACTATACATTACTATACAGTTTTAAATAAGTATTTTAATACAGGTGACGCAAAAAAACTGTTTTGACTTAATTAACTAAATAACACAAAAAAATTATTACCTTGTCGGACTTCCATTGTCTTTATTTTGTTATTTAACATAACGTTTCGGTTAGTTAGTATCTCTAATCGTTTTCAAGTGTAAACTAAATTATAGTTCTAAGGCTACTGTCTTATACTATCCATGTGCAATTAAGCTTGATGCCTCCGCCTACGTGCTTATTGGAGTGTGAAGTTTGAGCTGTTGGTTTTGGACAAGGAGAGGCTTCCAGATATTGGGGAATCTATACTTGGTGTACTAAATATATGGGTATTTTGATTCGTGAAAGCTGCTTCTTTGAACTTTCGTTTTCTCCAGTGCTGTTCCGTGTCCAAAACCTTGGAGTCTGACCACTGTATATTATGCTGGTTGATCTATACATGTTCCGCTATACCTGATCTCGAAGTTTCATTTCTTTGAGTATGTTTCAGATGTTCTTTAACTCGTACGGGAATTCATTGGCTACCACCTTCAAACAAACACTAAATAACAGTATTTATTAGTTGTGAGACCACTCAATGAAAATTTCAAGAATTGTAGCATCTGTGTATTTTCTACTCGTTCTAACTGCATTGTTGCTTCTTCTGATATTATGAAGCTGAAGCTGAAGCTTCTTCTGCAAGTTGGTCTAATCAAGTATAGGGTAACGTTCTCCTTAGCAAATCTGGCTGTAAGTGTCAGCATTTTAGTTATGGTTCTTAATGATGACGTTTCTGCTACTATGATGTTCATAATATATGCAAGTTGTATTATAATATACTTTTTAAGTGGGAGGAAATCTTTTTAGACACTGGGATTCGAGCTCCTCGTGCCGACAACCAGTAGTATCGGATTTCTACCGGCTAAACCTAAAACCCCACTTCTTCCATCCCTTATTTCGGAACCGCTTGTCGCATTACGTCAGAGTGAGGGTTGTCTTTAGCTTAACATCGTCTAAAGCAGGGGTGGCCAACCCGCGGCCCGCCAGGTATTCACTCGTGGCCCACAGAGCTAGCCTGCTTATCTAGGCCAAAAGGAACAAAAACGTTAAAAAAGCACATTGACTCAATTATTCTTTGAATATAAAACGATCCATTAAAGATTTGTATTACGGAACAATCGCCACGTCCAGTTAATTTCAAAAGGAGGGGGACATCATGAGGTATTTTCTGCATTTGCAACGCATTCTCCACAGATGTTAATTCATTACCAGCAAGTTTACAAATGGAAGGTTGTGAGATTCGTTGTGATGCACAGTTAAAAGAGACATTCAATCAGGTTAAATTGGAAGAGTTCTATAAAACATATTTGGATAAGGAAAAATATCCTGCGTTTTACAAACATGCTCTATCGATGATTTCCCCATTTGGAAATACTTATACATGTGAGCAGCTTTCTAATCGAATGAAACATATCCAATTTTGTTTGCGTGTGGCAACGACCTCAGTTGCGATCAGCATTGATGCACTTAGTTCTGCCAAACAAAGTCAGACGTCTCACTAATATTTTTTTTTAATTAAGCCAAAATAAATCTTAGATTTGTTTTGCTTTCTTCTTGACCGGGCTTGCGGCCCGGCTGAAAATTTTATTTCTAGAATTTGGCCCTGCTGCGAAAAAGGTTGGCCACCCCTGGTCTAAAGTCTTCTTCTTTCTTTTTCATTATGTTAAAATTAATTTAATTGAAAAAAAAAACTTTTATCCATCTTTAATACTTATCGTCACTAAATCCTCAAAATGTTGCCCATTCACTATTTGGCATTATCCTAAACGCAAGTAAAACTCGTTTTGAACATTTCTAATTAATTAGGGAGAAATTAACCTACACTTATTCGTGCTCTTCAACATTTGGCAAGAAATAAAAGTTTGAAATTTAGTACTTATATATAACTTAATATGCACTTAAAAAATACTCCATAAAAAGGGTCGTCATTTAAAAAAAATTATCGATAATGTCATATCTCTCATTTAAGACACACTGTATCAATATTTTTTTTATAAAAAAGACCACCACTTAAAAAGTTAATACTCGCGTCCAAGCATTTTTCCAAAAAATAAACTGTACTGGCTGTGCTGAATTAATTCTAAGTGTACAAACTCACATTGTTTATTATAAAAAAGTGGGAAAATTGGGGAACCGTGTGAGACTCCTTGATGTGGTGTAAATCTTGCGGATTTGGCATTATTCACTATCACTAGTAACAATTTTGAAGCCAGATAGTTTTTCATAATTACTATTAATTATCTTGGCTTGTGGACAGAGGCGGATCCAGGGGGGGGGGGCAATGGGGCCCGGGCCCCCCCTAAAGCCCGTTGAAACATTGAAAATTCTTTTTTGTTTACATTTTTTACCGAAATTTAAACCGAAAATGAATGATTATTTTAAGTTCCTTTTAAACCAAGTATTTTTAGTTGAATGGAATACCTGTTACAAAAATTTCTGTTCAGTTTTTCACAATATAAAATATAAATATACTGATTTATTTTGATTTTTTGCATACGGGCCCCCCCTTACGAGTATTTCTGGATCCGCCAGTGCTTGTGGAGCAACTTCACATGAAGCCAATCTGTCATTATACAGGAAAGATACAAAACCTATTTGTGTTTTAATTTTTTCGTTCATTAAATTTTCATTAATTCTATAGGTAGTAGGGTAGTCAGCGGGCTCCTTCGACACCGTGTCAATGCAAAGGAATTCGATTAAATCGAACATGGGCATTATTTTTCTCTTCGGCAACTTTTATTTTTAACTTGCTTATTAATAACCATATTAACTTTCTTTTCATTTTTCTCACCATGCATGTATAACAATTTTTAAGCCTTTAGGTGGTGGTTTGCGGGACAACACTAAACCAACCCATGTTTAATTAACAAAAATTTGCTTATTTTCAGGTTATTGGGATATTCTTAACGTGTTGGTTAGCCGGCCTAGTTAAAGAAGAATAGTTATATCCCACCAATAATATAAGACTTTAATTCTATACGAAAGACAGAGAGGATTTTCCAAATTTCGTTTGTGATTTGTTTATAACATTTGAACCTGAAAAATTATTTATTTGTATAAACCACCACCAATAATTAAATGTGACTTTTTTATTTAGGAAAAAAATTCTCTAGCATAAAAATTGTAATTTTTTACAGATCCTAGGAATATTTTTGACGTGTTGGTTGGCCAACGCGCTAAAATACGAGGATGATGAAGTTATTAAAATTCACCCAAGCCATCATCACGAATCACAAGCTCATTCCGAGACACACAGTAGTAACGAATCGCCTGTGTAAGGTTAAGAATTAAGTAATATTTTTTATAAATTCACAAATTAACGACGAAATTATGTATAATTCATACATATTATGTACATGTGACAAGTCCTGGACACGTTACATAACCAATTAAAAACCACCACCGAAAATATTTAAAAAATGTTTATGTAGTTTACTAACCAAAATTAGGTGAAACTTTTTAAGAAAGTTTAGTGCATTCTAGATGATTTTGATTTACTGTTAAGAAAAATGTGATAAATGTATTCATTCTAAAATATTACAAATATCGGCCTCAAGTAGTTCCACTCTTTCGCTATTGCTTAAGTTGTCCATTGATAAAACTAAACATCGTTTTCACAAGCAGTTTTATTTAGTACCTGAACTAACTAATAAAACGATCAACTCGACGGTTCTTTGCTAAGAAAAATTGAAATATACAAAATTACTTTTCTATGTATCTAAGTACCTAAGTACTAAGTAAACAAAATTTGTCCTTATATTAAAAAAAAACAGTTAAAATTTTCTCTGCTTTCTTTAAACGTTTCAGCTAATGGTTAGTTTTTTAAAAATCAGAATAGACTTTGGAAAAAAATTGCATCTACAGCATAAATAAATTTATTTTCAGCTTTTAGGATTATATATAACGTGTTGGTTAACCAATGCGATACGAAATATTGACGACGATATTTTAGAATATCACAGAGGCCAACCCATATCACGAAGTCATTCCGAAACTCACACTGCGGAATCACCTGTATAATACAGGCCACTCATTCCAAAACCTAAATTGCGTAGTCACCTGTATATTGCAGGCCACAGGGTCCACAAATTTTGTTATTTATTTAACATATTTATTCGTTTAAATTTTACGTTTTTAGATCATTTCAATACGGTAATCAAAATTGTTTATAAATTTTCAAAAATTAAATTGGCACAAATTACATTGTCCAACATATACATTGCACATTTTCTTTGCAGATTCTAGGAATCTTTTTAACTTGTTGGTTGGCCAACACGCTAAAATATGAAGACGATGAGGTTGTTAAAATACACAATGGCCACGACTTACACACGCACTCTGAAATTTAGAAAAACGACGTTTACCCAACGAGTATTTTTTGTTATTTGATTCTTGTACGAAAATCGAGTAGTCTATGACCAAGTTTAAAAAGAATTATTCTTATTACTGACCTAACATACATTTTTCCTTATCGCTAAGCTCAGCATATTATATCTGACAAATTTATATTTTAGAGAAAAATAGTTTATGTTAAATATTACGAGTTATTCGTTTTATTTCTTTTTAAACTTGGTAATACTTGTATTTTGTAGAATGTTTATACTTTTAAGTATAAGAAAGGTATTTTAGGAAAGGAAGCTTAATTTTTAAGTTCCTTGTGTAGTCCATCCAAACCAAATGGTGTTCATCTTAAGAGAATTTCATAAGTAACGTAATTATTCAAAAAATAGTTAATAAAGTGATAATTTGCTAAATCATTTCGTCAATATTTTTGTTAAACATTTATTTTTACATCACAAGTAGTGTAGTTTTTAGTGGTCCTAATTCAGATGGCTCTTGGTTCTTATCGTTAATTAAAGATTATTCACCATTTTATATATTCAAACGAATAAAACGCAGCTATTAAGTTTAATATAAATATACAAATTAGGAACGGTTAAAATTCATATATTTAAACTAAACATTGATGTTAATAATTATTATCTAAAGATATAAATATGCATTAGTCATATTAAAATAGATTTAAAGTTTCTACTAAGGGTTCACCTGAAAAGGGCTCATATTAAGTACTGTTGGAATAAGAATCTCAAAAAATTATTGTAACTTTTAGATTTTACATTTTGTGATTATATACCACTTAGATCTAGCCAAAATAATAAATGTAAAAATACAAGTTTTTTAAAAAGTAAACTCAAAAATTGTATGGCTTTCTGGTGCCTGAATCAGAAAGAGCAAGAAAATAATTTATATTTTCTTGAAAAGTCCTGTATATTAACGAGTATGAACAAAATCTGCCATTTCCATTATTGTAGTCTGTTTTATTGTTAAGTTACCGTTTTTAAAAAATCTTAACTAGGGTGCTAAAACTAGTATAAGAAGTTTTTGTACAAATTACTTAAGTACTTTTAATGCTAAGCATTTGACTAATTCAAAATCGTCATTTTTTTTGTTTCTAATCATCTCTGGTAGAGGCGTATTCTTTTACCTACATATAAACGCTATCGGCTTGGTTAAAACCAGATTTTTAAAAAGGATACGCCGTGAGTTTTTAGTAGTTTACTAAATTGTTTTAAAAAATTAGTAGAGTAAGTTTGGATGTAAACATACAATTTGGCAATATTTATTTTGGTGTAATTTTTTTAGGTTAAGAGAAGTATTGTAAATAAATATTGTTTTAAATACAGAAAATACACTATCATAAAAATATTCTAGTGTTTAATTTAACAACGAACATTAATAATTAGTGCACAGAAAATAAAAGAATTTAAAATATTATATTTATATCGGTCAAAACAACAAAAAAATCACACTGTTACGAGCAAACACGCATTTGCCATTTCATTTTCTTATCAATATTTGGTTGATTTTTCATTTGGGTGGCAGTTACCTACAGTTTTAAGCTAAAAAAATTAATTGATAAATTAATAAAAGCGAATTCAATAATACAAATATATTCGTCTTCAAAGTGGACCTGCAGATGGTCAACATATTAATCATGATCAGTGTAGTGTCCACGTGCGCAGTTTATTAATTTCGATATTAAGGACAATAATTATTATACTCTTCAAGAAATACAAAAAAAAATTGCGACTGATGTTGTAAAGACTGTACGGGGAAGTTTAAAGCATCCTGAATGAGCATTCAACAATCAAAATATTCCACCACGTAAAGATTTTGAGTTATAGATTATATTAGTTAGTTTCATTTTATATATAAAGATTTTTCTAAAATATTTATACATCAAACCAAAAAAATATATATTTTAAGGAAAACAGGACTACTTTACAAAAATACACAGTGAGTAAGTCTTTTGTAAGTACATAAATTTTTTGCAAATGCTGATTTTCATTTATATTCCTGATCACTTTCTCTCATAAGAAAGCAACAATAATCCTCCATCATTGCTGGATCCCATCTGCCTTGGTAGCGTTGCTCCATTGTTAGTATGTCTTGGTGGAATCTTTCTTCTTGTTCGTTACTAACCGCCCCAAATTTTCTGGGAAAAAATTTAAATGGAAGTACAAAAAGTGTATTTAAAGAGACATATTACGACGATAGTCCATTTTGCAGTAGCTTTCAAGATTTTCGTAGTTTTCTGTTTTTTGGTTTCCTAAATACGCCGAAACGATTCTTCACTTAATTTTTGGTCAAACTGTTGATTCCTATTTTTCTAATTTGTGGTCCAACAAATATTCTTTCCTTATCATCATTTAGTTTAGAAAAAATGTGTTTAAGGTATTTAAATGCATCTCCTTCTTTATCTAATGCTTTAACGAAGTTTTTCATTAACCCCAGTTTAATGTGTAATGGAGGTAACAGAACTTTTTTGGGATTCACAAGAGGTATATTTTTTACGTTAGCTTGACCTAGAATATATTGATCTCTCGGTAACCATTATTTTACTTGGTAGTGGCTCTCTGTTGCT
This sequence comes from Polydrusus pterygomalis, assembly GCA_963969555.1. Lineage (NCBI taxonomy): Eukaryota > Metazoa > Arthropoda > Insecta > Coleoptera > Curculionidae > Polydrusus > Polydrusus pterygomalis. The sequence goes on along the minus strand of OZ018377.1, from coordinate 110,380,992 downwards.
CTATTAACGCAAAGACAAAAAAAACAGCAACACTTTGTAAATCCACCGTGAAGCCCTAGTATTAGGTAACCACATATTTGCCACTTATAGTGATAAAGCTTATTGCATTTAGAATAAGTGACATACTTTCGTATATTTTCTTCATGTCAACTGCATGTGCAAGAGGAGTAGAGGGTCTTTTGTTGCCGTTATGAAGCAGAAATGATTTTGAACTTATTTTAGACGAATCTATAAATAAGCGCCATTCGTCAGGGTTATGTGCAAATCCTAATTTTATAACACTATTTGGATTAACACAATCACACGTTTTATCCTGCATAGTAAAAACGAGGGTAGCTCCTGGTTACGATTCCAAAATATTGTAACTTTGGTTCCAGGGGCTAATAAATTCCATTGTTCCAATTTAAAACCTAATACTTCAGCATGCTCTTGCGACAAATGGAGGTCCCTAACGCATAATTCTCGTATTCAGTAGTTTCGGCTACCGGGCAGAGTAAAATTTGGAATTATCTGGGTTTAAATATGTACCGTTATTTCCCTAGGGGGTTGGGACATTGCGGTTGAGGTGTCATCCTTAGACACCCCCACGCGATGTTGTCAGGTTTTGCACAATTTCAGTAACTTGGGGAAAACCTAAATTTTGCAACGTTGTGCTCCGGTATATTATTTTTCAAAATAATATGATTAAAATAATTATACTTAATAAATCATAACTTAAAAATCATACGCGGTAAGAAGTTTTTATGATAATTTTCGCATTTAGCGATTAAAAAACTGCATTTTACATTACAGTCGCAAAGTGGCTGTAAATCAGTGTTATCAAGTAGAAATTACATCAACTGACAGTTAATTATTATATAAGAATATAACGGTATTCATAAAATATTTAAAGACCCTGCAGATTAATAAATTTATGATTGCAAATTTTGTTGTTTCAGACAAGGCAATGTCAAAGTAATGTATTGTTTTGATGACCTTTAAAAACACTACCTTTTATTTTGTTTTTAATATTTAAATGCCCAAAGAATAATAATATAATGTTTTCGAATAAAAAAAACTGGTAGTCCGAGATGTATAACGACTTTTTATAACATAACGATGTTTTATTTCCAAGATATTATACCTATTAATTTATTCACATCATAGTTTATTTTTAGAAATTTATGTGCTTATTTAACTTCATATTTTTAATTTATTAATTGGTCAATATAATCTATTGGTGTAGGTAAAGACATGTACACTATACATAATAATATACACAATATACAGGCTGTCAAAATCAAGAATATTGCTAATATTTCAAAATCTACTTAGGTACTGAATAATAATTTTTAGAAAATTATTGGGACATCCATAAACTAATCAAAAAAAAGGACATAATATTTTGAAACCTTTTCATTTATACGGTGTGACAAGGATAGAGTTTGAAAAAGGAAAAACTTTTTTATTAGTAGGTATAGAAGAAAAAAGTTATTCTTTATAGAAACGCCTGCTTGTGCTTAAACTGCAATTTCGAATATCAGATTTGCGATTACTATACAGGGTTAACTAGTCACCAACAACATTTTTAGTTTTTTGGATCTTTTTTTTTTTAATTCCTTGATTTATTAAATGAATTTTGCTAGTGTTGAAACTACAATTTCAACTATTAGGTTTGCGATTACTATACAGGGTTCGTCAGAAACAACAGTTTTTTTTTTAATTCCAATTTTCAATTCCTTTTGATGATTGGCTAAATCATCACTTTGGGAACCCCGGAGTCCCGGTCTCACAATTATCGACTTTCATTTATGGAGATATACAGTGTTACCGCGGATGGGGACCCCAAGGGGGAAAAATCTTTATTATTCATTTTACGACCAAAAGCCATTCTTTATAAAAAGTTTTGCTCGTTAAGAAGATGAATTCACGATAAAAGAATGTTAGATCAGATGTACAGGGTGTCCCAAATTCGAGCCTCATCATGGGGATCTCGGAAACTATAAGAGATACAGCATCGGTCAAATTGTGGCAAAGTTGCGCAATTTCGTACTTAGCAATATCGCAAAAAAATATCTGAGCTATCTGCTTTAGTTTTTGAAATTTTTGCAAAAAACTAAAATTTTGAGTTTTTGTTTTTTTAAATTGCTCGACTTATTTTATCCGCTACAGAAAAACAAGCACAACATTGTTAAGGCAACTTTTTACGCTCCATATTGTGACGTTTTTAGAATTTCGTTACAACGTTTGGTTTTTGTGGAACTATTATCAACTTTAATTTTTTAAATACGGACCTGCATTTTTGATTTTATTTTTTAATAGCCCTTTAAGCCCTGAATTCAACCATGTACCACACTTAATTATATTTCCCCGCTAAACGATATTTCAATCTAACAACTAACACCAGGGCCGTATTTTAAAATAATTATCACATTCCTGAAGATGTAATAATGACATCAAAACGTCTTAACATAATTAAGTGTGATACATGGTTGATTTCAGGGCTTAAAGGGCTATCAAAAAATAAAATAAAAATGCAGGTCCGTATTTAAAAAATTAAAGTTGATAATAGTTCCACAGAAACGAAACGTTGTAACGAAATTCTAAAACCGTCACAATATGGAGCGTAAAAAGTTGCCTTAACAATGTCGTGCTTGTTTTTCTGTGGATAAAATAAGTCAAGCAGTTTAAAAAAACAAAAACTCAAAATTTTAGTTTTTTGCAAAAATTTTAAAAACTAAAAAAGATAGCTCAGATATTTTTTTGCGATATTGCTCAGTACGAAATTGCGCAACTTTGCCACAATTTAACCGATGCTGTATCTCTTATAGTTTCCGAGATCCCCATGATGAGGCTCGAATTTGGGACACCCTGTACAGAGTGTTAATAAACTAGGAAAATATGAAAATGCTTCAAGAGAGAAGTACCATTATTTATTATTTTTAACAAAAATTGTATGAAACAAAGTTGTTTATAAACTAGCATAAAGACTAAATACAAGTTTTACAATAAAAATTTGAATATTTTAAAACTCTTCTACATAGCTACCTCCCACCTCGACACTCTATTCCGCTAACTTAATAAATTTACCGTACACTTTACGAATGATTTGCGGCATATTCAGTTCATGGATTGCTTCTTCTATGCGCTCTTTTAATATTTCCCTATCATGTGGAAGAATATGTGAGTAAACCTTTTGTTTTAAGGCACCCCACGAAAAGAAATCTAATACTGTAAGGTCAGGCGACCTAGCTGGATAATGAATTGGGTCAAACCTCCCTATCCACCCGAGGGCGTCCGAAGGAACTTTTCCAAGGGGGGGGGGGGGGGGCAAATCATAATTGGAATTATTTTTGTTTCTAGCACTTCAGCAAACCTTCAATAAAATAATAGAGCAAAACACCTAATACTTATATTAAATAACAAAAAATAGCTAAACAAAATATTTAAAAATGTTCAAATATAAGGTCAATCGGGGCAATGGGGGACGATAATTCAATTTTCACATGTTCAATCACATATTAAAAATATGGTGTAAATTACGTTTACGAAATTTTTGGACCTCAATAAATAAGGTCTTATAGCTTCATAGAACTTATTTTATAAACATGAAGGTATGAACAGAAAAAAATTTGTGCGTGTTTTTTTTATTTTATGTACGTTGTCCCGGACTGCCCCGGATTAGGGGGTAAATGAAGACACCAAATGTTTTCACACTAAACATATACTTATATTTAAATAGGGAAAGGGAGACAAAGCTTCAAGACAATTGAAAACATAGAATAGATGTTTTATTGAAATGATTGATTATTACCTTGCTTAACTAAAAATGTAAATTCTCGGTTTTAATAAACGTAAACAAAACTCTTTAAATTTTTGAAAAGCTACAGATGAAGAAACATAACAAAGAGTTAAAAGTATTATTAAATGATATCCTTCGACTTTTTCCATTTTTTTTATATCTGCAATCGACGGATTTACTGTCATATTGTTTTCTCCCTCTATAAATACTTCCATTAGAAATAAATGTATGACCACACATTCAACTTTTTGATTTTTTGGCCACCGAAAGTAGCTGCCTACCCTCTCCAAAAATATCATTTTGACTTGGTCGTTGGGAAGAAGTTCTGTTACTTGACCGACGTACCACGACTCTATGCTATTTATGACGATATACTTATCCCCAATTGCCCCCAAATTTTGTCCGCAATTCCCACTTAATAACCTATTTTCGGGGTAATCGAGGACATGCAAAATAAGCAACTTTCGATTTACCAGCGACACTGAATCGTAAATATATCTCTTTTATACCATGTTTTTAAAGGCACTGTACAAAAAAAAATAATAATATTTAACGAATTATTAAAATACTCTTACTTACCAGAAAATCCGGCGAAACCGACATACAGAATATTTTATAGGTTATGTTTTGGGTTCGCGTAGGTCGGAACATATGATATGTGGAAGGCGTTTACCGAATGGCGTTCGACGGCCCACATGTACAGACTAGAAGTACAGTGACAAATTCGACCGACAACTTTTGATAAAAGTTTTATGGCCTGCAGTGTCCCCATTTGCCCCTGTCCACATTTACCCTGATTGACCCTAACAAAAAAAAATACAACAAAAAACTTATACGTTATTCAGATTTATTGGAGAAAAGAAATGTTAATTTTCTTGAATCTTTTGCAAATTTATCAATAATTTTTTCAATTAAATGTCTTTTTTTTTCGTTCACAAATTTGCGATGAACACTCGTCATCATACATAAACCGTCCAATCGGTGCTCAGTCATAGTCGAGCGAATCCAGGTTTTTACTCTTCTGAGAGTACTAAATGATCTTTCGACTGTACATGTAGTTGGAGGTAAACAAATTGCAATAAACAAAGAAGATATTTGAATTCCACATTTCATTTTATGCAACAAGAGTTCGTTTTACCAATTTTGTCAATTGAATTGTATCTCAATAAATATGTATATCCCAGTTAAATAAAATATCTCAAATCTACTTGGGCCAGGGGGGGGGGGGGCAAGTGCACCCCCTTGCCCCCTCCCCCCCTTCGGACGCCCTTGTAATCCACCTTGCGCCAAAATGATAATTTAACCATTATCTGACCAAGGCTGTGCAATGAGCAGGACAGCCGTCTTGTTGCCAAAACATATTATCAAGGAACTTCTCACTTGTTTTCCTTAAAAATTGTGTTTTTTTGCTTAAATCCACTGTTTGTGCACGCTTCCTTAAAGATAATTTTGGGTTATCTAAAACTGACCCTATTGCTAATAATATAGCTGCATACATAAACAAGAACGTATACAAAATCGGCTATCTTGATTTTTTTGTAAAATGCAAATAACTAAATGAAAACAATAATTAATAGATATTTTATTTTAAAATATTCGAATTTTTATTTGGAAACTTGTATTTAGTCTTTATGCTTATAAACAACTTTGTTTTATAACATTTTTGTTAAAAATAATATATATTGGTACTTCTCTCTTGAAGCATTTTCATATTTTCCTAATTTTTTAACACCCTGTACATCTGATCTAACATTTTTTAATCGTGAATTAATTTTCTCAACAAGCAGAACGTTTTATAAACAATGACTTTTGGTCGCAAAATGAATAATAAAGATTTTTTTCCCGTTGGGGACCCCATGGGCGAACACACTGTATGTGTATAAAAAACCAATTTCAATAATAACTTAGATCTCTTGAAAGAAAAAATGGAAGTAGTTATTGCAAATATCCCAATACAACATGTTAGGAACTGTTATGGGGAATTCAGAAGTCGAGTTGAACTATGCGCTAACTCGGTGGTACCACGTTTGAATAAAAGTTTTATAATTTATGATTGAATGAATTGAAGAAATATGACATGTAATAAGAAAAATACTTCAAAAGTAGGCAAATAAAAAACGGTTTTCTTCCAAAAAAATCCTTGCTCGGCCAAATATAAAATCATATTCGAAGTAAGAAAGCAACAATAGTATTGTTTGTTTTTACGTAAATTTATTATAAACGAAATCGTAAAAACTAAAAATGTTATTTCTGACGAACACTGTATAGTCATCGCAAATGTGCAAATTTGAAATTGTAGTTTCAGCACAAGCAAAAATCATTTAATAAATCGAAGAATTGAAAAAAAAATCCTCCAAAGTAAAAATGTTATTTTTGATGAACCCTGTATAGTAATCGCAAATCTGATAATCGAAATTATTGTAGTTTTGACACAAGCAGACGTTTTTTATAAAGAAAGACTTTTTCTTCTATACCTACCTATCTAATAAAAAAAAATTTTCTCTGCCAAACTCTATCTGTGGACACACTGTATATAATATATAATACTATGTCACTTCAATGAATAAATTCATTAAGAGTATCCGCTAGTAACGCCTTCGCCATTTTATTTTTTGACCAATATTTCGTTACTTCTTTATTTTATCCAAAAAACTGTTTTATGCGTTAAAAAAGGTCGGATTTATAAAGCAAAAAAAAATAGGGCAAATTTGACAAAAAATTTGATTTTTTGCTTTTATTAATTTATCAATTAAATTTTTTTTAACTTAAAAATAATAAAAACGAACAAACCCAAAGACGAACATTGGCCACTTTTTTAAGAAAACTAAAAATGAACATAATATTGATCAAAAAACGAAATGGCCAAAGAGTCACTAGTGTTAAAGACCTAAACTCTAACTAAACCATAGACATGCATCTTTAGATAAGCAAACAACAGTGGCGTATTTGGGGGGGGGGGGGGGGTCCGAGGGGTCTGGACCCCCCCCCCCCCCGTGGGCTCAACATTAAAAAAAAACACAGAACAGATCAGATGCCTTGTTGCATTTAATGTAGACAGGGTGAACTGAACCTCGCCCGATAACAAAATGTAATAATTTTCTATTTTACAATTTTCATTTTTTCTGAGGTCATATTATGTAGAAATATATATTTTTAAACATAAATATTTAAAAAAATATATATTCCCATTATTGCGTCTTTATTTAAAAATTTCTTAATTTCTTCCCTTTTTAGGTTCAGCTATCAAAACATAGAAATTATAAATTTTGATAGTTCAAAATAGGGCGTGGCACCGAAAAATTTTTCGCCTGCGGCGCTTTTTTACAGAAAGAAAGAAAGATAAAACGAAAGGTATAGACCCCCCCGTGGCAATATTCTAAATACGCCACTGGCAAACAATAATCACAAAAGTGGCAAATTTATGGCCTCGTTCATATAAACAAAGCCATACAGGAATAGGCATGCGCACTGCAAAATTATCACTTTACGAATGGGAAAACAGACAAATCCCTGAGCTTTTTTTTTGTATATATATGTGCTCAAGAAATTGTAAAAGTTTACCTTCAATTTATTTTCACGTGTAAACAGCTAAAATTTGCCTCCAAGTTCTTGTCACAATTTATTGTCATGAAACTGGAACTTGTTCTATTTTTTTGTCCAAGTTGTGGGAAAAGGTAGTGATTTCTGTTGTTTTTAGTAGCTGCCAACCTATCAGACTTTGAGCTTCCTTGCTTGTTTTTTTTTCTAAAATATGTTTAAAAATTATTCGCTGTCGTTCTTTTAGTTCGAAAAGCAAGAGGACAATAAGTCAATTAAACTTACCTCATCAAATCGAAAATAAAAAACAAACAAAACAACAATCTTTGATGTTATCGCATACCTAACCTCAAGCCAACTATTAGTTGGTTAAATTTAACAATTTGTCAAAAACTTGGATACATATGGAACAACATTTTCAAGCAAAATTTCTATATTATTATTATAGATCCACTACCATAGGCGGTAAAGCCGTTCAAGCTGGTATAAATCAAATCATAGTTTACATTTATTGATCATGAATTGGAAAAAGTTTTCGGTACCAGTCAGTGTTAATAGCACAAATACAATTCACTTAACTACACAATACAAAAGTACACAAAAACTAGGAATCCGAAATATTAAACATCAACAATCAACAATGAGCCTAATGAATAAAAATCTAGCAATTGCTTTTTCTTATAAAATCGAAGTAATTTCTTGAAAGCCAATGAATAAAAACTAAAGTCTAAACTAAACTAATATCTGTGGTCCGGCACTTGTACCGGTTTTGAGAGCGCACCTGCAAAAATTTTCTGTTTTTACAGAATAGCCCCTTTACGACTGACCTTTTCTAAGGTACCGTACTGGGACGCAAGATGTCGCACCGGGTTCTATAATTCCCGTCGATAATCGATCCTGACAAGTGATTTGTCTTCGAGCCCTGTTTCCTTCTGCCAAACTAAGCCTCACTGATGAGCCGTAAACGGCGAACCGCGTCTGGGGATGAGTTTGGCGGAAGGAAACAGACAAACAGCGTTGCCACAGGTGGCTCGTTCGAGCCAGATTTGGCTCTTTTGGACTCAAAGCTACTCGTTGGCTCCTCTTTATTAAAACTGACTCTTTATTAGAATTCGGTTAATTTTTTTGTTGATTTCGAGGTCGATCTGTCGAGTTTGACTATTTTGAGTATTGCTGAAGTGAAATTGAACTGAGTGAACGCAGAATGTCGCAGTACGGATCGTTGTTGGGATGGAGTAACATAACATAACGGTTACGAAACATATTCACGAACACACCCCGCCGAGCAACCGGATCAGGTCAGCTAGAGAGCAAAACCGCGAACGCACCCCAACCGCTGTGAGCTGTCAGCAGTGTCACTTGCCTTGTCAGCGTCATCTGTTTGACATTTTATGATGATGTATGATTTGTTTTCACTCAAATTTTAGGGAACCGGTATTAATTTAAAATTTAACTTAAAGACGAAAACAATGAATTCTGTTGAATATTTACTTGAAATACAAGCTAGTCATATGAGTACTTAAAAATATAATATTTCCAATTCCAAAAATCACTAATAAATATTTTTTGTTTGAAAAAGCTCGGTATGAATTTGGCTCGTTTTCTTCACTTCATCTGACTCGAAAAAAAAAATGCTTGTGGCAACACTGCAGACAAACCTTTTTTGCATTAAAAACTAAAGTAATTATTGCTTTTGCGTCCAGCGATCGCTTAAAAGTGCAAGAACTGCTGCTAGTCAATGCTTTTTCCTTAAAAATATAAGCGATTGCTATCGCTTGCTTAAAATGTGATGAATAAATTAAGGAATTGCTTTTTCTAGTGTAGTGATTGGCTGATTGCGTTCAACTTTTTAAGGTAGGTCGAAACCTGCATCATTTGCTTGGTAGCAGTCAACTTTAGTTCTTCGCGGCATACACGTGCGACGTGCGTTGCTCTTAATTTGTGTCTTCAATTATGGCTGAATATAATATGAACGTCAGTAAAAGAAAAATCTACAGTGTACGTAGAAATTGCAGATATTATGATGATTTCAGAAAGTTATATCGATTTGACTGCGAAAATGTTGATTGGTTGGCAAATTATTTTTTGACTGATACTGGTAAAAGGCGAGGGGTGCACTGTCGCCTTTAAATAAGATTAAAGTCTTTCTGCGGAAATTGTCGGATCCGGGCTTTCAAAATTCTGTAGGTGAAGAACTCGGTATTCACCAAACTACTGTCTGTAAGACATACACTTCTGTAATGGATGGAGTTTTGGAAAAGGCCAATATTTTTATTAAATTTCCTACAAGTGCTGAAGCTGTTGTGGAAGCTAAATGGTTGTGGTGAGAGAGATGTATTTATGTTCCTTCAATTTGTAAACGAATATCAATTGCTTGTCTTTAATTTCTTCATTACTACTATTACTTTTCTCATTTTCTTAAAATCTGCCATATCACAAAAAATAAGTAAACCAACGTTCTTGTATTTACGTCAACTTTTTTGCAAATTAGGCACCAAACTGACCATGAAATCTATGATGTGAACAAGTGGATAAGACACGTCTAAACTTGTGTTGAATAAGCATTTGCTACAGAGGTGTAAGAAAAACAGCAATTGCTTCAAAATTTTATTCATATCTAGCAATCGCTTTTACTTATAGCTTTTGCTAGTCAAGCAATTGCTTTTACTAAAATGTAATTGCTTCAAGTCATTGCTTAATTTTTATGTATTAGGCTTAATAACCGAGTCCTTTTTAGGTGCTTTTAAATAGCAAAGCAACGACTAAGATGAGCGTTCCTTTTAAAAATTTAGCTCAGCTCAGCCAATATTTTTTCCTCCTCCCTTGCCGCGGTTAAGAATGTCAATCTATATTTCTCAAGCGATTATACGATTTGTTCATTTCCTTTAACAACCAAGCAAAGATTTAACTGTGTTATGGTGAACGGCATCACACAACTGTGTTCTCCGCACTCCAAAGTGTGTATTATTCAAATTTACAGGATTCAAATTGCATTACTTTCCGAAATATTCTAATGGACGATCACCGTGAGACAGTCGTCTGTACATAGAAGTTACGTTTTGTATGTTATTTAGAGTTTTATTTGTAAATTATCTCTTGCCTAATAAATATATGCACTCGTTTTCGAGTAACATTTTTTCTGTAATATTATAGCTGCTTTTTATTTGCATTCTAGATCAGTTCACTTTTAATTGAACTGACCTAAAATGATATGATCCAAAATGCATCAAATAAAACCGGCTTTTATTCTGTTTCGGACTACGTCAGTGTCATTTGTCACGTAAATTTTGTTGAGGTTATGGTTATTCTCGATTTGATTATATTTTAAAAGAAATAAACACTTTGATGTACTTACTATTATGGGCAAATATTTTATATTTTTATCTGTGGTTTGAGGTTAGGCTACGCCAAGTATCTGTCAAAACAACACCCACCTTTTACTTCTGATCAGTTCACTTTAAGTGATCGAAATTTGCGGGTGGTCCAGTTAGGGGCAAAGGGGGAAGTGACCGGGTCACTTACAAATCAGTTCAGTTTGTAAATAAAACATCCTAATTATCAAATTTTAGTGATCTGGGTCAAATTGACCTGATCCAAGATGCAAATAAAAAGCAGCTAAAGTCGCCACAGTGGATCTTTTCCCGTGCGTCATCAATCAACGATCAGGACTCAACGTGGTTAATAACTCTGCATCCTTATTTATTACAGTAACACGTTTGAATAAAAGCATAAAAGAACGTCTTCAAGATTCCGCAATAATATAACGTGCTAGACAAGAATAAAACTATAAACGTCAATTAATTACTTTTTTTATTTGTTTAGTTGACTACCCTTGTATTTTAGAACGTCATTGTCAACCTTATTTTGATCTGCCAATCTAATTCGTATTTTGTAAATTTGTGTGCCTTAAAACTGTTCCTTTTTTTAAAAATAGTTTTTTTTAGAGCTAATTATACCCACCATCTGTTTTGGCGGTAAGTATTTATGGATTTTTATAATACCTAATTTATTTATTTTAAATATTCTAACTGTGAAAGTTCTTTGAAAAGTTTACGGCAGTGGCTAAATTTCCTTTAATGAAAGGATGTCCAAAATTTGACTTTTGCGATTTTAATAGTCAATAAAACACCAAACTTTTCTAGATTTTAAGCTTTAAAAATAGTATTAAATATAATAACATAATAACATTTGTTTGTCAATTTCTTTTAGATAATAGAGAATGCCGGGCAAAACTTAAAATAAATAATAATTTTTCGGGATATTATGTAGTTACGTCAAACGGTAGGCAGGCACGTCCATTTTATGAACTTAGACTTAGTTTTGACTTTTTTCGTCTCGTAATTTTGATTTCATTCATACGATTTTGATGACGTGAAAGTGATGACGCACGGGAAAAGAACCACTGTGGCGACTTTATTGTATTCACTTCAAAAACCATTTAGGTCATGTGCCCCCCCTCCCCCCTTAGTGAAAATCTGGATCTGCCACTGGTTGCTAGAACTATTGAAGTTGCCAAATTAGCATATTTTTTGGAGAATCCTGTTAGGTATTTTTGACAAATATGTAAGTCTCGCTATAGCGCATAGCGCTTTTATTAGCTTCAACTGTATGTTTGTTTGTATGTATGTTTGTAACTGACTTCTTATGACACTTATCAAGAACCGCTGACAATACAATAATTTAATAAGTTTATCTCATTATATAATATAATATAATATAAATATAGTTTAAAAAAACTAAAAAACACGCTTTAATAATTAATCAAACTAAAAAGCGGAAAATAATTCTTGAAATTCTTAATTTAGGCAGAAAATAATAATGAACGATAGACATTAGTATTATTGTGAAAAAAGCGTAGTGCGCTTTGTGCTATATTTTCGTATATCGAGCACCCCACGCTTTTTTCACAATTATACTAATGTTTATCGTTCATTATTATTTTCTGCCTATATTAAAAATTTCAAGAATTATTTTCCGCTTTTTAGTTTGATTAATTATTAAAGCGTGTTTTTTAGTTTTTTTAAACAATATTTATTTTTCTTGTCTTTTAAGGAAATATAATTTTTTTGGCACCCCGTAAAATTAGAGATATTGTTAATACCTAGATATGTAGATACTTAGGTATTAATAAGTACCAACATTTTCCGATAAAATATTTGCGTTTCGACATTTGCGCGCCATGTACGAACCAATAGAGAGGCAAATCGAATTGACAGTTAAAAGCTAGAAAATGGCGTCGTTCATAAAACCTTAACAAGTAATTAGCAGTACCAAAAATGCGAAAAAATTTCATCGATCCACCGTCCCTGAAATCTTCTTACATAATACTTGAACGGTCCCCATCGAAACAACGTAATGACGTAATCTAAGTATGTTCCAGTTTGTTAATATTCCGATTATCTATTTTTAGAACATGAGAGCTTCAATCCGACACGTACAATGAAAAATGTTATTTTTATTTGAGCTTTATGACGTTGCAATAACGTAATGTAAGCTATGATTCCATAAAAGGGAGACGATGTCATCACATTATAGCTGATCATTTTTCTTTTTCGAACTCAAGAAGAGGAGAACATTTTCTTTTACCCCCAGTGCTTTGACCTAAATGTTGTTAGACATAGGAAAAGGCGGAAGTTTATATTATCTAGTCACATATATATGTGTATGCGTCGTAAATTAGAAGTATACTTTATCCATCAAACCAGTTAGAACTCAAATCTACTAGGAGTCACGTCAAAGTCAAAATTTGCTTTAAGGTCAGGACTCGGGTCAGGACGAAATATCTTTATCGACAAAGCAAAATTTTAATTAACAATAAAATACCGTGGGAGCAAAAATTATTTGCAACAAAGAGGGCCTGGATTAAAAAACGTGGGGCTTGGTTTAGATCACAATGATATTATGGGGACGATATATCTAACCAAATCTAGGTTAAAATTTTGTCAAATTCATATCATGTTATGACATGATATGCCAAACTAATGAGTAAAAAAATAATTAAGTAGACAAATGCAAATTTGGATTTTGTTGTTTACAAAATTAACAAAGTAAAGCCTATTACACGGGATATCTCTCGTCAATTTCTTGATCAAGAAATTGTGCAATTTATTCGTCAAGAAATTGCCAAATTGTCGATCGTTTTACACGAGAATTTTCTTTGTGAAATAAATTGTCGGAAACTTCAGGAACACCAACCGAAATGCCACACTTGTCATTTTTCAGCCTTTATAGATGGTATGCCTGTTTGAACGAATGATTTAAGGTTATGATAAAAACGTTTATCTCCTGTGTTTATTGCGTTTTCAGTTTTTATGTCTTTATCTCAATAATGGATATAGAATTTGTGTTTACAAGGACTATTCGAACGCTGATTTATCTTTATGAACAATATCCAGAATTGTATAATTCACACCTGCCCGAGTACAAGAATAAAAATATACGCCTGGATCGGTTGACCAAAGTTACAAGAGAATTCAACTTAATCCTACCCTAAAGTGTATACGATCTTAGTTGAGACAGACAAAAAAACTAAAAAAAAATTGATGACAGACTTGTCAAGTCTACGTGGACTATCCTCGAACATCTGTATAGGGAGCGATCAATACAAATTTTGTTATATTTGTATTGTAGTTTCAGTGTGTGATGCAGTTAACTGATCGTACCCCCAATATTTACGTTGTCTCAACTGACTTCGTATGAAGTATACCAACGTCTACGCGCGCATGCATCCTCTCTTCTTTTCGTTATTAAAAGTAATGAAATAACAATAACTTTTAAAGCATTCAATCGCTTTCTATTTCCAAGGAACTTGATACATTGCAGGCGATGCCTTAAACTCTTCATTTCAAATTTTTCCACAAACAACAACAAAAATTATAACCTCGAAATTGGCAGTTGCAGTTGGCAGAACCGAAAAAAATTAAATATAACTAGAACATTACCAAAGTTGGTCAATAAATTTGAGCAAAATCTATCTCGTCAATTTCTTGTTAAATAAATTGCACAATAAATTGCCGCAAAATTTTGGCGCTTTACACAGCAAAATTTGACCTTGAAGATATTGTTCAATTTATTGCCCAATAAATTGACGATTAAATGGTCCGTGTAAAACCAGCGTAAGAATATACAGAAAGAAAAAGAAAAATAATTACATGTATTCTGAGAATTTACATAACCGGAGTGGTGGAATCAGGCTTCATCCGAAAAAATGTCAGGTCAAATAAATCATTTCTTTCCAATAAATTTTGGGTAAACCATCGAGAGTAATTCCTGCATCTTTCAAAATCTGCGGCTTGTATTTCTTGGAATACTTGCACTTTACAAGGAAATAAATTTAGCTGCTTCTTAAGAATAGTCCTGCATGTTCCATAAGATCTTCCCACTTCTTGGGACAGGCGGAGGCGTCTTATAGAATTTGTTGGCTTATTTTGCATTAGGTATTTCACGAACGTTTGCAACAAGTTCTTCTGTTCTTACAGATGGTCTTCCTGCTCCTTTTTGTGTTGTATATAGAACCTGTTTCCCTAAACACAGTCACGGTTCTTTTCAGGCGATGATAAAAATCCCCAGCAATAAAAGCAACGTTAGGAAAATGTTCGTGAAAATCGTCCATGCACAAACCCGGATTGTATTGTCACTCACCATTAACGCTAACCTCATTTCGAAAATACGCTTCAACCATGAATGTTTTGTGCTGTTCCGTAAAGCCCGTTGTGTGAATTGTTCAAGAAATTGGAAAAATTAGCGATGAATCAAATTACTTGTAACGACTGTCAAAGATGACGGAATAACTGATTGATTGTTTATTCAGGTAGTTATACTGACACCCAATAGGTCTACCGATCTACCGATTCTCGAAGTTTTTAAAAATACTCATACATATTTAAATTATTATACGATTTATCCTCTGAGCCATGAGCTCATAGTAAATACTCAATTGCGCCTTGATACAGAATGGCGTCTTCTGCGTAACACTGATAGTGTAAAAATATTATCTGATCAGGTCGAGACATTTTGGATTTTGGCAGCAAGTAAGTGAATATCGCTTAGGTGACGATAAGCCGATGTTTCCAATTTTAAGCGAATTTGCTTTTAACATATTAGGGGAGATCAGGGTGTGTTGGCGGGGTTTTTGGATTTATTTCTTTTCTGTGAAGGTCTTTATTTAAATACGAATTTCTATAACTCTATTGACGTATTAGATCTTCCAGTACTTAAATTCAGTTTAAGTTATTTTTTTAAATAAGTATTTATATTTTGTATTAACAAAAATATGTTTACCTGTCATTACCGCCAACACGCCCCAGGAAGGGGCAAGTTGGCGGGGAATTTAAAGGACACGATTTTTGTAAACAAACTTATGATATTTATTTTTAAAGTCATTAAAGTTACTAATACAATCCATTAGAATGAAAAATTATGAGAAGAAACATAAATCGTACAAAAAACAATAAAACTTTTAATCCTACATATCATTATCGGATTCATAATTTGGGCACACAAAGGTCAACCTAAATTTTTCGAAATACTTCTTTTGCAGCTCGTATCATAATATCTTTGGAAATATTAGCTCTAGTAGTTTTTCGTTTGTACTTTCTTGGCATGATGGTATTCTAAAAAAATAAATACCTACTATTTTAAACCCGCCAACTCGACCCATGGCTTTCCCGCCAACTATCCCCCGACGCCATTCCAAATGTTTTTTCATTTTATTTTAACTAATATTAATATAAATAAAAAAATTCATAGTGCTTAATGAGTGGTTAAAGCATAAGATAAAAAGTACTTACCTACAAATATTCTAATATAAATAGTTAAAAAAAACAACAACTTTTCTTCAAGGCTGAAAATTTACTCAGACGGGTCAAAAACCAACAACATGCCACAAAAGACAAATGCGAACTGATTTTTCTTTCCAGCTGTTTGTCCTAGAGGTGGGTTGCTAAATAGAAGCCTGCTTTTTTTTAACTGCTATTTGATTCGGTATAATGCTAAATGCTACGAGCTTTAAAATTAGCTGCTAATTTTTAGCAGCTAATATTTACTTTTGACTGTGAACTGGCGCTGATAGAGCGAAATGAGCGGTTGTCAGGTTAGGTAATTTTGGTTATCTGCTATGCTATTTCGATTTACTTACTGCGAAGTAGAGATGGGTTGCTAAATAGCAGCAATAGCAGCCTGTTTTTTTTAAGCGGTTGTCAGTAGTGCTAGGATAACTAGTTCACGGAAGGGGCGACCTTTTTTTTTTTTTAGAAGTCAGCACTGTGGATGTAGGTGATTTTGGTTATCAGTGCTATGCTATTTCCAACTGCTATTCAGGAAGTAGCCCCACAATTAATTTACTAAAATAGCAACTGCTATTAAAATAGCAGCTATTTCTAACTGTTATTTTTGTTTAGTAATAGCAGAAGCAACTGCTAAACACAAATAGCGGGTCGGACCCATCTCTAGTTTGTCCATAAATGACAGTCACAGGTGAACCACGTGATGATATTTACACGTTGCCAGATGCTCACTTAGGACTGAAAATTCAACTCCGCCAACTTTCCCTCCCGCCAACACACCCCGCTCACCTCATTCCTCCGCCAATGTTAAAAGGAGGTTCTCAGAAATTAGTTTAATGAAAACTAAACAGAGAAATTCTTTAAGCACGAAGACAGTTACAGGATTAATTCATACAAGACTTAGGTAGTGATAATTGTTACAATTTTAATATAAGTAACGACCTAATTTTAAAAATGAATTATAAGACCTTAAAAGGTATTGAGACTAAAAAATAGAGCAAAATAAAATGTTTACAAAAATTAAACTGTTTTTCAGTCTTTATTTATTTAAAAACATAATAGCGGCGCCTGTGGCGCAATCCGCTAGCTACCGATTTTAGACCGCAATCTACCGATTTATTTTTTGACATCTACCGATATTGGTTAGCAAGAGCGTGGCAGCACTGAACATTTAAATAAAGATACCTAGGTTTTTACTTTGTCAATAAGAATTTTTTCTTCGGACAATAATGTATATTTGAGTTGAGTTGAGTTTTGACTTTTCTCGTTTCCATGGTTACGTCAATGGGCGCGACGTTAATGACATTAGATAGTTCGGGAGTGATTTTGGCCAGATATTTCGCCATAGCTTATTTTTAGTTATAATGAAGCTGGAACACTAACGGTAGGTTGGACTACGGCAGTCTGATAATTATACCTTGATATTAACTACTTATATAAATCATAATCAGCTATGGCGATTTATTTATAGTCCTCGGTATTTTATGAGAACTTATACTTAGGACCATTGTCCTAGGTGTCTCATGCATAGCATAATGCCATTACTATGACAAGTATTATACGCCGATTATGAACTGGTTGTAGATAAAAGGAGTTAAAGATCACTATATCTATATTCTTTGATACTCAAATATCCCGAACGCAAAATAACCGAGTTGATTTTAGCGCCACAACATAAATTTAAGGGCTGCTATAGCAACAAAAATGTTTTGACACCCCCCGAGCCAATTGGAATCGGGGAAAAGTATATGTGGAATCGTTAATGATGTGTGTTAGTTGGAATTTTGTTCCCCCACACCCGACACCAGTATTTGGGAAATTCCGGCGCGGGGTTGCCAAATGTTTATTTAGTACTAAAACTGTCCCTATATAAAATGTTGGATAATTCAATATTTACCCAATAAAGATGTTTAAACAGGATTCAATGAGATTTGTTATATTTAAAAGAAAATGTAAATATGTTTATGTTAATCCAAGTGTATAAACCAATAATTTTATTTGAAATTATACAGTAGCATTATTGTAATTGGCCTAGTTAGTGTGGGTGGGAGGAAGTCTCATCAAACCAGGTCTTTTTTTTTATAGAGTTGTATTTCGTAAGTTTGAATTTCATATTATTATGTTCGAAAAGCACACTTTGTTCCATAATATTTTAAACTATTGCCAAAGAAGCCTTCAACAAATATGCATACCAGCCTTAAGTTTATAAATAGTAAGATGTATATTTCAAATTTTAAAGCCCGGACCTGTCTATCTTTTCATTCGTTAAAAGAGAATTTTGCAATGCGCATTCCCATGTATGTTAAGACTTTTTTAGAACACATACATTTGCCCCTTTCGCGTTTATTCTTCTGATGTAAAGATATACCGGGTGTCCACGGAAGGTGGCTCGCCCCTCTAACTTTTTTGTTTTTCAAGATAATGAAATAAAATTCGGGGGATATGTATGCGACATAAAACTGCATTTTTTGACAGGTGACTCAACATTATGGAACTTCCGGTTTAACCGGAAGTGACATAAACTTTCGATTCGAGAGGAAGCCTAGCTTCAACTTCGCCTTTTGTAATTTTGTCCTTAATTACAATAAAGACATTTATTATTATTATTATTATTATTATTATTATTATTATAATTATTATTATTTTTAAATGGGACACCTGGTATATTTTTACTTTTTTTGACTCTATATGACACTCTAAATACAACGATGTGTCACTTGTCACTTTTTGTCACCAAGAAAATATTTTGTTTTATCTAGGGGGCTATGAATACCTTAAAATCACTTATTTCAGTTCTTTAATCTTGGTAAAAATACAATTTTACTATTTTTGGTCCAATGCTATGTGCTATCTAAAATTTACTCTTTAAAGTTGTATAACTCATTTTTTTTAAATGGCAACATGTTGGCTCGTCGGGTTAAGAAAAAAGAGGATTTTATTACGATTATTTTGATACCACACACTATTAGGTTTTAGAAAAGCTGCCATTAAAAAACTTTAAAAAGTTAACTTAGAACTTTCCTAAAATGAAGCATCTTTTGAGAATAAATTTAGATTTAAATGCATCAAGTAGCCTGCGACCAGCAAAACTGATAAAACAAAATCATGCCTAAAAGAAAATTGAAATGCCAACGCTTCTGCCAAAGTAAATTAGTTTGTTGTTTAAAAAACATGGAAAATAATAGTTTTACAAGGAGTGAAAAAGTTGATATTTTATGTTATTATTGTCAGGCTCATTTCGCATTTTCGGAACCAGTTTTGGGTACCTAATAGTGCCGGGTTGGATGACGCCGATTAGGATATCTTTGTGCGTAAAGTCGTGCAGCATCGGTTGAATTATTTCTACATTCTCCAAACACTAATAACATATCAACTTTTTCACTCCTAGTAAAACTATTATTTTCCATATTTTTTAAACAACAAACCAATTTACTTTGGCAGAAGCTGTTGGCATTTTAATTTTCTTCAAGGCATGCTTTTGTTTTATCTGTTTTGCTGGTCACAGGCTACTTGATGCATTTAAATCTTAATTTATTCTCAAAAGATGCTTCATTTTAGGAAAGTTCTAAGTTAACTTTTTAAGGTTTTTTAATGGCAGCTTTTCTAAAACCTAATAGTGTATGGTATCAAAATAATCGTAATAAAATCCTCTTTTTTCTTAACCCGACGAGCCACCATGTTGCCATTTAAAAAAAATGAGTTACACAACTTTAAAGAGTAAATTTTACATAGCACATAGTATTGAACCAAAAATAGTAAAATTGTATTTTTCCCAAGATTAAAGAACTGAAATAAGTGATTTTAAGGTATTCATAGCCCTCTAGATAAAACAATAAATTTGGAAAAAAAATATTTTCTTGGTGACAAAAAGTGACAAGTGACACATCGTTGTATTTAGAATGTCATATGGAGTCAAAAAAAGTAAAAATATACCAGGTGTCCCATTTAAAAATCGAAAGTTTATGTCACTTCCGGTTAAACCGGAAGTTCCATAATGTTAAGTCACCTGTCAAAAAATACAGTTTTATGTCGTATACAAATTCTCCGAATTTTATTTCATAACCTTGAAAAACAAAAAAGTTAGAGGGGCGAGCCACCTTCCGTGGACACCCGGTATATCTATAGGCGAGAGAGAGAGAGAGAGAGCTATATTTGCTCACTCCAAGATCATGTAGGGAGGATTAAGTTAAACAGAATACAGACCGGTTTATCAAAAAAAGCAGGTGAAATTTTGATGTTTAATTAGACCATTTTAATACCCTTAAAACAATTATTTATAGGTGACAATGACAATTGCCACAATTTATATCATATTATGATCGGGCGGGCAATAGATCATAAATTTTATGAGTCTAATTTCCCTGAAAGCTGTTTCAATTTTTAGTTCATCATTACCAAGAAAGTACCAAGCTTGATTTTAAAGAAAAAAACATACAGTATTTTTAAATCCGTAAGGATATTTTTGACTGCTGCATGTTGCCCAAAAATTTACGCATAATATAAATAGCTGCAACCACGCCAAGCCGCAATACTTGTTTTTCTACTAATCAGCGACCATTCCCAACATAAAAATACTTACTTTTTTTGTTTTTTTTTGTCACTCCAAGTTTTCTCTTGGTTGTTTTCAATATGATTAACTTCTGTTTACATTGATTCTTTATAAATTAAACGTGTCTGATCATGATCAATGATCAATATTATGATGCTGCTTAATTTGAAAACACAAATGACAATGTATATTTTTTTGAAAAATCATTTGAAATTTATTTTTGGATAACAAAATGCATGCCAACAATAATAGATAGTCACATAATACTTGTTACAAGACAGAGGTGTACTCTACTTTATTTGTTCCATAGGTCTTGTATGAAGCAAGGCCTTCTGAGATTTAAGGAGGAGTAAGTGAAACAGAATACCTACAGGCCCGTCCATTAAAAAAAAAATGAAATTTTGATGTTTAACTCGTGGAGCAAGGATACAAACCAAACTGTATAGTAGAGAAGCAAACCCAAATGGCAGTTGATTTTTTGATATTATGACGTCTTGTCGTAGTTTGACAAACAAAACTAACCTGAAAATATAGCGGTATCAACGTCCTGTCATGATTTGAAAACAAAACTAACCTGATAATAAATGAAACATTATTTTTTAGGCGTAATTTAATTACTATTGCCTAGCGCTTTCGACCCATTATGAGGCCATCATCAGGGCTTAGGTTTCGTCAAATTATATCCAGGAGACAAGAAAACATACCTACTAAAAAGATATTTGAAAATTTCTTAACAAATTTTCCTGGTAAAAGTTTCAAATTATAAACAACACCTCCCCCACCACGAGTCTAGGGATGGATCTGACGATTACATATTATTATTAAGTATATTCAGTATGTGAAAGGCAAAAACGCAACATATGGGAAAACATTTTGTTAGTAGAAAATCGAAAAACTTTTCTGGAGGAACCTAAAAGTCGATTTTGACATACGTTATGTGACTACTGGAATAAAGGCAAATAAAAAAACTTGTAAATTGACAAAAAGTGAGGTTAGGAGACGAGTTATTTAAAAGTTGTTTAGAAATAAATTCTAGACCCGAATGGAAAATTTGAAAGTTTTATTTGCAAAAAACTGGAAAACGCCATTTAAACCCCTTTCAATCGCTCCGGCAACACCGCCCTTTTTTTCCAACTCGTAGTTCAACCGCGTAAAAATTTTATTTGAAATGTTTTAGTTCCTAACAAACACGCGAATGGACACTAAATAGGAAAATAAACGTCCTACCCACATAAAGTAATTTCAGCTCATCAATTTCTTAAATTTAAGTGATTTTGATTAGATTTAAAAATGGAGTCGTGCGGCATGAGCTTTATTAAGTATCTTTTATTTGTTTTTAATTTGGTTTTTGCGGTAAGTAACTATTAAAATAACTATAATAATTATTTTTGTTGTTGTTTTAATGCATGGTATCTTTATACTAGCCGAAAGAAAACTTCACCCGAAGCTTGAACTGAGGGGTAAAAAATTGTGTAAAAAAACTCCCCCCCCCCCTGTGTAAACCCGAATCAGTGTTTTATGTACAATTTTTACATTATCGCCCCACGATAGTCAATAAAAAAAAAAACGCCGCAAATTTTTAGTTTCCACGCCCCCCATTTGGTATATGTTTGGCGGCAAAATTTTTATTTCATTAAAAAACTGTTTTTTTTCACATTTTTGTTGATATTCTTAAATTTTTAAACATGAAAAATTTAGAATAATATAAATATTGCAATAAATATTGATTACCATTGGACCATCATTGGCATGTGGTCCTTGAGGCACGAGCTCCAGCCCCATGCTGATGTAACCCCCGCTAGTTTGGTATTTGGGGCGGACTATCCTCCCCCCCCCCCCTCCCCCGTTGACACCGCTGGTTTTAGCAACTTATAGAAATTGCTACAGCTAGCGAGGCAACTAGGTGGGGCCCCCAAAGCAGCAATAAAGTAGTAGTACTTGTTCAGGATGTCCCAACAAACTGTGACGTCATGATGATATTTTTTCAGATTACATACAATCTATTTTCTTACCTATATTGGAATGCGTCTTATAGTTACCTACATAACCCCTAAAATTTTGTTGAAAAGGGATCAGTAATATAGGCGAAAAAAAAAAATAAAAACTAAAAAAAATCATTAAAAGGAAAGAAAAACACAAAGTCATCCTCCACAAAGTTTAATAGAAAAATTATTAAATCATAGGTCTCTACATGTTTCGAACGTAGAAACGTTCATCCTTAGGAGACAGAAAATTTTTTATTTTGTGCTGTTGTTGTTAGCAAAAGAGAAACTTAAAAATAGAACCTTAATTGAGCTTTTATGGACTCAAAAATTGAAGTTTAGAAGAAACACGATATAAAGAAAATTGGAGATGGTAAAACCATACTGAGTATTTAAAACATTATTAAAGTGGGCGTAAACAAACCAAGTTACATTGGGAAAAAAGGGAAAACCTTACCAGGAAGGTGTCGAAGATTATTTAAAAACTGTCTTCAAAAATCAGACTTATCGAACATAACTAGTCTTTAAGACATTGTGAAGGTGAAAATTTGATAACAAAATGATATATTCCGTAGGAAAGAGTATTTGGGGTACTGAGGATCAAACCTCAGTAACCCCTCGAGAGGTTAATTTGAAAAATATAAAGTTAAAAATCAAAAATTTAAATATTTTCCAACAATTCCTTTCAGGTCAGTATGGTTTTACCATCTCCAATTTTCTTCATATCGTGTTTCTTCTAAACTTCAATTTTTGAGTCCATAAAAGCTCAATTAAGGTTCTATTTTTAAGTTTCTCTTTTGCTAACAACAACAGCACAAAATAAAAAAATTTCTGTCTCCTGAGGATGAACGTTTCTACGTTCGAAACATGTAGAGACCTATGATTTAATAATTTTTCTATTAAACTTTGTGGAGGATGACTTTGTGTTTTTCTTTCCTTTTAATACTTTCAACTCCACTTTAAGTATGGACTATTTCTTCAAATTAAAAAAAATGAGTTTTGTATCACTGACTGGTTATAAAAATTAATGAAACTGATTTTTTAGTTTTTATTTTTTTACCCGATTTCAATAACATTTTAGGGGTATGTTACCTATAAGAGGCATCCAAATAAGTCAGAAATAGTTATTTGTTTCACTAGGCAGAAAAGCACAAGATTTAATGCCACGGCTGGTGTTTCCTAGCCTCGGCTGCGCCTCGTCTATGAAACACCAGCCGCGGCATTAAATCTGCTTTTCTGCCTAGTAAAACATATAATTTTTTCTCCAAATTTGTTCCAATTTCACGCAAAATCGTATTTTTTATATTTATGTATGTTATTTATGACATTTATTGAATGTTGTGTTTACTTGTAATTTTAAATTTTAATTTTTAATGACACCTTTTGAGCCTGTCAGGTGTCAGTAAAAGACCGCTTTTAATGTAATTTGGAGAAAAATATTATTATATGACATGTAATCTACAAAAAATATATATAGGTAGGTAATCATGAAGTCACCCTTTTTTAGGACACCTTGTATAAACAAAAATATTTATATTTATTAAATGCTCCACATAGGATACAGGTGATGTCCGCCAAATATCAAAATCCTAACCTAATTGATAAGTGAGTTATAGAAGACGGGAGGTGAGGTGCATAGTCCTGTATAAGTATAACCTAATTTAATTTTTTTTTTGAGACATGTTTTTCTGTCCCGGAAGTCCTCTAAACTAAGCAAGCATACATAATTTGTCCTTAGTAAAATAAAAGTACCTTAGGGAATCGAACAATTTTGGACGACGTCCAAATCTGTAACGGGTTGGATCAAACGTTGCATGTGCCTGTGGTAAACATTTAGCTAGCGCAAGTATCACTGGAAAGTCACTTCGCTTGTTCTGACACCTTGTAGATTGCGGGATAAGTGAACGAAAAAGGGTTCTGAAGCAAAAACCTAATGGAAGCAGCATCGATTAGGCCAGTCATCAGGGACAAAAGGGGATTTTGTTATATTGTTAATTAGTTAAGACGTTTGTTTTTTTTGTCTTTGAATTTAAGTAGGCTTAACTGTGTAGGATAACGACGAGCAAGCAAAATATAGCTCTGCTATTCTAACGCTTAACATTTACCTAAGTAAAACCTACATCAAAAAATCAATATAAAATCTATAGAAATATAAATATCTACGTAGTGTGTTTAACCATAATAAAGAAGCGCAATCACGAAAGTGGTAAATTTATGGCCTCGCGCATGTAAACAAATCCATACATTAATAGATAGGCGTGCGCACTGTAAAATTATCATTTCACGAATGGGAAAATTAACAAGTCCTGGCTTTAAAATTAAGTTTTTGCTTAAGGAAATGTTAAAATTAACCTTCAATTACAATAACAGCTAAAATTTGCCCCAAGTTCTTGCCACAATTTATTGTCAAAAAATTGGAACTTGTACTAATTCTTTGACCAAGTTGGGGAAAAGATGGTGATTTCTAGTGTTTTTAGTTTAAATATGATTCGTGGTCGTGTTTTTTGTTCGAAAAGCCAGAGAACAAGTCAATTAAGCTTTCCTTGTCGATTCAAAAATAAAAAACTAGACTGGGTACATATCGCTAATAGTCAGCTAATAGTGCATCTAATATTAGTACTAAAAATTTGTAATAAAAAATAATTTAAATTTTTCTTTTTTTTTTTATATTTTATATTACTTTTTTTGCCTCACATTCTTGCGGATCGTGAAGGGAAAACATATCGCCAGATTGTCATTATATCAAATGACCAAAACTAGAAAATAAAAAAAATGGTGCAAAATTTCCGTTTCCTCGTATAGATAGTTAGTTTTTGGAGACGGCATCGTGTAGTGCTCGACGTCCCGTTTCCAATGCCGCCTCGCTTGATTCCCTACAACTTTTCGTTGCCGAAATATACCGTGCGAGCAAAAATTATTTGCATCAAAGAGGGCCTTTGCATCTAAGGACATAATGCTTAGCCGTTGAGCTTAAAGTTGGGTATCAGTAACTACCTGAATTAACAATCAATCAGTTATTCCGTCATCTTTGACAGTCGTTACAAGTAATTTGATTCATCGCTAATTAATTTTTCCAATTTCTTGAACAATTCACACAATGGGCTTTACGGAACAGCACAAACCATTCATGGTTGAAGCGTATTTTCGAGACGGGGTTAGAGTACCTAAATGGTGAGTGGCAATACACATATACACAATATCGCAGTGTTCTGCGATATGTTAACAAATAAAACAGCAATTTTCGATGTTATCGCGTACCTAACGTCAAGTCAAATATTAGTTGGTAACATCGTACTGATTTTAACAATTAGCCAAAAACTTGGATAGGTACGTGGAAAGCAACACGCCCAATTTAAAAATTTAAAAAAGTTTCTGGACAAGAACTTGGCTCGTGAAATGGGGCCTTTAAATTTCATTGCTACTTTCACAATAGCCTAACATTTGAATGATGAAAAAGTTTGGGACTTCCATTGTCTTAATTTGGTTTAAATCACAACGTTTCAACTGGTAAGTATCTCCAGTCGTCTTCATGTGAATACTAAATAAGTAAAGTAACTACAAGACTATTTATACTAGCTAAGTGCACCGAAGCATAACTGAGGTTTTCAGATATTTCTTAAGTCTAATGGTGGTTTACTAAAGCAGCCTGGATTCTGGTGAATAGCAGCAGCTTCCTTAAACTTTCTTTTCCTCCAGTGTGGTTCCTTATGTAGGATTTCAGCTTCTGACCACATGATATGGTGGCCATGTTTCCAGGCATGGTCAGCTGCACCTGACTTTTCGGTCTCTCCTTTTAACGTATTGTTTTCGTATTCTTTAATCCTTGTCTCGAGTGGTCTTAATGTCTTACCTATATAAGATTGGCGGTAGACGCAGTTTTTCCTATCTTTTTGACTTATAGGCTTTGTCTTCGTCAGGTGGCTTCTTAGGGTGTCCCTCAAGTTGAATACGGTATTGATGTTATACCGTTGTCCTAGTCTTCTTATTTTCTCAGATACTCCCTTGACATATGGAATATTGAGTGTTGGTTGTGCCTCTCTGTCTGCTTCTATCGCGTTGGGTCGATTCTTACGATTTTCCAATATTGTGTCAATCAATCTTGTGGGGTAGCCATTTTTGTTGAGGTCGGTCTTGATGTGGTGAGTTTCCTTTTTAAGTGTTTCTTCCGAGTTACAGATTGTAATTGCTCTATCCACGAGGGTTTTAACTATGCAATGTTTCGTGTTGTTTGAGTGATTTGAAGTAAAATTGAGATACTGACCTGTATGCGTAGGTTTTCTGTATACTGAAGTTTGGATGCTGTTGCCATTTTTCTTCACGGTGACATCTAGAAACGGTAATTGGTTATTTTGTTCTTTCTCCATGGTGAATTTGATTGTTGGTGTTAAGCTATTGAGGTGATCTAGAAAATATCTTAGTTCGTCATCGGTTCCATTCCAAAGAATGAAGGTGTCATCCACATATCTCAGCCACATTTTTGGTTTCTTCTTTGCCTGTTCCATTGCTTTGAATTCAAACCATTCCATGTAAACGTTGGCGATTATTGGCGAGAGAGATGAGCCCATCGGTAGTCCATCTACTTGCTTGAAGAATCTATACTTTTCTTGAAAGTAGGAATTGTTGAGGCAGCATTCTAATAGTTCCAATATGGCATTAATAGGGAGCGTTGTTCTTTCCTGTAGAGTATGGTCTTCCTCAAGTTTTATTTTTGATAACCTTTAGGGCGTCTTTTACGGGAACGTTGGTGTAAAGACTTTCGACGTCAAAGCTCACCAGCTGATCTCCTGGCTGTACTTCCTTTCCTCCTATTATTGAACGAAGTGTTGTGAGTTCTTAACAAAAGATTTCCTTGAAGAGGCTTGAGTAGAGGGAGTAGAAATTTAGCTAGCTCGTATGTTGGAGAATTATGGAAGCTCGTAATGGGTCTTAGAGGCATGTTGTGTTTGTGTCTCTTTGGCAGATCATAGAGATGTGGAGGCTTACTGTGGTGTGGTGTCAGGCGTGTCCGTGTCTTTTCTGGTATATATCGTTCATATTTCTTAAGTGTTCGGTAGATTCTTCTCTCGATGGTAGAGGTCGGATCCTTGGCAGTAAGAGAGTAGTTTCCTTTCTGCAGGACTTCTTCGATTTTCTGATCGTAGGTCTGAACATCAGACAGAACAGAATTAGGGAAATTATATTTTTAAATTTCCCTAAATTCTACAATAGGTACGTTAAAAGGAGAGACCGAAAAGTCAGGTGCAGCTGACCATGCCTGGAAACATGGCCACCATATCATGTGGTCAGAAGCTTAAATCCTACATAAGGAACCACACTGGAGGAAAAGAAAGTTTAAGGAAACTGCTGCTATTCACCAGAATCCAGGCTGCTTTAGTAAACCATCATTAGACTTAAGAAATATCTGGAAACCTTTGTTAGATAGATGTTATCTTAGGATAAGATCGCGTGCCAACTGAATGTATGACTGCACCCACCTCAGTTATGCTTCGGTGCACCTAGCTAGTATAAATAGCCTTGTAGTTACTTTACTGATTTAATATTCACCTGAAGACGACTGGAGATACTTATCAGTTGAAACGTTGTGATTTAAAACAAATTAAGACAATGGAAGTTCAAAACTCTTTCATCATTCAAGAAACATCATTGTCTCCAACCTTCAAACAGCCTAACATTTGTTTTATCATAATAATGTCAAAATTCACACATTGTCATATTTTAATTTTTGATTGACTGCCAGCCAACAGCTTTTCTCGAAACCTGCATTATGCGTCGCCATAGCACTGGCAAATTCCCAATAGTTACAAATTGAGTCAATTTAAGCTCAAATAAAACCTAAAGGGGCTGAGTCTCTGGATTTCGTCGGTAACAGCAAATTATTCTAGAGTAAAAATTGGTGCATGTTCTTACGTGGTTTGGTGGTTTCACTGTGGAACCCGCAAGGAACCTGATGGACTTTTACATTTGACGTCTTATCGGCTTGTCATGATTAAGGGAGTATATCGATCCTGCTCTGTCGTAGTTGACTGTATAAGTAACCTACAGCAAGTACTGTAAACTTTGCCTACGACAAGTCGAAAATCATTGAACAACACGAACGCTGTGACGTAATTACAGTAAAGAAATTCCTATAAGGGCAACGCACTTTTTATTTAAATTGATGGTTTGATACGGTTAGATTAATTAATTATTTTGTTTTGTATTTTAGTCCAAAAAGAAAAAAGCTCAATAAAATAACCTTGTGCGTCGATTCATAATATAATAGATCGAATATTTTGAGGATAATCTATTGAAACTAAGCATAGTTTTTGTTGGTAAAACGTAGCGATACATTCCACGAACAATACATTATATTAATATAAATTAATTACAAATCAATAATAATTTACAAGACAAAGGAATTAGTAGGCGTTCTGAAAAATTTAATATTTTGGGTGTTTCATTCTACAGACCAGCAGGGTGGAGAAGGCAGGAGGCCCCACATCCAACAATTTATTCTTTAAATGGCGATTGCGATTATACAATCATATTTTTATTATACAGGGTGTTTTATTAAGGGTGGCCACCGGCACATCTCGGAAACTACTAAGCATTGAAACTTGGGGAAAAAAAATTTATGATTAAAGTAGGTAGTCATAAGAAAATTCTGGAAATTATTTTTAAGTTCCGCATTTTGCCAAAATGAAAATAAATTTTTAAAATTCTAAATTTCTCCGAAACTTCCTATATTATGGTATACCTCTGGTTACATTATTAAAAAGAATATATAATTCTCCATCAATTTGGTTTAAGGCTCATTGGCGTACCGACCTTGATAAGAGTGTAATAATTAAAATCGCTATAACTTCTAAGTGACTTATCGGATTTAACTAAATTTAAGCTTGTTTGGAAGAAAAAGGTAAGTACTTTTAATTGCCGTTTCCAACGATACATGATAGTTTCTAATAAAATTGCTAGAGGGCGCAATTTGTAATAATAACAGTTTTTTCGATTTTATCCCGAAAATTCAAATCATACGGTATAACTATGACATCATAATCGGAAAGTAGATTAAATTTACAAGAAAAAACGTTAAGACTGCAGTTCGACATCTCTGTTGGTTTTAGAGTTATTGCCAAAACAATATTTTTTAACACTTTTATCAAAGAAATTATTGTTTTTATAGCTTCGTGGCCACGACAAAAAAATATTTCAAAAATGTATGATTCTTTTATGTGTAGGTTTGTTACTCATTATTATAATGGCCCAAAAACTACTTTAGAATTAATGACATAATCATGGAAAACTTCTAATTTAGGCATAATATTATGATGTTTTAAAAAATAAATCTAGATAGCCATGAAACAAAATCGACAGATTTAATTTTAATAGGTGTTGACAAAAGTTTCTCCTTGATTCTTTTTGAATTACTTCTTACCTAATGAAAACTTGCCGTATATTTTGAATGTTTTACAATGTGCCCCTATTGCGGAACGAGAATATGCTGTCATATATCCTGAACGAATGCACCATACCAGGAGAGTATTTCGACGACTGGCAATGCGTTTACGACCTATTTCAGTTGGTATCAGAAGACGTGCAGTGAGGAATGAAGACAACATTATAAACGTTCTTGCGTACGTGGAAGCGAATCCGCTTTTAAGTTCTCGAGAAATTTCCATAGACCTAGGTATGTGTTATTGTAGTGTTCCAAATTATAACGGATTTTAGGCTGCATCCCTATCATGTAGATTTACAACAGGTCCTATCGGAAACTGATTTTGATAAGCGGCTCGACTATTGCTATTGGCTAAGAGAGATGTGTAATGAAAATCATCATCAAACATTGAAAACATTCAAAATATACGGCAAGCCTATAGTTTTGATTAGATAAGAAGTAATTCAAAAAGAATCAAGGATAAACTTTTGTCAACACCTATCAAAATTAAATCTGCCGATTTTGTTTTACGGCTACCTAGATTTATTTTTTAAAACATCATAATATTATGCCTAAATTAGAAGTTTTCCATGATTATGTCAATAATTCTTAAGTAGTTTTGAGCCATTAGAATAGTGAGTAACAAACCTACATATAAACGAATCATAAAGTTTAAAAATATTTTTTTGTCGTGGCCACAAAGCTATAAAAACAATAATTTCTTTGATAAAAGTGTTAAAAACTATTGTTTTGGCAATAACTCTGAAACCAACAAAGATATCGAACTGCAGTCTTCACATTTTTTCTTGCAAATTTAATCTACTTTCCGATGATGATGTCATAGTTATACTGTATGATTTGAATTTTCGGTATAACATCGAAAAAACTGTTATTATTACAAATTGCGCCCTCTAGCAATTTTATTAGAAACTATCGTGTATCGTTGGATACGACAATTAAAAGTACTTACCTTTCTCTCCCAAACAAGCTTAAATTTAGTAAAATCGGATGAGTCATTTAGAAGTTACAGCGATTTTAATTATTATACTTTCAATAGCTTCCCCCACTCTTATCAAGGTCGGTACGCCAATAAGCCTTAAACCAAAATGATGCAGTATTATCTATTATTTTATATCAGTTAAGCAACACAAAAAATTTGAGTTTAAAAATACCTAATATCAGACTGATTTTTACAATCGCAATGTTAAAAAAATTTTATAATATTGTCACGAGGGCACCGGGTTCCTTGATTAAAAGGCGGTCATCATAACTATTTTAACTATTTATTCATCAACATTCCATAGATCACACTAAAATACATATAGAACTTAATCCTACCTTTTTATGGTATAGGTTCCTATCTTTCTCGGGAGAAAAGTGTCGTCGCGACCTTTTATGGGCGCCTCGGACGGATGTAAATTGGTCGCCAAGGTAATCCCTTCACCTGCATTTTGAAAAAAGTATTTTCTTGAGTACCTACCTGCATCGGTAGGTACGAAACAATAGGTTAATGGTTATTGGGAATATATACCTCAAATCTGAAATCTATCTGTTTTTAGTTTCTTGTCAATTTGCTTTCATTCATTGCTATTCGAGCGAAGTGAATCACAGTGAAAAATGTCGTGAATGTAATTTAATTTAAATTTTATTTTTATAAAATAATATTAGTTGAAAAATTGAATTTAAAAAAATGCTCTGGGTAACAACGAACAAACCGGTTTCCAATATACCTTTTAGACGGAATTTGTTCCTGTAGTTATCGCCTCCTAGAAAATTTGTAGAAAAGGAATAATTATTTATAGGTTGTTATTGATGTACCCGGCGACCAATTTACTTATAGGGATTAAAGGAACCCTTAAATTCCGGCGACCAATTTACATGTCGGATTAGTGGAGCAGGTAATCTTGGCGACGAGTTTACCACCGCCGGGCGCCTCAGGGCGCTTGGCGACGTGCCCGCTTAGCTGCGGGATTCTTGCTCAAATCCCCTGCTCGCTCTCACGCCGGTCGACGTGCTGGGTTCCCCACTTTGGCCCGACCATTGGGTTTACCATTAAGCGGGGGAACCCAGACGTCGACCACTTGGACGCGCAAAAACTACCCCCCGTGATACTATGAGAAAAATTATAAATGATTTTGCAATACTTGAAAATCATTAGTCATTTTTAAAATAATATACTTAATTACCGGTTTCTTAAGAGCACTGAAGTTTTTGGGTCACTTAAATTTATGACGGGTGATTTGAATTTTCGGTATAAAATCGAAAAATCTGTTATTATTACAAATTGCGCCCTCTAGCAATTTTATTAGAATCTATCGTGTATCGTTGGATACGACAATTAAAAGTACTTACCTTTCTCTTCCAAACAAGCTTAAATTTAGTAAAATCGGATGAGTCATTTAGAAGTTATAGCGATTTTAATTATTAAACTTTCAATAGCACTCTTATCAAGGTCGGTACGCCAATGAGCCTTAAACCAAAATGATGCAGTATTATCTATTATTTTTAATGATGTACCCAGAGGTATACCATAATATAGGAATTTTCGGAGAAATTTGGAATTTTAAAAATTAATTTTCAATTGTGCCCCCTTGTGGCGAAACGCGGAACTTAAAAATAATTTCCAGAATTTTCTCATGACCACTTTAACCATAAAATGTTTTCCCCAAGTTTCAATGCCTAGTAGTTTCCGAGATATGGCCGGTGGCCACCCTTAATGAAACACCCTGTATGCAGAATGTTAAAAAATAATAAAAATATTAACTAAAAATAGCGACGGGCAGACAACAGCGTTTTTTTTTAATTAAAAAAGTTTTATGCCTCCTCTGGAGAAACGAACCCAGAATATCTCGATCACTAATCAGACGATCTACCAATTGCGCTACGGAGACTCTGAAATTCTCTCATTAACTTCGCCCATCTAACTTATTTAATTTTTATGTTAGTATATACAGGTCAGAGAACACACAGCCAACGAGAAGCGACAGCTCGGCGTTTTGCGGGTCCTGTTTTGGTACGCGCATGTCGCAAAGATGTTGTGTATCGCTAAAAAACATGTGCTCGTCTAAATTGTGTTTAGTCCGCGAGCTGACGTTGCGCCTAGCTAATTGTGATATTATTTTGTTTTCGTTCTGTGTTGTAAAAGGTCTGGATATTATTGTGCCTACCAGTATTGTTCAGTCAAAACCGGCCAAGGATTAAGTTTATTTAGTTTTCCAAAGGAGTACGAACGGTAATTATTATGATAATCAATTAATTATAATATGAATAATAGATTTAAAATTTTTAATCTTAAAGTTTTTTGGGATGTAGGTACATATTTTTAACAGGCTTGATAAATAAAGATGGAGCTTATTAGTTTCCTTATGTTTTTATGTTTAATCGCGAATAATTGTTGATATGATAAATAAAATAATAAGATATAAGTTGTAAAGGTCTGGTTAAAATAGTTTTTGGGTAGATTTATTTCAAAAGGGGGTAGAAATAATGGATATTATGTTGCTTTAAATACAATATTTTGTTATAGTGCAAAATTGTGGATAGGCGCCTGCAGTAGGCCAGATTTATTGCCAAAGATTATAAATGCACACAAAAACTATCGGCTTTGTGAAAACCATTTCGAAGAAAAATATTTTTCAAGAAGTGCAACTATTAAAAAAACCTTATTTCCGCAAGCAGTATCCACAAAGTTTTCTAACCTTTCGCCAACATGTGAAGAAATGCCTGAAGAAATTATTCCTTCATTAGGAGAGCCTCCCAAAAAAATTATTATATTGTCAGGTTTGTATGCTTTATACAGTGACCGGCAGAAAGTTCGCACCAAAGGTTTTTTTTTAATTTAAAAACTTACCAAATTTTTTTGGCGGTTGAAAAGTTCTGCATGTCCTTAAGCAAAAAAGAGCATAGACAAAACTAGTAAATATTGCGCCGTATACGAGGAAGAGGTGAAAACGTTAAATTCACTCAAGAATAAATTGTCCTTATTTTTCATTGTGGATTTTTTTTTTTATTAGGAAATGTTGTTTGCACTTAAAACTTATCCAAATATACCAAATTTTAGCTCGGTAGCACAAATATAAATATTTTTCATGGCTACTAGATTTAAATGAAAACGAATTTTATTGTAAGGGTTTAAACACCAGAAAAATTGAATTATTTTTGACGTTATTTTATTAAACGTCCAGTTCTCGCGTATTTAAACAAATTTAAGTAAGTTATGTGTCTAATTGCCCAAGAGGTGTTAAAAAATTGAATTTATAGGTTGCATAGCTTCTATCGATTCGTTATACGAGGGGGCGTAAAAAAAAGTTAAAACACTTTTTTTGTGGTACCGAGCTGAAATTTGGTATTTATGGATAACTTTTAAGTGCAAACAACATTTCCTCATAACAAAATTTTCTACAGTGAAAAATAAGGGCACTTTATTCTTGAGTGAATTTAACGTTTTCACCTCTCCCTCGTATACAGCGCAATATTTACTAGTTTTGCCTATGCTCTTTTTTGTTTAGGGACATGCAGAACTTAAAAAGTTATACGAAAGCTACAAATTTTATCACATGTATAAGTTTTTTTTAAATAGGCAAATGTAAAACAATATGTAATTATTATTCCTCTAGTAATTTCAGAATTAACATGTATTTCTGAATAAAATTTTTGTTTTTTTACAACAGCTTTTTACTTATTCAGGGTGAATTAACTTTTTTTTAATCCCCGAAGGACCACATTTTTTTTATCCATGGGTAAGTAACTATGACACTAAAGCAATTGTCAAAAACGTCACTGTAGTTTTTAAAGCGCAAAAAACTGTGTAACAAATTACTGACGTTTTAATAAAATTATATTTATCTCACGCCACCCCATATCTATGTATACCTAGTCACGATATATTTTTACGTACCTAATAGTGTTCTATAATTTATGTTATAACATGTTTATAATATATAAGTAGATATTTTTGCCCGTCACAAATCGAAGGAAACTCAAACAAATCTGTAAAAGCGTTAGAAATTTAAAAGTTTTTTAATATAATAATTTTTTTCATTTTCTAATTCAATAATATTCTTAATTCCCAAGACTAACAAATTTACAACTTTTTTTAAGTTTTTATGTTTGAAAAATAAATCAAGTTATAACATCTGCACCTGTACTAAAAAGTAATGTCGTTCAGTGTAGAAAATAAGCAAGTTTTCTCGGAGTATTAAGTTGTGGATCGACCGTTATCGTTGTGTGAAGGTCACTGAAAAACGACCAGTCGATATCAAAGGTACCGACAGGTATTGTCGCTTCTGCTTGCTGTTAATATTCTGTGATACAGGTTCAAATAACCTGCAATTTTAAACCAGGCAGGGTGTTAATAAGAGAAATCATTATCATTCATCGAATCCATTAGTATCTAGCCGTTTTATAATGAAGTTCTTTTTTAGTGCCTATTAAATAAATAGAAAACGTACCTACTGATAAATTCCAAGCTCTAGTGGCATTTTATTTGAGTATATGAGAGAATAAAAATAATATGTTAAAATGCCCGCAATAAAAACAATACGGCCTTTTGCACACACTCACGGCGACCGTCCTAACGGCACCGTTTATACGGTTAAGGGATTAGGCAGCATAATATGTGACCTTTCACACGCACCGGCACCGTGTACACGGTTCCGTTCCACCGCGATGTCACCGTGAGCCCCCACTACAATTCACGGCGACCGTTACCGTGTTGACGGAGAGACATGCCCAGCAGTGTTTCCGTTTCAGTACATTTGTACTAAATCTAGTACATTTTAGACAGCAAAGTACAAAAGTACATTTTACCATAAATTACCTGAATTCTAGTACATTTTCCCATTTTCGAAGGGGAACAAAATAATTAAAAATAAAATAATTTCATTTCATTAAAATGTTGATAATATATTATTTATTACCAACCAACAATTCATTTTTAAAACGATGATTTTATAAATATCATATCGTCCAACACTATCGTCTATATTCACTCCTCTGAACGTTGCGGATAAAATCTGTCTTCTGTGATTGTATAAAAATGTTTCTACCTCTGGCAGCAGCCCTGGTTTTGTCGTCACAAAATGTGATTCCCCGGTTTAGTGTAGGTTAATGCGATTTATTATGTTTAATTAGTTTAGTCTCGTTGGTGTCTTGTGAATCACATGATAGACTTACAATTTAGCCAGTAATTTGGCTGACATGGACAAGTAAGTTTTTTTTGTAGATTATTTAGTTATTTGGATATGAATATTATATTGGTAATTTTTCACTTTACGTGACAGGACAATTTATTGATTTTTTCCTGAATAACACACACATTGATTGTTTTTACATCGTTTTTAAACTTTGGCGGAATAAACCTTATAATTATCAACTGTCTTACGGGACAGTGGAGTAAATAGGGATGCTGGGTGGGCAAAAAAATACCTAAAAACAGTGTAACAAAATAAAAAAATATCGATTTTTAAAAACATTTTTTTTTTTAAATGTGCGTTATTTTTTTTTGAAATTCCAGTAACGATGTTAAAAAAAAGGGGGTGTTTACTGATTTTACCTGAAATTTTAGTACATTCTAGTACATTTTCCAGCTGCTTGTCAGTACATTTTAAAATCTGGTTGCGGCAACACTGATGCCCAGTAGAGTTTAAGATTTAATTGATGCTTGCACATGTACCGCGCTTACGATATTTTCTTGGTTCATTTGCGGGAACATTATTTTATTTGTATTTTATTATAATCATATTTTTCGCACTGGCAGTAGATATAGATATGGATATGCTTATATCTTTGGTGGAAGCAAGGCCGGGTATTTGGGACAAAACAATTTCTATATGTAAGGACAGAAACTGCACAATAAGTGCCTGGAATGAAATATGTTTGGAGGTCAATCCTGATTTTGATTGTAACAGCCAACATTTCCCTAGGCTGTATGCACTTTCTCATAAATGTATCTTGACGTTAAAGCGAATTTTTTAATCGTTAACTAATAGCAAAAAGCCCGGCCGGCCCGAAAAACCCGGTCAACCCGAAAAGCCCGGTGAGCCCGAAAAGCCCGGTCGGCGCGAAAAACCCAGCCGGCCGGAAAGGTAATTGAACAAATTTACCTTGACATTTATGATGTCTAAACAATTAGGGAATCCAAACCACGTGACTTTAAATGACAGTGGAGGGCAACTAGGGATGCGCCATACGATACGATATTTTTGAGTATCGATATTTTACCTTCCGATATTTTGTATCGATATTTTTTATTCGATATATAATGAGTATCGAAATATTTTACTCAGTATCCTTCAGATAGTATCGATAGGTTCCAAAATTCCAAAACCCACGCGTCGTTCGTGCTGCATTTGCTGCTTTTCTCCCTCAATCTGCGCGCACATAAAGTTTTGGCTATCCTTTCTTGGTATAAAGAATGCCAGTATTGCTTATATTCTATATACCTATATATATTTGTATCGATCTGGATCGATACAAAAGATCGATACTTTCAGCGTATCGGAACATCCCTATGGGCAAAAAGCATTAAGCCACTTGCACCAATAATAAAGCAGTATTTGCCAACCACTGTCATTTTTGACACATCGTTGGATTGCCTAATAGACTAAACGTCACAAGTTTCTCAACTGACGTTTAACGATGGTAAAGTGACATACTATAACATGAAATATGAAGAATCTATGATGTATCTATGATTTATATAAAACGTTAAAAGCCCGGCCGGCCCGAAAAAATGTATTAGGGCCCGACGGCCCGAACCTATATTGATAAAGTGGCCCGGCCCGCCCCGAACTCGAGAGTCGGGCCGGGCCGCGTAGAGGCCCGAGCTGAAAAACCGGCCCGTGCAGGGCTCTAAAGTGTGTCCCCGAATCTACGCTTAAATAGGTAAAAATGAAATTTTTGGAGTTGAAACTTCATATTCTTGGGTTGTTCAGCCTTACTTCTATACAGGGTGTTCCTAAATATCATGTAAATACGAAAAGGGGTAATTATTTGGCTTATTTAATGACTAAAAATTCATATAAACATAGGCGCACCGAAAAAACGTTCATGGGGAGGAAAGGGGGCATGGCCCCTGAAAAAATATCTCCCTGTAAATTCTTAAAACCATTTGGTATGCCCAATGATGTAAGTCCTACAGCGTAACTTATATTCCAAATTAGAGCTAAATATCTCAAGAACTACAAGAGCTATAAGGAAAAAACTAAAAAAATCTTGGAATTTCAACACCCTGTAGATCGGCAACGAAGCGTTTACGGACCTACGTTTATATGACTTTTTAGTCATTAAATAAGCTAAAGAATTACCCCTTTTCGTATTTACATGATATTTAGGAACATCCTGTATAAACTAATTTGTGTCATAACTTTTATTTTTTTACTAGTAAAGTGCTTTTTCCGAGGCTTTTTCTCTAGGAGATACGAACAAATGTTATTAAGAAAAAACGTTCAATGAGAAAACAAAATTTTAAAAACTTATGTTTTATGTTTTGTATTATTTTCATTCCACCCTTTCTGTTTAAGATATTAAAAAATTTCGTTAAGAAAAGTTGTTCAAAATAATAAATTATGAAATTTGCAAAATTTCAATACGATCGGTTTAATAACACAGGCCTGCATTTTTTAACACTTTGAAAGTCGATTTAAAAATTTTAACTGTTTTCTAGTAATTGGGTAGCGCTGATTTCAAATC
The DNA here is from genome assembly GCA_963969555.1 of Polydrusus pterygomalis. Classification (NCBI taxonomy): domain Eukaryota; kingdom Metazoa; phylum Arthropoda; class Insecta; order Coleoptera; family Curculionidae; genus Polydrusus; species Polydrusus pterygomalis. Next base: position 110,342,255 of record OZ018377.1, on the reverse strand, counting down.
TGCTTTCAGTTTTTTATATCACGTAAGGTTATTTTTCAAACCGGTAAAATCCAAAAATATAGAAAAAACACGATTTATTTCATTTATAAGCTGGTTTTTTAATATATTAAGGATAAAATACAAAAATATACAAAATATACACATATAAACTATTATAAATGGTTATTTATTCGTTACGCTTCTTCAAAAAATGTTTTCTTTTTTCAGAAAAGCTTCTTTTGGTTGTTTTTCTGTTCCAACAGAAATCGGCCATCATTTTTGTGTCCCAGCGCCCCTGGTATCTTTTTTCCATCTCTTTAATATATAGATGAAATCTTTCACCTTGCTCTTCACCCACGTCCCCAAGATTTTCCGGGAATTAGTCCAAATGGGAATGTAGAAAGTGAATTTTTATGCTCATATTCTGAAATTACTGAAATTTTCCAGCATATTTTCAACGATCTCAACATAGTAGTAATTTATGTTCAACTTCTTTAAAAGCATTCCATGCATGTTTTTCCTTATCTTCCATTACCTTTTCAAATTCTGTATCTTTCATGAAGCTGCTAATCTGCGGCCCTACAAAGATTCCCTCCTTTAATTTTGCCTCTGACAGAGCCGGGAATTTTTTCACAAATATTTAAAACAATATCCTTCTTTGTTTAATGCCTTAACAAATTGTTTCATACGTCCAAGTTTTATGTGAAGTGGTTGGTGGAAGTAAAACTTTTTGAGGGTCAATAAGACTTTCGCGAATTACATTTTTGTTTCCAGGTGTTAAAGTATCTCTTTGTGACCAGTCTCTTTTTTATCCAATGCTGTTCTCGCTAGCTAGACCACTCGCACAGGAAACATGGAAATTTAGTAAATCCAGACTGCTGACCTAAGAGAAGACTTAAAATGTTTAGATCTTCACACACTTCCCAGTTGTGATTTTCATATTGTATTCTTAAAAGTAATTCCTCTAAATTTTCATAGTTTTCCTTTAACTTAACTGTATGGCCGACCGAAACAGAAGCAAAAACATTGTCATTATGTAAAAGAACAGCTTTAAAGCTCCTTTTTAAAGTCGATAAAAAGTCTCCAGTCGGAAGGTGTGTAGCACCACAGAAAATAATTTTTTATTCATCAATCATTTAGAGTTTGAAGTACTACATTTATTTTAAAATGTATTAAAACGCCTATTATAAGTTTTTTTATATTTTTTCTTTTTTTTTGCAAAAAAAAATCTGTTGGTGATAGAGACCAATTGTATTTTAATTAGTTATTTCTATAGAAAAACTAAGCTCAACAAACAAAAATCACGTCATCACAAATTTTATGCAGGCCTGTGTAATTTGTAAGAAATGTTCATAGGAAAAATATAAAATATGAAAGTACATAGAATTTTAAAATTTTATGTTTTCAGTCAGTTTTGTCTTTCTGAGATTTTTTCGTATTTTGTACAAAAAAGGCACTAGTGAAAAAATAAGTTTTTTGCCTACCTGCTTTTTCGAAACTAAAATTAGGACAGAAATTAGTTTTCACCCAAGCAGGACTGAACCCCAGAAGATGAAGTTTATGGGTATTACAAATTCGATGCATTAGCATTGCTATCCAGGTAACATCAGAGATAATTGAATTGAGGCAAAGTTGTACATTTTAATGCTGAATAATTTGTTAAAAAAAAACATGACTTAAATTAGTTTCGTATTTTAAGTATTTTATCGACATTTTTTAATTTTTAAATCCAACACTAATATCTTTTTTTGAAAAGTTTTGAAAATCAGGTCTCAACAACGTCCATAATTCATTAGTTTTAAAATGGGAATAAATTAGAGATAAATAGGCCGACTTTTTTAAAATGTATGCAACTTCCTGGTTCCAATAAAAAAGAACATTTTTTTAACCACACCACCTAGAGTAAAATTTTTTCAAAAACAAAGCGTTTCGACAGTTGACATTCACATGTGACATTGACAGCTGATACTGGTTTCTTTCTAAAAGTTCAGTAGTGAAACACTAGATTGGCGTATGGTGCTTCTGCTGACACAATTTAGGAAATCCTTTGCAAAATTTGAGGTGTGTTCTTGTTTCGGGTTTGTTCCAGTATCAAATAACGAAAGAAATGATTTTTGGATTATCCAATTGGTGTAAGACGAGGCAACGCTTATAATATGCGAGAGTTCCAGGAATCGTATTGTTCTTCTTAATATAAAATTTTATGGAAAAATCATTAAATTTCTATATGCATGACTATGTATTATGTAATATAAATAAATAAATGCTGCAAAGGTAACATTTTACCTATAAACATAGACTCTATAGTTTATGTTGGTTGCATGTCAGATTTTTATCAGAATGATGGTGACACCGTCAGACAAAACTCGTAATTAGGGAGGGGGGGGGGGGGGGCGTCAATAACCTGTAAAATCCCTTAAACTATATTTAGGTAGCATAGAGCAGGGGCGGATTTAGGGGAAAGGGGATGCACCCTAATTGTTTCTTAATTCTTGCAATGGATATTATTATATAAATGCGACTTTTGTATCAGAAACCTAACCTTTAAGAATAGGCACTATATTTCAAAAACGAAGCGTTTCCAGCGAAGATCGTTTTCAAATTCGTAATCTATGCCCCAAAATTTTTTATTTCTGAAAAATCATCAATTTTGGCTTTATCGACAAGGCATTTAGTCCACAATACCAATAAAATACAATATCGTAAAATTTGAAATAGTAGAATAAAAAATGCAAATAATTATGACAGATTACCATCAAAATATTCATTAATGGTATAATAAGCTTTTTCAATGATAACATTTAACAGTTTTTTTAAACGTTTTAGAATTTGAGATTTTTTTATTATAATCTGGAAGATATTATTATAAAAAATTTTAAGAATCATCAATTATAGATTTTTTTACAAGACTTGACAAAGGAATAGGTGGACATACCGTGTGTCAACGAGATTATTGTACATAGCACCACAGTGTTATGTGAAGAGATATTTTAATCAAATTTGGGTTACTGTAATGTTTGAAAGGGATCTTTATTTTTACCTAGAAACCAACTGAATTTCACTTCCGGTTTAACCGGAACTACGCCATATATGTTTTTTTTAATGACAAACTGTATATTATATTGCACAGTCAAATTCTCCTCAAAATTCTCTTTTCAACGACATACAACAAGTTGACATTTACTTTCAAAATGGCGGCGTAGGACTCATTTTACCAAAAACAAAATGGTGTCTATAAAACAACGTATGCAATTTATACGGGAAAAATAGTGATAAAATCTTTTAAATTGGTCCCTTTTGTAATTCTTTAAGCACTGACATTTACATTTTCTTCTTTTGTTTTTAAAGAAAGGTATTTTTTTATTGTTTAAAAAAATCTTAACTTTAACCCTATTTTACAGAGTTTTTTAAATGTTGTCATATACTTTTTATTATTTAGTATGAAAGCCTAAAGTATCCTTAAGCACCTAGGGATATTTTCGAAATCAGAATGCGTTTTGCTTCAGATTTAAACAAGAAAAAAAAAACCGTGCATTTTTCAATAAAAACTGAATAACTTATTTCCACCTAAGTTGGCTTTGGATAACAAAATTGGTATTTGTCAACGCCATTATCAGTTTGTAAAATTTTGTGGTGTATTGTGCTTTTGGTCGTGGGTCTGATTCACATTTCGTTAAATAGGAATAAAATGGTTAAGTTTACAAGAGAAGAACAAATTGATATGTTAATTATTTACGGAGAAAGTCACAAAAATGCCCGTCGTGCTGAAACATTATTGTATAGGACGCGCTATCCAGCTCGTGAATTGCCTTCTTTAAGTTATTTCCCGTGGCTAGAAAATAAATTAAAATCGGAAAAAACGATAATTAAGAAGCTAATGATAACTTTGTTGTAAGCGAGGAAACTGAAATAAATGTATTGGCTTGCATTGCTGTTGATCCTACGTCATCTTTGCGAGAAATAGGACAACAATGTAATATTAGCTACAAAAGTGTAAGAAGAATATTAAAAAAACATGGATTTAAGTCGTTTAAATACCAAGTTCACCACCACTTGGGAGAAAACGATCCTGTCAGAAGGCTACAATACTGCAATTATTGGTTTTTGGAGGAGAATAATGTGGAAAAGTTTCCATCGAAACATACTTTTTTCCGAAGAGGCAAGATTTACAAACATGTGTATGTTTAATAGGAATAATACAAGACTTTGGGCCGTTCAAAATCCCCATTTAGTAAGAGAAGGCGCCTTTCAGGAGCGTTTTGGTGTAAATGTCTGGATTGGAATAATGGGAACTAGAATCGTTGGTCCTGTATTCTTTTTTCATCATTTAAACTCTGAACAATATTTAAATATTCTTAAAACCGCTGTCGAAGAATTTGTAGACAGCTTACCTTTAATTGAAATAAACAAAATGTATTACCAGCAAGACGGCGCCCCTGCTCACAACTCTAGGATTGTAGTAAACTAATTGAACGAAATGTTTCGTGATAGATGGATTGGGACAAACGGACCAATAAGGTGGCCTGCCCGATCACCTGACCTAACCCCGCTCAATTTCTTTCTATGGGGATATGTAAAATCAAAAGTTTATGCCACTGCACCGACATCATTGGAAGACCTAATGGCGAGAATTCGAAGAGCAGTTAACACTATTAATGAAAATAATTTAGAAAATGTTTTGCGAGAAAATGTCGTAAGAATAAACTTGTGTCGTGACCAAAATGGTGATCGTTTTGAACATTTAATTTATGGTTAATTTGCTTGTATTTTTTAATTTGTTGTTATTATTTTACTGTTTAACTTTTAATTTGTTCTATGCCGTTGTTAATTATTTAATAATTAAATTTTTATTATTGAAGCAAAACGCATTCTGATTTCGAAAATATCCCTAGGTGCTTAAGGATACTTTAGACTTTCATACTAAATAATAAAAAGTATATGATAACATTTAAAAAAACTCTGTAATATAGGGTTAAAGTTAGGATTTTTTTAAACAATAAAAAAAGACCTTCCTTTAAAAACAAAATAAAAAAATGTAAATGTCAGTGCTTAAAGAATAACAAAAGGGACCAATTTAAAAGATTTTATCACTATTTTTCCCGTATCAATTGCATACGTTGTTATATAGACACCATTTTGTTTTTGGTAAAATGAGTCCTACCATTTTGAAAGTAAATGTAAACTTGTCGTATGTCGTTGAAAAGATAATTTTGGGGAGAATTTGACTGTGCAATATAATATACAGGTTGTCATTTAAAAAAAAACATAAATGGCGTAGTTCCGGTTAAACCAGAAGTGAAATTCAGTTGGTTTGTAGGTAAAAATTAAGATCCCTTTCAAACATTACAGTAACCCAAATTTGATTAAAATATCTCTTAACATAACACTGTGGTGCTATGTACAATAATCTCGTTGACACCCGGTATATTAAAGTCTTGTCTTATATTATCACTGCCTATATAGGTATTAATATTAAGGCATCAACAAATAAACAAACAACAAACAAATCAAATGAAATCAAATATGTCCATGTTTTTTATGTTTCTAAAAATATATTTCTAACAGATATAAAAATTAAAGTTAGTGTCTTTTGTGAGATTAAAAATGTTTACAAGAATCGCTTTGCACCAATACCTGATAGCTTCTTTTTGTAAAATGAAAATAGAATGAAGAGGATATTGACATGAATTTCCTCTGAAAACATTTCGAAGAACTGTATCCTGTATCATTTACTTCATGAGAAAGTCCTTTCAGGGCACAACAACCCGGATCTAATTTACTACATAACTTCCCTTTATATTGATTAAAAAAAAAGATTTTGATTAATGTAAATTCCAAAAATTTTTGTAAATTTGGGGTCGTTAATTATTATTAGATCGTCAAAAATAATATTAGTAAGTGAACATTGAAAATTAATAATATGTTGGTTTTAGTGATATTAAAAGAAACTAGATTAGAGTCACACCACTGTTTAATTTTTAAATATTCATTAAATAATTTAATGCAATATTAACTATGCCATAGTATGGCTGTAACATCAAGAAACATGGTAAATTTACCATATTTTATAAAAATTGATGAAAGCTCCTTATATAGGATTAAAAATAGTAAAAGGCCGAGAACTGAACCTTGAGATACATTTTATTGTTTTTTGATTTCTTACCATTTAACAATACTACTTGAGATCTTTTAGATAACTATACTATAATTTAAACTACTTTAGTGATATAGGGACCTCGGATGTCGTTGTTAACACACCAAAAAGGTTCAGAAATATCAGAAAATATTGCTGCGGCAAAATCTCCTTCATTAAGCTTTAAGGGAAGATATTCGTCATAAGACCTTTGGACATATGTCGAACAAAAATATATACAGTGACCGGCAGAAAGTGTGCAGCATATGGGCCAATTTTTTATTTTGATTTTAGTAAATTTCTTGTATCTAAATTTTTTTTATTAGAATTATTGTTTTATTTTCAAATATTTGATATACAATTTTTTTCTAAATTACCCTGTATAAAAAGTAAATCACAACCATACGGTACGTAAATAGTATTTTCTGCAGACTTTGTTAGAGATAAACCGTTATTTTATTATAATATGTTACTTTTTCAAGAAATAAATTAATTTCACTGATATTTTGTTATACACTTTAGCTTAAAACCCATATAAACCTACCGTCCTTTTAAAAGGACGGAGAATACATAGTCATCTCAGCTAAGTATCTAACATAAAATTAGAATTGCGCCATCGAGATTCGACGTTTGTTAATATTAACTACCTGTCAGTGCACTGCTTTGCACGCCATTACGGTTTTGGGTGTTTTATTTTCGGTGATTTAATTTCTGTGTAATACATCCCTTTGCAATGAATAATTTAAGGTAAGTTTTTTGTTAAAAAATAATTTATTTAATAACTTTTTACACAATTTTTTGTTTACCCATAATCTTAAAATGTATCCAGTAAACATAACTTGTGATTACTTTCTATAGTTTGGTAAAACTATGAAAAAATTGTCACTGTGTCCTTTTAAAAGGACGGTAGGGGTATATACTACTATTTGCTAATTATATTTTTTTCTTGTTTAGATATTGGAAAATACCGTTGACGCTATGTGAATTACTGCAAGAAATAGAAAATTATGATACCGTTGATGTTCCAAAACAAATAGCGATATTTCCCCCAGAAAATGCAAATAATAGCAGTGGTGACACGGATGAAGATTCCTGGGATGAAGCTTTAGTGCATATGAATAATCTACCTGGATCCCAACTAAGAGCGGAAGTATTTACTTAAGGATCACTGGAACAAACCTTAGAAGATAACTGGGACAGTGATGACGAGAAACCACTTTCTACATTTGTCGAGCGATGGGCCTTGGGCCCAGCGTTGTTTTGCAATAAGCCGATATCCTTAAAAATTGACCTTTTGGTTGGTTTCATTTTTATTTCGATAATTACTTTACTTCAATTTCTTTAGTCAAAGAACTAAAACTACGGGGCATAAAAGCAACAGGAACAATGAGGGAAAATCGTATCCCTCATTCTCCATTATCTACTGCTGCAGTAATAAAAAAAAAGGAAACGTGGGTATTTTGAAAATATTACAGCTGACAAAGATATCGTTATTTGTGAATGGAAGGACAACAATGCTGTAACCGTGGCATGAAATTCATTGTCAGTGTTACCACTCTATAAAGTACAACGGTTCTCACAATCTGAATAAATATACATTTACATCGATCAACCAAAATTAATAAAATTGTATAATGAGAACATGGGAGGGTTGATCGTGCAGATCAAAACATCAGTGAGTATACGGTAGCAATAAGGGGAAAAAGTGGTATTTTCCACTAGTTGCTCACTGTGTGGATATTTCGGTTCAAAATGCGTCTTCATAATTACAATGATGGAAAATTAGATCAGCTAGAATTCAGAAGGTCCATAGCCACAAACCTTTTGAAAACACATAAAAAAGCAACAAAAACGGGTCCTTCCAAACCTCCAAAAAATGTTCATGAGTTTTCACGATTTGATAGACTTGATCACCTTGTTTTATATAGGTATCACAAATCAAACGCGCTGCTTAGTGTGTCACAAAACGTCTAATTTTGTATGTAAAAAATGCGATGTTGGTCTACACCCAAGAGAATGTTTTATTAATTACTACACTTGCTAGTTTATAAATTTTTATCAGTTAGTTTTTTAATAAAAAATGTATCGTATTATCGCTTGTATTTTTTTTTAGAATAAGTTTAAAATAGTAGTATATAACCCTACCGTCCTTTTAAAAGGACGGTATATTTGACCCAATTGGAATGCTTCAAGATTTTTTAAAATATTTTTTCCATCTTTAAAACGATTTATTTAAATAAATTTTAAGAAAAAAATTTTACATTTTGAAAAAAAATAGTTTTAGGGTTATATGGGTTAAAGCATATCCCAAATGCCAAATGATATATTTGTACATAGAAGTACAATGCTTCTCCTTTATTTAGATCGTGACCGTCAGAAGAAAAAATTAAAATTAAAAATATATTTTGGACGGATTTTATTTGCCCCAAAATAAGGATCAATAAGTAATTTTAATTTCTAAAAAAAAGTTTTTAGGATAATCAAGCTAATAATAATATTTTTAATTTTAAATTTTTTTCTTACATATTAATAAGGACCACGATTAAAATCTAAATAAAGAAGGGACGTTATAAGTTATACCGTGAGGACCTAAAATCCGCCCCCCCCCCTCTAACTTCTAAACCGTTCGGTATATTTTAATGAAATTTTGAACGATAATATTTGAGCAAGTCTTGCACTTTTTGACATACCAATGACAGCTTTAAATGTCAAGATGACAGCTGGGTCCGCTTTTGGAATATTTTTTTAAATGGAATACCCTGTATATTTTTACATTTTTAAATTCCACATAAAATTATAATTATTTTTTATTAAATGCATTATTAGTCTATACTTCGTAGTTTCCGAGATATTGACTCTCGAAAAGTGACATTTTTGAACTTTGACAGCTTATAACTTTCTAACAGTACGTCTAAGAGCAAAACGGCTTACATGTCCCTATCTTCAATTTTTATTATCTTCCCAAAAAAATCAACTTCCAGTTAAACCGGAACAACTATATTTCCTGCTTTCGAGTTACATCCGGTTTAACCGGAGGTTGATTTTTTTGGGAAGATAATAAAAATTGAAGACAGGGACATGTAAGCCGTTTTGCTCTAAGACGTACTGTGAGAAGGTTATAAGCTGTCAAAGTTCAAAAATGTCACTTTTCGAGAGTCAATATCTCGGAAACTATGAAGTGTAGACTAATAATGCATTTAATAAAAAATAATTATAATTTTATGTGGAATTTAAAAATGTAAAAATATACAGGGTGTTCCATTTAAAAAAATATTTCAAAAGCGGACCCAGCTGTCATCTTGACATTTAAAGCTGTCATTGATATTGCAAAAAGTGCAAGACTTGCTCAAATATTATCGTTCAAAATTTCATTAAAATATACCGAACGGTTTAGAAGTTAGAGGGGGGTGGGACGGACTTTAGGTCCTCACTGTATATAATTTAGGTACATAATTTTGATGATTGATACTAATTTATACAATATTTAAAACTAGTATAATTTCACAGTTAATTTTCTAAATAAAATGCATTTTTAAGATGTGCTATTATTGCCGCCAGTGAGCGATATTTTTTTTCCATTTTCCTAATTAGCGAGCTCCTTCATCAAGTACGAACTTACACATTACGGACTCTTTAATGAGAAAACTTATGTCATGTGTTTTAAGATCCTATACACATACGCATTTAAATTAATTAATATTTCCTTTGACCTTTTCGAATTTACTAGAAACGTATTTAGGTGTATTGACTGTGTAACCTTCCAAGCACAATTTAGTTAAATTTTCTCATTATCTTGTCAAAATATCAAAGAAAAGTTTCAATAAATCGAAGTTGAATAGCCAACCTCAAATTACCTTTGTAGACATAATAAATTGTCTTCCAACTTAAAAAGAACAAAATAAAATCAATAAAATTGTAACAATGTGATTGTTAGAAAAGGCTTTTTAACTTTTTTTGTATATTTAATAGATTTTATGAACTGTTACTTATTGTTAGGTAAATAGGTATTAAAACTTTTTATATAACATACCAAATGTTTTTTTTACCATAATTTGAAGAGATATTTTTTTAACATTTTATTCAAAAAATATATAACAATTAGAAATGCAAAGTGCCTTGATAACCAGCGAACCACGAAATGACACGGATTAGTTCGGCACTCAACCACTATATGGCACTACGGTACAAATTGGCGGCCCGTTCAAATTTTAATTAGTGGTTATCTTTAAATAGTATTTAAAATTTTTAACATTTTATTATTTTTGTTTGTAAAAATTGTATAAGATCCTCTAATATAATTACTAAAATTAAATATTAATTATGGTTTTTATTGATTATTGTAGGTATTAAAAAAAATGAACAAAAATAATAAGCCATTAAAAGTTAAATACTTACTGATGTAAATATAGATAACTATAAAAACTACAAAGTCAACATATACATACAAATATGTTTTTATTATAAACACAAAAATTAACTGTTTCATGAAGAAACCACTACGACTTAGGGGTAAAAAATTAATTATGAAATATGAGCAAAAAAAATCACTGGAAATAAGTTTAAGGTTCCTAATTTTACCGCTAGGGTGCCTAGTCGCTATACTATGATACAAAGTCCTTAATTTCTACTAATAGCAGCAATACAATGTAGGTCAGAAATTACGTTTTTATATGGCCTGTAATATCCTCTATAAATTTTGTAATAACATTTTTTTTGTAGTTACCATGGTAACAGCGTGGAGAAGAGTAACGACTTAAAGTACTTAAAAGTATGTAACTTCTGTCTGCGTTAACCGAATTTAACAACCTATGGCTTATTTTAAAGAACGTTTTATCCCGTTTGAACATTTTGATAAATATTAAAAATAATTTATGCGGTTAATAATAGAAAGCACTTTTAAAAAATATATTTTTAGCTTCGACTTTTAAAAAAACTTAAAAGCAACCATCAAACCATTTAACCCAAATCTATAGCTAACTAATTAGTAAAGAGAACTGCAAAAGTGTAATTCGATTTGGTCTTTTAGCAATTGTTTTGCAATTTTTCTTTTATTAAAACGTTGAAATCCTACTGGGATCGCTTTTTTGGCTATATTTAATAATCTTAAGCGTTTTAAAAAAATTAATTATGATATTTTGTTATTGATTTCAGTTATTTATCTAAAAAATGCAATAATAATCTTCTCTAAATGTTACATTTGTTGTCAAGGCAGCCGTGGATAATTACGAAATTAAACATAGTTCCAGGCGGTGGATAAAACAGGAATCATTGGTTTTTACTCTATTTTTTAGGTCATTATTTAGTAAAAGGAATAAATAATAATTTATATAATTAAATCATGAAAAACGTTTCTGGAATGGTGAACTCCATGAGGATAATCTTGAAGCCAAAACTGCGTTTTCAAACAATTGAAAATATCGTCATATCATAGACCTCATTTGTAAAAGGCCTTATTTTAAATATTATTTATTTTACAAAACTAGACTTAATGATCACGGCAGTAACCGCAACGGTCACCTATTATTATAGGTGGAACGACAATAAAGTTATTATTTTGTTTTATTTCGTAATTGTCCACGGCCGTCTTGGTAATAAATGTAATATTGGATTATGCATTCTTTAAGAGAGAAGAGGAAACGACTTGCGGGTTTTGCAGTTCTCTTTAGTAACCAGTTAGCTATGGAAAGAATTAAAATGGTTGGATGGTTGCATTCAATTTTTTTAAGAAATCGAAGTATATTTTTAAAAAAGTGCCCTCTATTATCAACCTTGCGCATTAATTTTAATAATATTAATATCAACGTTCAATCAGGATAAAACGTTCCTTAAAATAAGCCATAGTTTGTTAAATTCGGTTAACTCAGACCGACGTTACATCCTTTTAAGTACTTTTAGTCGTTACTCTTCTCCACGCTGTTACCATGGTAACTACAAAAAAGTTGTTATTACAAAATCTGTAGAGGATATTACAGAGCCTACATAAACTGAATTTCTGACCTATATTGTATTGCAGTTATTAGGAGAAATTAAGGGATTTGTATCATAGCATAGCGACTACGCACCCTAGCGGTAAAATTAGGAACTTAAAAATTATTTCTAGTAATTTTTTTTGCTATTTCATAATAAATTTTTTACCTCACTGTCGTAGCATGCACAGATTACAGAAAAGAACTTAGATAGGAAACTGAACTCTTCTAATTGTCAAATAATATTTGTCGCTAGTAGTCGTAGTATTTGCGATCCAAAACACAAGAAGAATAAAAGGAAACTGTTTATTGCATTCTATATCTAATAAAGAAAACTGTTTTATCGGTGGATACCATTTGCCGCTTTTTAAATTCAAAATTGATATTGCTGGGATTGAATATTCATTTTTTGCCGCTTTGTATGAGAATTTTGGAGAGTTATTTGTTACTTTATTTTTTGAACAATACTGGAAATCAAAGGCGTTACCAATTGAGACGAGCAGGGGAATAATAATTAAGCATGTTTATAGTAATCTTTATTTTATAATGCCTCTAATTAATTTTAGTACAATCGTGCAGACATTAGAAATAAAAATATACCATAAAAATGTATTATGTCCTGCTTAATTTTTAATTTGTAGTTATAGCGATAATAAAGTAAGAAATAATGTGGCTCCAAAAATGCTGATATAAAGCAGAAAAAATGAATAATTCAAACCTAGCAATACAACAATTTGCTGGAAAAAAGTAAGGAATCAAATATTAATTTGTATGAAAACTATAGAGAGTAATTATTAATATTTATTACAAATGCAGAAAATACATAGCTACTGTATAAAAATCGTTAAAAACTATACTGAAATTATTTCCCAGTAAGAGTGGATATAAACCAAAATGAACTTTGTGATGAGTTGGAGTAAGCAATACAAGAAGATAAAACGGTCAATCACGCAATGATGATGGGTTACGTGCACTTTTACTAGGAAATTGATAATAATAATAAATTGAGTAAATACAATTAAATAGTGTCGAAGACGAAAAGTATTACACAATAACATATCCAGTATAATTATGTGTAAATTCTCTAGATCTATAAAAAAACAATCTTTAACCTATCCATGACCAAGATATCTATAATAGTTATCCACATTATAGGGTTCTATTTCCAATAGTAAGTTAAAAATATTTCTCTTTAGTTTTTTCAGGTTGTCTTTTACTTTTATGTCATTCGGTAGATGATTATAAAGCTTAATACATTGATAGTATGCACCCTTTTAAGTCATGGCTAATCTGCCTGGGATACTTATATTATAGATTTCTTGTCGGATATATTTGTTGTGCTTTAACATATTTACAAAAAACGATTGATTCTTAAAGAAGAAGAGGATGCATGCATTCCTAAATAAAAATTGCAGATACAGTCAAGAGTCACTACTCCTTAAATTTTCCTCTGCATGATGCTACATAATTTAGATGCATTAAAATTCGAAGGGCTCGTTTCTGACAAATAAAAACCTTAACGCTTTAATAATTAATCAAACTAAAAAGCGGAAAATAAATATAGTTTAAAAATAATTCTTAAAATTTGTAATATAGGCAGAAAATAATAATAAACGATAAACATTAGTATTATTGTAAAAAAAAGCGTGGGGCGCTTTGTGCTATATTTTTCGTATATCGAGCACCCCATGCTTTTTTCTCAATAAAACTAATGTTTATCGTTCATTATTATTGTGCTTTTTTTTTTTAAGCTAAAATTTTTTTTGTATTTATTAACCAATGTGAAAATGGGTGAATAATTTTTTTTAAAATACTTATGGGTAATTTTTTAATACAACCTGATTTCCACCAAATATTTTTACACTTACAATTTCTTGCATGCTGAAGAACTCTTTTACTACTCACAAAAAGTACCTAATTATTATTAAAAAACAGGTTTAAAATTAAAGGTCTTAAATACTAAAAATGAAAGTAATACCCAAGAACACCATGTTGTTCCTGCCGGGATATTCCTTCATTCTTCGAGTTCTCCTGAAATTGTAGACTGTGTTGGAATCGCCCTTTGAATGTTGTCTGCAAAACCTAAAAGCAAAAAAAATCTTCATAAGAGGACAGTGTTCGGGTAATAGAGGGACGGATGGCAACCCAACAAGCCATGCCACTTATAATCAAGCCAGAAGAGTGAAAAATTAGGACAGCTACAGACACCGCCCAAACGATGTCACTGATAACATAAAAAAAAATTGCACTGGCGAAAATGTCAGACTGAGGCAAGCCCAGAAATCAAAAACTTTTCAAGCTACAAACTTTTTTACTAAAATATTTTCTACATACCTGGTATACGCAGAGTCGGTACAGCATTTCTTTTAAGTCCCCTTTTCGTTCCCGGAGCGAAACATTAATTTTTAACACAAGATTCAAAATTTAAACTCAAAAATGAAGTTGCGCGACAATAACGAACGAAACCACAGCAACGAAACGAATGACACAGAAAAATAAAGGGTTTATTGCGAATGATCGCAGATCGCAAAGGACTATGGCGTCTCCTGTACGAGAACTCGGAAACTAGAGTGGGCGGAGCCAACTACTGTCGCCATCTACAATTTGCGATCTGACATAAAAAATAATAAAATAATATATTTTGGCGGGAAAGCCGAAGTAACCTATCTAAGTTTCTGTAATCTGTGGTAGCATGTATGGTTTTGTTTTTCGTCGTGGATCACCCTGTATACTTGTCACAACCAGATGTAAATCGCCATAGCCAAGTATAAAACGTCACATTTTAGCTCAATGGTTAGTAAGATGATAATAAAAAAAGAGAAATATAGTTTTTATTTCTGATTAACAACTAATTTAATTTACTTGATTTAAATCTTTTGATTTTACTACTATGCCCTGGAGTGTATTTTTTTTACATCTTATCCAAGGGCGTCCGAAAGGGGGGCAAGGGGGTGCGCTTGCCCCCCCTGGCCCAAGTAGATTTGAGAATATTTTATTTAACTGGGATATACATATTTATTGAGATACAATTCAATTGACAAAATTGGTAAAACGAACTATTGTTGCATAAAATGAAATGTGGAATTCAAAAATCTTCACTAACTAGCGAAGGAAAAATATTAGAATAGAATAAATAAAGCTTTATTTTAATTTACACAGAAGAGACATCCATGTTAGAATTACTGGAACATTGCAAGTTCTATCCAGCTATTGGTTAGGCAATTGCGATAGCAATTTGTTTACCTCCAACTACATGTACAGTCGAAGGATCATTCAGTACTCTAAGAAGAGTAAAAACCTGGATTCGCTCGACTATGACTGAGCACCGATTGGACGGTTTATGTATGATGAGTGTTCATCGCAAATTTGTAAAAGAAAAAAAAAGACCTTTAATTGAAAAAATTATTGATGAATTTTCAAAAGATTCAAGAAAATTAACATTTCTTTTCTCCAATAAATCTGAATAACTTATAAGTTTTTTGTTGTATTTTTTTTTTATTATATTTGAACATTTTTAAATATTTTGTTTAGCTATTTTTTGTCATTTAATATAAGTGCATAGCAAGTCTAATGGTTTTGTTACTGGTTATTAAGGTCATGATTGGCACCAATTTATAGCTTCAGCTTGGTTAGTATAAAGCCTTAATGTGGTTTTTAATTTTGATTAATGGAAGAAGTGCATAAATTTTCAACTGAACTATCTTTTCGCAAGCATCCTTGTGTTGCTGGGGTTAATGCGTCACATAATATAAGCCATTTTAGTTTAAATTAGTTAAGAGGTAAAGGAGAATTCATACACAAGATAGGTAATTTAATGCAAAAAAAAATTCAAGATAAGAGTAAATAAAAAAAACTTACGGAGTCCTCAAATATTGGAAAAAGCCATTCATCTCTTTGTTACAGACCTACAAAACTAAATTTGGGGCAGATCTAACCGGGATTCCGGGACAATGTTTTCAATAAGTATAATTTGCGAAAAACATTGGAAAAAGTAATTCAACAACAATTATTATTGTAACTTAACTTAACCTTCAAAATTACAATTAAATTATTTTGGTAACATACCTGTTATTTGGGCTTGTATAATCATTCTAGGTCTGGATCTAATGACTGTTGTACGAATTAAGACGAATAAAATATTAAAATTGTACATTCAACGTACATAGACATAAAAATTCGATAAAAGGCGGACATAAAAATTACGTCAAATGAACAATTCAATGGAATGCCAAATTCACGCAAAGCCGGAAGCCCCGTTATCTTTATAAAAAGAATAAAGAGTGCAATATATCTCCATCTCTCTAAAGTCACGTGACGTGTTGCAAGGTGCCTAATTTAAAGTGCGTAGCATATGGGAATTTTTTTTTATCTTTGATTTAAGTAATAACACCCTTCAAATCCGGTAAAAGTCTTATGGTATACTAGGGAGGATCGAAAATTGCAAATTCCGCTAAGAGTAAAGTACTTACCTCCATTTTTCATTTTAAAATTTTTGTTTATTATAAATTATTGTTTTAATTTCAAATTTATTTTTACCCAAATATCAACTTTAGCTTATTTTGGACAAAAACAAATTTAATCATTTTTTCTTAATTATACTATATAAAAAGTAAATCGCAACGATACAGTACGTAAATCGTAATTTCTGCAAACATCCTCAGAGATAACCGTAAATAATATGTCAGATTAGTTTGTTTAAACAATATTATGACCTTTTAAAATAAAAACATAAAAATATCAAATATTTTTGGGTATTTTATTTTTTAAAAAAACAAATTTTACCTAAATTATATTTTTTGTACCTAAATAATCACGAATTTTTTTTTTAATTATACGTTGCCGACTGTAGATGAGTTATTTGCACAAATGGTGTACAATTTACAAAAAATGATTTAAGCAAAGCTTATTTGCATCTTGAGGTTAAACCCGAAATGAGACATTTACATACACTAAATACTAATCGAGGACTTTACCAATCTAGGCGGCTAATGTTTGGCATTACAAGTGCACCAGCTATTTGGCAAAGACTCATGGAACAGGTACTTAAAGGTATATCCGGTGTTATTATTGTTATATGTTATATACAGTATTTTTAGATAACATTAAATTGACTGCTCGTTATTAAAAAAACTCACCTAGAAAGACACCAGATATAATTTTAAAACGACTTCATGATCATGATTTAAGAATTAATATTGAAAAAAGTACTTTCCTTGCCAACGAAGTTGAATATTGTGGTTATCGAATGAATAAAAATGGAATAGAAAAACTTTAGGGTCCTATTAATTAAGTTATAGACTTGTAAAATTTAATTGCCTTCGGCATGGGATAGTTTTATGGTAGGTCGGTACTCTCCCATAACCAGAGTGTCAGTTATTTCTAGGTACAAGAGGGAGTGACAAAAATTCACCCGAACGGTCGGGAAACCAGTGCAACCATTTCCCTCACAAAATACGGTCGATTTCATCTTAAGAAAGCGCACAGCTTTCGGTTTCACCCTGTACTACGGGTTATATTTTTTTGTTGTACTCACTTTACAATTTAAGGGACTAATTTTTTTTTGCGGTGCGGTAACGTTCGGCAGATACTTTTGTTACTTAACACCATAATATAGTCATATTAGTGTATTATATTGTGTACCTAATATCTGTCATTTACCATCTAGTTTCATTGTTAAAACGTTGTAAATATATGTGTATTCCTGTTATCAAACTAAAATGTTTTCATCGCTCCATATCCTATGATGATACAATTATTCGCAATCGAAATAGTTGCTGGTCCTTCGATATTGAAGAATTGCTGCTGGGCAATCCCCAACACTGACAATGTATTATGTAATTACAATTTGTCACTACCTTTGCTGCTAGCTACAGATTTTTTTTTTTGGTGTAGGTGCAGTTTTAATCCACATTTTTCCAGATGGCACAGAGCGACCAATACAATTTGCAAGTCAGACGCTTTCTAAAATTCAGCAAAAATATTTACACATTGATAAGGAAGCTTACAGCTGTTGTTTGGGGTTAAACATTTTAATCAGTTCTTAAGTGGTAGGAGTTTTACATTTATTTTCTCCAAATAGAAAAGTCTGTCATGTGTGCTACGTGATTGCAACATTATGCAGTATTTTTACAATCTTTTAATTATAATATTAAATATAAACCCACTACGGGTCACTTAATTGCAGATGCTTTATATCGTTTACCTTCAAAATCCGAAGATTTGCATATTTTTGATGAATGGGATATGTTTGAAATTTCTTAAATTGAGACATTACCGATAAGTGTGCATGAATTAATGAAAAAAACGGAAAGATATAAGAATTTTAAAAAATTACTAGGAAATATTGTACCGAGAAATCATTATTTTAAAATAGACCAGAATGAGTTTTCTTTGCAGTCGGGCTGTGTAATGCGCGGACAAAGAGTAGAGTTTCAGTTTACGTAGAAATGTTTTACATTAGTTTCATCTTGCTCCTTTCGGAATGGTTAAAATGAAAGGTTTAGCTAGGAGTTTTTGTTAGTGGCAGGAATTGATAACGACATTGAATATTTGGTACAAAACTGCCTTGCATGCAATGAAAACAAGAATAATGCCTTACGCAGTCCACGAGTTAGACGTTAAAGTTTCACTTGTTTTTATTAGGAATGCGTCCTGTATTTTGTTTTACTTACTACTTCCTTAAATCTCGGAAGGTTCTGGACACTACAAATGAAATTATTAATAATATACACATTATTACTTTTATTTTGAAAATATTATGTTGTTAGCGATTTGATTTTTATCCGCAAAGATGAACATTACATTAGCCCCAGATATTAATGCCGGACTAATTTTTATTTTAAAACAGAAACGTCGTCAAAAAGTGATAAAAAAGAAATCTGAAACCGTCATATTGTAGAAAAAATTTACAGATCTTGCATCTTACGCAAGTATCATAGGCGTATTGAAAATACCTATACCACATACAGTGGCGAGAAGGAAACCATTATGTCACAGCACAGATTACTCCTATCTGTGAGTATGTAACGTGTTGACACAATGGAGCCGCTGGCTATCACGCGTTATTATGACGGCATGGATGCTCCGATTCAGTTTGAAATAATAATTAAATTATTATACTTAGAAATGTGTAAATTATACTTAAAAATATGTAAATTTGACTGTTTTGTTAAAATAAAAAATATAGGATAATCTGTATATTAGTACATATTGAAGAGAGCTCAATAAAACCACCTTTTTAAAAATAGCGACAAAATTATTTCTTTAGCTATACACAGCCATTTACCTGCTGGTCCTTGTACTCTTTGTTCATGAAATGTCTAAATCTTAAGTCGGCTATGAAATGTTTTGGATTGGTATATCCATTCTCCCCCGACTTTCTGTGTAATACGCCAAGACCGCCGCGCTATTTCGCTTTGTTTGTAAACATCCGAAGGGACACTTTCGGATTCAGAATCTCCCATATTTAAATTATTTTTGGCCAACACTTTGCATACAATAGAAAATTAGACTACAATAATGACGTTGTCAAAATCGAAATTGAAACAATCAAAAATGCGGTTACCATGATATCGACTAATATGGACACCTGAAAATTTTTAAAATTACGAAAACGTTATCTGATATCAATGAAATTTAGACGAATAAAGTCTATTTGTACTGTCGTAGATTAAATTTTGAATGATACACGTTCGATATGAACTTTGGGAGAACTTTGTTAATGAAAAATGTGCAACGTTGAAAAACGTTGCACACGTTTCATTATAATGTTCATATCGAACTAGTATCATTAATAATGTAAATATGTAGTAGTAATAATGTAGAACAATAATAAAGATAATCTACTTTTTATTATGTCCAAATAAAGTTATATTCAAAATTCAAACACACAGTATAATATTTAAATAGTAATAATATACGCAACCAGAAGTATTTTCAATACTAAAAACGTAAACTGTACAAGAACTGGCCGATTCAATAATAGGCACTTACTACTAACTGTTTAATGCCGAAACCCAAAACAAAACAATATTAACACTTAGCCACCGAACTTAGCAGATGATGTCATCGATCCTGTGCTGCTCGGATGTTTACCTATCCATATGCGCTGGTATATTATATACTAATCTAAATAGTAAAATAGTAATAATATTTGGTCTAAATAAACATCCTGTTAAAGCGGACGCCGCTTGTGTTTATTTATGTCCTTAATTTTGGGCTATGCAACCTTGACCTACCTAGACCGCAGTCGAGGTCGAGTCTGGCGTGACGCTCTTGCATGTCGTTGCATGTCGTCTATTTTTCATGAAATAGACCCGTATATACGAACCGAGCAGTATTTTCAATACTAAAAATATCTCCTAAAATATTGTAGTTACTAGAAATTAAAATATGTACAATTTCTTTTCAGATTTCTGGCCTGGGAATCATCGTAGCAGGCGGTGTAGTCTTAAGCGATGTCTCGGACTTTCAGCACTTCACAGACAGCGATCTTTTGGGACCTCCAGTAGTTCTGATAGTAGCAGGATCAATAGTGTTCATAATAGCGTTCCTGGGATGTTTCGGTGCTATAAGGGAATCGTATAATTTACTCCTGGCGGTAAGTAGAAAAAATCAATATAAATAGTCTTTTCGCCTTTTTAGTATTTAATAAGAAAGTTTATAGCAGGAATGAAACCTGAAAAAAAAGTAGTCACGTGATTCGCATTATCTGTCAAATTTTAATTATTTTCAAAAAGTAATTCAAAAGTAGGGTTATTTCTGAAAGTATCGAAAAAAGTTATTAAAAAAAGTTTTTTTTAAATGCAGTTTCTAGCCCATATGCAAAATTTTAGCTGCATAAGATAATTTTGATTTTTTACCCATATTTTGTAAATTGCACCACTTTTGCAAAATAAGACTCAACGCAACCTACATAGAACTTCCTAGTTTTGACAATGCCTTATTTCACATACATTTTCTTTAAAGTAGCGCCATATTAAATGTGTGTTTTTCTACAAAATCAAAAGTGGGCTATTAAAATTTGGTTGCATGTGATGCAAAGTTTATTTGTTTTTGACCCTGTATAAGGTAACTTCATAAAATAAGTATTTTTGAAAACGTAGTTTGTGCCTGAAAGTAAAAAAATTAAAAATAAAGTAAAGGGGTTTTAAATTAAATCGTTGAAAATAGATAAACTTTACGTTAAGTTAAACTAAAATTTATTTTCCACTTAAAAACACTTTACTGAAGACACTGTGTTATTTTTTATCTTAATATTAAGGTAACTGTTGAATTATTTTTTGGAAAAAATTAAAATTTGACAGATAATGCGAATCACGTGACTAGGTACTATTTTTATGCTTAATTTTCATCTCGATCGAAGCAGAACTTGATGCCAAAGTCAAATTTCGAATAAAGCTATTAATAAAAAAAATCCAATATGATGCGGACTTTCCTGGTGACACTGTATAGGGAAGTCGAAAAGTAATAATTTTTTATTTTAATCAAAAAATTTAAAAAAAAAAGTTGTAATTATTGTAATATTCTCGAACAAACCCGAACAAACTTTGAGGAAAACATTTTTTTTCTCAGAAACTAATAGAGTACGATACACCAACTTTTAGTAAAAGTTCTTGGAAACGAAGAAAGGAACACCAATAAATATTACGCAGGGTATTTCATTAAAAATAAACAAGTTCTTCCGGTATAACCAAAAGTCGCGTATAGTCCCTGTTATTTTATTTGAAGAGAGCGCCTCCGAAACCCCCATTATTCAAATTTGTAGAATGCAAATCGCATTGCTTTCACCGTGAGACACTCTGTAGATAAAAGGAAAAGCCTCTTATAAATATATATACTTTTTTGTTTCAGTTTGCTGGCCTTCTCATAATAATTTTCATTTTGGAATTAGCCGCCGGAATAGCCGCTGCCGTTTACAAGGGAGATTTCGAAAGTACTTTGAAAAGAACCCTTAGCGCATCCATGACCAACTATACCGATAATAAAATAGAACAGGTTGCGTGGGATAATTTACAAACAAAGGTAAGCTCTTTTTAAATAGAAACGTTTATGGCAGCTTAAAAAGTTTGAAACAAAAAAAAATTTGAAATCTTTCCCTCGACGTCTTCTAAAAATAACAAAGCAATTCATGATTGACGAAAGAGTTTTGGACTTCCATTGTCTTTATTTGTTTTAAATCACAACGTTTCAACTGGTAAGTATCTCCAGTCGTCTTCAGGTGAATACTAAATAAGTAAAGTAACTACAGGACTATTTATACTAGCTAGGTGCACTAAAGCATAACTGAGGTAGGTGCAGTCATGCGTTCAATTGGCACGCGATCTTATCCTAAGATTACATCTATCTAACAAAGGTTTCCAGATATTTCTTATGTCTAAGGATGGTTTACTAAAGCAGCCTGGGTTCTGGTGAATAGCAGCAGCTTCCTTGAACTTTCTTTTCCTCCAGTGTGGTTCCTTATGTAGGATTTCAGCTTCTGACCACATGTCAAAAAGATAGGAAAAACTGCGTCTACCAGATCCCCTGCGGCCAATCCTATATAGGTGACACATTAAGACCATTAGAAACAAGGATTAAAGAACACAAAAACAATACGTTAAAAGGAGAGACCGAAAAGTCAGGTGCAGCTGACCATGCCTGGAAACATGGTCACCATATCATGTGGTCAGAAGCTTCAAACAGTCAAAGCAATTCATAGCCTTCTCGATTTTAAAGAACTGAGTGAGACAGCACATACTAGCCTGTTGATAAAGGCACCTTGACGGATCCAGGTGGGAGGGGGGGACGTCTCCGAGGGGTGAGATCCATCCCCTGCCTTTACTTCAATAAATCTTTAAACGCTTGCTGAACGTATTATTTTGAAATAAAACTGTTGTAGTCTTTTATGAATTTTTTTGAAGGTATAGAAAATAATTGCCAAAATCAAGAAACTTATCGAGAAGATATAATCAACGCTGCCAAAATCCAGAAAGCATAACATATTTTAACAAGGACACAGTGATATTGGTTATTGGATGTTGGTTTTGCATTAGCTCGGATTTTCTTTTATGCATATTAAATAATAAGTGTTATCTATTTTAATTCCTCGTTTAGTTTTTCAAGTTTTATAGTAAAAATGCCATTATTGTTGTTGCGTTCCTGTGGATGCAAATTCAACTATAAATGCCGGTCAAAATATATGTGTTTTAACTATGGAGAACTATAGGGTAGGAGGCCGATCGACAATGGCAGCATTTTCAAATTCTGTCCCGGTTTTTTGGTTAGTTCGCTATTGGCCGATAGATGGCTCTCGCGTCCGAAGAGGGCTGATGTTGTCTTCTTCTTCTTCGTTTTTAATATGGAAAACTAGATTCTCCATAGTTTTTAACTTTTACTTTTGACAATTGACATTTCATTTTTCGAAATAACAAATAACGTTTGAAGGCAAGACAAGACAAATCAAATAACGTTGTATTGTAATTAATTTTCATATTTATAATGAATAATGGTACAATTTATAAAAGTAGAGTTTGCTTTGTGTCGGGGTGTAAGACAGGATCTTCTTCAAAGAGGAAACGCAGCCAAGTAAGTCTCTTTATAGCTACAAAGGTTAAACCCTCTAGCTAGAATGTTCCTGTATTTTAAAAACGAAGCATCGTTGGAACTTTATACAGGCCGAGTTTACTAATAAGTATAACAAAGTAAGTGTAAATTCATATAAAAGTCCTTATTTGTTCCTTTAAAGGACTAATTTAAATAAAAATAGTTATCGCGTCCATAAGAAACCATTTATTTGATAGCCCACTTCGAACACGAGCGCTATCTTACGGCGACTCGTAAAGCTGAATTACCGCTGCTAATTTGGGACCGAATCCAATGCATTGCGATCGGCCTCCTACCTCAAGTCCTCCATAGTTTTAACTTACGAAAAAACAAGTACATACTTATATCAATTACAGAAAAGTAGTCACGTATACTATGAAATAATTTGATGTCCGTAAATACATAGTTTATATGGATAAAGAGGCCTTTAAAGAAAGGTTTATACAATATATATTACAAAATTAAAAAAAGTCTCGATAGGATTCATTAAACATTTTTCCTTTGGAGATGTAATTTTAATAAAGCTATATTAACACACATTATAAATGGTGATCCATTTAGGTACACCTTTTTTTTATTCTAAATAAAACATATAAAATGGAATTGAATGGTGGAATCTTTATTATGAGCTGAAAGAACAATCGTTGACATTTATTTTTTTAAAATAATTTCATTTAAATGCTCACCGCGACTACGCCGTACGTGGTTCATTCGGAAGGTCCAATTTTCGATCACGCTTTCTAATATTGCGACCGGTGTCTGCGAATTACGCGAGTAATGTTGGCTTCTAAGTCCTGAATCGTGGCTGGCTTATCGACGAAGACTTTTGCTTTGACATAACCCGAAAGAAAAAAGTCCAAGGGTGTGATATCACACGATCTAGGCGGCCAGTTGACAGGTCCAAAACGCGAAATTATCTGCTCACCAAACTGATTTCTTCAATAAAGCTATTGTTTCGCGCGCCGTGCCGAGAGATATTAGTAAAAGACCGGAAATTGTCGTTTTTGTTTTTTTATGACGTTATTAATAAATACCGTGCGAGCAAAAATTATTTTTCTTCTAAGGACGTAATGCTTAGCCGTAGAGCTTAATACCTGTTCGGTGTCAGTAACTACCTGAGTTAACAATCAATCAGTTATTCCGTCATCTTTGACAGTCGTTACAAGTAATTTGATTCATCGCTAATTTTTCCAATTTCTTGAACAATTCACACAATGGGCTTTACGGAACAGCACAAGACATTCATGGTTGAAGCGTATTTTCGAAACGGGGAGAGTAAATGGTGAGTGGCAATACAATCCGGGTTTGTCCATGGACAATTTTCACGAACATTTTCCTAACGTTGCTTTTATTGCTGGGGATTTTTTATCATTGCCTAAAAAGAACCGTAGCTGTGTTTAGAGAAACAGGTTCTATACAACACAAAAAGGAGCAGGAAGACCCTCTGTAAGAACAGAGGAACTTGTTGCAAACGTTCGTGAAATAATGCAAAATACGCCAACAAATTGTATAAGACGCCTGTCCCAAGAAGTGGGAAGATCTTATGGAACATGCAGGACTATTCTTAAGAAGCAGCTAAATTTATTTCCTTATAAAGTGCAAGTATTCCAAGAAATACAAGCCGCAGATTTTAAAAGACGCAGGAATTACTCTCAATGGTTTACCCAAAATTTATGGAAAGAAATGATTTATTAGACCTGACATTTTTTTCGGATAAAGCATGGTTTC
The DNA here is from genome assembly GCA_963969555.1 of Polydrusus pterygomalis. Taxonomy (NCBI): domain Eukaryota; kingdom Metazoa; phylum Arthropoda; class Insecta; order Coleoptera; family Curculionidae; genus Polydrusus; species Polydrusus pterygomalis. The sequence goes on along the minus strand of OZ018377.1, from coordinate 110,316,866 downwards.
ACCTCTCCGGTTATGTGAATTCTCAGAATACACGCATCTGGAGTAGTGAAAATCCCCATTTTTTTTGTAGAGTCCACATTGCACCCTCAGAAAATTGGTGTCTGGTTAGCTGTTTCCCGAAGAAGAATTGTTGGTCCTATTTTTTTTCATGACACAGGTACAGCACAGCGCGGTATAAAGACAATATTTTGAATCCACTTTTGGAGCAATTTTGGATATTTTCAACAGGACGGTGCAACCGCCCATATAACCGCCGAAAACTATTAACTACTTACGCAATTTTTTCGACGACAGAATAATCAGTTTTCGATCAGACATTGAATTCCTACCTAGATCACCTTGTTTAACGGTTATGGATTACTTCGTTTTTCCTCACTTAAAGAACACTATTTTTAAAACACCAGTTGCAAATTTAGAACAATTACAAGCAACGATTATCCAAGAATGAGGTAACATTCCTCCAGAGATGCTGATCAACACTTTATGTAATTATTTTACTTTTTCTTTCTGTGTATTCTTACATTGTTAATTTTGTAAACAATAACAATAAATTTGTACTTGTCTACTTATTTTATTACTCATTAGTTTGGCATATCATGTCATAATATGAATTTGACAAAATTTTAACCTGGATTTGGTTAGATATATCGTCCCCATATCATTGTGATCTAAAACGAGCCCCACGTTTTTTAATCCAAGCCCTCTTTGATGCAAATAATTTTTGCTCGCACGGTATGACACATAGCATGTTTTAAATTTTCATTGTCACTTTTTATTTCCTAGCAGTTGGCGTGCGGAGATGTTGAGTCTGACGTTTCGTCTTCTGCGTGATATCATGAGGTTTGTGGTTTAAATAAGCCCTTATAGATGTCCTTGCATTTTTGTAAACCTTGTTCATTCTTTAACGAAGATAAAGTATGAAGATGTTATTATTGCCGTCGAAACGTTGAAATTTGATTAACATATTATTGCATTATTATTTTATTAGACGGTTTTTACCTCGCAGATGAGACCAGAGCAAGGACATTTTAATTATGTGACTACTAAGGATTCAGATGCGTTGATATTTTACCGAACAATCTTGATGGTTAAGACTTTTATTTTCTAACCAACAAACTTTGTAAATATTAAACATTAGTAAATAAGTTGAAAAGTAAAAATGATGCAATGAATTTTGCTGCAACTGCCAGAATATTGTGCTATTTACAAACTATCTATTTTTTGATTATGATGGCCGTTGTCGGAAAATGGCGAAGACGAGAGAGAGTATTAGACCTTGCAACAGAAATAGTTCCAACTTTTAAGGATCATCAATTTCACCAAATCGGGGACATTTCACTATCATGAAATGAAATAGTTATCTAGGTGTAACTAACCCCTTAATGTGCGGAGCGAAGTGACCCGCTTAATGCTGAGTCAGGTATCACCCGCTTCTCGATCGGACGATGGCTGACGCATATATTATGAAACCTAATATTGTGGTGAATAAGACTTTTTGTGGATAAGAAGGGGAGTGGATAATCTAGTTAGTCAGATTGATATTGTTATGGAGTCGGCAGCTTATTATTATTAAAAGTGGTTGTTCTTAAAATTTGTGCTTTCTTTATCGAGATAATTAATTAAAAACTTTAGTGGTTTACAGTTCAGGTGTGCGGTGCAATTCACGTTTTAATTACTTAGCTAAAATAAATCGTAGTTTGATTGTGACATTGTTTAAAATTGGTGTTGTGTGTAAAGAAAAATAAAATAAGTTAGAATGGGTCGTTCAAGATCGCGTCGTAAGCGGTGCCGTTCGTCAAGCTCATCGAGTAGTGAAAATTCTGTGGAGAGATATCGGAAAAGAGATACCGGCAAAAATGTAAGTGAGAAAGGGCAGGGTGAAAGATCTTATACGCCTAGAAGAATACGTTCTACTAGTAGACCTGGCCGCTCACGTTCTCGTTCAAGATCGTTACGTAAAAGCAATGATGAGATTGATGCAAATCAACGCATTAAACATCTAGAAGCATTGGTTGAAAAGCTCGTGAGAAAAAGCGACGACTCCGATAAATTTTCCCATCCTCGAGTGAGTGTAAGAAGCGATTGTATACCCGAATTTTCACCAGACAATTTAAATTTAACGGCGTCAAAATGGCTTGAAAAAGTTGATCAACTCAGAGCAATAAATGGCTGGGATGACATAGCCACCATTTACCATATGCAGTCGAGGTTAATAGGCAATGCGAAAACTTGGTACCATAGTCTTACGGACTACAACCATACATGGGCTGAGTGGAAACGTCTTATTGTTAAATCGTTTCCGGATCACACGGATTATGCGGCTTTGTTACAGAGAATGCTTGACAGAAAAAAAGAAGTTGGTGAGACAATGACAACCTATTATTTCGAAAAAATGGAACTGTTAAGAGGTTGCCGAATAGCAGGCAAAAATGCTGTTTCTTGCTTGATAGCCGGAGTGCCTGAGAAAAATATACAGAACGCTGCTCGTGCAGGACGATACAGTGACCCCGAATCGCTATATGAAGAGTTTTTGTCAGCTATACATGATGAGTCTCCTAGTACAAGTAAACAAGAACGTGTTTATGCAAGGCCGTCTACATCATCAAAAGTTGTTGATGTGAGAGGTCTCCCAAAAGAGAATCCATCGACAAGTCGATCTTCGAAGAACGTCAAATGCTTCAACTGTGGTACAAGGGGCCACGTTGCTGCTAAGTGTTTTAAGGCGAAAGTGGAATGTAAGCACTGCCATATGCTGGGACATGATGCGTCAAGATGCTGGAAGAAAAACAAGGAGAATCTCACCAAAAGTACGGAAAGTAAGTGTATACTTAATTATGACTTATATAAAAACAGTAATAAAATCACTGCTAATGACGATAGTATTAATAAGTTAAATACATGCTATTTTATTGATTGCACGGTAAATGGGCATTTGTTACGTGGTTATGTAGATTCCGGTAGTAGCGCTGTGACAATACGTGACACAGAGGTTACTAGGTTAGGTTTACAAAGGAAACCAAAACAAGTAATGCTACGTGGCTATGGTGGTGGTTCTGTTTTTGCCAATTCATTTGTTGAAATAAAGTTGTTCGTTGACTTAGCTTGTGCCAATGTAACGGCATTGGTAGTACCTGATGACACGCAGCAGGTACCGGTTATAGTTGGTCAGCCATTTATAAATAACGAAAACGTCGTTATGACCGTGCATGGCAACCAAGTGCGATTATTTCCTAAAAATGAAATGGATCTTAGTGCTGTTAATAATCTTCCGCCTCGTAAAGTTACTTTATGTGCTAAAGAAACTACGATTATTCCACCACACCACATTGGGCATATATTAGTATGTAGCGACATACAGTCGGGAGATGTTTTCGTTGATCTTCAAAACAGGCCTTGGCCATCAAGATTCCACGTAATACCACGCTGTATTATACATATTAGTGAGGAAAGCGTCCTGCCTATATTTAATAATTCAGATGAGCCAGTAAAATATTTAAAAGACACTGTCATTGCTAAGGGTTACACATGTTCTTCCCAGCAGGGCATCCAATCTTATGATGTTATGTCCAGTTCCACTGAACAGATGCCACTGCTTACCTTGGAGGATATTAATATTAATAAAGACATTAGCCAGACTGAAAAAGAGAAGTTGTTAGAGATGATCAATTTACATCGAGACTGTTTTGCAACAGACATTCGCCAGCTTGGTAAAAGTACCAGCACCAAGATGTCTATAAAGTTGACAGATGATATTCCCATCACATACAGGCCATATCGATTGCCATATTCTGAACGCGAAAAAGTTCGTGGTATAGTGCAAACCTTGCTGGACAACGATGTGATTAGAGAATCAAATTCTACATATGCAAGTCCAATTTTATTGGTTCGGAAGAAAAACGGGGAAGAAAGGCTATGTGTAGATTATCGTGCGCTTAACCGTAAAATTATCAAGGACAAATATCCATTACCGCGCATAGATGACCTTCTAGACCGACTGAAAGGATGCCAGTATTTTACAAGCTTGGATCTAGCCTCAGGCTATCACCAGATTGCATTGGAAGAAGAATCGATTGCAAAAACGGCTTTTATTACTCCGGATGGACATTATGAATACATGAGAATGCCATTTGGCCTTGTAAACGCACCTGCTGTCTTTCAACGGACAATGAATGAAATCCTGGGATCATTTCGTTTTACTACTGCGCTTGCCTATTTGGATGATATCCTAATTCCTACCAGAGACATAGAGAACGCTCTAAGCAATTTAGATTTGGTACTGGGTCTAATTAAGCAGTCTGGTATGACCTTACGACTTAATAAATGTTTCTTTTTACAAACCACGATTTCTTATCTGGGTCATGAAATTAGCAATGAAGGCATCAAACCTGGAAATGAGAAGATAATAGCAGTTTCAAACTTTCCCACTCCAACCAATGTCCACGAAGTTCGCCAATTCCTTGGATTAAGTAGCTATTTTCGAAAATTTATTTATAATTTTGCTGTTATAGCTAAACCTTTATCTAATCTGACAAAGAAGAATGTTGCTTTTGTTTGGGCTGAGGAACAGATAAGTGCATTTAATGACCTCAAACATAAGCTAACTACTCGTCCTTTACTAGCCATATATGATCACGAAGCAGTAACCGAACTCCATACTGACGCTAGTAAACTGGGGGTAGGTGGTATATTGCTTCAAGTACAGAAAAATGGAGATCTAAAGCCTGTACAATACTTTAGTAGGGCAACTACAAATGAGGAACAAAAATACCATTCTTACGAGTTGGAGACGCTTGCAGTGGTTAGCTCCTTGAAAAAGTTCAGGATCTATCTTGTAGGAATTAATTTTAAGATTGTGACAGATTGTAATGCTCTGCGCTCTACCCTTACGAAGCGTGACTTAATCCCACGAATAGGTCGTTGGTGGTTAGCAACGCAGGAATATGATTTTTCGATTGAGTATAGGGCTGGATCGAAAATGAATCATGTCGATACGCTTAGCAGAAATCCAATCATAACTAGTGGTGAATATGAGGAAATGCCCATATTACATGTTAATGTTAGTGAAGAAGATTGGGTATTGTCTGCTCAGCTTACCGACAAACGCTGCCGTGAGATACACGAAATTCTGACGAGTGGGCCAAAATCAGCCAAGGATAAGGAAATTACGAAGGAATACGTCCTAAAAGATAACCGAATTTATCGCAATACAAAAAATGGCAAACGTTGGGTGGTGCCAAAGGCGGCCAGACGTAATATTTTGATTTACTATCATGATGGAGCAGGCCATTTTGGAGTTAATAAGACACTAGAGGCTATTCAGAAACGATACTGGTTCCCGGCAATGCGTGGCTACGTTCGAAACTATATTTCTTGCTGCTTGGGTTGCCTATATAATAAGAGACCTACAGGAAAGTCACCTGGAAGCCTTCACAGTATAGGAAAGAAAAATATTCCAATGGACACTTTACATCTCGACCATCTTGGACCATTCGTTAAAAGCCGTAAAAAGAACAGTTACCTAATTGTTGCTGTAGATGGCTTTACCAAGTTTGTTTTCATGAGAGCTGTCCCAAATACAAAAACAAGTCCAGTCCTGAAATTTCTTAATGAAATAATTGAGATGTTTGGTGTTCCACGGCGCCTAATATCTGACAGAGGGACTGCTTTTACAAGTACAGCTTTTAAAAGTTACTGCGAGCCTATGAATATCAAGCATACTTTATGTGCTACGGCGACACCCCGGGCTAACGGCCAGGTGGAAAGGATGAATCGTGTTATTCTAGACGCTCTTATGGCCCTTTTGGAGGACGAAGAGCACTGGGATGACATGATTCCGAAAGTGCGGTGGGGCATAAACTCCACGATCAGTACAGTAACTGGAAAGTCACCGTACGAGGTGTTTTTAGGGTATCGTCCACGAGGAGTGTCCGATGCATATCTTAGCGCTGAGATTTGCGAAGATATTCCTGTGGAATTAGGAGGTTTAAGAGAGGAGGTTTCCGAGCGGATTGCCGAACAGCAGCTGCATCAGAAACGGGCTTACGATAAAAGACACGCTTCTCCTCCTGTGTATGAAGTCGGGCAACAAGTGCTTGTTAAAAGACCGAAGAGCTCAAACACTGGTACCAGTAGAAAGCTTGAGCCGCGTTTTAAAGGGCCTTATGTGATCACGAAGGTACTAGATAAAGATCGGTACATAGTAGAGGATATGCCAGGAGCAAAACGTGCACGCGTGGCATATAAAGGGATATGTCCCTCTGATAAGTTAAAGGCTTATCAAACGACTGTAAGCTCAGGATCGTCAGAAGAGGACGAACAGAGCTCGCAGGAAAACTTATAGTAAGAATAATACTTATTCATTTTTTTTTTGTTTTTATGTTTCAGATAACCAGTCACGTTAGTGGGCTTTGCGAGGGCACAAAGCATATCAGGTTTGGCCGACTGTAACTAACCCCTTAATGTGCGGAGCGAAGTGACCCGCTTAATGCTGAGTCAGGTATCACCCGCTTCTCGATCGGACGATGGCTGACGCATATATTATGAAACCTAATATTGTGGTGAATAAGACTTTTTGTGGATAAGAAGGGGAGTGGATAATCTAGTTAGTCAGATTGATATTGTTATGGAGTCGGCAGCTTATTATTATTAAAAGAGGTTGTTCTTAAAATTTGTGCTTTCTTTATCGAGATAATTAATTAAAAACTTTAGTGGTTTACATAGGATTGCCGAATTTCACGAAAAGTGAGTTTATTTTTAGTTCTTCATCACTTAAACAAGTTTAAGACTTTTAAATTTCCCACCTTTTAAATATGTCCTCTTAAAAATCGGTTGAAATTCTGCAACGAAAAATATGTACCTCCAGTTGCTCACCGATTTGATAAACGAGCGGCGTTCAGATTTCTCGCTGTCTTCAGAAAAATTAAACGAACGGGCGTGGAGCAATCCGACAAATGTGATGATAAAACCGAACTCGCTATATGTCTACGAAACTGCATTAAAACATAGATGTACTTATATAAAAATACATACCTGATGATGAAAACAAACGTCAGAAACAGCATCTGATAGCGACATGATATAGAAAATAAAAAGCGGCAATGAAAATGTAAACTTAGTTTTTTTGCCTTCTCTGTAAATAAACCTAGAAAAAAATAAAATCGAAACAAGAATTTTCTGTTTTTCCAAATATCTTCGGAAGTACTCGGAATTTAAAAAATATATTACTAAAAAAATTAATTGATATTGTCGGCTACTATTAAACAACATAAAGCCCGCAGCACGAATCGTGAACAGAAGAAAGAATGTGAACGATAGGGGTACATACATTGTTGTCTTAACACTCTGCTCTAATTGAGATACTTCATTTGTTAATATTCAATTTAGGAATACCTACTTCTCCAGTTAGGTATTTTGTCTCTATAAGGTGGTTGTATATGAGCAACCATATTGGATACCGTCACCCGATATCATTATTTCATTATATTTGTTTTGTTAATATGAAATAATGACATTTTTGATTTGATTTGATTTCATATTATACAGACTGTCCGAAGATAGGGTTTACAATAGCACAAATGAATGAAAAATTTAATTTTTCGGGAAAAAGTCATTCTTGATAAAAAGTTTTGCTTGTAAAAAAAACGCAATTCACGAAGATAAAATTTAGATTTTTATACAGGGTTCGCAAAAACTTCAAAAACATGATTTTTCTCCAAGAGTAAACTACCTTTATTTTTTATTTTTGACCAAAATGCCAATTAGACAAAAATACCGTTTGTAATTTAAATCCGAGATTTAAAGTAAATCTTCGATTTTTTTAGTTTTTTTAATTTTTAGAGGTAAAGGAATTTTTTTTTTTGGATAGAAGCATTAGCGGTCGAAATACATATTATCAATGCCAGAGGGGTATCAAAAAGTTTTAAAAACTGATTTTTGGTGTTACCAGAAATATGTATTTTTAATTTCACAAATGAAATGACCCCGGAAATAACACAAAAAAATCTTAAAATAACAACAAATAATAATTTCATAATTTGCTATTCAAACACTCCGCCTCCATATTCAACATATTTTTCCAGCAGTAAACAAATGTGGTCAAAACTTCTTCGAATTTCTTCAATGGAAATTGTTTGAACAGCTTCAACAATTCGCTGTTTTAGAAGCTGTACGTCGTTCTCAATGGGACGGGAGTACATTAATTGTTTGAGGCGCCCCCAAAGATAGGCATCTGAAATAGTTAAATATGGACTTGGGGGCCACAGAACCGGACCATTCCCTCACTTCAATCGCGAAATGCACAGGGCATCCATCTTGTTGAAAGTACATTTTGTTCCTAAATTGGAGAGGCAATTCTTCTAGGTTGTCAGAAAGGAATGTTTCCAACATTTCAAGGTAACTCCTACGGCTACACGTGTTTTCGAAAAAGTATGGGCCAATAATGTCATAATAAGAAATTGCACACTAGACATTTACTTTTTTATAATATTGTCTTCTTGCAGGAATTCTAAAACGGGGATTAATTTCGATCCAGTGTCTAATATGCGCAGAAGACATTTTCCCGTTTGTTGAAAATGTCGATTCATCGGAGAACATGATAAATTTACATACAAACCTCTAAAAATTAAAAAAACTAAAAAAATTGAAGATTTATTTTAAATCTCGGATTTAAATTACAAACGTTATTCTAAATAAGTTTTCTAATTGGCATTTTGGTCAAAAATGAAAAATAATGGTAGTTTACTTTTGGAGAAAAATCATGTTTTGGAAGTTTTTGCGAACCCTGTATAAAAAATTCAAATTTTCTCTTCGTGAATTGCATTTCTTATACAAGCAAATATTTTTATCAAGAATGACTTTTTCCCGAATAATGAAATTTTTTCATCCATTTGTGCTATTGTAAACCCTATTCGTGGACAGTCTGTATACGTATTTTGTACATTTTTTAAAATTAAACAATACAGCGATCGTATGTAAGTAAATTCATTGTGCGATAAGCGCAATATTTTAACCAAGTCGTAAAATAGCTCTTTTTATTGTTTAATCTAGCATTGATTAGAAAGTTGTCAACAATCAATTTATCGAACGAACTACACTTTATACGGGAGAACAAAACTTACATAATGCAATCTGTAATTGACATGTAAGGTTGGTAACTAACATTAAGGTACCTGCGGCAATTAAGGCCCGGCGGATAATAAGGCCCACTGCCGATATCTCAAACTACAAACGCTTTGTCCACAACCCGGCAACGCCGACATACCTCCCTCCATATACCTACTACCTACCCCATACCACGATATCCTCCGCCACCGCGTATAATTAAAACGGCGCGATCAGTACCACGGGCATGAATGTGGGTTTGGGCAACCCGCAACATCTTGCCACCGGATATGTCAGCCACCTGGCCATATTTAAACGTATGTGCAAAAGCAATAATTGAGACGTACGTCCGATTAAAATTTGACATTGTTGACGTTTCGTTTTCGTAACCTTTCTTTTTTTAGACCGCCTCGTGAAAATGTTTTATTTTTTTGTGATTTTGTGAAGTTAATTTGTTAGTTTCTATTTAGTTTAATGAATTTTGACATATTTTTGATATGATATTAAGTTTCGCCCTTGCAAATTTACTGTCGGTTTTTCCCAGACCAAGCATTTAGTGACTTTCCTACTTTCTAAATTAAGTAAAAATGTATTTTGTTAAGAGTCGTTTGAGGACACCTTGAAGGTATCCTGGGCCTATGTTTTTGTATATACCAAAGAAGGCACCATAGCGTCGTAAGACAACTCTGCATTATAGTTTGATAAATGTTCCTGAAAGTGTTCTATGGATGCTACACAAAATTGATGCTTTTTTGGGCATACGGAACCCTTTCTATTATACTACATGTATAGATCCTGATGAATAGATCTAATGCATTAATGTCTTTGTCAATGGTTATATAATATTCAATTGTCTTAGATCCAAGTTTGACTACTAAAGGAACTACCAAAACCAAATCATAGCTATTAAATTATGACCTGATTGGTACCTAACACGATAACTACCATGTTTTTACAGTTTGCTTTTAACGACTCGTCACATCTTACTTAATTGCTACGTTACATCCTTTTAACCCATAACTTTAAAATTTTGGTTATACAACTTTTCCTTAATTTCAACAAAATTCCTCTGTCTATAGAAAAGCATAGGCAAGGAAGCCGTTGAGCGACACCACTGTCACTCTAAACTTGTACCTACTAAAGGTGATATAAGAATCACTGGTGGAAACCTTAGATGCTTCCTTGACTTATATTTTTGTACAGGCCCAGGAAGCCGCCCTTAGTCGACTCTGAATACCATCTTTAATCCCTTAGGAAACTTTTTTTTATCTTTGATAGTACAATGTTCCGTAACTATAGTTCGTACCAGAAGTTCATATAGTTATCAGAAATTTGTCTTGTGTTAGACTTATTGGAAGTTATGCTTTCTGCATTTATATTTTAATCTAAAATTGAAATAAATTACAGGGTGGCGCACCGAAAACTTTCCACCCAGGTTTATTTTCTTGTTAATAAATAAATCAAAATTCGCTCGAACACGGGAACCTTAGTTCTCAGGGAGACATATTTTTTTGCTATTTTCATCCCCCCTGCTGGAACCCCCACGACGGGGTGACTTCCACACTTAAAATCTTAAATGGAAAGGGGGGGTCGAGTGACACCTTATTTTAAAGGGAATTAAATTGCCTTTCAAACGCGACCTTGCTCGTTTAAATCGAGTGAATAGTTACTGAGAAATAGGGCTAAAAAGAAAAAAAAATTAAAAGTAATAAAATTTGTTACCGCTTGTATCAATCAAGTAAATGTTGAAAATGTCCACCTACAACATCCATGCAATTGTAAAGGCACTGTCCAAAATGTTCGCGAACATTATGGAGCATATGGGGTGACTTTCACCCTTAAAATCTTAAATGAAAAGGAAGGTCGAGCTATAGCTTATTTCAAAAGGAATTTAATTGGCTCAAAACCACTGGCTACGACCCTGAATTTGGTTGAGTACCTTTCGAGAAATTAAATGGTAAAAAAATTTGTGCTTAAGTGTAAACAAATTAAATGGTATAAAATACGCAAAAAAAGGATACAACCTTAACAAAAGGGATTTGGAATTTTTACTTTTTCAATCGAAAAAACTCAGTTTGTTTTTGGCATCGATCAAATTCATAGTAAGAATAAAAATTCATTTTGCCTTACATATCAGTGTGTTCAATAATTGATTAAAGTGACGTATACTCTTCAAGAAAGGGTTGAAATTATTTCACTTTTCTTTAGAAGTAACGATTGTGCTCGAACTGCCGCCCTGTCTTATAATGCATTGCATCTAAATGCACACTTGTCTCATACTTACGTGCTACAATTGGTGGCAAAATTCCGTGAAACAGGTTGAAAATCCTGTAAGAAATAAAGCTGTAGAAGTTGCAGTTTTGGGTCATATTGCCATCGATCCCACACTTAGCACGAGGAAAGTGTCAGATGTATCGGGTGTTTTGCGTAGAACGGTTCAGCGTACTTTAAAAACGCATAAGTTTCATCCCTATAAAATAAAACTGGTTCATGAACTTAATGAAGATGATGACGATCGCCGTTTGCAATTTTGCGAATTAATTAGTGAAATGATCATTCGCTAACCACAATTTATTTTCAACATTTGTTTCTCCGATGAATGCACTTTTTTTCTTCACGGTACTGTCAATCGACAAAATTGCAGATATTGGTCGGATTCCAACCCTAGAATTTTTAGAGAAGTGAATACTCAACATCCCGAAACATTAAATGTGTGGGCTGGAATTTTTGGGGACCGTATTATTGGGCCGTATTTTATACCTGGAAATTTAACAGGTGAAATTTACCTGAACCTGTTAGAAACCACTATTAACCCTACTTTAATGAATGCCATAGAAGAAAATGACCGTTATCGGCCCGAAAATATTTACTTTCAGCAAGACGGAGCACCCCGCATTATGCGTTCGATGTTCGACAGTTTCTGGATGAACATTTTCCTGGAAAATGGATTGGAAGAAGAGGTCCTATTGAATGGCCTGCAAGGTCGCCTGATTTGACTCCACTGGACTTTTTTTTTGTGGGGACATTTAAAGTCTAAAATTTATGCAACCTAACCAAATTCTTTGGAAGACTTGCGACAACGAATAGTGTACGAGTGCCGACAAATAACTCCCGCAATGCTCCATAATGTTCGCGAACATTTTGAACAGTGCCTTTACAATTGCATGGAGGTTGGAGGTGGACATTTTCAACATTTACTTGATTGATACAAGCGGTAACAAATTTTATTACTTTTAATTTTTTTTTCTTTTTAGCCCTATTTCTCAGTAACTATTCACTTGATTTAAACGAGCAAGGTCGCGTTTGAAAGGCAATTCAATTCCCTTTAAAATAAGGTGTCACTCGATCCCCCTTTCCATTTAAGATTTTAAGGGTGGAAGCCTCCCCGTCGTGGGGGTTCCAGCAGGGGGGATGAAAATAGCGAAAAAATATGTCCCCCTGAGAACTAAGGTTCCCGTGTTCGAGCGAATTTTGATTTATTTATTAACAAGAAAATAAACCTGAGTGGAAAGTTTTCGGTGCGCCACCCTGTATAAACAAAATATAGTCGTTTTTTTTTTCTAAAAAAGTCTTATTGTTTTTTGTAGTAAATTAATTTTTTTAATTTTGTTTGCTTTGCTGTTTTTAATCGTGTAGAATAAACATAATTTTTTTAAGAAAATTAAAAAGCAAAGTAAACAAACATTAAGAAATTAATTTACTAATCTGCAATTAAAATTCAGCGTTCCCCTGCCTTCCTCACCCCCTGCCACCTAAGATGGCGATCGGTTAAACGTCATTCCCGTTTCGTTCGATTAACATGGAAATAACGTTTCTCTTAGTTGGTGTTTTGTCATCAGTACTACACAAGTTTCATAGAGTGTGTGTCGTTGTAGTCAATGTTATAAATATAGCGTAACAAACAGTCCTCAAATTTTTTTACTTATAAACGTTTTTTCTCTGATTAATAATATCAAGTGTGTTCTTTGTTATGCCTAGCATCCCCTTTTGACATAAAAATTGTCTGAAAAGGTAAGTGAGTTTTAATTTTTTGGTGTGAACTAAAAACGGTCATTTCGGATATTATGGCCCATTAAATAAATAATGTTATTTTAGGTGGGCCTTATTAAACGACTAATATTTTAATTTTTGTTTTTCTTACAGAAAGAAGTAAGTATGCCTGCCGCAAGAAAAAAAAACGTGCACCATGGACCTCAGAACAACTTCGTTCTGCAATGGATGCCGTAAAAGATAAAGTCATGTCGCAAAGGCAAGCTTTTGTTAAAGGGCCTTATTAAACTACCTGTCCGATAATAAGGCCCGTTTGCAAATTTTTTAAGAGTGTGCAGTAAATCGATATGAAATGTAATCTCCAATGTCGAAGAAATTTTCCGTTAAAAAGGTCCATCCTTTTAATGTTTTAACAAGTATTTAGGTTTAGTTATGTTTTTGTTCGAAATATATATCTTCCTTAGCTGGGCCGCATTTACCTTATAACATGTGTAACCTATCCCAAAACATAACCCCAATACTTTAAATTATCACCTGTGAGGGCGTCTCGCGCGTATCAACCAACATATTTTTCCATATTTGGTGTTATTATGATAATATTATTTTGGATTTATCTTGGCTGCATTAAGCATATGAAATCGAATGATGTGTTGTTTATTGATTTTTTACTATATTTTTATTTTTAGTATTATAGGTACCTTATTCCTTTGTTGTTTATACTAAATTACTACATAACCATAATATGAATCATTATATCCCTTTTTCACTTAACCATCGAACAAAATATAAAAATGAATCTATACCTACTACGCCTATGCCCACATGGCAAATGGGTAGTTTTTAACATATTTTTGTCCCTGCTTCCTCAGACGTCGCTATTCAAGAACGGTGCTTCGGACATTACATATCAGTCGAAAAAAGTGTATTAAATAAATTTATGGATACCTACATAAAAACGAACTTAAGCCTCATTTAAATGATAATCCTGAATAAGGCGAGAAGGAATCATCAATGGAAAGAATAAACGTTCCCTAATTTTGCGTGTTTAAGGGTGTAGCAGGAACCAGGCGTGAAACTGTCCGAAAAAGATAAAATATTGTAGGCACCTGTTACAAACCATGTTTATATAATGAAACAAAACTAATTGGGTTAAAATAAACGTAAAAAATGAAACCAAATGTCCCTTTAAAAAATTGTGTTGACAAATATAGTAAATTAGTATATTTCAAATAGAATGACCAAAAATAAGGGAAAAAATATCGCATTTATATTCGTACTTTTGATAATAAAAATAGCTTGCAGAAGATATTTCAATTTCTATAGTTATAATAACATTTTGAGACTATCTATAGTATATATGTATCGAATACCTGTTTTAGACCTTTTTCTTTTCTGTTTGACCAAAAATAATTTAAAAAATATATTATCTATGTGAGTATTGTCGATACTCAACATTTCCATTACGGCATTAGGTTACGACTTGTGGTTACGATGATCCCGGGTTTAAATCCAGGAGCGTCTGCTTTTTTTTTTAATATTTTGTTATTTAGGTACTGAAATTTTTTTTTAATTTCGGATTCTTACAGCGACAATCCTCGGTACGAAAAAAACGAACTTGGGTTGTGAAGAAACTACATATTATATTTTTTTATCGCAAATCGAAATATTTGTCAAAAGTATGAAATTAAATGAATGAACTCGAACAGTGCCGAGACATTGTCACAAATTTATCAGCTATCAATGTAAGAATAGTTTGTTTTCTTATGTTTAAATTGATTGAATAAATATTTTTATAAAATTTAAATGAAACAGAAATATCTCTGAAAACCGCAAGATATTGTCTTGCTATTTTTTAAGCTGTATAGATATGGAAAATGTAATATAAAAATTAGCTCCCTAAGAAAAAACTGTCGTTTTAATATGGTATTTGTAGACAAGAAACTACAAATACATTACCTACAAAGCTATAATCAACACAACACTTTTTTAAAGTAATGTTTAGTAAATTTAAATTATTCATTTAACACAAATAATAAAGGATGGTTGCATTAATGTAACAAATTGCGTTAAAATTTTAAATAGGCTCTGGACAAAAAAAATACAAGAGGGCTTTCATTTAAAATATGAAATACTTAGTATGTGTCAAGTTTAAATGGGTTAAATTTGGTTTTTACGGTTTTGGTACAGGTTTTTTTAAAGTGTGCCAATCTGGCCATTTAGATAAATGTGCATAACTTAATTTTTGTAAATCCCCCTGTATATTAATTTACCATTTTGTGTAAAATTGCATTATTTATTTTATGCTCATTACATATATGTTTCTATCATAAATCGTTTTTAACTTATGGGTTGAAACTGATCATTCGGAATGGGACAAGTGAGCGTCGCCAATTGGACGCGGACAAGTGGCCGCGGTCAACTAACCGCAAGAACAACCGGGCGCGGGGACAGGTGGGCGCAAGATAAGTGGGCGCGAGACATTAATTCATATTTCATATTTTCCGGACACCCTGTATATGTTTATATACCACAAATATATAATTCTATAAAATGTATTATAATAAAGTTTTCATGTCATGTTTGTTGAAAATAAAGAAATAAATATTTATAACAAATAAACTACTTCTTTCACTATGTATAAACTTTCCCATTTACAGCAAAAAATTAAAAAGACGAAAAGTCGCAATTCAGAAAATATTAGATAAATATTTGATTTCAATAAAACAAGATCCAAATAAATATAAAAAATACCTAAATTAAAAAAAAAAAACATTGTTTGAAATTAATAAAAATACATCAAACAAATCGTTTGTTTGCATGCTGCAAAATTTTTTTAGTGCAGTAGTGTATTTTCTTGGCGAAATATTTGTTTCGCGCCCAGATGTCTCGCGTCCAGATGTCTCGCGCCAAAACGGCTTCGCGGCCAGTTGTCTCGCGCCCACATGTACCGCGTCCAGTTAGCGACGCCCGTTCAGCAGCGCCCAGTCGTCCGCGCCCAGTTGTCCTAGACCGAGTGTCAGGGCCGGACCGTGACCTGTGGGGGCCCTGGGCTAACGACATCTGGGGGCCCCACGAAATTATATAAATTAGGCATTTTCCTAAAAAATGTTTTATGCGGGAAAATTTAACATTCGAAACTTAAAGTTTTTTGAGTAATAGATGCGTTTTGGACTTCCATTGCCTTTAGTTTTTCATGTCACTAGTTTTTTATTTCAAACGAAAATACATTATAAACTTAGGTAAGTAGTTAAAATAAACAGGTGCCTTCTTTATTTTTCTTTGGTGAACAAAAAATTAAAGCCATTAATTCTTAACTTAAACATAACTTAAACAAGACAGAGTTGAAAGTATTAATAAATGAACATAATATAACAACAATAAGAAATTTATAAAATAACTTTTTCCTACAGGCGTGTGGAAAAATCAATTTTCCGCACTGATATCCGTGCGGAAAATTGGGTTTTCCACACTAGTGCGGAAAAATTTTTCGGCACGATTATTTCAAAAATCCGTGCGGAAAATTGGTTTTTCCACACTAGTGCGGAAAAATTTTTCGGCACGATTATGTCAAAATCAATAATATATGAATTATAACTTGTAATTATTACTTTTCTTCTCAGAATTAGTTACTGTTACATATGTATGTGATTGATATAGTTAATTAAAAATTATTAAATTTCTTTGAAATATGTGTTACTTATTTCCACACGTCTGTAGAAAAACTATTGTACCTGACACGTGCGGAAAATGTTTTCCCTGCACTCGACTGCTTCACCGAACTCCGCTACGCGTCGTTCGGAGAACGGCAGGCTCGTGCGGAAAAATTAATTTTCCACACTTGTTAGGTAAATAGCTATTCTACACTTTTGTGCTGCAAATTATTTTATTTGCTTATCACATTTGAAGCCTTTGGTGAGATCAGCATTAAAAGAAAGAAGCGATAAATAATTAAGTCTTGTATTTGTCATTGTTGTCCTATATTTATTTTCTATATAGGACAACTTAGAGAACGCACGCTCTGCTTCACAACTAGTAATAGGAAGCGTTAGAAAAATATTTAAGATGGTATATAAATTTGGAAAAACGTCAACAAGTTTTTTTTTTCAAAAATTAAATTGAACATATCACTACAAGTATAGGACTCTAGCTCAGTTTGTTTTATATAAGTTTTGAATTGAATACATTCCTGTATTAAATCTTGGTTTAGTTGGTCTAAGTCATCTGAATAATGATCAATTATAGCGCGCACGCCATCCAGATCGATGTTCTCCTTACTTTGATCTTGCAAATCCATCAAAAATTTAAATTTATTGCTATATTCTGCATATACTTGACTTCTATTTAAATCGAGGATAAGCTTATCTAACGCAACAATAAAGTCTCTTCTAAATTTTTCTGCCCCATATTACAGCTTTTTCCTTGGATTTATCCGTAAATTTTGAAAGAATCCGTCTCTTGTTTACATCGCTTTATTCTATTTCTACAGGACTTAATTTTTTGGCTGTGTCTTGATATTCCTTTAGTTTTTGTTCAGATTCATGTCGGGTTTTTTATTTGTATTTTTTCGATTGTATACATCTTTTTCTGTTTATCTTAACGGGAAACGGGGCCCCCCGGAACCCGGGGGCCCTGGGCTGCAGCCCATTAAGCCCATAAGTAGATCCGGCCCTGCCGAGTGTGTTCATCATCTGCAGAAATCCGTCACTCTAGCTGTAATCGTCAAATCTT
This sequence comes from Polydrusus pterygomalis, assembly GCA_963969555.1. Classification (NCBI taxonomy): domain Eukaryota; kingdom Metazoa; phylum Arthropoda; class Insecta; order Coleoptera; family Curculionidae; genus Polydrusus; species Polydrusus pterygomalis. The sequence goes on along the minus strand of OZ018377.1, from coordinate 110,299,049 downwards.
GTGGTACGACCCTGTCTACTCTACGTTGTGTTTATATTTAGGTTCTTCTAAAGTTTGGTACAACGGTAAAAGTTTGTCAGGTTTTAAGATTTTTTAGCATTCATCTTATTCTGACGGTTCCCTATGATGCGGTATATTCCGCTGCATAGGCGTAGTTAGGGCGGTACTTGGGGTACTAAGCACCCCCGAAATCTAAATTAGCACCCCGAAAAAAAATTTACAATATAAATATAGGCTAATTTTAGAACTAACCTATTTTTATAATATACATTATATGTAATGAATTTTTCATATTAATATTTCAAGCATTCGAATTCTGGTACAAATTCAAGTATATTTAGATAGGTAGTTGCGGATTCTGTTGAAAATTTCTCTCCGTGTACCGTGTAGTTCACGCCCAGTTTACTTGTCAGAGCGGGTCTATGATCATAAAAATCTCGTAAAATACGAAAGCGGCATAATAGCTTGTGTATGTGATGTTCTGCAATTCTGCATTAATTTGATAATTTAAATTTAACCAGTCGTAGTCGTTCAAATTCGCGGAAATTTTTAGCCGGTATTTTGACTATTTTTTTTGTTTATTAAGGTTTGATATGGTTTTATTGAATTCAGTTAAAGTTTAATGTTAAATAAACACGAAAAAACAATGAGTGCGTCGTCGGATATAAAATACACCGTGGAATTTTTGAAAAAATCTTTTAGCAAGTTACCGTTGGAGGCGAAAGTGATTGTCAAGAACATTGAAAGACCTGCTATTAACATCACATTAAAATATTTACTAAAAATTATTGACCAAATTTGGGCGTGGTCTTGAAAATTTTTTATTATTTACTTTTATACGATGGCATTATTATTGCATAACAATGTCCAATCTTTGTTCTCAAGTACCACGAAATAAAACACCCCGGAAGACAAACAACATCTGTTACAAGTTACCTAAACAAAAAAGGTCTATGTCTGCGACTTTCACCCATATTTTATGACCCTTAGAAAGCAAATGTAAAAAAATAAAAAAATATTTAAATAAATGTAAAATTTCTGGTAGTAAAATATTTTAATGTTTTTAAAAAAATAAATAAGTTTTTTTATGAGCATAAATACAAATATCTTTACTCTTTGTTTTAATAAACTACTTATCAAAGGGCCGACAAATTTTGGACTTATATTGTACTTACTTTAATTTCATTTTAGTTTAAGTGCTGCGGAATTGTTAATGCCACAGACTGGAAATTCCGTCCCACTGCCTGGCCAAAATCTTGCTGTTACGAAGACCACGACGATGACCATTCTAAACGTCCGGAAAACGAAAGTCTTCTTACCGACGATCTCTGTCAAAGGTCAAGCTATGGCAAGTACATTTATTCCAAAGGGTGTTTCCAGAAATTGAAGGATAAGATCGAAAGAAATACCAAAGCTCTGATTGGTGTTGGGATTGGAATTGCTTTTGTGGAGGTAAAACACGTTTTTAAGGTCGACAACACTGTACTATTATATAAAATTGTGTGTGTGACTAACTGACGTAACTGATTCCTCAGCGCCCACCCTAAGCTCCTAATCCTGGATTCATAAAATTTCTAGGATTTTTCGGAAATCAACCCTTAAGAGGGTACAAACTGGGGTTGACATTTTCATAGAAACTAAAACTAGCGGAGGTCTAAAAATTGGTATATAAATTCTCTCAATAAAATAAAATACCTACCGCGGGTGTCCACGGAAGATGGTTCGCCTTCTAACTTTTTTGTTTTTCGAGATAATGGAATAAAATTTGAGGGATTTGTATACGATATAAAATTGCATTTTTTGACAGGTGACTCAACATTATGAAACTTCCGGTTTAACCGGAAGTGACATACATTTTCGATTTTTAAATGGGACACCTGGTATATTTTTCCTTTTTTTGACTCCATATGACATTCTTAATATAACGATGTGTCACTTGTCACTTTTTGTCACCAATAAAATATTTTTTTTCTAAATTTATTGTTTTATCTAGAGGACTATGAATACCTTAAAATCACTTATTTCAGTTCTTTAATCTTGGGAAAAATACAATTTTACTATCAAGTATCAAAATAATCGTAATAAAATCCTCTGTTTTCTTAACCCGACGAGCCACCTTGTTGCCGTTTAAAAAAAATTAGTTATACAACTTTAAAGATTAAATTTTACACAGCACATGGTATTGGACCAAAAATAGTAAAGTTGTATTTTTCCTAAGATTAAAGAATTGAAATAAGTGATTTTAAGGTATTCATAACCCTCTAGATAAAATAAAAAATTTGGAAAAAAATATTTTCTTGGTGACAAAAAGTGGCAAGTGACACATCGTTATATTTAGAATGTCATAAGGAGTCAATAAAAGGGAAATATACCAGGTGTCCCATTTAAAAATCGAAAGTTGATGTCACTTCCGGTTAAACCGGAAGTTCCATAATGTTGAGTCACCTGTTCAGTTTTATGTCTTATACAAATCCCCTGAATTTTATTCCATTATTTTAAAAAATAAAAATGTTAGAGGGGGAACCACCTTTCGTGGACACCCGGTATGTGTTTCGTGTGTGTGTGTGCTTAAAAAAAGGGGTGAAGCCTATTTTGAGGGGGGTACCTATAATAAAAGCTATATTGTTGAAAATCGGCACTTACTCTGTTAAGATATCAGTGTGTCTCTTTTTGTTTCGGGCGTGTAGGATTGTTGTATACTATTTTTATGTTTTAAAATTATTTATGGTTTGAATATGTTTTTAATTATTAATGTGTTTTAAGTGAAATATATTAGGATATTTACAGACGATTAAATCGTCCTCTTGACGTTGCTATGTCAATGAATTTGATTTTGCTGGCAAATAAAGATATTATTATTATAAGCAAGTACATTTAATGTTTTGGGAAATTTTGCCCCAAGGGGATAGAAATACAGGGGTAGGTTTCCAACGCAACCGCTAAAGAAAAAAATATAAGTAAAAAAGTGTATCTAATACGATATTAATAGCAAATTTGAAATATTGCTTCAGCTTTAAGAGTGACAACTTCTGAGAAAAATAAAACAAACAACAATTGTCAAATAGTGAAAATCGGGCGGTCAGTACCGGCTGACTCCCCTTATTATTTAGTAGGTGCGCCATAAACTTCCGAACTAAATTTTTCAGGTAATCATTTGTTTTTGATTATTTTTTGTCTGCTATAAAATTTCGATAAAATGATGCGTTTTGGAGATAATTTGAAAAGTATGGGTCCCTTAACTGATGTCTTATGATTTTCAAAATTCTAAATCAAGTCAGTCATTATGGCATTATCATGGATACAAGAAATAATTAAGTACGACTTTGCAATAGGTGACAATACGTACAGCCCAGGCCTAGCCAAAAATAATGTAAGGACAGTAGCGTACAGATAAAAAGCTGTAGTAGGTTTAGTACCAGTTAAATAAAATAAAATTGCTTATATTCTTCGCATAAAAGTAAAACGCTACTGTTTTCACCCGTTTAAGGCGATACTGCTACTAAGTTTTTATTAAATAAATTTGAAATAACATAACAAAATAATAAATATTGAAAACATATTATTTTCATAAAATTATAAATACGTTAGTAACAAAAAACAAACAAAACTTTAAAAAAAGTCTAAAGAAATTGCTCGACGACCTCCATTTTTTTTAATACACATGCGAGCTCTCTTTATTAAAGAAAAGCTTAACCTTTGAAAAATATGTGGTTTCAACCTGAACTGCTCTCCACTTGTCCCTAACGCATTAATAATTTTATGAAAATAATATGTTTTGAATATTTACCTTGATGTTTCAAATTTATTTAATAAGTAATAGCCCAACTAGCAAAATTATATTTATAATGATTGTATAAACCACTACACAAGGAAAGTTGATAAAACCAAATTATTTTTAAAGGGGTTTTTAAACCGTAATACGATAGCTTATACAACCAAAAAAGGCCCATTTTTATAAAATATTTTTATTCTATAGTGTATGTATCGTAAGGCTATATAGTCATTATATAATTCATATAGGTATATTTAAACAACACTTATAAAACTGTTATATAGATATCCTCTTGGGCTGCATTATAAATTGCATTTATTTTAACAGTGATATAAAAATTGCATTATAAACTTATTTTATAAGTATCCTATAACATAATATATAATGTATATAAAATATTTATACAGTGTTGTTTACGTGTTATAAATACTTTGTATAAGCCTCATATAAGAGGTTAAACAGATGCAAAAAAATCCATGCAAATTTTGTAAATCCTAAAACGACAATTTCATTTTATAATGTTGAAGAACTACACCAAAATATCGCAAATTGCTGTATAACCCAGGTCTTGCAAAATAATATGGATAACATTTATAATTTAAAATGGCGATGGAATATTTCTAATAAAAAATATTTTGTAATGATAGAATCTTTGACAAACGGCATTAAATGACGAATTTTATGTGCCCGGCAACTTTTTCTGACAAAATATATACTTTTACAGTAAAAAATGCAAGCAGGCTCTTTGGTGTAAATTTGGGTTTATTACGATAACAAATATTTAACAAAAAAAAGTAAAAATTTATTCTGCAGTATATTTTACACCAGATTTAATAAGTGAATGATAGAATAATTATGTAATTATGGTCTTTGTTCAAAAAAATTGATAATTTTCGTGTATTTTTTGTTTAAGAAAATAACATTTGCATAATGGCGTCAGTCAAAATAGCGAAAGGAAGTGAAAAATATGGCGGATTTTTAATACAATGTCTTTGTTCTCTTTTCGTCATTATACGACGCTTTGGTTGAATAATGTTGTATAATTATACGCTAAAAAGTCGTTTGGTTTTTTTTTGGGTCATTATAGGAGACTTTAATGGTGTAATGTTGCCTATGCAGGCGCTAAAGAAGCCTTACATGAACGCCATCTATACCTTTTTGAAAGGTTGCCAACTCTTAATTGGGTAGGTACCTAGGTGTATTATAATACTAGACAAAAGTCGAAACCCATTCTTAAATTTTGGGACCATTATGAGTCAACCATGTCCAAAGTAATTAAGTAAGAGGATTTATTTTATTTTATAGTTTGTTGACTTTACTCCTTGCGAATTTTAAGGACGTGTTTGTCCCCTTCTCTGTTTTCACTAGTGATGCCGCCGAGACGAGAAATTCTCGTGTCTCGTCTCGTCTCGTCTCGACTTTTTTTCCATTGATAATATTTTCTAGGCTTCGTCATTTTTGTTCTATAAACAGAAATGAGGTTAAGTTGTATAACGCGGTGTTAGTAAACATTTTATTCTAATAAGATACATTTTAATGTTATAAGAATTTTATTATAGTGACAATTTCTAAGATTATGAACGTCTATAAAATAGTTTTAAAGTAGTTCTGTAAGAGTTGTATTGTCTTAATATTATACTAATTTTAATAAATTATTTTAAAGTAAGCTACACAACTTCTTATTCAATGTGTATAAAACTATTTAATAATTGTTGTATAAGAGTATTGACAAAGACTATACAGTTTATATACATCTTTTAGAACGATTTTAAAAAGGCTGTGTAAAATGTGATATAAATAATTATGCAATACCATTGAATATCAAACTATATAAGAATGACGGATGTGCGAGAAAAGTTGACAACCCATTTTTTGACGTATTGGAGCTGGTTTGGCCGCCATTGTGGAGCTGATCGTAACTCTAACCTTAAATCTGTCGCCTGTCTGTCGTTATAATGCAGCGCCTCGGCAACAGATGTCTCAAATTCACTGATGTGATGTCGTAGTGTTGCCGCATATCGTATTTTATTGGAATTTTTAAAAATTCAAGCATTTTTAACAGACAATAAAATAGGATCGAGGTTCTCAATTCCAGCCGAATGTATGTTTTTGATAATAATATGTACGAGTACGCTGATTACTCCGGGGTAATTGGACCGACTTTCATAATGATTTTACGGTTGCATTAGGTGTTAAATGTTAAACAAATAAAAGTAGATAAAAAGCGACAGCAAGTATACTAAAATAGGTTTTATTTCGTCGAAAACCATTTTGAAAAGTAGTAATAATTGCAAATAAAAACCAAGTTATACAAACCGCACATCATTCATATTTTACCCAACATGTACGTTGTAGCCTAGGTAGGTATTGAATAGTGAGAGTCGTCATTTAGTTCTGTAAGAAATAGAATACATGGCGGTCAATATGTTTTCATGTAATTAACGTTGGGACGTCAAAAGGTTGAAAATATTATATGCTACAAAGCAATTAAAAATAGGTACATTTTTAGGTCTAGACGTGGATAGGTGTAGGTACTTATGTGAAATCAAGTTTTACAATAAGCTATAAAAATAAATTTAAAAAACTCATGCAGCAAGTCAAACAGACAGGCGGCAACAATGTTTTAATTTAGCAGATAAAAGGTTAGTCGCCTTCTTTTGTTGGTGAACTCATTGTGCCATCTATGAATTTGACGTAGCAGATTTAGGAAATCGGCTCATATGGCCTTCTTATAGTTTGATATTCAATGGCAATACTAATAAAACACAGATACTCCTGATTGCCGTTTCTACTATAATATTTGTTGTATACAGTGTGTGTATAAAGTCTGGGAACGGCTTAATAACATTACAATTTACTGGCCAATTTAAACCAAATTTGGTACAGTTGTGTAAGAGGATCTAATGCACCGAATGACGATATTGGCGTTGTTGCCAGCTTTTTAGTTTGTCAGGAATTCAAACGAATTTTATATTTTTAAATATAACACCCAGTATATTTTTACATTTTTAAATTCCACATAAAATTATAATTATTTTTTATTAAATGCATTATTAGTCTATACTTCATAGTTTCCGAGATATTGACTCTCGAAAAGTGACATTTTTGAACTTTGACAGCTTATAACTTTCTGTACAGTACGTCTTAGAGCAAAACGGCTTACATGTCCCTATCTTCAATTTTTATTATCTTCCCAAAAAAATCAACTTCCAGTTAAACCGGAACAACCATATTTCCTGCTTTCGAGTTACATCCGGTTTAACCGGAAGTTGATTTTTTTGGGAAGATAATAAAAATTGAAGATAGGGACATGTAAGCCGTTTTGCTCTAAGACGTACTGTTAGAAAGTTATAAGCTGTCAAAGTTCAAAAATGTCACTTTTCGAGAGTCAATATCTCGGAAACTATGAAGTATAGACTAATAATGCATTTAATAAAAAATAATTATAATTTTATGTGGAATTTAAAAATGTAAAAATATACTGGGTGTTATATTTAAAAATATAAAATTCGTTCGAATTCCAGACAAACTAAAAAGCTGGCAACAACGCCAATATCGTCATTCGGTGCGTTAGATCCTCTTACACAACTGTACCAAATTTGGATTAAATCGGCCAGTAAATTGTGATGTTATTAAGCCGTTTCCAGACTTTATACACACACTGTATTCATTCTTCATTTTACTGATGTAAAATGTAAAGAATATTAGCAATAGTAAGTGCTTATTAAGGTAATAAAATAACTTCATTAAACTGGTTTAGTACTACCTACAGGTTTTATCTGGACGCCACTGTCCTTACATAATTTTTGGCTAGTCCTTTGCTTTCGCTATTGTCACTTATTGCAAAGTTTCACTTAATTCTGTCTTGTATCCCTATGATAATGCCACAACGGCTGACTTGATTTAGCATTAGAAAATTATGAGATTACCGTAAGCTGCGTTGGCATCAGTTAGGGACCCATACTTTTGAAATTATCTTCAAAACGCATAATTTTATCGCAATTTAATAAGGGACAAAAAATAATCAATAATAAATGATTACCTGAAAAAATATAGAAAATTCGCTGTGGCTGTGTACACGTAGAGTAGAATTGAAGAAAAGAGTCGAGTTTGTATTACGTGTAAAAACTTTTATTTTATTAAAATCTTAGCAGGGCGCTTTCGGCTTTCGCCATCTTCAGTGCTATTCGTCAATATACAATGATATCCTCAAGGTGGAATGGCATTACGTCCACACAATGTTTTGAAAATGATATTAAAATTGTAAAAGGACAACACGAAACAAAACATAAAACATCTTTGATTTAAAAAACGTGCTGACAGTGGTAAAAGTAACGAACAAGTGACATTGTGTGGACGTAATGCCATTCCACCTTGAGGATATCATTGTATATTGACGAATAGCACTGAAGATGGCGAAAGCCGAAAGCGCTCTGCTAAGATTTTAATAAAATAAAAGTTTTTACACGTAATACAAACTCGACTCTTTTCTTCAATGAAAAAATATAGTTCGGAAGTCACTGGCGCACGTACTAAAAAAAAAGGGGGGACAGCCGGTACTGAACCCCCCCCCCTATTTTGAATATGACAATTGTTATTTGCTTTTTTCAGAGATGTAACTGTTTATGCTGAAGCAATGTACCAAATTTGAAATTAATATCTTAATAAATACTCGTATTATTCAAAAAAAAAAATCAGTTTTTAATTTCAAACATTTACCTGTAGGTATATCGAACATGAGGGTCTATAATGAAAAATGATTATAAAAGTCATATTATTTTTGTTCCACCCTGTATATATGTATTAATAAAAATGTATTTCTTTTTTTGAAAGTCGGCCCTTAAAGGGATGAAAATTGGCTATAAAAGTTTCTGTTGCAAAAATACCCCTAACCGTAAAGGAATGAAAAGTTGTTAAAAAGGTTGATATTGTAAAATTGACACGTTTTCAATATTTGAAAACATTCTACTACCAAGGTGTTTATAAACGCAATGGCCATGGAATGGTTCTTTGAGCCTTTAACGATCTGCAATGAAAGAGCTATATATATTTGTAATAATGATGATGAATCTATATAATATTTGGTATTATTTTCATAAGCAAAGCTAGGAAATGACATTTTTATTAACACATTGACGACCACCGTCCAGTATACTGGACATGTCGTTCTTTCCATGGAGACCGCGTCCAGTATACTGGACACATAATATAATGCATTTAAATGAGTTTAAAATTTCGCGCGGTCCCTCAGGCTCAACTGATTTATTTCGTTGGTTCCCAAAATAAGAAAAAATGCAAAATCTGCATATAAGCGTCAGTGTAAACTGGGCTTTTGACGTATTTATTGCAGGTGGCGAGAAACCCGTTTATAGACTTATACGCTTTGTTTCTGTCATTCGTTATATTATACACGTGCTTTGTGGCAGAAGAGCTTTTTTTTTAAATAAAAAGTTTATAGCAAAATGTTGTTTTTTGTGTAATAAAATAAAAAAAAAAACAGCGTCCAGTTAACTGGACGTTGGTGCCTGACGGTAAAATTTCTTTCCAGATCCCGACGTCCAGTTAACTGGACGGCATTTTGGAAAATTTTGAGTGCATGCGAAAAGAATTATCTATAATAGCCCTAGAACCCATAACAAATATTAGTTTTTTGTTATTACCCCCCGGTTTCGATGGTTTCTCAGGAAGTTTCGTATTTTGACTGTCGGTCGTCAATGTGTTAAAAGAGAAATAAATAACCTAACACACAAGAAAATAAATATCTCTTTAAAAATAACATGGGTAGGAACCACTTATACAGTGTAATCAGTAAAGTCCGCATAATATGGGATTTTTTTTTAATAATAGTTTTATTCGAAATTTGACTTTGGCATCAAGTTCTGCTTCGATCGAGTTGAAAATTAAGCAAAAAATAGTAGTCACGTGATTCGCATTATCTGTCAAATTTTAATTTTTTCAAAAATAATTCAAAAGTGGGGTTATTTCTGAAAATATCGAAAAAAGTTATAAGAAAAAGTTTTTTTAAATGCAGTTTCTAGCCCATATGCAAAATTGGAGCTGCATAAGATAATTTTGATTTTTTACCTAAAATTTATTTTCCACTTTTTTGTCTTAATATTAAGGTGTATTACTTTCAGACACAAACTACGTTTTTAAAAATACTTATTTTATGAAGTTACCATTACATTACAGGGTCAAAAACAAATAAACTTTGCATCACATGTGCGACCAAATTTTAATAGCCCAATTTTGATATTGTAGAAAAACACACATTTAATATGGCGCTACTTTAAAGAAAATGTATCTGAAATAAAGCATTGTCAAAACTAAAAAGTTTTATGTAGGTTGCGTTGAGTCTTATTTTGCAAAAGTGGTGAAATTTACAAAATTAGAAATTTAAAAAATCAAAATTATCTTATCCAGCTGAAATTTTGCATGTGGGCTAGAAAATGCATTTAAAAAACTTTTTCTAATAAATTATTTCGATACTTTCAGAAATAACCCCACTTTTGAATTATTTTTTGGAAAAAATTAAAATTTGACAGATAATGCCAATCACGTGACTACTATTTTTTTTCTTAATATTCATCTCGATCGTAGCAGAACTTGATGCCAAAGTCAAATTTCGAATAAAGCTATTAATAAAAAAAAATCCCATATGATGCGGACTTTACTATAGTCACACTGTATATGATTTAAGAGAAGTACAAAGGATCGCCAACGTGCGCTTTAGCACAGGGCACAAGGAGAAGAAGAAGGAACCTCTTAAAGGTTCTACTTAGGACTTAGGTAGTATGTACAGGGACGTATCTAGGAATTTTGGCGCCCCGGGCAAATAGTAGTTCTGCGCCCTATCAGACAATCTTAAAACTAAAATTATACATCTATAAATTTTAGTTTAAAAAAATATATTTAACAGACTTAAACTTTCACAGTTAAAATGTAATTAATTACAGTGGCGTACCCAGACTTGGGCCTTGGGGGGGGGGGGGGGGGGGGGGGGGATAAAAAAAATTAAACATGGAAAAAAATTTTATTGCCAATTTGGGTATTTTATTTTATATAATAAAATCTAGCCGCCTAGGTTTTTTTGCCATTTCATCGATCATTTCTTTTTCGGAGATAGATAACTCTCTATGAACAGACATCATTGCTAGTCCATTAAGCCTGTTTTGAGAAGTAGAATTTCGAAGATAGGTTCTTATTATTTTTAAAGTAGAAAATGTTCTCTCTGGTGTGGCTGTGGAAACCGGTATTGTACAGAATATTAGCAATAGTCTGTACACGTTAGGGTAAGCTTGTTGGTTACATAATTCCAAGTGCGCTAAAGCTCGACGCTCACTTTTTATATCGGGATGACTATTCATATAATAATTGTGCCATAATTTAGTTTCTGTTTTTAAAATAACTTTAGGCACATCAGGCATATATACAAATCTAAAAGTTCGTCATAAGCATCGCTATCAGTTACTGCTTTTTCTCCCGTCAGCACATACATAAAGCCTTTTATTTTTTTATTCGAAAACCTTTCCTCTAACTGACTTATAAAATGATCAATGAACGGGATGTAAATTGTAATCCTAAAATAATCAACCATTGATGTTTCTAAATTTTGGATGACAGGATTTGCTCGATTTTTTTGGCGTGAAATGACTCTTTTCATCTGAATGGTGGTGCCAATACTTGAGGCAACAGCCTAAAATTTAATAAAAATAGAATACAAAATGACACACATTTCATATTTTGACTTTTACCTGAGCTTTATTAAAAATCGGATCAAACTGTTTCGTAACATCTTGACGTACCGTGCGTTCAATTTATCTTGATAACATTTTGATTCACTATAACTTTTTTGTTTTTAAAGATATGAGGGTAAACAAAAAAACAAAATGTAGGGTTGGTTGCCAAGTTTTTTCCTAAGTTACATATAAAACAAAACACTATCAATTTTCTGACATATAAGTCTACCTTATCTTTTTTTTAAATGGAACACCCTGTATATTTTTACATTTTTAAATTCCACATAAAATTATAATTATTTTTTATTAAATGCATTATTAGTCTATACTTCATAGTTTCCGAGATATTGACTCTCGAAAAGTGACATTTTTGAACTTTGATAGCTTCTAACTTTCTATCAGTACGTCTTAGAGCAAAACGGCTTACTATGTCCCTATCTTCAAATTTTATTATCTTCCCAAAAAAATCAACTTCCGGTTAAACCGGATGTACCTAACTCGAAAGCAGGAAATATAGTTGTTCCGGTTTAACTGGAAGTTGATTTTTTTGGGAAGATAATAAAAATTGAAGATAGGGACATGTAAGCTGTTTTGCTCTAAGACGTACTGTTAGAAAGTTAGAAGCTGTCAAAATTCAAAAATGTCACTTTTCGAGAGTCAATATCTCGGAAACTATGAAGTATAGACTAATAATGCATTTAATAAAAAATTATTTAAAATTTTATGTTAAATTTAAAAAGGTAAAAATATACACGGTGTTCCATTTAAAAAAACATAAGGTAGACTTATATGTCAGAAAATTGATAGTGTTTTGTTTTATATGTAAATTAGGAAAAAACTTGGCAACCAACCCTACATTTTGTTTTTTTGTTTACTTTCATATATTTAAAAACAAAAAAGTTACAGTGAATCAAAATGTTATCAAGATAAATTGAACGCACGGTACATCTTTTAAGCAAGAAATTGTGTTTTCAGCCATAGCTATGGCTTCTCCTAGGTCAATATCAGCTTTTTGGAGGAAACGACAAAGAGGTTAGCCAAAGCTAAATATTTGATTGATGATCTGAAGAGTTACCAGAAAATCGGAATCATTTAGGCTGTTTCGCAACATATTTGCATCTCCAGAATCTTTCCAATTGGTGATTTCTTCTAAACTTTCGGCAACATAATCAAATAATTCTAAAAAATCTTGTACTGCTTCATACTTAGACGTCCAGCGTGTGGCACAGAATCGTTTAAGGGTTTTTGCGGAAGGATTATTAACAGACTCTTCAATATTTTTTAAAAGGACATTCTGTCTCTGAAGTATTAAAGAAATCATACAATTTTTCTATAATACTAAGACTATTAAGACAGTTTCTAATTTGCTGAATTTCACAAGCTTTTGAAATTTGCCAAATTCAAAGAGTGGGCAGCACAGTGTACATTATATCGCCTAGGGTAGTTACGACGAATAACAACACACACACAACAATTTTGAAACAAATGACTTTTTTATTTATTAACTTACTTCTAACACCTAAAACACCTGTATGATGTAATTGATGAATGTGATTTAGTAATTATTATAAAGCGATTTGGAGATCTTTTACTTATATATTTTTATTAACACTTTGATGTTGCGTTTGAGTTTGCGGACATGGTGGGACTTCCCTCTGTGAGGGGATATATCCCCCTTACCTCCCCCCCCCCGTGGGTACTCCACTGATTGTTTATATTAGTAGATTTTTAAATTTCCGTATTTCTAATGATCATTTTGGGGCCCTGTATGTATGGTACCCGATTGCTTTGTTTCGATAGCGAATTGAATTGAATGAGCTAGGCCGCGGGTACTTACTAAATATTACTTTTTTTAATAGGTTGTGGGAATCGTTTTGGCGTGCTGGTTGGCGTACACGATCAAAAAAGAAAATGAGCCTCAAAAATGAGAAAAAAATAAATCGAAGTATGGTGAAGCCAGCAAGAATATTTATGTATATTAATTTAATATTAAAAATACTGTAGATTTATTGTTAAAAAAATATCGTAACATAATTTTAAGGTCGTAAAGCTGTCAGGAAAAGTAATGCATCGTTCTATTTATTCGCAAAATTGAAAGGCCGCGCAGTAAAATATTCGGGGGTAATATCATAAGTGCATCTAATTTTTCCGAAAGATTTGAATTTTTTCATAGGAAAAATTAGATGCACGAATGATGTTTGGCAAGATTATTTCCTTACTGAACAAAAAAAGCCTATTTACTATTAACATTATGATAATTTAATCAATCAAAGCAACGTACAAAGCATTTTACTGGGTATACTATTACTAACCAAAACGCTCCATGTTGCACAAAATTATTTTTTTGCGAAAAAATTATTTAAAATGAAAGCTTTGTTAGGTTGCTATGTGGAATTGTTTTGTTAAAGTCATTCGCTGATAACTAGATAGAAATTCAACAATTTTTTATTTTGACAGTACCTATATCAAACATTTTTCCGGAAAACTTACTGACAGGAGCTGTCATGCAATTTTTCCACTTGAAATTAAATATGTCATACGAATTCTTCTCGGTGATTGGTCAAAATTGATAGGAAGGAAATAATCAATTATACAGCTTGTAAGCTTGATTAAGGTATATCCTGAATTGTTGCCAATTAATTGTTTATGTTACTGATTTAAAAAATGTATTTATTATAATTATTATACCTCCTTACGAACTGCACTTTTCTACATACTAATAAAGATACACTGCTCCACTCCATATACAGGGTGCCCAAAATTGGTGCTGACAGTATTGCGATCTCTGAAACTATAAGAGATAGAAAGACGGTTAAATGGGAAAAGTTACTATGTTAGCAGTTTATTGGAGCTTGCTGATCGATTCTGGTTATTTTGGTTTTTAAACTATTTTGAATAAACTAAAATGTTGCATTTCCTTAGATCTGTTGTAAGTATGTTATTTCCCAATATTTTTTAAATCTGTAAACAAATTTTTATAGCCACTTTTAACATAGAATACGCCTACTTAGTAATGTTTTAGTTTGAACGTTTCGGTTTCCTGGAATCATCATCAATTTCAATTTTTCTTATGACCGCCATATTGGATTTTTATTTATCGAAATGTACTTAATTTTTCCTATATTTTGATACTTAGCACTTATATAAATTAAAAATGCATAACCTCAAAATAACTAAAAATAACATTTTTAGGGAAAATTCGCACATATTTGGCAACACCGACATATAGTGTATAGTATCATATTATGGGAAAAATTAAGAACTTTTTGGTAAATAGAAAATTCAATATGACGGTCATAAAAAAAAGGAAATTTAATTATGGTTCCAGGAAACCAAAACGTTGTATAATAACTAAAATATTACCAAATAGGCATATTCTATGTAAAAAGTTACTACAAAATTATCTTTACAGATTTTTAAAATATTGGGAAATAACATAGTTACAAGTTAAAACCGATCTTAGAAAATGTAATATTTTGGTTTATCCAAAATATCTCAAAAACCGAAAGAACAATAATCGACCCTCAAGCACCAATAAACTGCTAACATAATTGTTTCAACTTTTCTCATTTAACCGTCTTTCTATCTGTTATAGTTTCCGAGAACGCAATACTGCCAGCACCAATAATTTCGGGCACCCTATAGATCTCCCACATTACAAAGGTGGCAACGAACTGCGGTGGTCCAATGTTTTTGATACGTATGTGAAGAACACCAGTAACCTATGGCCTCTAGCCTAGGTTCAATTTTCCAAGGTTTTCCTATTTTATAGAGTTATTTGTTTCATGATTTTATACTTATATAAGCAATATAAATTTAATAAATAATATACAATACATCTTAAAATTATAGAAATATAAATAATATTTTAAAAATCACTTATAAAAACTCAATTTTTTAACATTTCTGCTGTCAAAAGTCAAATTAAAATTTATTGTCAATCCAGTGACTACTGGTATTTCAGAAAAAAGTAAAAATAAACTGGATTATTATACAATGTACAAGACATAATGGAATAATGGGTTCATCCCACATGCCTATAAAAAAGTAGAATGATATCCATCCTCTACGGCACTTTTCTTACTATGACACAATAATGCACTAAACACAGTGGCATTGTTAATACAGGCCTATTGTTTTGAAAGATTATACAGTGCATGACCGGCAAAGAGTTCGAAACATATGGGAAAAATTTTTATTAGCGGAATATTGAAAAATCTTTTTTGGGGGATTGGATGTGCACTACGAATAAAGAATACAAAGGAAGTAGGGTATTGTAGATTGACAGTTGTCCGGGATGGGGGCCGATGGCGGCAACATTTGACGCATGCGCGTTTCCGGTCCACCTGTGGCGTATCATTAAAATGGTAATAATAAAATGATTAATGAAATTTTATTTGACGAAGAAAATAGAAAAAATATTTCGATTCATATATACCTATAAGATACGTTAAGGTTGGTGTAATAAAACAATACAACTATTTCTTTTAATTATTTATTTAAATAAGGCAACGGAGGTGAAAGGGCCCTTAATGTAAATATCTGGTTAAATAACTAAAAAACACCTGTTATTATACATTAAAAAAAAAATTGCAGGAAACAAATTGTTTCAGATAATAAATACTGATGAAGGCAAAATTATTGCCAAAACGTCTACGTTAAAAAATAAAATTTTAAAAAACCTTACTATTTCTTCATGAACCAAATCACAAGAAAATAATAAAATATAATATAATACAGTCCTGTTTATTATATGTACCTAAATAATATTAATGAGATTTCTAGTATACAAGAAAATTGTCAAATGACAAACTATGCAGATAATACAAACATTTTATTTATTTCTAGTATCAACAACTTAACAAGTTAATTATAGACACATAAACCCTATTTCTAAAAGCTATCCTAAGCTATAATAAATATTCAATTAGCATTTGCCTAAGCAGTTCATTCCTTAATTTTAATTTTCCATAGTTTAAATTATATATTATGTCAATGTCTCCACAATATTTATTAAAATAGAGCACAGTCTTATAAGTGGTGAGTTTTTGTATAGTAATTATTTTATGTAAGAAAATAATTCTTGCTTCTATACGCAATAGTCTTAAAGAAGGGAAATTAAACAAATTACACAAAAGCCCTTGATCTGTACCTCTTGGCGGATAAACTGAAAACGACTTGTAGTACAAAAATTTTAAAAATGTACGCTGAATATATTTTAAAAGAGCAATCTTATTGGCATACTGAGGATCCCAAATAGTTCATGCATACTAAAGTTTTGTAACTACCAGGGATTAATATAAAGTTATTATGGCGTTAACATTTTTAAAGTATTTACAAGTTCTTATAATAAATCCTAGCATATAAAGACCATGAGCTTCTCGAGCAACATATTTAACAATTATGATTGAAGTAAATAATTATTGGTTTTCTAAAGACAAACTCATATTAAATAAATCAAAGACCGTTATCACCTTGTTTAAGACTAACCGATACACTTTGGAGAATCCGGAAACCGTAACCATTAATAATTGTCATATAAGATTAAAGGAAGATACTAAAATCTTCGGTGTGTTGTTGGATAGTAAAATGTCCTGGAAGAGCCATGTCCTGGAAGAGCCATTTCCAATATATGTTGTAACCAGAAGGTGTTCCATTTAGATTCACAGTAGGATAATTCTCTTCAGGCAGGTTTTGACATGGTGCCTTATAAGATATTGCATAGGAACGTACCTGCCAAAAAAATATAAGTTTTTTAATTATCACTGTTTGGCACCTTTACCAAATGACACAAAAGTACCTATAACGTGATACAACCTCTCTTTGTAATTTTTTTTTTATATTTTGATATGAATTTCTTTGAATGATAGAAGGTTTGGGACTTGCTTTGAATTTATTTTTTTTAATCAATGGTATCTCCAGTCGTCCTCAGGTGAATATTGGGAAAACGTTTCTATCATTCTAGAAACATCATTGTCTTCAATCTTTAAATATGAATTTCTTTGTTTATCGTACCTATACTACCATCCATATTTTATTACATTCTTTATCCATGGCTTTAAAATTTTAAAAATAGATTAAACCAATAAAACTTTTATCGATACCTACATAATTTATGAAAAAGTGACAAAGCCGCTTCCTCAGAAGCATAAATAATGCAGAATTATTTGTATTCATATTCTTAATTCTACCTACCTACATATTTTCCAATATTATGTAATGACCTGATACAATAGTTTCAAAACTTACATTTTTTAAACTGGCTACTTCAAAAGTAGGCACTACTGCAGTTGGGACCAATCTAACTTTCAATCTTGAAGTTCTGTCAACCCAATCTTCAGAAAAATGCTCGGAGCAAAGAACTCTATTTCATATAGGATCCCAATCACTTCGGTTTACAATTTTCAACCATGCCTTTTTCTTGGATAATTATGTGGAAAACTAAAAACCAATAAGTATTTTTAATTTGCTTTTCTGTAGAAATGGGGTAACCCAGTCGATTAATAAATAAATAATATTTTTCTGGTTTTATAAGACGAACGCCCATGAATGACGAATGACATGCGAGGTTCGGAGGTTATGTGTATTTTGATATTAAATTAAATATTTACATTTTTTTTCTCTACAGATTAAAAAAGTTTATATATCTAAACATAAACTTACCGATGAAATGTAATGCCCAGTTTTTTACTTCCTAGCGTTTGGGAGCACCCACAATTAACCATATTTATAGCTTTTTCATTAACCCATAATACCAAACAATTAATCCGTTTTAATCTATGTCCAGCGCTAAAAGTATACTCCACTGTCGCACTAAAGTAATTATAAGTTTACTAGAATTCGTTAAATATGGTTCTTAACTAATTAAAATGGAAATTAACTCAAAAACAGCAAAGAAAGCAGAAATCACAGCTCGACCTGTCAACTAGTGTCAACCACGGTCAACCACCAAAACAAACATGGAGTCATATTTAGACATTAGATGGGGGTTCAAAATGGCCGACTTCCGTCGGTTGCGTTGTAAGGCGGTTTATGCAAAATCCTACTTCCTTTGTATTCTCAATTCGATGGATGTGCATGTCCCATAACCTTAAAATCGATTTTGACATACGTCACGTGACCAATGGTATGGCGGGAAAGTTGAAAAAACCAATATGAAATTATCATAAATCAGATAAGTTGATGAGATATCGAAAAAATTCCAAGAATAAAAAGTGTTTAGAATTCCATTAGAACGTTAAATACAATGTTTGGGATATCTACTTAAAAAAATATAAAATCGAATATTTTTGTAAATATTTTTTTACCGAATTAAAAATTTCCATATTTTTCCTTTCTTAAAGCTTCATTAAAGTAAAACTGACATCTGGTGACCATAACTAGAAATATTCTTTTGTTTTTCTGACAATTTGGAGCAATAATTCAAAAAATTCGTTTACACTTGGATACTAGTTGTTGCAATAGTCTATTTCTAATAACCTTATCGATATTTTTTATATTGAAATATTCTATTATGTTAAGAAATCCTTAAATTCATTAATCCAAAGCAAATTTTATTTATAACCGTAAAAAATAATTTAAATTTTTATTAATTTTTAGATTTTTTTAAAGATTTCTGCGAAATTCAAAATTATTTTTTACGGTTATAAATAAAATTTTCTTTGGATTAATGAATTTAAGGATTTCTTAACATAATAGAATATTTCGATATAAAAAATATCGATAAGGTTATTAGAAATAGACCATTGCAACAGCTGGTATCCAAGTGTAAACGAATTTTTTGAATTATTGCTCCAAATTGTCAGAAAAACAAAAGAATATTTCTAGTTGTGGTCACCAGATGTCAGTTTTACTTTAATGAAGCTTTAAGAAAGGAAAAATATAGAAATTTTTAATTCGGTAAAAAAATATTTACAAAAATATTCGATTTTATGTTTTTTTAAGTAGATATCCCAAACATTGTATTCAAGGTTCTAATGGAATTCTAAACACTTTTTATTCTTGGAATTTTTTCGATATCTCATCAACTTATCTGATTTATGATGATTTCATATTGGTTTTTTCAACTTTCCCGCCATACCATTGGTCACGTGACGTATGTCAAAATCAATTTTAAGGTTATGGGACATGCACATCCAATCCCCCAAAAAAGATTTTTCAATATTCCGCTAATAAAAATTTTTCCCATATGTTGCGAACTCTTTGCCGGTCACTGTATATATATCACAAAAATAACAATAAATTATTCAACAAAATTGTCTAACACCACAACAAACACGCGAACAAGTTAATAACAATAGTTTTGATTGGCTCGCGAATTTGCCGTGGTTCGGCTAGACTAGTGTTTTGGTCGACGTTATTACAATTTTAAATAGTTGCCAACTTTTTACTAGGTGAAAAAATTAATTCCCTGACCTCACAGCCTCTCCATGAGATGCTATTTTAAATATACAGGCCTTATGGGGAAGAAGCATTCTACTTTTCTTTATAGACCTGTAAGTAGCTCATCCATACATTCTATAAGCATTAGTCAAAATCGCTATAGGTACTATAAATTCTACTTGTAAATATAAGTTACCGATTCAAAAGTCACCTATAGGTACTACTACTAAACTTGTAAAAGTGGATATAGAGACAACTATAAAAATAACGTTGATTGCCTTTTCTATTATACAGATAGTGAGACAGATTATAAACATTTTTTAAATTAGAACTGTAATATACAGGGTGCTTCATTAAGGGTGACTACCGGTCATATCTCGGAAACTACCAAGCATAGAAACTTGAGAAAAAAAAATTAATATTAAAGCGGTCATGAGAAAATTCTGGAAATTATTTTTAAGTTCCTAATTTCGCCGCAAGAGGGCACAATTAAATTTTTTTTTAATTCTAAATTTCTCCGAAAATTCCCATATTAAGGTATAACTCTGATTACATCATCGAAAAGCTTGGACAATAAATCATTTTGGTTCAAGGCTCGTTGGCGTACCGACCTTGATAAGAGTGGGGGAAGCTATTGAATGTGTAAACATTAAAATCGCTGTAACTTCTAAACGACTTATCCGATGTTACTAAATTTAAGCTTGTTTGGAAGGGAGAGGTAAGTATCTTTAATTGCCCTATCCAGCAGTACACGATAGTGTTTAATAAAATTGCTAGAGGGCGCAATTTGTAATAATAAAAGTTTTTTCGATTTTATCCCGAAAATTCAAATCATATAGAGTATAACTATGACATCATAATCGGAGAGTAGATGAAATTTGCAAGAAAAGATGTAAAGACCGCAGTTCGATATCCTTGTTCGTTTCAGAGTTATCGCCAAAATAATAATTTTTAATACAAATTGCGCCCTCTAACAATTTTATTAGAAACTATCGTGTACCATTGGATACAACAATTGAAGGTACTTACCTTTTTCTTCCAAATCAAGCTTAAATTAAGTAAAATCGGATATGTCGTTTAGAATTTACAGCAATTTTAATAATTGAGGGGTTCATTCCAAAAACCAGACAAGTCCAAAATAATACATTTCTAGATTATGATGCCATAATATAGATTAAAGACATGCCGAATCGTAGGCACATTTAACTTCTACAAATAATGGACAAGTCCGCTTTATAAATTATCGAAATAAGCTATATTCTGCAAAAACCAGATAAGTCCAGTTCGTTTTCGACAAAAACCAGACAAGTCCATGGACTAGTGGGGTGTTTGAGTTGTTAGTGTTTTAAATATGCATTACGTCTAACTTTTTTTTTGGAAGTAGAAGTTGAATAAATGATTTATTATAATTCCCAGGTGTAGTTTTCCTGCAAAAAGCAGATAAGTCCAATTGTTTTTATTTTTTTTCTCATTAACAACAATATTTTTTCAAATTATATTATTGTACAAATGAACATAATATACTAGCAATTTTTATTAAAAAAATACGACTTCTTATTACGAACTACGAAACAAGATAGACAGTTTTATTTAATTCCTGAAAAAACATTTTTTTGGACTTTTCTGGTTTTTGGAATAAACCCCTCAATTGCACTTTCACTTGATAAGAGTGGGAGAAGCTATTGAAAGTGTAAACATTAAAATCGCTGTAACTTCTAAACGACTTATCCGATTTTACTAAATTTAAGCTTGTTTGGAAGTACCTATAGTTGTTGTATCCAATGGTACACGATAGTTTCTAATAAAATTGCTAGAGGGCGCTATTTGTATTAATAATTATTATTTTGGCGATAACTCTGAAACGAACAAGGATATCGAACTGCGGTCTTCACACCTCTTCTCTCGAAAAAACTGTTATTATTACAAATTGCGCCCTCTAGCAATTTTATTAAACACTACCATGTACTGTTGGACAACGGCAATTGAAGATATTTACCTTTCCCTTCCAAACAAGCTTAAATTTAGTAAAATCGGATAAGTCGTTTAGAAGTTACAGCGATTTTAATGTTTACACTTTCAATAGCTTCTCCCACTCTTATCAAGGTCGGTACGCCAACGAGCCTTAAACCAAAATGATGCAGAATTGTCTAAGTTTTTCGATGATGTAATCAGAGTTATACCTTAATATGGAATTTTCGGAGAAATTTAGAATTAAAAAAAAAATTTTAATTGTGCCCTCTTCCGGCGAAATTAGGAACTTAAAAATAATTTCCAGAATTTTCTCATGACCGCTTTAATCATAATTTTTTTTTCTCAAGTTTCTATGCTTAGTAGTTTCCGAGATATAGCCGGTAGTCGCCCTTAATGAAACGCCCTGCACATACCTACACTGATGCTATAATAATATATAGATTTAGAATATGTTTGGTAGAACCGATTTCAAGAATTCTCAGTAAAAATGAGAAAAACAAACGCACACTTCTTGCATGGTAAAATTATATTTTCTTATTGAATATCTCTCTAATCATAAAGTTTGTAATGCTTTTTACTGTCGTTGAGTGTTGGTGTCTGTACTGTCTATTATTATTATAATAAACGAATTTTAAAAATGTATCTCAATTATTACCATCAAATTATTACTAGTTCCAGTTAGTGCGGGCGCTGGATGGAGTCGAGTGTGCAAAATATGAGGACCGCATTCTGTGCATGGTTTTGTACTCAGAAAAGCTTGCAGATTATGATTCTGGATGTTGCCAGGGGGATTATTGGTCCATTTATTTTTTACACCCCATCCCCTTAGGCCTTAGATATCAAGTAAATAGACTGACCAAATGCTTTGGAACCATTTTAGTGATTGTTTTAGTGACAATATCCAATTGTTTCTTATATTAAAGATTGTAATTGTGATTAATGATAGCTAGTCAATTAAAAAATAAACAAAAAGTTGAAAATAAAAACAAGAATTGTCGATAAAAAAAATTATTTGAACATAAGTAAAAAAGAAACAAATAATCAATCTTATTTATATTGACACTTATTTTTGATACATTTGCACAACGAAATACAATCTAGTTGTACTTTTTTGCAAAAATAAGCCTTCGTTTGACAATTTGATGTGCAGTTACAGGGCTGCATCCGCAATTCTGGTAATGTGCGCTTCATCAGTTGTCATGAGAACAAATATTTACCATTTTTTTCATACCCTAATTAAGTGTAATCAATAGGCCGTAATAGTGTTTGGTCAGCATTTATCCATATATGTTTGTGCTGAAGCTCTTAACAAAAAATGTAAATGTAGAGCATCTGATGTGCAAATTACTTTTAATAATATTAAGCCAAAGCCGATATTTTGAGAAATCAATTTATACCGAAGTTCATCAGCAATTAATTTTTTTTTGAGAAAAGATAAGCGCAATGGCTGTTTGTACAAAATCCAACGATGCAGTTTTTAAAGCATTTTTTTTCGATCCCAATCTGCTGGTCGAATCGCACCACTTAGAGAGTGTAATGCTGGCAAAATACGATAAATATTTTCTCCAAGAGATTGAGCAACCAAATAACATCCTGAAATGTATTTCTTCTTATAAGAAGCGTCGAGCCATACACCTAAACAACTTAGACGTGGTAGCTTATTCCAGAAAAAAATCCCAGGATGAAAACATCTGTATCAGTGCATAGGATAATGATATGGGCAGATTGGATTCTTACTGCGTAAAATATGTGACAAAATATCCTTGAATCGGCTTCTAAATGGTTCGAATGTAAGTCAGGTACTTCAAAAAACGAAGATCCTTGTAATTTAAAACATTTTGTTGGATCATCAAATCCTCCACAAATATATAACTCACAATCATCTTTTACTTATGCAGATAAATCGAAGGAGCTGTAACTTATTTTCTTTGCTTGAAAAGAAATGTTTACAATTAGCTGGAATTTTTGTGTAATAATTTGAAATTATAAAACTTCTCATCATTTGACCTTTAGGTACTCCGTAAAGTTGACTCCAAATATTTTATCGAAATATCATCACATCTGTCAAATACAATATCTATTCGTTTTACATTTTGCTGCAAGAAAAGATTATGGATTCTTTTGAAGAATGCCTCAGCAAAATCGCCAAAGGTGCTGAAATTTTTTAATTAGATTCGATGAACAAGTGCCGTACCATCAACAATATAAATTTTTGGAAGATGTAAATTTAAAACGTTGCGTGTTTTGTACCACACTTATAATTGTTTACAATTTCAAGAGCGAGTTCCGATTTTGGAGACTACCTGTAAAATCCATCTGCGTCAAAAAGGTACTTGCAGTAATTCAAAATTTTGTAAGATGCTAAAATGTGTGTGTCAAATTCCCGTTGATTAGCCAGCATATATGTTTTTTGAAAGAGACTTACATCTGTTGCATCTTGCAACTTTTTATTAGAAGTACTTTTGCTTTATTTTTCAGAAGTAGGTACAAAGTTGTCTATTTTAATTTTTTGTTCGCTAATGTAACTTATCATACAAGTTCGATGCCATGATGAACAATTATGTTCAGTAAAGTCTGTACCATGCTTTATTTTCTCACTAATGTTATATTTTCTCTGATCTGCGGAGCTTTGAATATTTATAAACGTTTTATCACAAAACAAACACGACATTTCGTTTAGTCTTTGCCTCTTTACGTTTATCACTTGCAGCGACATTGTCCACGTTTTTGTTTAAATAAAACACGTAACTACAGGAAAACTTAAATAATATTACGTGAAAACTAAAAAATTAACCGATACGCACTAAGAATTAATTTCTACTGACTATTCCGGGCGAGGGCGCGGGGAAAAACGAAAGGGACCAACACAGCTGCTGGCAACATAGGTTTTTTTTTATTAGTGTCTCAGATGAAAGAATTTGATCATCGTTGCCGGTCCTCACATTTTGCATACTCAACTACCTCTGGCGCCTGCACTAAGTGTAGTCGTGGCGGCTCGGTGGCTAATATTATAGATGTTTTTTATTCTTGAAAAGAATTCACGTCCAGGTATATTATTTAGGGAAAAAAGAAATTCTTGAGCTTTTTGGACTAGCTTTTTATTACTAATGTGATTTAATTTTTTGCCAACGTTTCGGTAGTTTGGTTTTTGCCTTCTTCAGGGCTACAAAAAAATGGACAACTTTTTTTTTTGAAACAAATATATTATGTTCTGTATGGGTTAATCGGTCATATCAAAAAAGGATCTTTAAAATTTTATTTTGTAAAATTTGCATATTACCAAAAACTGTCGCACCACATGTACCCCACACAGGAATTAAGTACCTGAGTGAAATGCGAGAGGCAAAACGCACTATAGACAGTCATTTTAGTTTTTCTGTTAATATATAGTCTCGTATTCTAAATATTGCACTAATCATAGCCGATATTTTATTACTTAAATAGTTAACATGCTCCTTCGAGTTAAGATTATGGGCTATAATTAATCCTAGATATTTAATTTTTTTTTACCTGTTTGATCTCCTTATTATCTATTACTATGTTGGGATTCCTAGTTATTTTATTATTTTGCTTAAAAAGTATGTACTTCGTTTTGTCAATGTTAAATCTTAATTTATTACGTAACAGCCAGTTTGTATATACAACTTTATTCTATGTATATATAAAATCGCAATGCATTGGATTCGGTCCCAAATTAGCATCGGTAATTCAGCTTTACGAGTTGCCATAAGATGGCGCTCGTGTTCGAAGTGGGCTATCAAATAAATGGTTTCTTATGGACGCGATAACTATTTTTATTTAAATTAGTTCTTTAAGGAACAAATAAGGACTTTTATATGAATTTGCACTTACTTTGTTATACTTATTAGTAAACTCGGCCTGTATAAAGTTCCAACGATGCTTCGTTTTTAAAATACAGGAACATTCTAGCTAGAGGGTTTTACCCAGAGAACACACAGCCAACGAGAAGCGACAGCTCGGCGTTTTGCGGGTCCTGTTTTGGTACGCGCATGTCGCAAAGATGTTGTGTATCGCTAAAAAACATGTGCTCGTCTAAATTGTGTTTAGTCCGCGAGCTGACGTTGCGCCTAGCTAATTGTGATATTATTTTGTTTTCGTTCTGTGTTGTAAAAGGTCTGGATATTATTGTGCCTACCCGTATTGTTCAGTCAAAACCGGCCAAGGATTAAGTTTATTTAGTTTTCCAAAGGAGTACGAACGGTAATTATTATGATAATCAATTAATTATAATATGAATAATAGATTTAAAATTTTTAATCTTAAAGTTTTTTGGGATGTAGGTATGTACATATTTTTAACAGGCTTGATAAATAAAGATGGAGCTTATTAGTTTCCTTATGTTTTTATGTTTAATCGCGAATAATTGTTGATATGATAAATAAAATAATAAGATATAAGTTGTAAGGGTCTGGTTAAAATAGTTTTTGGGTAGATTTATTTCAAAAGGGGTAGAAATAATGGATATTATGTTGCTTTAAATACAATATTTTGTTATAGTGCAAAATTGTGGATAGGTGCCTGCAGTAGGCCAGATTTATTGCCAAAGATTATAAATGCACACAAAAACTATCGGCTTTGTGAAAACCATTTCGAAGAAAAATATTTTTCAAGAAGTGCAACTATTAAAAAAACCTTTATTTCCGCAAGCAGTACCCACAAAGTTTTCTAACCTTTCGCCAACATGTGAAGAAATGCCTGAAGAAATTATTCCTTCATTAGGAGAGCCTCCCAAAAAAATTATTATATTGTCAGGTTTGTATGCTTTATACAGTGACCGGCAGAAAGTTAGCACCAAAGGGTTTTTTTTTATTTAAAAACTTACCAAATTTTTTTGGCGGTTGAAAAGTTCTGCATGTCCTTAAGCAAAAAAGAGCATAGACAAAACTAGTAAATATTGCGCCGTATACGAGGAAGAGGTGAAAACGTTAAATTCACTCAAGAACAAATTGCCCTTATTTTTCATTGTGGAAATTTTTTTTTATTAGGAAATGTTGTTTGCACTTAAAACTTATCCAAATATACCAAATTTTAGCTCGGTAGCACACATGTAAATATTTTTCATGGCTACTAGATTTAAATGAAAACGAATTTTATTGTAAGGGTTTAAACACCAGAAAAGTTGAATTATTTTTGACGTTATTTTATTAAACGTCCAGTTCTCTCGTATTTAAACAAATTTAAGTAAGTTATGTGTCTAATTGCCCAAGAGGTGTTAAAAAATTAAATTTATAGGTTGCATAGCTTCTATCGATTCTTTATACGAGGGGGCGTAAAAAAAAGTAAAAACTTTGTGGTACCGAGCTGAAATTTGGTATTCATGGATAACTTTTAAGTGCAAACAACATTTCCTTATAACAAAATTTTCTACAGTGAAAAATAAGGGCACTTTATTCTTGAGTGAATTTAACGTTTTCACCTCTCCCTCGTATACAGCGCAATATTTACTAGTTTTGCTATGCTCTTTTTTGTTTAGGGACATGCAGAACTTAAAAAGTTATACGAAAGCTACGAATTTTATCACATATTATTATACAGGGTGTCTCAAAACTCAGTATCAAGATTTTAGGGGCGTATTTGCCAGGTCAAAATAAGCCTTTTTTTTCCTATAAGCATGTGTCCGCAAACGCTTCGTCACCGATCTACAGTGTTAAATTTTCAAAAAAATTTTATTTTTTCCTTCATAGCTCTTTTAGTTTTTGAGATATTAAGATAAAATTTAAAACATAGATTACGCTTTAGGGCTTACATCATCTAGTATACCGAGTGATTGTAAGAATCTACAGGGAGATATTTTTTCAGGGGTCATGCTCCCTTTTCTCCGCATAAACTTTTTTATAGTGCGCTGCTGGCGGATTCTGAAATATGCAGTACATTCTTTGTTTTGTTTATAAACTTTTTTATCTCTTATAATTTTTATGCATCTAAGATCGTTATCGAGAAAAAAATTTGAACAAATTTTTGTAATTATAGCTACATTTAATTAACATTTATAACAACAGGGGGGAATAAATACCACAATGAAAACAAAAGACGCTATACTTATTTGTTATAAGATTATTTAAACATTACCTCAAAAATAAGAAACTTAATCAACTTTGACTTTTTATAAAAGATGCTGGAAATGCCCTCCTCTTTCTGCGATACAACCCTCTACTCTTCTTCTCATAGACTGCCGTACGCGTTCTAATATTCCGGGATTGTTTCTTACCGTTTGAAAGGCATCCATAATTCGTCCAGTTAGAACTTCGATGGAAGGCACTGGTCCTGCATCATAAACTAGACTCTTTACATGCCCCCATAAAAAGAAGTCCAGCGAGTTGCAATCTGGGGACCGTGGGGGCCAAGCAATTGGACCTGCTCTGCCAATCCACCGATTGGGAAACACTGTGTCTAAATAATCGCGGACGGTGACTCGAAAATGAGGGGGGGCCCCATCGTGCATAAACCACATTTGTTGACGAACGTGTAAAGGCACATCCTCCATTAATGCAGGCAATTCATTCTGTAGGAAGTTTAAATATGTGTCACCATTTAAAATTCGCGGTAAAATAAAAGGACCAATTAAAGTATCTCCTACTATTCCTGCCCATATTTTACGCTAAACTGTTCCTGGTGCCCAAATATGAACATTGTGGTAATTCACTACTAGCGCAGTAAATCTGGAGTTCGAGGTGGAACAAATTAGTAACCAACTGTTCTCAGCGGGAATGTTTAGACAATGATCTCTTATTTAACCTCTCAAAAGTCCCATTCGGTCCTAGTGGGGGAAGTTTGAAAAAAATCGCCGCCATCTTGGATTTTTTGTATTTTTTCAAATATCTCTATGTGTATAACTTTTTTCAAAAAAACTAAAAATATATTTTTTGTAGAAAATTATATTTCAAACATTTTACCTTATATCATTTTTTCTCTAAAGTAAATAGTGACAGAGATAGAGCTATTTTTAGTATTTTTTGTTGCACATTTTACAGAATTTCCACTTTTAATATACAAATATGAACTATAATATTCATTTTAACTGTATAATGTGAATATAGGGAATATAAGTATAAATTTAAGTCTTAAATCTATATAAATACTATTAAAAAAACTCTTGTATGACGTCATCACCAGCGTCATTCTCCTCCGCCAAAAAACAAAAGTTTGTGCAACTTATTCCATAACACTGACCACACTTAGAAGAACATTTGAGGCCCAGTTTTCTACAGGAACAGTTTTTGGAGCATTGACTTTCTTTACAATTGCAAAAAATCAATTTCACTAGGTCAGGAGGAGCTACATCTTTTGTGGATTGTATAGGTATTAGGTTACCTCTCTGCTCCTTTTTCCACCCATATTGTAAAGGGTCTAACTTATTACCAATCCATTCTTGAATCTAAAAACCACAACTTATCATACCTTCTTACAAAAAAAAATGTATCTACAATTACCTGAAAGTATGTCCTGAGTAGATGTTGTTGGGCAGAGTCTTCAGTTGGGGGCAAAGTAGCTAAATTAAACGTAGACTTAAGGCCTTGTCTTGATGCTATTCTATTATATAGAGTGTATCTCAGATGATTAATATCTTTGATGTGGCTTGGACAGTTATACAGCTTTAGAAGGAAATGTAATCCTGACTGAAAGAAGTAATTTTTGTCAGCATTATTGTCTAAAAATATGTCAAGGTATTGACAAAAATCGTTATCTTTTTTTAGTAGCGACAGGCATATTTTTTTTTGATTTATTAAATAAAAAAGATGTAGTATCGCAGCCTGATACAGCATGTAAAAACAATATATGTGTCTTTTCAGATTACCCAGTTTTTCCTGTATATCAGATATCTTTGATATTTTGTCTCCTTTTGCTGCTTTCCCTGGACGAAGCATGGATATATTTTTATTTTTCGCATGATGTATAAGCAAAACCATTATATCAGTGTCCTCTGAAACAACTGTGATATGGTTTTTTGACATGGATAATTCCACAGCTGTTGAGGTGATAAGAAAATCAGCATCCCGTGTCGCTTCATGCACAGTTATACCTACTTCTTCAAAGTAGGTTCGAAGGATCGTTATAAATTGCATTTTATTATGACTATTCTTCAGGAAATCTCCTTGTGGTACAATTGCTGATGCCTGGGCATGTATGGAAATTTCTAAACTGCCCTTTGATCTGCATCTTTGTAGACTGTCTTTAGTAGATATATTCTCTTCACAATAGCCGCCAAACACTATGACACAACTCTTATTATAATTGTGAATTACATACTTAACATATTGCAGAAAGATATCATTATATGTCGCTGGTCTTTGCCATGAGACTTTGTGTAGAAGAAATCCTCCATCAATAACATAAACAGTATCTGACTGAGGGCTACTGTCTAGATTATGCATCTTATCGAGTTCCTGAAGAAGTTGAGATTTTGTTCCTCTCCTCAAATTTCCATCTTTGAAAAGTGACAAAGGGTATGGCGATAGTTCAAATTTGAAGCAATGTTTAATTTCTTCTGGTGTTTTATTTGAACAAACTATTCTGTTGAAAAGTTGCATAGGGTTAAAGTCTACATACGTGTTGTTTACTTTGATGCCTATTCATTGAAGCAAAGTTTTTAATATTATCGTTTCTTTTGCATTGAATCTCAGTAAATTTTTTTCCAATATGATTTTGTTATTGTTTTGGTAAAGGTGTATATAGATATTATATTATTTATTTTAATATTAGGCAGATGTTAAAATAAATATAGTTCCTATTTTGTTCAAAATAATATTAATAGTGAAAATTCCGTAAAACATACACGGAAAAATAGCTCTATCTCTGTTACTATTTACTTTAGAGAAAAAATGATATAAGGTAAAATGTTTAAAATGTAATTTTCTACAAAAAATATATCTTTAGTTTTTTTGAAAAAAAGTATACAAATAGAGATATTTGAAAAAATACAAAAAATCCAAGATGGCGGCGATTTTTTTCAAACTTCCCCCACTAGGACCGAATGGGACTTTTGAGAGGTTAAATAGGAGATCATTGTCTAAACATTCCCGCTGAGAACAGTTGGTTACTAATTTGTTCCACCCTTATGTATAATATTCAGCTACGTTTATCATACTATACTCCGTCGCGTGTAAATTGAGCCTCGTCGGTAAAAAGGATACGAGATAAAAATTCAGGATCCACAGTACACTTGCGCAGTATCCATCTGGAGAACTGCAAGCGCTGTGGAAAGTAGAGTTGTTAAGAAAAGAACGGAACAGGTTCTTTAGAACAGGTTAGAGATAGCCTGTTCAGTGAACTGTTCTTTGTAAAAGAACTGAACCGGTTCTTTAGATAGACTTATGAGAGATGATTGCGCGGTCGAGTGATGTTAAAGAGCAGGGAAATTGGTGCGGGAGTTCAGCAGTTCTGACCCGGGAACCTGTTCACCTGTTGTATTATCACAAAAATAAAGGTAAAAGGTCTCCATAGTAGTAAAAAACCGCTTTTTGTTAATCACTTTCTAAAAAAAAAAAAAAAAAAAAAAAAAAAGGTCGTCACTTCCGTAAACAAAGTAAATCACAGCGTGTATGTTCCCTGTTCCCTGTTCCCTGTTCCCTGTTCCCTGTTCCCTGTTCCCTGTTCTCTGTTCCTGTTCTCTGTTCTGCTCCAAAAAAAGAACAAAGAAATAACAGCCTGTTCTTTTTATTCTCAAACGACGACCCTCATAAATTCATAAATCACCAATCACACATAAAAAGAACAGGCTGTTCTTTCTTACAAGGAAACAGGAACGCAGCGGTGTTCTTTCCCTGTTGTTAGTTTACGGAAGTAGCGACCTTTTTTTTTTGGGGCCCACTTTACTGTGGGCGACAATAATTTATAATCAAAAGAACAGGTGAACAGGTTTACGGAACAGGTTCCCGAGTGAGAACCGAACTGTTCGAACCTGTTCAGCAATTTACCTGTTCTTTAACATCACTAGTGGAAAGTCTCGAGGAAGCAAACCTTGGACGCGCTGAATATGATATGGGTATAGCATGTTTTCGTGTAAAACCCTCCAGACAGTTGAACGGGAAACATCCAAATGCCGTGCTATTTGTCGAGTACTCATACCAGGGTTTTCGTCGATAACATTTAAAATCTCTTCATCAACTGCTGGGTTGCGTGCTTGTCTTGGTCTACCAGTATCGTGCATTGGAGTCTGAAATCTGCCGTATTCCCGAAGGTGTTGATGGGAATTTATAAAAGTTCTGTAGTTGGGAAGCCGGCGATTAGGAAATCTTAGCGCGTACAACCTCTGAGCATTAAGCCCGTTACCATTAGCCAGACCATAAACGAAATGGATGTCAGCCAGATGTTCAAATGAATATGGTCCATTTTCCATTTTAATGTTAAACAAATCAAAAAATATACGATAAGTTATAAACCAACTTTTAAATAATGTCAAATGCATAAACCAACTTTTAAATAATGTCAAATGCATAAACCAACTTTTAAATAATGTCAAATGCTTCAAAATAAGCGTAAACGTCAAAATGAAAATAGCAGTCAAAGCCCACTTGTTTTTTTTTTTATTGTTTCATTGAAAAATTTCAATTAAATATGAGTAGCCCATATGCATAACCCGCTATATGCCAAAAAAATTAAAATTGAGATATTGTCACCACTGTCTTCTAAAAGATCAAAGCTAACTACCTGAACGTATTTTGAGCTGCAAAACGCGCTACTACCTATTTAAAATTGAAGGGGAAAAGTGGGTACAGTTTCAAAAGCTGCTATATGCGCGAGGTGTACAGATGCAAAGTCGGCTAAACGTTTGAACACGTGCATAGTGCGTTATATTCCATAACGACTGCTAGGTATACTAGGAATACGGCTGCAAAACGAGTTAATTTTAGATTTCGCGGTATTTTAAGGTTGTTTGTTTTAACACGTCCTAATATTCTACCATTGCAGTCGCAGTTTTATTAGTCAGTTGTTTGTAGACAGCATTCGGTGGTGTTTGCGTTTAAGTTACCTATGTAAAAATGTCTGATAGCGAAGAAAATGTGCTTGAAACGGAGCCCACACGTTCAAGAAAAAGAAAAAGATGTGCTGAAACATGGAAGAGAAACATTGCGAAAAGAAAAAGGTAGGTACCTACGTAGATTTTGTAGCTGTTGAATGATTTTTTTCTCACGATATATGGGAATGTAAATGTGTACCTTTTTATTCTACAGTGTGTTTCAACTATTCCTCTGCTCATGGTGTGTTTTCTCGTTACAGGCAACTACCTACAGGGCTACCAAAGATGCCGAATTGCGTACATCAGGCATCTATTTTCCAGTGTAAAGAACTTTCAATGCAGGATGTGCGAAAAATACATCAAAAATATTATCAAGTTCCGGATTTAGAGTGGAAAAAGAATTACATATTACAACATGTTTACGTCAAAACCCCCAAAAAGATATGTGTTGCTGAAGGCCTGGAAAGAAGAAGAAATTTAAGCACCTGTTTTGTTCTTCCAAAACAAAGAGGTGGGGTTGTTGAAAATGTTAGAGTCTGTCGAGCTGCATTTCTAAGTATTCTTCAAGAAAATCGGGACAGAGTAAATAGATTGTGCCAAAAATATATGGAATCTGGTACGACACCTAAAGAAACAAGAGGAGGCGACCGCAAAAGTTTGAAGTATCAACCACGTCGAGAAGCGGTTAAGGAATTTATTAAAACATTCAGGCCTATTCAAAGTCATTATACTCGTGGCAAACATACGAAACGGCAATACTTACCAAGCGAGCTTAACACGAGAAAATTATGGACTTTATATAATGAAAAATACCAAGCTGAAGATCTTTCCGTGAAATATGAGTACTTTAGGACCGTGTTCAACGAATGTTTTAATATAAGTTTTAACAGCCCATATTCCGATAAATGCTCCACCTGTTGCAGTTTTGAAAATAAAATTAACCTGGAGAAGGATAAGAATAAAAGAGATACACTGAAATTCAACTGGAAACATCACAAGAAGCGTGCAGATGCTTTCTACGAAAAACTTCGCCTAGAAGTTGAAAATTCATTAACTTTATGTTACGATTGTCAAAAGAATTTAGTCCTTCCAAAAGTTCCAGATCAGGCCGCATATTATTCCCGCCAGTTATATTTATATAACTTTACAATCTGTCAAGGCTCATCACTGTCTGCTCAAAACAAGGATAACACATTTAGCTATGTGTGGACCGAAAACGAATTTTCTAAAGGATGTAATCAAATTGCATCAGCCTTACACCATAGACTGTGCAACTCAAACTTAAATGATCTGTCAGTCATAAGATTGTTTTCCGATGGTTGCGGAGGACAGAACAAAACTAAGTCTTTATTAGGGATGTTGTGCTCTTGGCTAATATTTGAAGCACCTAAAAGTATCGAAAAAATTGAGATTTGGTTTCCAATTGTCGGGCATTCATATCTTCCAGCCGATCGGATATTTGGCAAATTAGAGAGAGAATTTAAGGTACGCAATGTTATCGAGGGCCCTCAAGACTACATTGATGTGATAAGCAAATATTCCTCTGTCACACACTTAGGAGAAATTAGTTGCCCTGTCAAAAACTGGAAATTGTACTCCGAAAACACAATCAAGCAGCCAGGACAATGGCACTTCAAATTTCAACAGGCCAAGAAAATCTCTATCACTCGAAGTAAATCCAACAAGACTGCATTACTAGAAGGAGGTATGTTCTATAATATTGATTCCTGTGAGCCTAAATCTATATGCAAGAGAGGAAAAAACTTCAATAATAACAGTATCACTGAAGTTGTTGACAAGGGAGTTGATATTAAACCAGCAAAGCTCAAAGATGTCAGAAAACTTATACTTTTACACTTTGGGGAAAACTGGACTGAGAATGAAAAGTTACAGTTCTACACCGACATCTTCTCTGCTTCGGAGGAAAATGATACAGCTGCTACTGCTGACAATAATGGTGATGAAGATGACAGCTCCACCAATAATAGTGACTTTGAACTCGGTGAAGATGACGCAGAATCTGTGACATAATGTTTAAAACAATAATTTTAAGATTGTATTTTTGTATTTTTGGATTTTTACTATAAATAATAATAAATCGTGCTTTAACTATTAATTTTCTTTAAATATTGCTTGGGTGATTGCAATATTAATATTAATATTAATATAATAATAATAATAATAATAATAATAATATTAATAATAATAATAATAATAATAATAATAACAATAATAATAAAAAAATAAAGCAACAATATAAGATCGTAATAATCGAAAATAGCGGGTTTTGCAAGTTATTAAAAGCCAATATGGCGGCCTTAATGATTTGCAAAACCTGTTATATACCTAATACGGTTGCAAAACACGCTATAAACAAAAAACAAACTTAAATAACTTAATTCTAATATCTAAAGGATTATAAGTGACTATTTTTTGGATTTATAATAATTATTTTCAATTTTTTCAATAAATTAAACAATTTCCATCTCTTATTTTTATTTAGTTATACGTTTTTTCTTAATACCCTAAATTCTGTTATGAATCACATAGCGGGTTTTGCATATAGGCTACTCATATGGCGAATTACAAAAATTTGTTTAAATTTTTTTCTCGATAACGATCTTAGATGCATAAAAATTATAAGAGATAAAAAAGTTTATAAACAAAACAAAGAATGTACTGCATATTTCAGAATCCGCCAGCAGCGCACTATAAAAAAGTTTATGCGGAGAAAAGGGAGCATGACCCCTGAAAAAATATCTCCCTGTAGATTCTTACAATCACTCGGTATACTAGATGATGTAAGCCCTAAAGCGTAATCTATGTTTTAAATTTTATCTTAATATCTCAAAAACT
This sequence comes from Polydrusus pterygomalis, assembly GCA_963969555.1. Classification (NCBI taxonomy): domain Eukaryota; kingdom Metazoa; phylum Arthropoda; class Insecta; order Coleoptera; family Curculionidae; genus Polydrusus; species Polydrusus pterygomalis. The sequence continues at coordinate 110,263,351 of OZ018377.1, read as the reverse complement.
AAAAGAGCTATGAAGGAAAAAATAAAATTTTTTTGAAAATTTAACACTCTGTAGATCGGTGACGAAGCGTTTGCGGACACATGCTTATAGGAAAAAAAAGGCTTATTTTGACCTGGCAAATACGCCCCTAAAATCTTGATACTGAGTTTTGAGACACCCTGTATAAGTTTTTTTAAATAGGCAAATGTAAAACAATATGTAATTATTATTCCTCTAGTAATTTCAGAATTAACATGTATTTCTGAATAAAATTTTTGTTTTTTTACAACAGCTTTATACTTATTCAGGGTGAATTAACTTTTTTTTAATCCCCGAAGGACCACATTTTTTTTATCCATGGGTAAGTAACTATGACACTAAAGCAATTGTCAAAAACGTCACTGTAGTTTTTAAAGCGCAAAAAACTGTGTAACAAATTACTGACGTTTTAATAAAATGATATTTATCTCACGCCACCCCATATCTATACGTATACCTAGTCACGATATATTTTGACGTACACGTACCTAATAGTGTTCTATAATTTATGTTAAAACATGTTTATCATGCATATATAAGTACATATTTTTGCCCGTCACAAATCGAAGGAAACTCAAACAAATCTGTAAAAGCGTTAGAAATTTAAAAGTTTTTTAATATAATAATTTTTTTCATTTTCTACTTCAATAATATTCTTATAATTCCCAAGACTAACAAATTTACAACTTTTTTAAAGTTTTTATGTTTGAAAAATAAATCCAGTTATAACATTTGCACCTGTACCTACTAAAAAGTAATGTCGTTCAGTGTAGAAAATAAGCAAGTTTTCTCGGAGTATTAAGTTGTGGATCGACCGTTATCGTTGTGTGAAGGTCACTGAAAAACGACCAGTCGATATCAAAGGTACCGACAGGTATTGGGGTATGTTTTTTGGGTATTGTCGCTTCTGCTTGCTGTTAATATTCTGTGGTTTTACCTTTGGAGCTAGAAAGAGACTTATTTGGCTGCGTTTCATCTCTGAAGAAGATCCTGTCTTACCACCCCCACACAGAGCAAACTCTACTTTTATAAATCGTACCATTATTCATTATAAATATGGAAATTAATTACAATACAAAGTTATTTGTCTTGTCTTGTCTTGTCTTGCCTTCAAACGTTATTTGTTATTTCGAAAAATAAAATGTCAATTGTCAAAAGTAAAAGCACAGAAAAATAAAGGGTTTAGTAAAAGTTAAAAACTATGGAGGATCTAATTTTCCATATGAAAAACGAAGAAGAAGAAGACATCAGCCCACTTCGGACGCGAGAGCCATCTATCGGCCAATAGCGAACTAACCAAAAAACCGGGACAGAATTTGAAAATGCAAGTCGATCGGCCTCCTACCCTATAGTTCTCCATAGGCGTATGTCATATCACACTAGTGCAGCGAATCTTTCGACCTATCATTTCTCTGTGCTTATTTATGGTGACCATAGGCCTCTTTTTATATCTATGATGGTGACCTATCCACTACAGCCGGACTTGGGGCTGTGTATCCACCTTCGTTTGTGTTTTGTGCTATCCACAGAGGAAACTGTTGAGACTTCTCTTGGTCCTATCATTAAAAGTATTTTTAATTTTTATTTCCTATTGTTTGCACCATTAGAAAATAAGTACTCCTTCCCTTTCTTACTTACCCTGGAGGCATTCGTAATATGCGTATGCTAGCTTTGATATTCCACAGAGCGAGAAGAGTATATAACTGTATATAATTCTTTCACAGGCCAAGCATTGGGCGCCTACCGCAAATCTCTTTTTAAGACATTTGTGGCGTCAAAAAGAGATTTGTGGCGCCTACCTCCAGCCTGCCACCGAGTGCCACCTATGAAGAAAATAACTATATTTTGGCTGAATGCTGGAAAGCAAGAAGTCGTTGCAAATATCTGAACAGAACAGAACAGTAAAGCGCCATCTATTAAAGAATAGATAAATGATTTTTCGAGTTGCCTCCTGAAATGTCAACAATTCTATCAGTTTTTTTTTTGGTAGAAAAATTCCACAAATTAACCTCTTCTCACTTGACAAACACAAACACAGAACCGAAAGTGTGAAATAATAATGAATTATGTTAATTTCAAGGTAGTAAGAGTGGTCAGTAATATATAATTAACGAGTTCCAGACCTCGAAATGTGATTTTGATTACCATAACATATGAATTAATACAAAAAATACGGCAATTATAAATGTAACGAACGTTTTTCCCTTGTGCTGTACCCCAAATGAGAACAAAAAACTTTTTAATAACATTATGTGTGATTGTGACTATAAGTTTGGCGTTTATCATTTTTGGCCAACATAGACCTGCAACTATAAAAAACATTGTTACGAGCACCAACGAACAAATACAAAATTTTAAAGTAAGTATGTAGGTAGCTTCTTGTAGTTAGTTGACAAGAAGCAATGTTTTATTTATTTATTGTTGTCAGTAGTCATAATGAATTTACACAAGTCAAGTACTTAGTGTAATAATAAGTATAATATTTGATTGGGATTCATATTATGATAGGTTTAAGGCCAGGTTTAATTTTAACCAGAGGCCTATTCTATAAAGGAACATTCATAGAAAGTAAACATTGTTTATTAACATGATTCATTCAGTCATGCTTAAATAAACATGGTAATTTATCTTAAATTTACTAGGCTTTTCCGCCCACTAATTAATTCTGTGATATTATACCTTACAGAAAAAACTACAAAATATTGTGTAATAATCTCACCTTATAGTTTCCTGAATTAATGCCAAAATTGGTAATAGCAATGCCTTATCCAGTCATGGATTTGTTGCTGTTGGTGAAAAAGGACAAGTATAATATACATAATTTTTATGTTAAGTAAACATAAAATATATTTCTCTGATTAAATAATAAATTAATATTCCATCATTTTCTCCTAATTTTTTTTTGTCTAGTCCTTAAATTAATAGTAATTTGGTATTATTGTTTGTTTTAATGCTTTTGAAGTAAACACTTATATCTCTGTTGTTCCTATATTATCTTTTTTTTGTATTGCTGCATATTTATCTAATTTAGTGCAGTTGGAGACAAAAATAAATGTACTAATTTATGTACTTAGAGGTACCTACCTATTTTCTATAATTTTTTTTTCTATTTTAATAATTTGAATGATATGGTAAGTACCTACTGGGTACTACTTAAATACCTACATAAATTACTTGACTTATACCCTATAACCATTACCTATAACTTTTTTTAAAGGAATTTAAGGGCCTAATGAAATCTTATCACTCCTTCCGCCACTGTTATAAAATTAGCAAAAGTTAAGGAGAGCATGAAATTTTGTACAGTGCGAGCAAAAAATATTTGCATCAAAGAGGGCCTTGCATCTAAGGACGTAATACTTAGCGGTAGAGCTTAGTACCTGTTGGGTGTCAGTAACTACCTGAATTAACAATCAATCAGTTATTCCATCATCTTTGACAGTCGTTACAAGTACCTAATTTGATTCATCGCTAATTTTCCAATTTCTTGAATAATTGTTGAACCGTATTTTCGAAACGGGGTTAGAGTAAATGGTGAGTGGCAATACAATCCGGGTTTGTGCATGGACGATTTTCATGAACATTTTCCTAACATTGCTTTTATTGCTGGGGATTTTTATCATTGCCTGAAAAGAACAGTGGCTATGTTTAGGGAAACAGGTTCTATACAACACAAAAAAGGAGCAGGAAGACCAGCTGTAAGAACAGAAGAACTTGTTGCAAACGTTCGTGAAATAATGCAAAATACGCCAACAAATTGTATAAGATGCCTGTCCCAAGAAGTGGGAAGATCTTATGGAACATGCAGGATTATTCTTAAGAAGCTGCTAAATTTATTTCCTTTTAAAGTGCAAGTATTCCAAAAAATACAAGCCGCAAATTTTGAAATTTGCAGGAATTACTCTTAATGGTTTACCCAAAATGTATTGGAAAGAAATGATTTATTAGACCTGACATTTTTTTCGGATGAAGCCTGGTTCCACCTCTCCGGTTATGTGAATTCTCAGAATACACGCATGTGGAGTAGTGAAAATCCCCATTTTTTTGTAGAGTCCACATTGCACCCTAAAAAAAATTGTGTCTGGTTAGCTAGCTGTTTCTCGATTAAGAATTGTTGGTCCTATTTTTTTCCATGACACAGTTACAGCACAGCGGTATAGAGGCAATATTTTGAATCCATTTGATTGATTGCTATTTTTGCACTGCTGCCAACCAGAAAAATCACCAAACTTAATGTCACTAGAGAAAATACCGGGTGGCATGAAAATTTTGTTTATGTAGGTACACTATGTCCCAAACATGCGGGCCCCCTTGAAAGGCTAAAGTCTTTCGAAAGAATGAATGTTGTGGGGAGCACTTTATCTTTAACTGAGTAACACGCAATGATAGGTAAAATTGTTTAATTAACTGTCACTAATTAGGAAATAACTGTTTTGTTTTGAGAATGAGTGGATTTTATTAGTCTATTGGCAAAAAACAAACTTTATTTGTTGCTCGTTTAAAATGCCATGTGAAGTTTTGACTTCTACAACCCTTGTATTATCAGTTCCAGGAAAAACCGCACTGAAACGTCCTATTCGCCAATGTAGAGGCGCTAGATTATCCTCTTTAAGTAAAACGAGACTACCAATTTTAATCTTATCACTGGAAGGTTGCTGACACCACTTGCTTCTTTGTTAAAGTGAAGTCAAGTACTCAGATGACCATAGTGACCAAAAGTGTTGATAGAGGTTTTGAATGAGGAGCCAACGAGTCATGTGGTGTACTGGAGTGTCAGCATAGTTTGGATCTGGTTTACTAATAAGTAGGTCTCCTATAAGGAAATGTGAGGGGTAAGGACGGAAAGGTCATTTGGGTAAGAAGATTGAGGAATTAAAGATCTGTAGTTTAGGCATGCTTCTGTTTAAACCAAGAATCGGTAGTATTCCTCATAGGTAAAAGTTCCATTTCCCATTATTCGTTTGATATGTAGCTCTCTGTAAACTTCCTGGCCTAGGAGTGGTGCAGCGGTTGGAATTGGTTGGACTTTTAACCTATTAACCTCTTCCTTTAAGTCACTTATAGCTTTTATAAGTTTTTGTACATTTAACATATTGATATTGTGGTGAAGGCACGTTAGATCCTCTGTGCAGTGTCACTAACAAATTACATTTTTGTTGCAGAAATTCGGTAAAGTTTTGGAATGTTAGTTTAATGACCGATTGTAATTGTTTTGATTCCCATTCTCTTTGTGTCAAATGGTCTAATTTGGATGAAAATGGGAAGAGTATGAGTGAATCCCACTGCTCTGTAGGTTCATCAAGAGCTGTAAGTGCTCTAATATGTTTTTAAATTGTATCCAAGAACCTTCTCAATTGATCAAAATTTTCCTTTGGAACTGGTGATAATTCGAATAAAGTTTTAATATGTGTCTGTGTGATCAGCTTTTTGTTTTCATAGCGCTCATTTTACTAAATTGCATGCTGTCTGGTAATTTTGTGATGACGTTTCTAAATTTATTAAAATATTTTGAGCCTCCTTTGTCTGAGAACTTTTTAAATAATGAAATTTTTCAATAGGTACTTGTAGGGTTGTGGATTCGACTGGTCAATTTGTTTTTTGTCAATTGACCGGTCAATTGACTGAAATAAATTAAAATTTAAAAATGCAGTGGATGAACCTAACTATACTTGCCAAATTTCTTATTTTGTATTTTGGAAAACATTAATTTTTTATAACAAGTTTTGCTTGTTCTGAAAAGTCTACTGCCATACCTAAATTTTATACAGGGTGATCAAATGGATGATATAGTTAGGTCCATCCAGGCACACATTCTATAAGTGTATATCTCAATAGTTGCTCCACAGTAGATACATTTCCCTTTTACTTTGTTTTCTTCTCTTATTTCGGTAAAACAATTCCAAATTTTGGTTTTGGACTTCCCCAAACTCATCGTAAATGCGACGTCGCGTCGTTAGTTCACAAAAATGCAATGCAAGTGCAAACCCTAACTCTGGCAAATACGAAATGAAAATAAATAGACTGAGAAGGAAATGTCTATGAAAATGGTATAAAAAGAGAATAACAATAACTTCTCTATTCCTTTCCTTCATTGTGATTGAATCCGTTCCGGGAACCACTAATAAACGAGGCAGACTATTGGGATTCCCAGAATCAGGTGTTATTGTTTTCTTAAATAACGGCGCTATAACGATACACTAAACATTATCCTGGGTGGTAGGAGGTAATCTGGACAGATCACAAATGCATAAATAAAATAAAATTGATATATGTTGACCGAATTTGACCGGTCAAATACGTCATGTCAATTGACGGTCAATTGACCATGCCCAACTCTAGGTACTTGTAACGGTTGTTTTATTGTTGAACTTGGCTACTCTTCGGTTTTGAATTTAAATGTTTTTTTTTCTATTACAAACGGTATTTTAAGGAAAATTTATGTTAAAATAAACGGTTTATACTCGAGCGCCACTGATTTTGTTCATATAGGGAAAATCAGATACCCCGGAGCCCTAGGTAGCCTTTAAACAGTTGGAGACAGAGTTCTACTAACGCATATAGATATTAGTCATTTACGTCTCTTAAGTTTTCGGGAAATAAAACACACCTATGTCAGAATAAAAATAAAATAGATTTATTTTTGACAAATGAGAAAAATACACAGGTTATTATAATACAATACAATTGCTATTCTCTAAATAAAATAATCTCAAATTCTTACGTTTATTACGGGAACCAACTCTCTACTAAGCGGGTGACAAAGCAGGTATTTATGGGAAACGCTAGGCGGGTATTTTAAGGGAATTTTAGCGGCACGTAAGCTCTTCGGCAAAACAAGATTATTAAGCAAGCGGTGTTAATATGTCTTTCAGGCGGCGGTGTTAAATAAGAGAAAGTCCGGTAATAATCTTAAGTACAGAAAACTTATAAGCGGGCGGTATGAAAATAGTTATAAGGCGGCGGTACTAGATAATAGCAAATTCGGTGAAAAATATCGAGCAAATACAATCCTAAATACAGGCAAATGAATATGGTTATAATGCGGCGGTTCTAGATAGTAGTAAATTCGGTGAAATATCGAGCAAATAGGTACAATCCTAAATACAGGCAAATGAAAATGGTTTTAAGTCGGCGGAAAATTTAGCGGAAATCAATCATCAAATTAAAAATGTTGCTTACCCAGGTTATAACGGCGTATGATGTCGGAAAAAAAATCAAAACGGTTCACTAAACACAACTCGGGCACTTGAGAAAATCGCTCATGTCGGCTGCAAAGCTGAATCGAAAAGGGGCCCGTATTTTGGGTTCGATCTCGGATTTCAACTTTTTTTATGTCCCACCACGGAAATGGTCAAAGGTCTGGGGGATTTTAAAAACCGCGCGCGTTCGCTATCTTTTCGAATCAGTACAGGAGATAACGCCGAATTGCTTGTATCGGAATGCCGTATATTGGTTTGCCAATTAAGACGGTTTCTGTTATAGAGGGAATTAATTAATTTTCCTGATTAAATTTAAAAACTTTTGTTACCAGCGGTTAGAAAAATATTCAATAAATCGGTTGCATGAAAGAAACGGAAAAATTAATTGAAAAATTACGGAGATAATTACTTTCTAGTAATTCGGTGTTAACTACTTGTCGCTAATTCGGTAAAATTTTGGTAACTTCGTTACATACTGGACAAAGCAGTGTTGTTTATGTATCTTGAAAAATATTTCACTTATCATGTAACCCATTGAAGGGCGTTAACGTTATTGGTGGTAATTTTACTTGACGGAATGATAGGTTATTTTTCACTCAAGTAATCCCAACACTAGTTTTAAGGCATTTCACTTACTTTTCATTCAGTTCATTAGGGAAAATGTGCACAGATTACAGAAAATAATTTTCTGTAATCTTTGGAAAATGTGTGATCCCTATTTTTGAGCGCGTCGCGGCTTGATTGCCATTTTTGCACTGCTGCCAACCAGTAAAATCACCAAACTTAATGTCACTAGAGATAATACCGGGTGGCATGAAAACTTTATGTTTATGTAGGTACACTATGTCCCAAACACAATGTGCATAAATTATAAAAGATTCCCAGTTCTAAAAAAATTTTGGGTTTGTTAATATAATATTATTATAAGAATATTAGAAACAAGGGTTTATTTTTAACAATGTAAACACTTTTTATTTTGATTTCAATTATTTTTTGCAAATAATATTTCTTAAGGACTAAAAAAACATACAATAATATTATGAATGGATTGTTCTTTTTTCTTTCACACTTCTTGGTTTAAGCAGGACGCGCACTGAATCGAGTCGGACCGGTCGACTCTGAATAGAGCGGTCGGATGGTCGGAATATCAACATCAGCCGCGCATTGAATTTGCTTTGCCTGCCGGCAGTCGTCCGCTAGTAGTCGAGTATAGAGGAGCAGGAGGAGATAAAAATGACAGATTCTGACGAAGACTTGATGATAGCTCTAGCGTGTCATGAAATTGAAAGAGAATGCGGAGGCCAAGATTCTGGGTTCATAATATAAATTTAAAAAGGAAGGTCTATCGGAGGTAGTATCGGCTCTGGGGATCATACAATATAATATATTCTCGAACACATTGAATTAAAACCTCGTCTTACATCACGATATCAACGAAAATCAACAGTACTCACAGTACAAATGTACCGAAACATCCCAAACGCTACGCTACACTAAATGTCATACAAAAATCATCCTTCGCCGTCAGGGCATTCGGCAGTTTTTGCCCCTCCACGCAATCTCCGTTGTTGCCGGGTCGAGTCGACCGACCCGAGTCGCCGAGTCCGATACAGTGCGCGGGGCCTAATTTAATTTCATGGATATCAAAAACTGCCGAGTTCGACTGGTCCGAGTCGATTCAGTGCGCGTCCTCTTTTAAAATATATTTGCCAACTAGCTTTTAAAGAGAGTTACTGACTAACAATTGAATATCACTGATATAAAATGAACATTTTTAATAAAAAGAACTTAAAGAATAAAAAAAAAAGATCCGACAACCCTGGTTGTGAGATCCGTCGCTTTTTTATGTCATTAAACTGAGTTTGGATAAATTATATACCTACCCATTATTAGGTTTCATTTTTCATAAAGTCATATTTGTTGAACCATTTTTATTTACAAATGTGTCATGTTATTATTTTTACCTAATATTGATTTCCTGATCAATCAAATAATTGTAAATAAAAGTATAGTAGGTATCTATAATAATATAGCAACTTTATAGCAACAATATTAACTTTTTGGTCAGAATCCATTGGGACTATACGTATGAATAGAAATACAGAATACAGGTTTGTTCATTAAAATCATTATTTACTTTTCTATTAGAAAAAAAACAAAGGGATTTTATTAGGCCATTTTCTTTTATAGGACAATTTAAGAGATGCAGAGACAAAAACTTTAGTAGCAGATGAAAAGTTACTGGAAATCCTAGGATTTACTGAAGAACATCCCAGGTTATACCCCAAAGATGTCTGGAAAAATACATCGTTGCCAGTTGTGGTTACTTACGTGCACGATGGGCAGGAGAGTCAAGCTGTCGGGCTTATTGGGAGCGTGGGCAGGGTTTTACCCAATAACGCTGTTCTAATCTATAATTTGGGTTTAAGTGATTATGGTTTAAAAACTGTAAGTATTGTATTTTGGTTTCTTTTCTTCTTAAACGTTGAAACACTTTTTTCTATGAGCGTGTGAAAAGTTACACTTTTCACACCCATTTCAGTGTGAAAAGTTTTACTTTAACGCACTAGTGTGAAAAGTAAATTACTTTTCACACGCCAGTAAATTACTTTTCACACGCCGGGTGAAAAGTCTAACTTTTCATACGCTCGTAGAAAAAATTTTCCGCAAATTTTCATATGCATGCGTGCCTTAAACGAGTTATTTTCACACTTCATCATAAATAGCTATTTTTAACGCTTCATCTGTCTTATTTGTAATAGTTTTTATTAGACCTGTTTTTTTAGTTACAAAATTACTGCAACAATTCGCGATGCCAAGTGATAACATTTGATCTCTATGATTTCCCTTCGCACATTCAAGATGAAATCTTGCAAGGATATAGACCTATTATAATACAGGTAAGGGTAATTATAATTCTTACAAATATATTTATAATGTTTTGATCATGGGGGTATGTCGCAGCAAATACACTTGGCATCTCGAAAACGGTAAGAGATGTTAAAGTTGCCTATTTTAGAGCTTATTGATTTGGTGGAAGATAATTGCAAATATTCCGAATACCTTTGGAGATATCCGAAAGAAACAGAAAGTTTTCGTTTTTAATTTTTTGCGCCTTAATTTTTCACTTGAAAAAAACAAAAACACTTTTTTGTAGTTGTTGTAAAACAGGGCTGTCCAACTTCAAGTGGCCCAAGGTAGATGTAAATATATTGCTGTTCTGAGGGACATCAGTGATCTGCTCGGTGATTTGTAATTGGTATAAAAAAACTTGGCGCTATAAATATTTTTATTTATTCCAAATTATAACAAATGTTTAAAGTATACAATATACTGCAAGGAAAATAGGCGTACCTTTCGTGGTATTTGTTTTGCGATATCGTGGTTAGTACTCTTATTTGTACGTGTAGGTACTATGAAGTTTTGTGTTTTTTGTAAAGGATTTTTCATTTTATTGTTATAAGTACTTAGTGATGTAAATGAAAAAAAACGTTGATGTTTTTTTTCAAAACTCGCCCTTTTTTTTTTTGAAAAAAAACAGGGGGTATGTTTTTTTTTAAATTGCGTTTTTTTCACAATAATTAAAAATCTGTATTATCTTGTTGAGTTTTTTAAAATATGGTGCAATCAACACGAATAGTTATTTACATTACTAGATGCGAAAGTTAATTTTTTGGTGTAAGGAGGTTTTTGAATTGCCGAGGCAAAGCCGAAGTGATTTAATACCTCCGACCACCAAAAAAGGCTTTCGCATCGTGTAATGTATTACATTTTTTCTTCTACTGTTCTCTGATCAATATATTATTAAGTAATAAACTTTGATTTTATTCAAATTAAAATGATAAAATACGTATTTTTTCCACCAGTAAAATAATCCATGACAACTAGTTATTTGAGTATTGTTGACAACTAGTTATTTGAGTACTGTCAGAGTCTGTCAGTTCGATTTTTTTGTCCTGGCACCGAACATACTTTCGTAGCTAGCAACGGATAATATTCAGGTAACTGTAACATTTACTTTCGTTTTCTTTCGTGTTGCTAGGTAGTAGTAGTAGAAAAAATATTTTTTTCTACTACTGTATAAATAAATTAACTTTCGGGCCCTAGCAACACGAAAGATAACGAAAGTAAATGTTACAGTTACCTGAATATTATCCGTTGCTAGCTACGAAAGTAGGTTGCTAGCTACGAAAGTAATACTTTCGGTGCCAGGACAAAAAAATCGAACTGACAGACTCTGACAGTACTCAAATAACTAGTTGTCAACAATACTCAAATAACTAGTTGTCATGGATTATTTTACAGGTGGAAAAAAAGCTTATTTTATCAATTTAATTTGAATAAAATCAAAGTTTATTACTTAATAATATATTGATCAGAGAACAGTAGTAGAAAAAATTTAATACATTACACGATGCGAAAGCCTTTTTTTGGTGGTCGGAAGTATTAAATCACCTCGGCTTTGCCTCGGCAATTCAAAAACCTCCTCACACCAAAAAATTAACTTTCGCATCTAGTAATGTAAACAACTATTACATTTGTCAATAACATATATTTAAAGAAAAAAAAGCGACCATAACCATCAACTTATAAAAAAAAAACGAATAAACCTTGTAGTTGCACTAAACAAACAATGTAAAAAGAAAAAGTGTAACCTATATTAACATACAGTAACAACAGTAAATACTCTTTATAATATGCTCTATGCTCTTTGGTTTACTGAACAGGAACATAAAATAGAACCTATCATTCTATCAAAGTTATCAGACTAAATAGAACGGTCTGTTTTATGGCGGTATTTTTAACTGATGCCTTCATGAAAAAAAACGTGGATTGGTTTTTTTTTTCATGAAAAAAAAACATGTTTTTTTCAGGTGGTCAAAAAAACGGTTTTTTTACATCACTATATAAGTACTTAACAAAATGGTGTGTCTGTGTTAGATTTCTGGAAAATTGACTTCTTTTAATCCGAAATTATCTTTTCACAAGTAGAAAGGTTATATTCTGTATTTGCCCATTTAGTGGTGTACTAATCAAATAGTAAATAAAAATAATTCTTGTTAATATTTTTATCTGTAAGATAACTTCTAAGGATTCCATTATTGAAACAATTATTATTGTTGTCGTGGTAGTTAGGTATTGTTATGTGGGTGCAAGCTGAACATTAATAATTTGGACCTTATGCATATATTTTACTCTTTTTTTCTATGGAATTTGAAACATTCAAGTGTAAAATAAGATACCTAGGTCTCCCTCATAAAAGCAGGAAGCAAAATATGATACTTCTATTTATATTCTGGCCTGTCAACAAAAAATATTTCTCTTTCAATAATTAAAGTAATTTTACCTATTACTGCAATGCAGCATTCCTGAGTATGTACAAATATCCTCTCGTGGTTATAAACGATTAAATATAAAAAAATTAAATATTTCTTATTGTCTTGCCTAAAATTTCATTAATTTCATTCATTAATAACACTACTTATATATTCAAAGCTATAGGGGTCTAAATGTATATGTATATGAGAACAATCCATTATGAATAACTTCCCAACAGTATTTGTGCAAATATATATTTTTTTTAAGGATGCCTTAAGCCGTACCGGTGCCATTCTGTTCCTAGCTTGCAGCTATCGTTTTATGCACAACGTAACCCACACGATGGTGATGGATCTCTACGAGAAACGCGCGGAGAAACAGGGCGTGCTCGCCTTCCCGCTGCCTACCAGGAATCCGGTCACCAGTCTGACGCACAAAAAGATGTTCGACTATTTTCACACTGACGCGGAGAATTTTCAGTTTTTGCAGATGGTACGTATTTATAGGGAAATTACATTTACCAACAGGGACTTAAAGATCAAGCAAAATAGCCAAATAATTTATTTCGGAAACGTAATTTTGCGCCACGCTTACGACTCACTGTTAATAGAGGACATTATTCATATGACATGTCTGTGAACACTTATTTGTAAAATTAAAGTCCTGGCCCAAAATCAGTTACTTTACAGTACGCGATTGTGCCGCAACTGGCCTGGCCTGGCTCTGTCTTGTAATGTTTTTTTTAGTGACCGACCGAAGTTTCGGTTTCGGCTAGTTTCGGCCAAAAAATCTAGTTTCGGTGACGGTTTCGGCCAAAAACCGGCCGAACCTTCGGCCATGCCGAAACTTTTTTATCAATAGCTTAATTCGAAATTTGACTTTGGTTCTGCTTCGATCGAGATAAAAATTAAGCAAAAAAATACTAGTCACGTGATTCGCATTGTGCAAATTTTAATTTTTTCAAAAAAGAATTCAAAAGTAGGGTTATTTCTGAAAATATCGAAAAAAGTTATAAGAAAAAGTTTTTTTAAATGCAGTTTCTAGCCTACGTGCAGCTGCATAAGATAATTTTGATTTTTTACCCACCACTAAAATTTATTTTCCACTTAATGAACACTTTACTGATGACACTGTGTTCTTTTTTGTCTTAATATTAAGGTGTATTACTTTCAACCACAAACTACGTTGTCAAAAATACTTTAAGTTACCTTATACAGGGTCAAAACAAATAAACTTTGCATCACATGCGACCAAATTTTAATAGCCCAATTTTGATTTTGTAATAAAGCACACATTTAATATGGCGTTACTTTAAAGAAAATGTATCTGAAATTCTGAAATAAAGCATTGTCAAAACTAAGAAGTTTTATGTCTTATTTTGCAAAAGTGGTGCATTTTAAAAAATATGGGTAAAAAATCAAAATTATCTTATGCAGCTAAAATTTTGCATGTGAGCTAGAAACTGCATTTAAAAAAACTTTTTCTAATAACTTTTTTCGATACTTTCAGAAATAACCCCATTTTTGAATTATTTTTTGAAAATAATTAAAATTTGACAAATAATGCGAATCACGTGATTACTATTTTTTTTGCTTAATTTTCATCTCTATCGAAGCAGGACTTGATGCCAAAGTCAAATTTCGAATAAAGCTATTAATAAAAAAAAATCCCATATGCGGACATTACTGGTCACACTGTATATAAAAAAAATTTTCTCTGTCAACTTTTTTTTTGGGGGGGGGAAGAGGTCAATCCGTTCCCAAGATCGATCTCGTCCTATATAAAATAAATTAAATTTCAGCATGGAATAAAATTCTTAACACGTATAAATAAGTTTCGGTTTCGGCTGAAAAATCTTGTTTCGGTCGGACACTAGTTTTTTTGTTATAATGTTTAGACAACACGTAAAAACGTTTAAATTTCATCATTATCTTCACAATAACCCAACATTTCTAATGTCAAAATTGTCATATTTCCCTTTCTTATTTTCACTTGCTACCGCTAGGAGGCAGACGTTGCCACGTGTTGCGAACGTAATTTTGAGTCGATCCGACTGCTCACTTTTTATAGAGGACAAGGCCTTCTGAGATTTAACGAGGAGTGTGCGAAACAGAATACAGGCCAGTTCATTAAAAAAAAAAATTGACGTTTAACACGTAAAGCAAAGATACAAAGCAAACTGTATAGTCGAGAAGCAAACCAGATCTTCTTATTTCAAAGTAAAGAAAATATGACTTGTACCTCTTCATGAGCTATTTTTTTTTATCGATATCGGTACTTTTTGGACGTTTGGACGTTGAATAAATGGTGATAAAAACACTTATATTCGAACAGACAATTTATAATGTATCCTATCGAGTTTTTTTTAAATCTTTTGTCTGGTTTTTAATCTGGGTTTAAAACCTTTCTTTAAAGGCCTCTTTACTCATACCGGGTGTCCACGGAAGGTGGTTCGCCCCTCTAACTTTTTTGTTTTTCAAGATAATGAAATAAAATTCGGGGGATTTGTATACGACATAAAACTGCATTTTTTGACAGGTGACTCAACATTTTGGAACTTCCGGTTTAACCGGAAGTGACATAAACTTTCGATTTTTAAATGGGACACCCGGTATATTTTTCCTTTTTTTGACTCCATATGAGATTCTAAATACAACGATGTGTCACATTTGTCACCAAGAAAATATTTTTTTCCAAATTTATTCTTTTATCTAGAGGGCTATGAATATACTTTAAAATCACTTATTTCAGTTCTTCAATCTTGGGAAAAATACAATTTTACTATTTTTGGTCCAATGCTATGTGCTATGAAAAATTTAATTTTTAAAGTTGTATAACTCATTTTTTTAAACGGCAACATGGTGGCTCGTCGGGTTAAGAAAAAAGAGGATTTTATTACGATTATTTTGTTACCATACACTTACACTTGGTTTTAGAAAAGCGGCCATTAAAAACTTTAAAAATTTATGAAAAGGGAAAGAAAAACACAAAGTCTTCCTCCACTAGTTTAATGGAAAAAAAAATTCCAAATATTAAGGGTCTCTACATGTTTCGAATGTAGAGACCCTTAATATTTGGAATTTTTTTTCCATTAAACTAGTGGAGGAAGACTTTGTGTTTTTCTTTCCCTTTTCATACTTTCAACTCCACTTTAAGCATGGACTATTTCTTCAATTTAAAAATTTAACTTGGAACTTTCCTAAAACGAAACATCTTTTGAGAATAAATTTAGATTTAAATGCATCAAGTAGCATGTGACCAGCAAAACTGATAAAACAAAATCATGCCTTGAAGAAAATTGAGATGCCAACAGCTTCTCCCAAAGTAAATTAGTTTGTTGTTTAAAAAACATGGCAATTAATAGTTTTTCAAGGAGTGAAAAAGTTGATATGTTATTAGTGATGGAGAATATAGAAAGAATTAAACCGATGCTGCACGACTTTACGCACAAAGATATTTTAATCGGCGTCATCCAACCCGCCGCTATTAGGTACCCAAAACTGGTTCCGAAAATGCGAAATGAGCCTGACAAAAACAACATATCAACTTTTTCACTCCTTGTAAAACTATTATTTTCCATGTTTTTTAAACAACAAACTAATTTACTTTGGCAGAAGCTGTTGGCATGTCAATTTTCTTCAAGGCATGAAGTTAACTTTTTAAAGTTTTTTAATGGCAGCTTTTCTAAAACCTAATAGTGTATGATATCAAAATAATCGTAATAAAATCATCTTTTTTCTTAACCCGACGAGCCTCCATGTTGCCGTTTAAAAAAAATGAGATATACAACTTTAAAGATTAAATTTTACATAGCACATAGCATTGGACCAAAAATAGTAAAATTGTATTTTTCCCAAGATTAAAGAACTGAAATACGTGATTTTAAAGGTATTTATAGCCCTCTAGATAAAACAATAAATTTGGAAAAAAAAATATTTTCTTGGTGGCAAAAAGTGACAAGTGACACATCGTTGTATTTAGAATGTCATATGGAGTAAAAAAAAAAGGAAAATATACCAGGTGTCCCATTTAAAAATCGAAAGTTTATGTCACTTCCGGTTAAACCGGAAGTTCCATAATGTTGAGTCACCTGTCAAAAATGCAGTTTTGTGTCGTATACAAATCCCCTAAATTTTGTTCCATTACCTTGAAAAACAAAAAAGTTAGAGGGGCGAACCACCTTCCGTGGACACCCGGTATAAACTATGTATTTACGGACATCCAAATTATTTCATAGAATACCTACCTACTTTTCCGTAATTTATATAAGTATTTACTTGTTATTTCAAAAGTTAAACTAGAAATATTTTAACCGGCATTTATATAGTTAGACTTGCATCCAGTAACTCAACAACAATATGGCATTTTCACTATAAAACCTAAAAACTAAACCAGGAATTTATTTTTCAATAACATAGACAAGGGAGATGCACTTGTTATTTAATATGCAGAAAAGAAAATCCATGCAAATGTGAAACCAACATCGAATAAATCCAGCTAATTTCGTCAGGTCACGCGCCACATAATTCACGGAGACAGACGTAAAATTAAAATCCTGGCACAAAATCGGTTATTTTACAGACCTCAGGTCTGTCTTACAATATTGTATTGTAATTAGAACGCGGAAAGCAAACAGATTTTCTTGAAACCGACATTAGGCACATATTGTGCCGCCATAGCACTGATAAATTCTTAATAGTTACAAATTGAGTCAATTTGAACTTAAATAAAACCCAAAAGGTGTGCGTCTTTGGATTCTTCGGCAGCTTCGTATTATTCTAGAGTAAAAATTGGTGTAATTTTCACGTTTTTTTCATTGTGGAACTCACGAGGAACCTGGTGGAGCTTCGCGTTTGACGTTTTGTCCTTTTTATGAATGTGACGTCTATCTTGCTTTGTCGTTATATTATTCGTTATTTTTATAGCTTTGTTTTACCATTTACCGGGCTATATTTTAGGTGAAAGCTGATGTTCTTTTCTTCGTAAACACAAAAGAAGTACACCGAGAGATAATGCTACCTTGGGTACAGTGCGCTCTAACCCAAGACTGTATTTTTCCTATCGGTGCCCAATCCGCCGGCTGCAAGTTCGATAAAAAACCTTCTTACAGGTAAGATTTTTTTGATTAAAAAAAAAGCGTATCACTGTTGAAAAAACACCATTTATTTTCCAGATATTCTGGATGCCATAGCTACGACGCTTCAGCCCTGAATATAGTATTAGGCCTTCGATTTAAATTTATAAGCAATGAGTACACGTTCAGGAAGCCCGTGACCTTCTTTACTCAAGTTCCCCTACGTAAGGCGGACGCCATCTTGCGGGAACTCGAGCAGAACGCCACGACCGACGGTCACCTGATGGTACTGTCAGTGAGTTAGTAAGATTAGTTTTAAAGGAAACAACCAAAAATAAATTGTGTGATACTTAGCGGTAAAATTACGATATAATAATATGTCTTGTAGCGATTGTAGGTTTGTTTACGTTACTTTTTCGATTTTTTTTTGCTGTTCTTGATGTCGTAAATAAACTATCATCGCTGCCTGTACTAATAGTCATAGGGTTATTTATAATAAGAGTGATTTTAAGTCTGATGGGGAACTAGGTATAATCGAACACAGTACCTACATGATAGGTAGTTTAGTGACTACGCATTGCCCTCAACCATATACAGGGTGTCTCACAGTGCCCATTAGAATATTTCGAAAAAAAAATGCTAGTTGAATCCTGCAAATTTAGGCAATCGGGTTTGTGACAACTTTCGGTATAATCGGAAGTTGCATGATGGCTGTTATTTCATTTAAAGAGAGCGTCTCCGAGAAACCCATTATCCAAATTTGCAGGATTGAAATCGCAATACTTTCCAAAATATTCTAATGAACGGTCACTGTGAGACACCCTGTATATACTTCTACCGGGTGGTGCACCGCTATACATACCATGGAAAATCATATGTAAATTTAAATATTGACTTCTCTATTCAAAATTATGTTTGCCTTTTTTGGAAGGTCTTTGTATGATTGTACTCGCACAGCAAATTTTATTAATTTCCAATAGGCCAATTAAAAGTTATTTAGAACAACGCTTCGTACAATTCTTTAAAATTAAATACGGCTGTGATAAAGTCGGTTCAATGACCGCTGACCGTTACGTCATATTCTACGACGGATGCACGTGAAAAAGTAAAATACAAGCGTGTTTTTCAAATTTTTAATTACCAAATAAAACTTATTTATAATATAAAGAAAAAGATATAATAAAAAAATTACAACACAACAAAATACAGTTTTTTAATAACTAAAATAAATCATCTCCGCAAGGATCATCATCATCAGATTCGTCCAAATTAATAAGGAGAAGAGTATCTGAAGCATCGTAAATCTTTCCCTTTCCCACACATATTTTATTAGTGTAGTATATTACACAATTTTTCTACTGTTATATTTTCTATGGCTTCATTCCACAGACCCAAAACTACGTCATTTGGTACAGGATGCATAGAACATATTTTTGCATCATAATAGCGCTTTTCACATTACTTGTAACGTTTGGGTGGGATATTTTATGCTGCTTCACTATTATCCAGATCTGATCCTTCATTGCAAATGAAGAATCCGGAATTTTTTTTTGTTTTAACCATGCAATAAGTAATCTTTTTGACAAAATTTTAATAATAATTCTTTATTCTCAACCAAATTAAAAGGTTCATTACAGAGAATATAACACCAAATATACAATATATAAAATCACAAATAATAAAAATCATGTTCATTAACTATTAAACTCCATCGAAATTATTTAAAAAAAATATATGCAGTGTCACCAATAAAGTCCGAATCATATGCCATAACCATTTACCAAAAAAATAATAATAATAAAATAGTTTAGGTTTAAAAAATATATATTTTTTTTTAAAGTCCATAATTTTGATATTTCTTTAATTTTTTTCGGCAAACTGTTGTAAATTGTTATTTCTTTATATAATATTGCTCTTTGGCCAAAAGTACTCTTTACCATAGGGGTTTGAATATGATGGTTTTGTCTCGTGATGTGAATAATGTTGGTCGATGGAAATATTATATTCGATTGTTTTTCTTTAATAATAATAGAGTGTATTAGGATGCATAGTTTTAATTTATAAAGCTTTTGTAAATTTAAATGTCCGTTTGGTTCATACAAATTTATAGTTGGTTCTAAAAAAGGAAGTTTATGTATGCATTTATTTATTTATTTTGTTATGCAGTTTTTTTAATGGCTGAATTGTAGTTGTATTTGGAATGTTTTCAATTAGCCCAGAATGATAGGTGGCGTTATCCAAGATAGTAAGCGACGGTTCTTCCATGGTAACAATTTTTCTTTTAACCATTTCTCAAAGTTTTCATCGAATCATGATAATCACCAGATTTCAGGCCAGACTTGAATATCAAACTTGCATTATTCACAAATCTATTTTCTGAACCACCATGTAGAATAATATACCGTACTTACACCCTCTGACGATTTTTTTTTAACTGTATGAAGACTATCATCTTGCTAACTTTGCCTTAAAGCTCCTTTACTCTATATCCGGGTTTCATCCAGAAAAACAGGTTTTAAGGGAAATTGATAGTTTTTGGGCTATATGGGGTTGCTTTATTTAAAAAAGCCTGTTTCATACAATACCTTTACGCCATTTAAATTTAAATTTTTGTAATTGTTCCGCTAATGAACCAGTGGATATTTCAACATCATTAATGATTTTAAGGTTTAGTTGTATTGAGCGATTGGTAACGTGTTCACCTGCTCTTTACATTCCATAAATACTCTCTCTTATGATATGTTCATGGTTTCTTGAAGTTGTCGACCACGGAATGACAAAATAGCTATATTATTGCTATTCTTAAAATCTACATTATTCTCTATCCCCTTTGCCTTAGTTCGTTGGATTGTTGAACACGAAACTCCCAAGGCATCTATCTAAAACAGATAGGTATTTATAAAAACATTGCCATATATTTTTTATGTTTATTACTTATGTTTTCACAATTCCTGCTTTACTTACCTCGTAAACTGCGTTAAAGGGTAAACGAGTCTTTCCGGCATCACTTTCTCTTTCACAGTAATCAAATAATTTTAAAATTAATGCTTGGTCTTTTTCACAATACCGTTAAATTTTTGCAATAATCTAGATTAAAAATGTCACTTTCAGAAATATGACGATAAAACTTTTTTGACTGGTAAGATTATACACATTCATTATTGACGACAATTAACTATCTCACCTAGTTCACGAATGATGATGAAAGATAAGCACTAGTCCAGTGGCGGCTTCTCCTATGAGGCAGGTGAGGCAGTGCCTCACCAATAATTTTGCAAATTAAATAAGTTACAAATTTATAATATTTTACTATTTGCATAATTGCATAAATGTATATCCATTAGAATTAATGCCATCAATCTTAACCCGCTTCGCTAGAAATATCATCCATCTCATTTCTGCATGCGGTCGTATATGGTAGAAGCCGGTGTCGCGCTTCCTTGTCTTTCCTGATCCGTTGCGAGTTTTGTTCTTATATCATCCATCTCATTTCTGCATGCGGTCGTATATGGTTAGAGGCCCGGCCTCCCGCTTCCTTGTCTAGCGTATTTGTGAAAATATCTAATGTCTTGTATGATACCGTAATAGTCCAGTCGAATCTAGCTTTAAATAGCGCATAAAAACATTCTTTTGAGGCCAGCCTCAACTCTCTACGTAAATTTAATGCGTACGCGAGGGGACTAATCTAATATATTAGATGAATTTGGAGAAATGCTATTATTAGATTAACAGGTTGTTTTTCCGTTGAAAGTTCAGAGTTTAGAGAGAGTACATAGTGAATTTGACTTTTACATCTGCATTGTATTTTATTATAGTTTTCGGTAAATACTTTTGTGGTTTTCCGCACTGATTTTTGTTTTGCTTTTTTCCAACAGTGGGCAGTGATTTTTCTAAAATATTAATATTACATTACTTTTATTACTTATTAGTTTATTTGTTTTGTGCTTATTAGCGAAAAATGGATTCAGCGGGACCTAGCACAGCGTCACAACTTCCCCAGGTAAATGTAAACATTCGCAATCCTACTTGTGATCTTGTTAATTTTTTAGTAAATGAGCAGAATTTTTCAAGTATTAATTCCTATGAAGATAAATTGTACATAGTAAAAGAAGCAAAGCGACCTGTTCCAGATTTGAGTAAACGTCTTGTTACTATCGGTGGGGTGGGGAAATCAAATCGGAGCTTTCAAAACACTTAGTACGAAAAGTACGACTGGCTTACTGGTATAGTGTAACGTTAAACAAATTATTTTGCTGGCCGTCTATTCTGTTTGCAACAAATAATAGCGACAAAGTTTGGTCAAAATGTGGTTATAGCGATTTAAAAAACTTGTCTCGTGGTCTTTTAATAGGTACACAATAAAAGTACCCGACATATTTCTTCGAATTGCAAGCTTACGCTCATGAGAAAACAAAGGCAAAATATCCATAGGAAAAAACTGTTCGATAACATAGCCCTAGCTTTACAAACTATATTCCAATTTTTTAAATTTAATATTATAATTTTTTTTACAAAATATACCTATTACACAACTGACGAAGTAGAGTGACCACTAGGCTAACTTTAAAATCTAACCTTGCTAAAATAGTATATTAAAGTACACGTTTCATAAGAAGCGGTTTTAGCGCACGCGTCTATTTTAAAAAACGAGCCACAAAGTGGCGAGTTTTTTTATTGACACGTGCGCTAAAACGCCTTATGAAACATGTGCTTTATACATTTTTTTCTATTTCACCTTTTATAATCAAGAAAAATACATTTAAAAAAAATAAATCCTTCAAATTTTGTAAATTTTTATGTCTAAATTTTATGTTGGTAATACTATTTTTTATCATAGTAGCCTCTGGACAACAAAAATTATTTTGCAAACTGTCATTTTTTTGATTTTTTGACCCATTTTCACCACGAGATTCTAAAGGTTCGTTCGGAAATTCGGGAGATTTTGTTACTTTTTTTCGAATTTCAAAAGACGTGATTTTACGTCACGGCATTGCAATTTACTATAGGGAAGATAGAAAATTCAAATAAAGTTGAAGTTAAAATCGACATTGGAAGGTTAGTAGATTGAATTTTGGATAGGATTTGGCAGAAAATGATAGCTTGAAGCATCTACAACAGATTGATTTATAGATTTATGCAACCAACATACATGACTGTTATCCACACAGAATAGAAAAGTAAGTTATGAAGCTATTTTTCCTCTGCGAAAAATGGGTTTTCTCGTAAATCACAAAGGACGCGCAAGTCAATGAAATAAAACATTTAAATGTTACCAACATCAAATAAAGAAAAAACGCGTATCGAAATAGCTTCATTACGATACGCAAATGCGTATCGTACTGAGCTTATTATAAACGTGAAATAGAAACCATTTTTTTGTAATTGTGCCTCACCACTTTCAAATACCACGAGCCGCCCCTGCACTAGTTATGACGTAATGGTCAGCGGGCATTGAACAGACTTAACATACCTCAATAAACCTAGCAGTAATAATTATAATCAAAAAAATTACCTTGCCGGATTTCCATTGTCTTTATTTTGTTACCTAACACAACGTTTCGGTTAGTTAGTATCCCTAACCGTTTTCAAGTGTAAACTCAGTTTACACTTCTTGTAGTACCACTTAATCATGGTTATTTTTTCTTAAATACTAATAATTATTAGGTACTGGTGGTTTTATTGGGGTATTCATTAAGAACAGTTTTTTCTAAGTAACTTTTAATTGTCTTAACTGATGGGCGAGTCCATCGTACAAGGGCCTTCAAAAAGGCCCATACAACTTTGATGTAATAATGGGGGCGCTAATATTTGAGCGTAGCAAAATTTACATGGAATTTCCCATGACCAATCTGACGGTGCACCACCCGGTACAATCTATACTATACCCTATAATTTAGTCAGTATTATCCCATTCATGCGAGTGAGTCGGCTGTTTTCGATTGGCTGTAACTGCTGTGACATGGTGTGGCTTCTCGTGTGTTTTTTAGTAGGCGTGTTTTGTTTTATTATTGTCTCAGTAAATAATTCTAGATTTTAAAAATTAAAAACGTAGAAAATGTTATTTTTTCTTGCTCAATGCAACAGGGTCAATATTAAAATTTAGTGAAAAAGTTTATAAAATTTTTGTCTAAAATTAAAACTAAGCAATAATGATCAAGCAAAGGTAGACAAATCATGTCATTCGTGAACGTAGTTTTGCGCCGAGCCGACATCTCACTGTTTATAAAGGACATTCTATCATATGACATGTCTATGAACCTTACTTGTAAAATGAAAATCCTGGCACTAAATTCATTACTTTACAGGCCTGGTACTGTCCTGTAATGTTTTTTTGGTATAATGTTTAGACAAAGCGTAAAAACATTGAAATTTCATCACCATTTTCACAATAACCCAACATTTCTAATGTCAAAATTGCCATATTTCCTTTCCTTATTTTTACTTGCTACCGCTAGGAGGCAGACGTTGTCAAGTTTTGGACACTTTACACAGACTGTAAGGTTAAGTTTTTGCAGCTTTTCTTGAAACCGGCATTATGCACCGCCATAGTACTGGTAAATTTCCAATAGTTAAAAATTTAACAAATTATTGACCTCATATTTGCCTTTGACGTCTTGTCGGCTTGTTATGATAAAGAGTTGTCTATCTTGCTCCTGTCGTCGTTGAAACTAAGAATGACAAGCAATACTCATTTTATTTATCCACCAAGTTCCCCAATAAGGACTGCGTAGACTAAAGAAATTCCAAATTTAGTTAAAGTTTTTGCTATGACGTAAACCTATTTCTTAGTATAGGTTATATTAAAATTTGAACATCCTAGAAAATGGCTGTTAAATTAAGCATTAAGTTTACTGTTGTCAAAGCTCTATATAAGTCTAAAATATAATTTCCTGTTGTTATAGGGTGTCCGGAAAATCTCCTACCGTAAAAATAGGTCTTTCGATGATTTTTGGATTATCATAACTTTGTGTGACGTGACATTTGGCACGTCTAGGAAAAAACCAAAAAATAGCTTTGACGCCCTCTACCGGCCAAACGAGGCAATTTCGAATTGAAATTAGTTGATTCGACCTATTTTAACATCAGGACTTTGTCATCAAACGTAGTAAACGAATTTTCCAGACACTCCGTATATTTTGCCATTTACTTATTGTGCATTAGTGCCCGGCATAAAGTTACATATTTTATAATGAAAACTGGTATTAGATGACAAGATACCGAAAAAAGTTATTTTTAGGTGTTGAGAATTTAATTTTATTGTCGTTATGCGAAAATTAGTTTTTTTTTTAATATATTGTTTTCATATTAACATGAATTTAATTAAAGTTTGGTAAGTGATCAAAAACCAAGATATTAGGTAATCTATTAGTTAAATATTTTTGTTTTTTCTTAACCTTTTATTGTTAAAATTAAAAATTACGTTTTTTACCATGTACTTGAGTATGGTCAGCCCCTGTAGCTATCTGACAGCCATATTTGCCATTTTATTATTTTTGGAACAGTATGCTTGCAATGAACAATTTTTTTTAAATTTTGACTAAGATTTCTATAAATGATAATTATAGTTGACAGATACAGGAGCACTCAATAACATGGTAAAAGGCGAAATTTCCAATTTTAACAAACTAATAAATTGATTCCTTGGTTTTCGATCATTTAACACATTTTCATTATATTCCTGTGAATATAAAAACAATTTCGGATATTTTTGCAAAAAATGTTTTAAAAAAATAATGATTCAAATTTTCGCATCAAACTTTGTGAACGAGCATAAAATTAAACTCGAACCACCTTTTTCAAACAACTTTTTTCGATATCCTTTGCCATTTTCTCGCCAAACTAGTAGTCACGTGACAAATATCAAAATTAATTTTTAGGTTACCTATTATGCCGGTCACTGTAGTATTTTTATGTTGACAAGATTGTAATAGTATCGTTTTCAGTTAAAATTTGTCATCATCCGTAGAATTAATCCGCCCCAGTTAAGATAACCCTCTGCCCTGTAAAAATTTTAAAATGGAAATGTATGAGAAGTGGGAAGTGGTTGTACCGTAACAGGTGTATAAATCCTAGGACTGATAATCGGCTTGAAAGCGTTTTATAGGTTGTACTTTTTTTTAATGTTTGCTGTATTAGTTGTAAATATATAACTCCAACGCATTAATTAACAGTACTTAATGATTGTGTTTTATGGTATCATCATGGACGTAGCGGCTTATATTGGCCATATCAATATAATAAAATAAAAATCAACGACGATCAAGCAAAGATAGACTACGCATCTCATATTAAACTTACTAATGTCCCTTAAGGCCAGGGTTGTTTCGTTTTAAACATTTTGTTTTAATCATCCGTTTTAAATATGTTTTAAACATTTGCCTAGGTGTAAAACCTTTTTTGTTTAAAACAGTTTAAAACATGGTTAAAACACTTAAATTAAACAAACGTTTTTTTTTTTCATTTTTCTTTATTAATATGATTAACAAACTTTTTAACATACATATTATTTATTTATTAATAATAGGAACACAACAAAAATTAGAAAACTTAAAACATTTTGCATACAAGCGTTAACAAATTTCTCACACTCTTTCAGTCTCATACTCATCTAAGTAATCAATCTGATATCTGATCAGTCACGTCAACAATGATGGAATTAAGCTCTTTAAAAATTAAAACCAACTTAGCAGCTTTGACATTGCCCAGCCGATTACGCAGTTTTGAATGGACTAAACCGTATGATGAGAAGAGTCTTTCAATGTTGGCTGACGATGCAACAGCTGTATGAAGCTGTTGAGCAAGTTCCATTGCTGTCGTATTTATATTTTTCATAGAACGCCACCATGCCAATGGTGTGAATATTTTTGGGTTTTGGATATCTCATCTAGCGTTAAATCCTCATCTGACTCGGAATCATAGATAGTTGACATTGGTAGCTGAGAATTTTCAGATGGAACACATTTTTGAATATGTTTCTTCATACGCAGCACTAGTCCAGCCGTAATTACTTTACATTTTTTACATTTAGCCAGTCACTGATTTTTTGTTATTATCTGTAACACCATAAAAATATGACCAAATGGCATCTTTCTTCCCGTAGACGACATTTAAAAAAAAAGAACAAAAGAACACCACAAAATAACTTACAGTAGACGTTATTGCAATAGCCAACTTGCAATAATGCGAATTAATAAATAGTATGTGGTTCCCTCAGGCCAATAGTTCCTCCTTGCAATTGGTTTTCTTATTTCGGGGATTCACCGGCACAGCCTCACGGCGATGGCGCGACGTAGTTCGTAACAGCTGATCGCGACAGTTTAGTACAGAGATATCTATTATTTAGTAGAATAATAGATCAAACATTTTCAATTAATAATATGTTTGAAAAAATATGATTTAAACTATGTTTTTTTCTAAGTTTTATTTGTTTAAAACATAAAATTTTAAAACAAAAAAAAACATGTTCAAAACAAAAAAAAAACGTTTAAAACAAAAAAAAAACATGTGTTTTGTATAAAATTAAAAAATACATGTTTTTTTTCAACCATGCTTAAGGCCAGCCTACTCTGCTGTACTTAACCGTAGCAGGACTTTAGTAAATGTTTAATTTATTCGGCGTAACAAGCTCTGAACATTTTTTGAAATAGAACTAATTTTATTAAATTTATTTTTAGGTAGTCTTGCTAGAAAGGTGGTGTTATAAGACGTTCAAAACGAACGTTAATATTATCTAGACTGAAATGAAATATAATTATTTTATACAAATAGGCGGGAGTTTTTAAAGCAATAATTCTGTGATAGATACAAACTGAGGGGACCCTCCTCTTGCTCTCCATGTTCAGCAATTTTGCCTCCTTTAATTTATAAGAGATTCTTTCAAATTTATGAATTCCATGTAAGTACAGTAATTTTGGTATGAAGTAAGTAATAATAAATACAGTTTGAAACATGTTTTTCAAATCTTAACCCTTTCACTGCGCGGTGCTCAAATAAAGTCGCACGCCAAATTGCCTATTTTTTACCGCTTGTGAATATACTCGTTAAGAGCACTGTAAACTAATTGAGTATGACATTAGACACTATATTATAACCTCCCAGATACAAGTGAAACTAAAAAAAAAGGTTATATAGTGTCTAATGTTGTAAAGATAATGGTACGGAACCCTTCGTGAGCGAGTCTGACTCACACTTGACCGGTTTCTCCGATTCCGGAACTCACGTTTTGTTTCTCATATTCGCTGTCACTTCTGGCTAATATCACTTAAAGTTGTTTATCTGTAAGATATTTCCCAGTCATATTAGATTATTCTAACACAAAGCTTGTCGAAACAACCAGAAACGCGAACTCTACATTGTAAACGTACAAAATCAGTGAAATTTCGCGGGAAACATTCACGGCCCCACCCTACCTCGGTCCAACCGCCGCCCGCCACCGCGCCAATTTGAAACGAGGCAAGCAACACGTGGAAACTCTGCCAGCGGGATTATTTGTGTAGAGCAGCCTAATCCTATTTTTATAGGCAAAACGAATATACTCGTCCCGAGCAGTATACGGCGTGGCGAATATATTCGTCCGGAGCAGCGAAAGGGTTAAGGAACTGGCGAGTGCGAACCCAAAGTTGTATACATCGTTAATTTCCAGCTCAGTAGATTCATTTTTTTTTATTAATGTTTTTTGGGTGTCAAAATTGTCACTTAATTTTCTTTTTCCAACTTGCTACCGCGAGGAGGCAGACGTTGCCACGTTTTGCGAATTCTACATCAGTGTAGAATATTCCTACTACTATACCTACTGTTCTGATCATAAAGTTAGTTTTTTGATTGGCTGCTAGCAAACATATTTTCTTGAAACCGACATTATGCGACTCCATGGCACTGGTAAATTTCCAATAGTTACAAATTGAGTCAAAGATTTTTCGGCAACAGCGTATTATTCTAGAGTAAAAATTAGTGTATATTTTCACGTGGTTTCATTGTGGAAGTTGCTACGAACCTGGTTTACCTGGTGGACCCTTTGCCTTTGACGTCTTGTCGGCTTGTTGTGATAAAGAAATTGATATGTCTATCTTGTTCTGTCGTCGTTGATAAAAAGTTAGAGTCGTTGTTGCCGGGTCCATCAGAATTTCATGGATTTACCGATTTTTTAACTTACATCGAACTTTGTACTTGTCTTTGTGCCACGTGACCAGGCAAGATATTTAATTTTATGTATCATGCTCGTGGTAAAGAGGAAAGTTATTCCAATTTTTCAAAGAAATGGTATAAAATTTACTATCTTCTTTGGTTTATATTTATTTCATCATTACAAAGGCAGTATAAATTCCGATTTTAATAAATAAGCGTACCGACTAATTCATATAATCGACAAAATTTTAAAGAAATCATCATCAGTTTTTAAATATTTCTAAGCACAAATTCTTATCTACAAAACTGTACCTACTTATGCACTGATTCTCATTTAAGTTGTCTGTAGCGATATGTAGTGATTATTGTATATTGTATGTTTTACTGACGTTTTTTCACGCCACTATCATAATTTCATTAAAAAAGTGTTTGTTTAAAGTTCATAAAAAAATTTTCTTCTATTTCGAGACGTTTGTTCGCTTATCTTCGCGAAACTATACCCCATCCATTTTATCTTAAAGTGGAATTCTCACGTCATTCAATCTATTACCAACCAATTTCGCGTTTTTTTTTAGTTTATTATTTTATTAACTAATATTTAAATAAAATCAATATCGTGGGCACGTTATTGAGGTAATATCAGACATATTAAAAAAATATCAATTTATTTCATTGATAATTTTGGGAGAATTGTATAGTAAAAGAATAAAGACATAATAATGTTTAAAAAAATCTTACCAGATATTTTTCGCTACACAATTCTCCTAAAATAGTTTATGAACTTCCTTAATATTTATTTAATATGTTAATTATTACCTATAGAATATGCAGTCGAAATTGATTTTATTTAAATTTCATGTAAAAGCTAGAAAAAACATATAAATCTACGCGAAATAGGTTATAGGTTGGCAAGCATGTTGATACTCCCACCTTAAGAAAGATGGTAGAAACCCATTTTACACTGGGCACATTTTACGCGCCATTACGTTAAAACAAGTAAGGTTAGAAGTAAATTTTAAAAAGTTAAAAATCTGCCGGATTTTACTTAATAAATGATATA
This sequence comes from Polydrusus pterygomalis, assembly GCA_963969555.1. NCBI lineage: Eukaryota > Metazoa > Arthropoda > Insecta > Coleoptera > Curculionidae > Polydrusus > Polydrusus pterygomalis. The sequence continues at coordinate 110,233,557 of OZ018377.1, read as the reverse complement.
TTTTCTGAGGTTATGTTACAACAGAAAAGAAAGTGGCTTGTCTGCCGTTACACAAAGGAATAATAGTTGCATGACTGTCCTTCAAAGGCAGACAATCAACAATACACTTGCATTAACAAAGCATCAACTTGCCTAGGTTTCAAAAACGATATTATTTCTTTTTTGTCAATATATGTGACATGTGACCTGTAAGTTAAAAAAAAATGTCAAATGCTCCAAATATGTCGCAGTGTAATGTGGTCGTTGGATTGGCCAATGTCGTGAATTTGTATTCAATTGTTTTTCTGTCATCAAAATAAAATGGACATGGACACATATAGATACTTATTTTTCAATTATTTCTATTTAAACCACACAAGGCCTTCTGGGATTTAGGTAAGGAGGAGTGAGTGAAACGATACTAAAAAAAACATTAATATTTGACTCTCGACTCGTGACTGACTCGGCCGCAGGCTACTCGGCTAGTAAAGATACGAACCAACTGTGTAGACGAGACCAAAAAAAAAATGGTAGTTGATTTTGATATTTTCACGTCTCGTCATAAATTGACAAACAAAACCAACCTCCAAATTAGCCAATCCAAATCACGTGACTTTTAATGACGGCTGTGGGCAAGAAGCATTGTGCCACCCGTTAAAATACAGGGTGTTTATTTGAAAACTTCCCACCTCGATTTTCCTGCTTTAAAATGAAAATGTGGAAAATCGCTGGGACCCGTCGATTTTTATTTCGAGGGGGACATCTTTTGCGTATATTGTCAATCTTGTTACTTCAAGTCCCTAGGAGGGAGGGGGGTTAAGATCTAAATCTTAAATGGATACCCCTATTTTATATAATTTTTTTTGATTCTGCATAAAATTCTGAACATTTTTTAATAAAAGCATTATTAGTCTTTACTTAACAGTTTCCGAGATATTGACTCTTGATAAATGACATTTTTGAACTTTGACAGCGTCTAGCTTTCTAACTGTACGTCTTAGAGCAAAACGGCTTACATGTCCCTATCTTCGATTTTTATTATCTTTCCAATAGTGTGAACTTTCGGTTAAACCGGATGTAAGAAATATAGTACTTCCGGTTTGACCGGAAGTTGACACTATTGGAAAGATAATAAAAATCGAAGATAGGGACATGTAAGCCGTTTTGCTCTAAGACGTACAGTTAGAAAGCTAGACGCTGTCAAAGTTTAAAAATGTCATTTTTCAAGAGTCAATATTTTGGAAACTGTTAAGTGTAGACTAATAATGATTTTATTAAAAAATGTTCAGAATGTTATGCAGAATCCAAAAAAATTATATAAAATAGGGATATCCGTTTAAGATTTAGATCTTACCCCCCTCCCTCCTAGGGGCTTGAAGTAACAAGATTGACAATATACGCAAAAGATGTCCCCCTCGAAATAAAAATCGACGGGTCCGAGCGATTTTCCACATTTTCATTTTAAAGCAGGAAAATCGAGGTGGGAAGTTTTCAAATGAACACCCTGTATAATATACCACCAACAATATCGTTTTTATGGTCACATGTACCAATTACAAAGCAGTTGTTGCCCACAGCCGCCATTTTTGACACATTGTTGGGTTGCCTAACAAACAAACGTATGTCAATGTCTTGACGTCTTGTCATGATTTTACAAGCAAATCTAACCTCAAATTATTTCGTTAAAACCCGTGCCGCCGACATGGAAGTCACCACCTGACCCTTCGGAAAGAGATAATCCGTAAAAGTACCGAAATGGCGTGGCTAGGAATGTTGTCTTACTCACTCCTATCCGCACTGGCGAACAAACTCTTGAGCTACTATGAGAGAGGATTAACTAAATCAACTCTGGTCAATTTTATGTGATGTAATATTTTTATCGCTAACCAGGACCAATTTAAATTAATTTAAATAACAAATATGCGTTCCAGTATGAAAATTTAACCTTAAAGTGTTGTTTTGAGGTTAAGGTCACTTCTTGTCACCAAGGCCTTCTCTTTGTCTCCAGTTTTTTAGGTTGACACCTACCTGTTCAATGGGGGTAAAAGATAAAGAAGGTTGTGGCCAGCCCTAACTCGTTTAAAGCTTCATACTAAAAAAAGCTATATTTTAAAATAGTCACTTAAAACTAAGAAATAATAGTATTTAGATGGATCTATCAAGTTCTTAATCTAACAGCACTATAACTCAACAAGACCAATATTTATTTTTACTGATTTTATACACCGAAATCTATTGTTAAAACTTTTCCACTTTACTAACTTTATATACCTACAAAGCAAAAAAGCATTATGTATTAATAGACTTTAAATCAATTGTAACTATAATTTTTGGGGCTTGATACACTTATTCCAATATTATTCTGAGATAATGTTGATCCTCATACCTCGATTTCAAAACTTATTAAAGCTGATATCAGTGTCGCATACACTGTTCAAAAAAGAAGACAAATAATTTTAAGACCCCTCGCTCAATTGCAACTTGTTGTCAACATTGACAATTTACCTCTAGATAAGCAAACAATAATCACGAAAGTGGCAGATTTATGGCCTCGCGCATGTAAACAAAGCTAGACACTATTAGACATGCGCACTGCAACATTATCGTTGACGAATGGGAAAATAGACAGGTCCGGGCTTTAAAATTTAAATTCTTATCAAAAAATTGGACTTTCTTCTCATTTTTTGATCAAGTTGGGAAAAAAGGTAGTGATTTCTGGCATTTTTAGTAGTAGCAAACCTATCAGATTTTAAGGATAGAAAAGTGTTTTTAAGGTATTCTTTTTAAAATTTGTTTAAAAATGATTTGTCGTCGTGTTTTTAGTTCGAAAAGGACAAGAACATGTGAATTAAACTAGTCTTATATATAATCCGTTGTCTTATACAATCGAATCGAAGTGATACGTAGATACTTTTTCAGCTGTTCCTCTTTCCTTTTCTAACCTCAATGATTGTAACCAATTAAATTTCATGAAAGTACGGACTAAGTAATCCGTTGGGTCTTCTAAAAGTTGCTGAACTAAAAATTTAGTGCGAGGGGTCTTACTTTAGAAAATAGCGCTCTTTAACTGCTACATGGATTAGAAAGGCTCAAGAAATTTTTCAAAAATTTTCAATGTGACTGGTTTGTTACTGGTGATACTGATCGACCGGTTTAACGGCACTGAGTATGACTAATTCACGGTAAACTTGTCTTCTATGAACACGTATGCTATAGTTTATTTCGGTTACTACGAGGAATGGTTTATGTGAACTATACATATCTCTAAAATCAGCTTTCAGAGTTAATTTCAGTTTGCCTGGTAAACGAACGGTTACTGTATCTAGCTGCAAATAGTTTATTTACACTGCAATAGCTAGAATGTTTTACGTAGTATGTTAGGTAATAAAGAAGTAATTTATATAGTGTAATTAAAATCTTCGCCAATATTATTGTTAGTAGATACCCTAATTTATTAGTTTTTTTTTGTGTTTTATTGGTAGAACTTAGGTTTTGTATAAGCTATAATGTTGTTTTGGTAAACCCAATATAAATTGATGTTTTGTACTATACATTTACAGAGAATTGTATTGAAATATGATGTACAATTTTGAAAAACCCAAATAATTTCAATCACTGAATATGTCTGTAATCTATCTCATCACAGGTAGCAAGCTGCCGTAAAAATGACTTTATTTTTAGGGAATATTTGGTTATTGGGTGTCATTCGACTAATTAAGTACCTACGTAAATTTGACGTAATTATAATGCCGTACTATTGACGTCACCAAAGAGTCGACATTTAAACGTAAAATTTTGGTCGTTACATCAGTTTTAAAAAAAACATAAGGACATTACGACCTAAATGTCACACAAAACTTAAATAAATAATAAAAATAGGAATCGACTCTTTAGCTAGCTATTGTCAGAAAAAACCTGCGAATTTAGTGTCGCCTTGTTATGGAGTTTTGATGTTTTTATGCGGTATTTTTAAGCTGTGTGAATATAAACTAAAATAGATTTGTTTTACAATCCGGTTAAATTAATTTCCAATATCTTTAAAAGCGTGGCCATGGAACACTACAGAACAGATCATTATGATGTCCTTGTTTAGATCGTTTGTCTCGAAAAAGATAGCTTCTATAACCTCGTTATTTCGCGTAGGGAGAACGATCATGATTTCCTTTCGATTGACCACGATTACAAAGAAACAAGGTGACCAGCCGCGAGTGCGCGACAATTCACGAACACTGAGTTTCGGCGTGGCCGAAAGTTCGGCCGATTCTTGGCCAAAACTGAAACTAGATTTTTTGGCCGAAACCTAACCTTGGGTCGGTCTCTAGTTATTTGAAATGCGTAACAAAAACAACAACTTTCAGTTTAGTTAGTTTCGTTTTGAAAACTTAACAGTATGTTACTTGGTCACTATTTCTACTCTACTCTAGCCTAACTAAATAAAGATATATATTTTTAGATATATATATTGTTCGCCTTGTTTTTGTTAAAAAAAAACTTTACAATTGCAGGATTTTGTCTTAGGATGCAATCAAAATTAATACCGTTATAAGACCAGTCCAAGCCCATGACCTTACAACATATATAAGTCAATAATAACGTATATATGTTGTCTAGAAAAGGTCATTTTTACGACACAAAATGTTTATATCAAGACGTAAAAAAGTATTTTTTTACGTAACGATTGGCATACATAAGTATTTTCAGCGTCTTTTCTTAAGTCATCCTGTTGGTCAGTGTGACATAAAACTGGTGCCTAAAAAATGACGGTCAGAATGACGACCAACTGCTATCTGGGATGTGTATTAGTATTTTTTTTTTCATATTTTTACACTCTGTCGGGTATTTTGCAAATACAGATGACACTCTTTTTGGAACCGGGTTTTTCATAAAACTAATTTTTCAATAACCAGACTTATTGTAATATTTTTTTGACACAATATAAACCCTTCATACGCTAACTTGTCTTGCATATTAATACAATTCCATTTATGTGGGGTTCATCAAATAACTAAATCTGACTTCATTTTGTGATCGATGTTTCACTTTTAAAAAGTGTACCTTTGGAACATGAATTACATTTTAAAAAATTAATTTTTATGCTCTGGGGAATGTAAGTGATAAAAAAAAAACCCGTAAGGCATAAAGGAGCCCACAGACTTGTCGAGCGGCTCGTCGAACATTCTATAGCCCCCCATACACCAGCGGATAACTTAACGAATTTGATATGGCACGAGCCAAATACACCGATAAAACTTTACGTGTATGTGGCGAGCCGAGCTTCATCGTACCCTGTAATATCTGCCACGGATGGAATCAGCCGGTTTTAACCAGTCAGTAGATTCGCTAGGTTAATTTGGGACGCGCATCAAGTCGTCAAACTTGGTTTGAGGTTAACGGAAAATAATAATAATAACAAATAATGTCTGCCGATTCACGTTACTTGTCAAAAGAATTTATTTTCAATTGTACTTCCACCATACTTAACAAATGTCTGAAAGTATCATTATCCATCCTTAAATTGTTACGGAAATTATTTGGCTCGTCTTGTTGAAGTTCTTTCAAGAGTAACATATTATGACGCAGTTCATGTCTACGAGAAATCCATTTTTTTACCCACTTGCTCCGTTTTTTTGATTTTTGTTTATTGGCAATAAATATACAGTCGCTATGGCACAAGCTATCTACGATTGGTATTCATTTTTAAAACTCACCGAGTACAAATAAATCCTAGTCGATCTAAAACCACTGGTTAAATCTTTCAGGAATTCCAAAAGATGGAGAGCTAAGCCAAAACGTGGAGTTTTGTCCCATTAACGAGAAGATTTAATCAGGCGAATCTAATCGGGTTATTAAGTCGGCGAGCCAAATTAGGCTGCCCAAAAATGACGAGAGTTTTGGTACGTGCCGAGCCTAGCTCGCAGACCAAATCCGAACGGATCAAATCGGTCCAACTTATATGTTGGTATATGGGGGGCTAATTAAACAATAAACACGCAGTGTTTCAGTATAAATGGTAGTAGCGTAGTAGCCCACAAACTGCAGGTTTCAACTTGGTGGCATAGTTATCGCTAATTGGCACCCGAGGGTACTTCTAATATACCTACCTAAAAATAACCTGAAATTTTCTTTAATTTTTATTATCTTTTTTTGTATTACACTCCTGCGGACTCTGATTAGGAAAAATATCGCTCAAATGCTTTTAAATTAAGTAATATCAACTCACAACAACAACAACAACAACAAAAGATTTTATTAATAAATCTTTATATTGTGCCATTATTTGTATCTCACTAGAAAGTAGATGTTTTAAATTTTTAATAATCGCCAACACTAAAGCACGAAACGCTAAAATATCAATAAAATTATTACGACGAAAAATGCTATTTTTACCTTAATTTGACACATCGTAATAATTAATTATTTTTGTCGCTTTGTGTACAAAACGTCGCGTCGGCGTCCTTACCTTCAACAAATTGTCACAGGTATGAAAATTACATACCATTTAAACTTGAAAATTGAAATATAAATCGGATACACTGATTATCTGTTTTTTTTTTGTGTCTAAATAGCAACTTAAGGTCTCAAAAATAATCTATTACGTACAAATGTTAAGTTCAAAACATTAAAATAACTTGAACTGAAGACAAAATACACCAATTTTGCCTAATTTTGACAGCTCATTTAATTTCAATCGAGATGAAAATATCAAGCAAAACTATATTTTTCAATGGTTAGCGACATTCTGTTTTGTTTTTTCAGTTCTGCCCCTGTGTGATAAGCTACTCCTCCCTCCGATATTGCCAATTATACACAATAAAAATGATTTAAACCATTTAAATGGCATTTTTTGTCCTTACCATTAAATACTCCTTTAAAACCGAATTAATTGTGTTACAGATCTCTGGTATAATCTTACCCAAAGCTTGAGGTGAGATAATAACAGAAAATTTTAAATCATCGTAACTGTCTGTCTGTAGCAAACAGTAAGTCGCTCCTATGGTGTAATAGCCTAACTTCGTGTCTTACTGAATGATAAGAGGTGTTATTAATTTTAAAACAGTACCTACAATAGGTTTCGTAATCCATTTGCAAATAGTAAAACGAATTTCCCGGGTCCAGTTTTAGCTCGTTTAACAGGTTAATATGGAAAAACTAGTTTCTCATCAAAAGCCATTTCTTCGCCTACTTTGTCATTTTCTTCTTGTTTTTATGTAGTATGTTTGTATGTATAATTACGTAGTTTTTTTTGTTAAATTAGTGAACAAAACTGCAGTCTCGCGTTTGCCATTTTGTTCATCCAGCAGCGGTTCGTCGAACCGCTCGACAAGTCTGAGCTACTTAAGAATCAGGATATTTGGTTGTATTCAAAACCCAAAGTACTTTTTAGAAAGAGGAGAAATGTCAGGTACGAATTTTTAAAAAATTACTTTATTTTTACGTTTAACACGGGAGAATAATTGATTTTCACACCCTGTGTTCACCTTAATATACGTATATCACTTAAGGTTGAATTCTCAACGTCGTTCAATTTATTGCCAACCTATAACCTATTTCGCTTTGTTTTTTCAAGTTTATTATTTTTTAAACTAACATTTAAATAAAATCAGTATCATCGGCACATTACTTAGGTAATATCTGATATATATATTACAAAAATATCAATTTATTTCATTGCTAATTTTGGGAGAATTGTATAGTGAAAGAACATGTCATTGCAATGCAGTGGCGGCTCGTGACAGTAAAGTTTGTGAGTTCTGCCGATAGGGTATAAAAAACGCTATTTTTTTACAGTCTCTAGATCACGTGTCTATTATAAAAAGTAAAAAATTGCCAAGTTTGGTTTGGCAAAAATTACAATGTTTAGGAAAAAATAGCTAAAAAGCGTAACCCAGGTTCATTACATTGTTTAAGTGATTTTTTGATGTTTCATGGCGTTTGATTTTTTCGCTAAGATGTACTAAATCGGTTACACCAAGAACAGTCCAAGATTTATCTCCATCAAACAGTCGTTTCTGGCATAAATGCCTCTTGTAAAAATCCTTTTATACGATTTTCCCCGGCTTGAACCACACTTTTCTATTAAAATATCGGGCAATGGCCGTCCTTCTTTCAGTTTTAGTTTTTCTTCATAAGTAAAGAGAGAGAATTTTTTTACATTAATTAAATTATCCACTACATTCATTGTTAGTTACACAATTATACAAAAACAAATAACAAACACGACCATAACCTCCCGCTCATCCGTTTGGCGTCTTCTAAACTAAATAAATAAATGCGACCGCGAACACGCAACCAACGCTGAGCCCGCCGTTAAGAATTGTACTGCAGGTTTTGCAGCTCTATTTCTGCTTAAATTTCGCTATCTAAACCCATGAGCAAGTGCGGTACGGGGCGAAGGAAGGGGTTCCTAGCCGAGCACAGAGCTCGTTAGCGTCCCAGCTACGTCGTGTTGCAATTTAGCAGCGCAACAATGCCAATAACTTCATTTGACCGACTGTGAAATGCGGGCTTCGGCGACGGCGTCATATTCAACACACCTACGCGATTTGAAGGCCTATTATACCAACACCCGACCGAAAATATACTGCTGTTCCAATAATTTTAGAAATATAATAATTATATTAGAAAAATAGTCAAATAATGTGAAAATTTTGGGGGTTCTGCAGCTCTGCAGCTCTTATGCACTAGCCGCCCCTGTTGCAATGGCATAATAATGTTAAAAAAAATCTTACCCGATATTTTTCGCTATACAATTCTCCTAAAATAAGTTATGAAATTCCTTGATATTTATTAAAGATGTCAATTATTACCTATAGAATATCAAGTCGATACTGATTTTCTTTAAATTTTGTATAAAAGCTAGAAAACATAAATAAATCTACGCGAAATAGGTTATAGGTTCGCAAGCATGTTGATACTCCCACCTTAAAACTTAAATATCTCGAAAACGAAAGTATATATTTTGATTTTGTAAAAAGGCGTCGCGAAGCTTCAAAAATATAAATCGATAACAGGGAATTCGAAAGTAGGTACACTTGATAGTACGGTTTACAACTGAAAAGGGGCGCCGGCTATATCTCGGAAACCGTTTACCTATAGCGAAAAAAAATATTTATGACAAAGGTGATAAAGAGAAATTGCTGAAAATAATTTTTAGGTTGGCCGCTAGGGGGCGTAACTATAGTGACCAAACAAGACGCGGGATTTTCTTAAAAATAGTAACATGTAGTAAACATGTATAAACAGCATTTTTTTAATCTAATGAAAATTCTGGATAGCTTTTGTTTAAGGGGGTAGGAGGGAACAAATATTGATATGCAAAAATACTCACAACTTTGGTTTGGCTCATCGGAATTTAGCAAATTTGAACTCCCTAAATAGGGATTTTTTGTTTTATCAGTTTAACAAAAAACGAAGTCGTTCTTAATTCTGTTGCGACGTATCGGCCATATCTTAAATTGGTGTGTCATAGTTAATAATATCCTTTAGTGACTCTAAAGGTGGGTTATCTGGTGACCTTGCTGGCCATCTTATTGGTCCGTTGGTTAGGATATTGTCTGTCCAAATGACCTTTAACAATTTGAATATTATGTACCTTTTCTAACAGTTCTGCAAGTGTAACTTGAAGGAAATGTAAATAACGTTCTCCATTTAACATGCCTTAAAAATAAGGTTCAATGAGATATTCATTTCATTAACTGCACCAAACATTTAATTCCAAGAACTCGTTGATTACCCTTTTCTCTAATACAACGAGGATAATTTTGGTACCAATAACAACAATTATGTCGGTTCACGATTCCATTATTAGAAGAGCGACTCTCGTCGCTCCATAAAATGTAAAAGTTAATATACGTACTATTTTTATTTTGGCCACACAACTCGGAAAATCTTGCTAAGAATTTCAGTCATCGTGCGACTCCAATCTATGGACTAATTTGGTTTTTTACGAATGAAAGTTGTTGTTTTGTAAAATCCTCCACCCCCCATGAAGACCTTATGAAAACACCAGTATTTTCTTTGATTTTGGCTAATGAAGTTTTTCTATTATCAAGTTGCTGTAAAACTTGGGCTGTATTTACATCATTTGTAGCAATTTTCCTCCTTTCTTTTTTCGATTTTACAAAGCAGCCATACCCCAACTTTAGCAGCTCTGTGCAGGGACTTAAGGTCCTGCACAGAGCTGCTAAAGTTTTGTTATCAGGAAGTCCTCTTAGAGGATAACGATGTCCATACGTTCTTTGTGCGTCCTGCATCTGACCTGCATTCACCATCAATCAGTAACATATTATTTACTTTTTCTTGGTGAGTGTATTGAACCGTTTTCATTAAATATTATCAATTCGTATAAATGACAACGACACTAGTACAATGAATCCAATGTCCTGTTAAAATTAATGGAAATTAGGTGGTCAGTTTCTTAAAATCTTGTATTGCTTAAAAATGAGTGAAGGAATCGAGTTAGGGCAAATTACTTAACATTAAAAGTACTTTCAAAATTACCTACTTTCGAAGTCCCGAATTTTATTTTTGAAGCTTCGCGACGCCTAAGGCGGTATCTTTAAAAATGCTAATTGATCTTACCCTAACGATAGCTTTTTACGAACATAAAATAAATAAATTCCTTGTCGAGATATAGACCCTCTGGAATTTTAAGTGAAAAACCCTGTATAGTATATCCAGCTCAAGTTGACCATAGCTTTATTTATTATATACTAACATCAATCAATTTTTATTTTAGTCTAATCTGATATGGTATTTTTCCCGGTTTAATATTAGTCATTTCATAATAGCAACATAACGCAGTTTTTTTTACGAGCAACGTCTCCCCATCCAGTCAACTCTCGTTGGATGTACTTTATTATGACCCTTATAACGCGCAAATTTCAATTTCTACGCCAATGTATAGTGATTATTTATGTCTGTTCGCCTTTACTTTGTAAACTGTATGTAAATAAAACCAGCTTTAAAATCAATTTCTATATTTTTTTATTCATCTGTCGCATTCGAAATTATTGTATTTAAAATTTATAAAATTATATTTATTATAGTAGGGTAGTTAAAGCCGTCCAAACTGCACCGGGAAGATAGCAACATGGGCGAAAACGCCTGCAAACATGTTATTTTCTGTTAGTACAAATGCAAGGAGTAAATAAAAAAATGCCACATGTTGTTATGGTACAGATTGAACGCCTCTAACTCCGGGACTATTATAAAACTTTTTTTAAAAATTCTAAAAAAGACATAAATATTATGCAAGAAAAATATTTTCTTGCTTTTAGTCTGTCCATATGTTATATATAAAAAAGACACTGATAACAATATAATTGCGCAGTCACTATCACAGGCAAACCCTTATTTTATAGTCCAGGAGGCGACCGCATGATTTTTTTTTAATAATAACTGAGTGTCTCTCTTGTCGCACCACAAAAGTGGCTGGCAGATCACTCTATAGTTTCAGTTACTCGTCTACGTTATCGAGCAAGGATGACGTAATAAGGCAGACAGTTTAAAATAAAAAAACAATCTGATGTTCCATGACGTTGCCTTTTGACACCAGGCCCGGTTCCAGCGCCCGGGCAGACGCCGGGGGCGCAAAGTCCAAGGGGCGCAAAATATTGCTAAAGGTAAAACAAATAAGCGTCTGTATAACATTCGATGTATAATATATTATTTTTCTAATTTTGACATATAAAGTGACACTTTTTAAAACTGATTGACATTATGAAACCTCTTACTTTTTGTAACTAGTTGCATAAAGTAAAATTTTATGCAATTGGTGACGAAAAATGTATTTCAAAATTAGTGACAAAAAGAATTATTCTATTTATTAAACTGTTATAATGCAAGTTAAAAACATAAATTATAAATTAATTAATTATTATAAATATTGATAACACAATTATTGCAATTATTCAAATTAATTCCCGACGACATATTTTTTTTATTGCTCGAACTTGCTGTTATTTGGGAAGCGACGCACATTGCATTAGATGTTTCACCAAATATTTCTTGCGCTATAAGTTTTTTATTATTCATGGAATTTTCAACATATCCCTCCGCAACAGAACTAGATTTCCAACCTCCGTGCCTCTTTAATTTAAAAAGATCAGCGCCACTGTCTGCTAGGAAAGTGGCAGAGCTTCTTCTGAAGCAGTGGCCAGTATATAGAACAGGATTTGAAAGACCAAGAAATTGTGCAATAACTTTTGGCAGACTGATAAATGTGTTAATTCCCACAGGATTTCTGGTACATTTTCCATTCGCATATTTTACAAAAAATCTGTTGTGTTTAAGAATCTGGGGACGCAACTTAATATATTTTCTTAATATTTCAACAAGATTCGTATTTCCAATGTGTCCAGTGGTAATTGCACACTGCCGTATAACTTTTGTTTTTGAAGGTGGGATATCAACACGAAAATGGCTTCCTTCGTCTATAACATTTTTAACTGGAAGAAAAGTTAATTCTGCTTTTCTGCATGCTCCTGCAATTCCAATTATCATTGCAACCTTAGCCATTAAGTATTCTTTGTCATCAGCTTCCAATAAAAATTTGGCAAAATCTTTTTTAATAAAAACTTTTGACTTTTTAGCACTGTACCCGTCCGCTTGCCTTTTAATATATGCTACCAAATTTGTAGATTTTTTAATATCAATATTCCTTTTCAGATTTAGTTCAGACCTTAACATTGAGTAAAGTGTCCATAATGTGGAAACTTTTAGATCTTTCTTACCCTCGAAATATGCAAGTAAAACTTTCTCATTAACATGTTTAATTTTCTTCTCATCACACCACGTAACAAATTTTTCGTATGCCAAATGATAAACTGCCTTTGAGTTTTTGGGAATTACTGATAATAGAGCATTACCTGCTGCCTCTTCAATATCGCTTGGTAGCTCTTCAGAACTTGAATGACTCATTTTTTAAAAATAAAACTAAAAATATATCAATCTCGCTAAAAACCTTCCGTCTAGACTTTTTTACAAAATGTCAAACTGACAACGAACATGAAGTAACAGCAACAATAGCTATTTATGCCATCAGTTATATGTCAAAATTAGAAAAACTAAATTTATGTTTTCCAAATTTTTATCAATTATATTAAATTTAATTTTTTTATTACTTTCTTCAAAATTAGAAAAAATCTTGTATGCAATACGTTACGAAATGAAATTTTCTGTAACTTGTGAGTTTTTGCGAAACTCACTTCGTTCGTTCCGCAAAAATCTCACGCGTTTCACAAAATTAGGCATTTCGTAACTGATGGCATAAATAGCTATTAAAAGTTAAGGGCGCCCAAGTATTTTTTATAATCACGTCAAAAAAATTTAATATTTTTGATGGTATAAGTATATACAGGGTGTTCATTTGAAAACTTCCCACCACGGATTTTCCTGCTTTAAAATGAAAATGTGGAAAATCGCTCGGACCCGTCGATTTTTATTTCGAGGGGGACATCTTTTGCGTATATTGTCAATCTTGTTACTTCAAGCCCCTAGATGGGAGGGGGATAAGATCTAAATCTTAAATGGATACCCCTATTTTATATAATTTTTTTGGATTCTGCATAAAATTCTGAACATTTTTTAATAAAAGCATTATTAGTCTATACTAAACAGTTTCCGAGATATTGACTCTTGAAAAATGAGATTTTTGAACTTTGACAGCGTCTAGCTTTCTAACTGTACGTCTTAGAGCAAAACGGCTTACCTGTCCCTATCTTCGATTTTTATTATCTTTCCAATAGTATCAACTTACGGGTAAACCGGAAGTACTATATTTCTTACAACCGGAAGTTGACACTATTGGAAAGATAATAAAAATCGAAGATAGGGACATGTGAGCCGTTTTGCTCTAAGACGTATTGTTAGAAAGCTAGACGCTGTCAAAGTTCAAAAATCTCATTTTTCAAGAGTCAATCTCGGAAACTGTTTAGTATAGACTAATAATGCTTTAATTAAAAAATGTTCAGAATTTTATGCAGAATCCAAAAAAATTATATAAAATAGGGGTATCCATTTAAAATTGAGATCTTAACCCCCCCCCCCCTCCTAGGGGCTTGAAGTAACAGGATTGACGATATACGCAAAAGATGTCCCCTCGAAATAAAAATCGACGGGTCCGAGCGATTTTCCACATTTTCATTTTAAAGCAGGAAAAAGTTTTCATATCAAAGTATATAGGTACAGTGTGGCTTTTTAAGTGTGCAACATATGGGAATTTTTTTTATTACCGATTCTCAGAAAATTTTATTCTTGATAAAAGTTGGTGCATATTCGATAATCATACTAGGTGCACTTGGAATGGTTGCAAGTCAAACGGCGTACAGGGTAGGCCAAAAAATATAAAACTTGTACAAGAATAAAGTACCCCTATTTCAAAAAATGCAGCAAAATGTTATTAAAAAAAGTTGTTTAGAATTAAAAGTTATGCATAGATTCAAAAACGTGACCTAAAATTAAAAAAATATATTTTTTTTAAAAACATTAATAATATCCCAAAAATTTTTTTTTTAATATTCACCATAAAGACCTTCATAAATTAATCAAAATCAAATCAATTTCGCATATTTTTGTTCAAGTTCAAGCATATTTGTAAAAGTTACTTGAATTTTTAATTTATTAAGGAATCACAACTTTATGTTTGTTGCAACGATATTAAACACAACTTTAAAATATCCTAAAAATTAGTTTTAACAAGATAAAGCATTAGTAATGATAATATGCTAATTAAAAAACCACCATTTAAAGTGCAAAATTATTATTTTAAATGTTTATTAAAAATTTTTATTCTTGTAAAAGTTTTATATTTTTTGGCCTACCCTGTACGCCATTTGACTTGCAACCATTCCAAGTGCACCTAATATGCTTATAGAACATGCACCAACTTTTATCAAGAATAAAATTTTCTGAGAAATCGTTAATAAAAAAAATCCCCATATGTTGCACACTAAAACAACCACACTGTATATTCAGGAAAAAAATATGAAATAAAAATTTCGTGGGCGCTAAATAGGACCCTTGCCCGGGGGCGCCAGGAGGTCTAGAACCGGGCCTGCTGACACATTACTGCTTTGGTGGCTAAGAAGTTTCTAGCACACTCCATTTATCTAACAATAAAATTGTATATATTATACAGTATGTCTCCGTAAGTTTGCATCATATGGAAAACTTTTTTATTATTCATTTTACGAAAAAAAGTTATTCTTCATAAAAAGCTCTGCATGGTCTAAAACCTAAAATGCAACCATCAAATATCGAAATTTTTCAGTCATATACGAGGTTTGTCAAAAAATGTGAATTTTTGCCAAGAAGGTAAATTTTTCCCAAGAGTAAAGTACCTTTATTTTTGACATTATCAAAAATTGTTATTAAAAAAAGTTGATCGGAACTAAAAACCACGTCTAAATATGCAATTATACACATTTATGTTGAAAAATTATTTTATTAATTTATTATTAATTATTTAATTTTTTAATTATTTAATTAATTTAATGCGTGTCATTGCATATTTAGATGTGGTATTTAGTTCTGATCAACTTTTTTTAATAACAATTTTTGATAATGTCAAAAATAAAGGTACTTTACTCTTGGGAAAAATTTACATTCTTTGCAAAAATTCACATTTTTTGACAAACCTCGTATATGACTGGAAAATTTCGATATTTGATGGTTGTATTTTAGGTTTTAGACCATGCAGAGCTTTTTATGAAGAATAACTTTTTTTCGTAAAATGAATAATAAAAAAGTTTTCCATATGATGCAAACTTACAGAGACATACTGTATATCTATAAATTTCGTTTTAAAGTATTGGCTAAAATAAAGTAAATCTATAATAATATAAATTATTTGTCCATGTAAATGGTATAATCTTAATAACTACACAATTTTTTCTAGTAATAGGGAATAAAACTATATACAGTCAAAGCCGCCGCTAAGGTGTTGACCGCCAGTGTGCAATTCAATATTTGCCGCCATCCTTCTCATCTAGGTACTTATAGTTAACGAAAAGTGTAAAGCTACTATTTTACATAGGTAAGGTGAAGTGGGTTAAGGTGGGAGTATCAACATGCTTGCCAACCTATTTCGCGTAGATTTATTTATGTTTTCTAGCTTTTAGACAAAATTTAAAGAAAATTAGTATTGACTTGATATTCTATAGGTAATAATTGACATATTTAATAAATATCAAGGAATTTCATAACTTATTTTAGGATAATTGTATAGCGAAAAATATCGGGTAAGATTTTTGTTAACATTATTATGTTGTGTACACACACTCATTGTTCTTTCACTATACAATTCTCCCAAAATTAGCAATGAAATAAATTGATATTTTTGTAATATATCAGATACTACCTAAATAATGTACCGACGATATTGATTTTCTTTAAATGTTAGTTATTAAAATAATAAACTAAAAAAATCAACGCGAAATAGGTTATAGGTTGGTAATAGATTGAATGACGTTGAGAATTCAACCTTATGCCCAGTTGTATAGGTTCTGTTTAATATGAACGCTAAAGATAAGATTAAGCACCACTTTAATGTTAAGATTAATAAAATATATCAGTTTTATAAGTCCCGGTTAAACCAAATAGTCGCTAACTTCATAACGAATTTTAAACTAAAAACTGAACTTAACCTATCATATCTTACCGTTATACAATTTGTTGCGTTGAACGTATAACATAATAATAAATTTACATATTTATAATATAAGTATTTTACGATTTTTAGGTTATATGTTAGACGTATGTAATTTTTTCCTATTTTAATCCTAAGATTGATTTTCAACGGGTGCTTTTTGGCCTGTTAAATTAACTGTTAGTTAAACACCAAGTTTGGAGCTAATCGCAACCTATAATTCCAAACCAACGGTTAATCTGAACATTTTTAGATAACCGCAACCTATAACAATGAAATGCCGATTAACCGGAACCTATACAACTGGGCATTAAGTGTAATACCGGGAGAAGTGTACAACAGTCTGCCATTTTTTTTAAAGTAAGGTTAAAAATTAAGGTTTTTGTATATTATTTAAAAGGTTTAGAGTATACCGGGTGTTTCCGGAGGTACGCTCGCCCCTATAACTTTTTTGTTGTTTAAATTACAGATTTAAAATTTTGTGTGTTTATATGTGATATTCTTTTGCTTTTGATGACATAGCGGATGTCATTTTATCACTTCCGGTTTAACCGGAAATGATCTCAACCTTAGATTTTTAAATATATATATATTTATAAATATTTTTGGCTATATCGATTCAGAACTCCATTCCAAATTCAACGACACTCCATACGTCACTTTTTGATACTTTAAATTATTTTTAATTTTATTTTTATTTTTTCGTCTAGATTGCTATGAACTCTCGAAAATTGTTTACTTCTAAACCAAAATCTTGATAAAAATGCAATTTTCAAGTTTTATATTATTTAAAAAAAAGGAAAAGTTGAGTAATGAGGAGGATTTGAATCTCTGATTTGAATTCCTCCCGATACGGCTGAAATTTTCTATCAAAAAATCGAAATTTTAATTATAAATGTCGATTGTAGCTAGTTGACAAACGCCACACCGTAAATCAATCCTTAGCTTTACACTCTCTGTCCGGAACGAGTCGCTTTTTAACTTGTGCGATTATATATTTTTTTAAAAGATGCATTATTCATTAGTTTGTACCAAAAGAAATATTATTTTTTGTGAAAATACTTTTGACATTTTGTGCAATATTTCTGTGAACATTTGCCCTATAGAAACTTTAAATTAAACCTTTGAATTAAACCAAAAACAATATTATTTTGTCTCTAGTCAAGTGATTATTCTCTGCATGTGGCTGCAGTTGTAAAAATTACGTGAAACACCCAATAATTTGAAAAATCCTGCGGTAAAGAGCATAACTCACTCTGCACCTCTCTTAAATAATTCTTACGATTACAATTAATTAATTAGGAAAAAATGTCACTGGGTACTTCTCGGGTGCAAATAACATATATTGAAACCTCTGTTTTCATACGTCGACGTCTGCATGTACGTTGGATGTTTGGTTGACAGTTCCGCATTGACAACTTTCAACATGTCCTCGATGTGCTGGTCTTTGTAGTGCTCCTTGAATACTTTACAAATACTCTGAATGTACCAGGATCCTTTCTTTGGGTCACGATTTGAAAGATATCCTAAAAAACAACAAATTAGTTGGCTTGAATTGATCTATTTTGATGTCCGGAGTATTTTATCAAACGGTGTACACGTATTTTCTGGACGTGCTTTATAACAAGCACGAGCCAAAGGCGAGAGACGAGAGGCAAAATCATACAAATGAAATATCGCTATTTCAAATTTTCAGAATATTCCAAATCATCTGCCATTTTGGGTTGTGTCTCCGCTATGCAGTTTGGTTTGTATCTTTAATAGTCTAGTAGTAGTCGGTTGTGACCTACGTCGTCAAATGGGTGTACGTCAACATTTTACTTGTTTTTTTTTTAATAAACAGAGGCCTGTATATTATTTTCACCCACTCTTTCTTATATCCCAGAAGATTTATTTTTGATTTACAGGGTATCAAAGTTTTAATTTTTTTTTTCGTTTTTCTCATAGATTTTCCGTGATAATTATTTCCAATAACAAGGTACACTTAATTGTAGGCAGTTTATCCTTATGACATATTTCGTCTATATTGTTAATCGAACTTTAGTCCGGGATGAAAAATTTTCGCACATTAAGACAAAAAAGAAGACAAATGGTGCGGTTTAAAGATGACAACTTTTTTAAGGCCATTAACCACGGTTTTTGTTTGTTCTTAGATTACCAGTGTTTTTATTTAACCATATTTACTTATTAAATTGAACTATAATATTGATATTTTAACATATTATGTTATAAAAAAGTCCCGAACCCACAAATAATTATTGTAAGGCGCCCCAAGTGGACAAAAGTGATAAATAGGTCAACATAGATGAAACTAGAGAAGTTACAAAAGAGACAACATGGCGCACGCCTATTACAGGTGCACCATCATACATAAACCACAAATGGTTTTTTAGTTCTTCCAACAGGACTGGGAGTGTTCTAAAAATTGACGATAATATTGCCTATTTAAATACTATTTTTAAAATTTTGTTACTTCCATAATATTTTATTTGCATCGACGGCTATTTTCGCAAATAACTCGAAAACGATGACAGATACGATAAAAATATAAGGTATCAAAAAGAATGAGAAAAAAACGGGGAGCCAAGTTATAATATTCGTGTTTATACAGGGTATTCTAAAAAAGTACAGGAGAGTGGAATTGTCAGTAGAGCAAAAAAAATACTGCATCCGACAATTTTGACATTTTCTTGTAGACTCCAAAAACTAATAAATGTATTTTGGATATTGGAAATAAATATCTCGGAAAATCTGTGAGAAAAACAAAAAAAAAATTAAAACTGACACGCTGTATATCAAAAATGAAGCCTTTTTGGCCGTATGTTGCCTATCTTGAGGAGCATAATCACTTACGTGACATTCATTAACGTATAAGTACCTACCTATAGAGCATTTTTGGTATGTTTATATATTTTTTAAGGTTACAAAGACTAAAGTCAATCTTTTACTAGTTTGGAAAATTATTACATTACCAGGCACAGTGGAGTACGCAATAAGAATATCGGAATGTTCCGTCATAACTTTTTTTCTTCGAAGTGCATCATGACATACTTGGTCGTCTTTTTCTCCCCTAAAAAAAAAACACTGTAGAAACTCAATAATTGAATAGACATTTTTGAAGACAGTAGAAAACGACATACTATTTTGGATATGAAGACTTTTAACGGTATACGGAAGGCCCGAAATAACTACAAAAAAACGAAAGTAGTGGTCATTGAATTGGGTAAAATAACACGGAAAAAGCAAAGTCTACCCTACTTTTGCGACCTAAAACGCGTTACAGCGTAAAACCTATATTTTTCGACTTTGACGTTTAATAACTTTTTTCCGGTACACCCTTTGTATTCGAAATTTTCGCACAACGTACCCCGACAATTCCTCTCTAAAACTAAAAAGTTTCAATCGTCCCACTCTAACCGGTTCCAAGAAAAAGAAACGCAAAGGTAAAAATGTCGAAATTGACGACGACGAACAGTACGACAACATACACACATTTTTTCATCGTCCAGACCTATTGCGAAAATTTCAAGAGATGAGCGGAGGGTAGAAAATTTGATGTGGTGCGGAAAGTGAGATATTAACAACACACTATTTAGGATTTGAAGACTTTTAACGGTATACGGAAGGCCCAAAATAACTACAAGAAACCTAAAAAGTGGTCTTGGCATAGGGTAAAATAACACGAAAAAAACGTGTACCATTATTACCTGCAACACTGAAAAATAAATATTTTCGGTTTTCCTTTTAGGCTAGGGTGGCAGTAACTGGCTGTAAACTTTTCAATGACGTCATCACTTAACATACCCACATCGTCAATACCGGCAATTTCGGTATATCCTCCTTTTACTCTCACTAGTTTGTCTCCTGACTGAACCAGGTTGTTACCGTGGCTCATTATAACTACCAAAGACATATCGTGATCGGTGAAGGGTGATTTGCTAAAGCTTTCCACATTCTCTAACATTTCCTGTAAAATAAAAGAGTCTGAAAAGGGTACATCTTTAAACCAACATTTTCTGGCGGTCACTGTAAAAAGTGTCAATTCTCTTGACACACTTTCAGTAGAGCTACTATGGTATACCACCTATACATACAGACAGGGTGACTTTTTGAAGACTTACAATGGCTATATTTTCTCCACTAAATATATCAAAAGATCAAAAATATTAATAAATAAATAAATAAAAATAAATTATTTCTACCAAGGCAGGGAAATAGAAATGATGTGTTTTGCGGACCACTCAATTGTACCTCTTTTGCCAATCCACTGGTTTGGATAATTGTGGTCCAATCACTCTATCGCCACAGCAGCATAGAGTGCACCATCTTGCTGGAGATGTAGAAGTTCTTCGTTCCAATTTAGATTGCCTTGTAAGTCTCTTTGGTTTTCAAGTTCATGAACAATCGAGGGTTCTATAGTTTGGTTGAGCATTTCAGCATAAACTTAGCTGGTTAAATTTCCTTCAATAAAAAAGTTATGTTGTCTCCCTGTATTCCCGCTTAATCATTGATTTTTTGGAGGTATTGAATTTGCCGCTCTGTAAAAAGACGAGGATTAACGTCACTCTAATAGCGATAGTTTTGTTGATTCATATGACCATTTAGGAAATAAAAAGACACATACTGCAGCGAATGTTTTTTCTTGAAATTCGGGTGTTGCCGTAATTCACCCTGTCGTGGTTTCACAAAACTGAATTCTTCTATCCGGGTCATCGTCGCTAAGTTGTCGCAAAATTTTTATTTTGTAAGGGTGAAATTTAGGCATTTTCAGATTCATTTCATTCGTTCATTGAAGATTTTACAAAAAAAAACCAAAAAGAAAGTATTTTACGTTAATGCAAAAAAATAGTGAGAGTTTTAGCACTAATAATTTAGGCTTGGGATAATTTTTCATCATTTACGTTTATTTTCTAATTTTTCCTGCCAAATTTTGCAAAAGCCAGTTTTAAAACATTTTCTTAAAATTTTGCTAACAATTTCATTAATTTGGGTATCGCTGAGAACATTTTTTCCAGAAAGGTGTCAGAGGTGGGATAGCGCCATTTAAGATTTTAAAGTGGATGGGGGTAGTGCTTTAGGGGTGGATGAGGGTGATCCGCAAAATACCCCATTTTTATTATCCCGCTTTTTTTTATAGGAATAGTATTTTTGGTTTTTGATACCTTCTTTAGTGCGGAAAATATAGACATTATAAGTTTTCCAAAAGTCCGAAATTTGCATTTTCACATCTACTTTAAATAAAAATAAAATTTTGACTGTAATGAAAGCCTCTATATTAACCATATTTACATTCTTACTTTTCCTGTTAAGTCCATTTTAACTTCGACCTCAAAGCCAATGCTTTTTAAGAACTCTTCCAAATCTTTTGAGTCTTTTTCGGCGCCATGTCTTTCATCATCTTTGTTGTGAAATTTTATATTATTAATCACCAAGGTTTTACCTACAAAAATACATTTATCTATTTTTGTTTAAGTTTTTTAAAACTGACTCTTCACAACTAGTAAAAAGTATATACAGGGTGTCCCAAAAGTAATGGGACACAGAGCAACAACAGACTTGCCTTATCCCAAAATTGATAACAACCAAGATATAGGGTGTTAAAGTTTTAATTTTGTTTTCGTTTTTTTGCGATTATTTCTTAATGAAACGACATAGCAGCACAAAATTAAGGGTTTTGGGGTTTTTTGAGGTGAGGAATTCAAAATTATTCATAGTTTTTGTGTAACCAGTAGAGGGCGCTGCCTACGGCAAAACCCACTCTTTTCAGCTGGCATAACTTTGTTTGGGCTTCTTATATCGATCCGACTATTAAGAAAATAAGTTAATTTACTTCTTTTACATCAAAAACGTATATCTTATTAAAATCGCATTCGATATTTTTAATGCAAGAATGCTAAAATATTTAAAATAATTGTGTACTCGTATTAGTATTATTTATCACAGCTGGCCTTGATTAAAAACAACGATGTTTCTAAGGCAACAACATGTTATACAAAGTATCATCTGTCAAAGTTAATAAAATTTTTGATTAGAATAAAATTAGTAATTCCGTATACGAAAAAGCGTTTTTATTACAAAAAAATAGTCAATCTTAAGTATCTACATTAACTTTGACACTTAGCAAATGTAGCTGATTTACATTAATTTTAAGTTAGAAATTCGGCGTTGCTCGATTTTCCGTTGTTCCGTGTACTTAGTTGCATTGGACATATAAAATGCGATTATCTCGAAATTGGTTGCTCCAAGCGACTTTAATAAGTAATAGGTATTTTGATGTAAAAGAAGTAAAGTATCTTACTTATTTTTTTTAATAGTCGGATCGATATAAGAAGCCTAAACAAAGTTATGCCAGCTAAAAGGAGTGGGCCATGCCGTAGACAGCGCCCTCTACTGGTTACACAAAAACTATGGATAATTTTGAATTTCTCACCTCAAAAAACCCCAAAATCCCTAATTTTGTGCTGCTATGTCTAGTGACGTAAAATTCTCGGTAATAATCTTTTGGAGAATATTCTCAAGAATATTCTCAAGTTAGAGAATTTTCTGAGAATGGTAAGAAAACCGCTAGAAATGGCAATAAAAAGAAATTAAAAATTACCTATTCTGCTCATTTTCGGCAAATGTCAAACGGAGAACGGCGTTAATCAAACAAAACGTAAAGAAATAAAATTTTTATTTAAAAAACAACATACCTTCCCAAGAATACTTAACTAAAAACTAAACAAAAAAAAACAGTCAAATAAAGAAAGATCACATTTAACTATTAAAAACATACGGGTATACGTTCGCGCTTCTAGGGGATTTCCCTGAATCACTGTTGTCAGACGTAAAACACTGTTGCCAGAGTTATAGAAAAGGTTAGAGAAACTGAAAATTTTAAAAATCATTGCAAAATTTTTCAGTGTAAATCAAGGCGGTGTAAATATGTAGAAAAACTTCTCTCGAGAATATTCTCCTCTCACATCACTAGCTTTGTCGTTTCGTTAAGAAATAATCGCAAAAAAACGAAAACAAAATTAAAACTTTGACACACTGAATCTTGGTTGTTATCAATTTTGGGATACGGCAAGTTTAAAAAAATATCATTATTTCGACTTAAGGAGTCTGCTGTTGCTCTGTGTCCCATTACTTTTGGGACACCCTGTATATCTAGCTTTTCCCGAACTGATTGCGAAAAATTGATTTGACCACAGATTTATCATATTAAATTATTATAACGTTTTTTTTTTATTGAAGTAGGTATCTAACTATAGCCTTCTTTCTCGGTGTAAAAGGAGTGAGTGAGACATAATTCCTAGCCATTTCTTTTCGGTACTTTGACTCAGTGACTATAAGTCATCTACAAATTAAAGGTCAACTTTTATAGGCCTGTATACTTTGTCACTCACGCCTCCTCACTTCTTCGATGTAACAAAGTGATTGTCATAAATAGAGTTTTTATTATTACCTCTTTTTGAGCAATTATTAGGATATGTAGGTATGATATCTTCACTAAAATCTGCCATCGACGGAGATAAATTTGTATTTTGAGCAGCACTTTGTCCATTGATAACTTCTATCGGAGATGGTTCTGTGAGAGATGGATAACTTCCAAAAGTAGTGGCACCTAAAGCAGTACTATGTTGCGCTGGGCAAATAAATTTTTAGAATTATCAATCGACAGCTCTCTTAAATTTGAAACCTATATTAACAATATATGAATGAAACTGTTATACTCCGAGGGTGATATCAAAGAACTGAACTTAGATTTCACTGTAGCAAGGAGCATTTACTATATTCTTTTATAGTGTTCCATCTTCGCTATGGAATCTGTTTTTGGGGTCATGCTCTCAATATTTATTTCACATCGTGTTTATTTTGCAAAAGAGAGAAGTAAAATAATATACAGGGTGATTCACGGTGGATGGAACGTTAGACGTTTCTGACGAACCAGTAAAGGAATCATTCTGAAAATTTGGTCCTTTACATAAACGGACACGCTCTACCTATCTAAAATATTTTTAACAATACAGTGTTGCCGCTTCCACACAAAAATAATAGCTACTTCGATATTTTAAATGGAACACCCTATAAATTATTAAATTTTTAAATTCTACATAAAATTATAATTATTTTTTAATAAAAGCATTATTAGTCTATGCTTAATGGTTTCCAAGGTATTGTTTCTTGAAAAATGACATTTTTGAACTTTGACAGCTTTTAGCTTTTTAACTGTACGTCTGAGAGCAAAACGGCTTACATGTCCCTATCTTTGATTTTTATTATTTTTCCAAAAGTGTAAATTTCCGGTTAAACCGGATGTAGGAAATATAATACTTCCGGTTTGACCGGAAGTTGTTACTTTTGGAAAGATAATAAAAATCGAAGATAGGGACATGTAAGCCGTTTTGCTCTCAGACGTACAGTTAAAAAGCTAGAAGCTGTCAAAGTTCAAAAATGTCATTTTTCAAGAGACAATATCTCGGAAACCATTAAGCATAGACTAATAATGCTTTTATTAAAAAATAATTATAATTTTATGTGGAATTTAAAAATTTAATATTATATAGGGTGTTTCATTTAAAATATCGAAGTAGCTATTATTTTTGTGTGGAAGCGGCAACACTGTATTGTTAAAAATATTTTAGATAGGTAGAGCATGTCCGTTTATGTACGCGACGAAATTTTCAGAACGATTCCTTTACTGGTTTGTCAGAAACGTCTAACGTTCCATCCACCGTGAATCACCCTGTATATGTGTAGCGGTAAAGTTAGATAGTAGATTATTTTCGTCCACTATTTATAAAGATGTTTACTCTTTGCTGTAGCCTCATTTTGGGAGACTGCATATCTAGTTCATAAAAAATATAAAAGTGAGCTGTTGTTGCCTACTCATAATCCTTTCTTTTAATGTTACTTATTCTTCATTCTGAACAACTCAAAAAATTCTTAATATGGGTTGGTAAGAAAATGATTAATCAGGCAGGCAACAATGTTTAAATGTTTAGAAACTGACTAAACGTCCTTTATTTAAGGGAGCTTACAACATTTTGGACGACTTTTTTAATGATCCATCAGTTCAGTGATTATCTTATCGAATATGTTTTTTTTATCTTTAAGCTGTTCCTTACCTTGATATGTATCATTGCGGCCAAAAAATACAGTTAAGGTTGAATTATCAACGTCATTCAATCTATTGCCAACCTATAACCTATTTCGCGTTAATTTTTTGAGTTTATTATTTTAATAACTTACATTTAAAGAAAATCAATATCGTCGGTACATTATTTAGGTAGTATCTGATATATTACGAAAATATCAATTTATTTTATTGCTAATTTTGGGAGAATTGTATAGTGAAAGAACAATGAGTGACAATGACATAATAATGTTAAAAAAAATCTTACCCGATATTTTTCGCTATACAATTCTCCTAAAATAAGTTCTGAAATTCCTTGATATTTATTAAATATGTCAATTATTACCTATAGACTGTCAAGTCGATACTGATTTTCTTTAAATTTTGTATAAAAGCTAGAAAACATAAATAAATCTACGCGAAATAGGTTATAGGTTGGCAAGCATGTTGATACTCCCACCTTAAGTAAAGGTATGACTGTGTTCTCATTATAAAATATATAATTTTGTATCTTTATGTTTCCATATTTAAACGACGTTTAAAAAAATAGTATGTTTTATTCGGAGTAAAAGCAACTTCTTATGCCTCGTCTGTAATTGCCGGACTCACTTGGTTCGTCCGGCCAACCTGCAGACTCGTGGGGGTATCGCTTTTCCACCTAATAAAACAATATACTATTTCAAGGCAGTTTTTAGGGCGAAAGAGGAAACCAATTTTTCCGGATTCTCTAGAACAGCAAGACGCCGACTAGGAGCCTCAGATATAAACAGCTAAAAACATATTTTTGACTGTGGTATGACGAGAGACAATAAAACCAATAAAAGTGAACGTCTTTCGATTAATATTTGGGGCTGTATTAGTGCTAGGGGCCCAGTAATTTTGCAAATGGTTCAGGGAAGACTGTCTGCAAATGGCTATTTATAGAGATATTCTTCTTCGAATAATGGTTCCATCGGTTGGAGTGTTGTATGGAGAGGATTACATCTTCAAGCACGACAATGCATCAATCGACACGGAAAGAATTATTGTTTAAGAATTCACCCGAGAAAACAACGTTTACACGCCTTACCGTGGAATCCAGACTTCAATCCTATGACGAACGTTTGGGGAGAAATGGAGGCATGATTTTAGACTATAAAGCCAAGAAGAACTTCGACCGAAGATACTTGAAGCATGGAAACAACTCCAAAATATACAAGAAATTTAGTGTAGCATACCACACGTCATCTACAGCAACGGTGCAGTGACAAAATATTAATTATTATTTATTGTTATTTTTTATTTATTTTCCCATATAATTGATAGCTTGTTATGGTTTTGTTTTATTTATTGGCATTTGTTTGGGACCTTTAGATTATACCTGTGTTGATTGTATTAGTCCATAACGACTTTACTTTTATTTTGTCACGAAGAATATTGTTCTTCAGACAATAAAGTGCTTTTGAGTTGGATTAAGTTATTTCAAATTTACCTTCCGCTTGATTTCTTGCCTCCACAGAGGGAGGGAGAGGCGCTGGTCTGCGCAGTGGCCTAGGTGGTCCTCTAGGAGGCACCGCTGGTGGGTCTCTTTCAGTTTTCATGGCGGTGTTGATACCTCCATGTTTGTTAATGAAATCATAGATAAATTCTCGCGTTTCCTTATCCTGAAGTTGTTGTTCCGATATCCCAGCCTAGAAAATAACAAACACTAAAATATATCGATTGACATTTTGGTTCCAACCATAATGGATCTAATTGACCAGGACGAACAAACCCGAACAAACCCAATAACAAATATACAATTTTTTTTTAGTTTAACATCAGTGCAAAAATGCTTATAACAATGTTCGACTTTTAAACTGCTCTCTGCTAAATCTAGGTGCTATATTTGGAGAATATCAACTTGCTGTTGAAAAAATAAAATAATTGTGCAAAAATAAGTGCTATATGGACAAACACATTACTTACATACCAATAGCAACCATCAGTTGGCATACCTTTCAGTCAAAAGAGAGGAATATTTTTGCACTAATCTTGAAGAATAAAGAAACTTAGTTTTTATTCATTGCATTCACATTCAGGTCCGCTGTTACCAAATTTCTCCAAAATTGCGCATACGATTTACTTCAATTTAAAAATATTGAAAGACCCATCCTTAAGCTCTGTTTCTCATGTAGAGGATTTTCCGATTACCATTTCGTTTTCAAAATATGCTTTAATTTATGCTAGTATAAATGCCAACTTTAAAAATTATTTTCTTCCAAAGAAAAGCCTAAATTAAAAGTCTGTTACAAGACAAAGAATGTCTGAACCTTTAGCTACCTAGTGATACCAAATTTATACCTGTTTAATTAAATTGTAATAGAGATTTTAGATATATTTATCTTGGCGATTGTTAATAGTATAGAAATCAAATGTACAAAAATTACCTTATTATTTCTAAATAAACCAATATATATTGAAATAAATTCGATAGGTTTAGAGTTTAGAGGGTTTCGAGTAAATGGCATGACTGCATGTCGCGAGTAAAAGCTATGGTAGACCATTAATAAAATGTATTTCTTATTTATTAATAGTTCTGGTTAAAAGCAATTAAGAGTTAGGGGTTCTACGGTGGACGTAAAAGTTAAAAAGTGGGATGATCCTGCTTATAAATATTAGAAATATCTTGAAGATAACTTACTTTTTGAAATAAAGATTTCAACTGTGCATCTTCGCTAAAAACATCAAAACTGTTACGGTTCTGACCAACATGGGCAATATGTATAAAGTCCATTGGAGCACCTAAAATATATGAATATTTTTAGATACTCTAGTGACAAATAGAAATAGGTAGGTATTCAGCTTCGTGGCGGTAGTTTAAAAAACTGTGGCGATTTTACTTTTTCGCTTCTCACTTCGTGGCATATATTATGTCCCACTCCAGAGAACGCTCTTCTGTATATTATTGAAAATAAAAGTTTTTGTTTCATGAAGTATTATCTTTACTCAATGCAACCACCAGTAATAATTATGATAATGTCAAATAGTACAAGAGGTTTTTTTTATATTAGTTTCAACCTGTTTGACAGTATTCATCATTCGTAATTTTGAGAAAAGGTACTGTAATTAAGAAATGCAACTACTTAGAGCTAAATAATGATATGCACTCGATGGTAGAGACCACAGGAAAATAATACAGTTTAGAGCGACCAGATACCATCCGTATAAATATCAAAAACGTCAATACTGACGATAGAGAATTTTCACGCAATGTTTGTTTTACCGACAAATGCACTTTATATAAACAATGAACCAAAAATGTTTAAAATTGTAGTTACAGATTACAGAAAATGAACACAGATTTCTACATCCTCAAAAGGTCAGGTTTGAGCGGGCATATTTATGGACATCGCATTATTGGTCTTTTTTTTGGATCAAAATTTGGGAAAAGAAAATTTTTTCGAACTTTAAAAAATCAAATTGGACCTGCATTAGGTGTGAATGAAGATATTTTAAGTGTTATTTATAAAAAAATGAGTATGCAATCGAATCTTTGCGTATCAACTAATAATGTAATAAATGAATTTTATGACCGTTTAGAATATTGCTTGGCAGTAAATGGAGTACTCTTTGAGCATCTTAAAATAGTATATTAAAGTACACGTTTCATAAGAAGCGGTTTTAGCGTACGCGTCTATTTTAAAAAACGAGCCACAAAGTGGCGAGTTTTTTTATTGACACGTGCGCTAAAACGCCTTATGAAACATGTGCTTTATACATTTTTTTCTATTTCACCTTTTATAATCAAGAAAAATACATTTTAAAAAGAAAAGAAATCCTTCAAATTTTGCAAATTTTTATGTTGGTAATACTATTTTTTATCATAGTAGCCTCTGGACAACAAAAATTATTTTGCAAACTGTCATTTTTTGATTTATTGACCCATTTTCACCACGAGATTCTAAAGTTATTTTAGCGATATGAGATTTGAAATTGGACGGAATACCCCTGATAGCACGAAATATTTTATAAATCTTGTATAAATATTTATATCTTTGCTAAATATTTGTTAGCAAAACAAATATTTAATACATATTTAAAAAAATATATTTATTTCCATATATTGTATAAATATTTCATAAATATTTAATTTCTTCTCAACTATTTGTTAACCAAAACAAATATTTAGCAAATATTAGTTAAAACACATTTAGCTTCAAATATTTTATGGATATTGTATAAATATTTATTATTTTCTTTGATCATTTCTAAAAATTATTTTTTCCAAGTAACTTATGTACTGGAGTGCTAAACCGTGGAACTGTCTAAAACAACGTTTCTATTCAGTTAATTCCCGCAACGTTGACTTTTGAAACCTTTCATATTAAATATTGTTAGAACTTAGCTTTCGGATTCTCTACGCTATGTTCGATATATAAATTTAGAGAAATGTTTTAAGGGCAACCTGTAATGTGCAATATTTTAGCAATCTTCATTTTAGAAAGTTTCAGGCAAATTACATTGTAACTTAGCAGCAATGTTGATTTATGAATGTATTTTTATAATTTCCTATGCCGCCCCCCGCCGGACGGGGGGTTATGTTTTCGGTCTCAGATGAATCAGCTGATCGACGGATCGGCCATTTTTATTTTGGCATTTCTTTTAAAAGAGTGAAGGACAGTGTTTTATTAAGAAATAAGGTAGGTTACATTAAATTTTATAAAAGTTTATGCATGCTTAGGTACTTTTTAGCAGAGAACAAGTTGTTCTCTGTTAGGTAGGTAATTTTTGGAAATTGAGGTCGTGCTGTTAAATACAAAACATAACCTATTTTATTATTTCATTTGTGTTGGTGTGTCACTGGAGACTAAACTGAAAGAACCCCTTTCAAACAAATTACCAAAATTAAAGCAAAAAGCGCATGCATACGGTATTATAATAGGGCACATATTCCAAAGTTTTCACTGGATAGGCTTGCCAATGCCAAGACATTTTTTGCAAGTTAATTCAATAGACAATGCTTAAGATAGTATACTCCCTAAAGTTAATTGAAGTTGAATTTGTAGGCATCTAGTACTAGCAATAGGTTACTAGTAAAAAATGTGTTTGCGAAACCTACACAGAAATTTTTGATTCGGATAACCTCTATAATATACATTGGTTACGAGTAAATTTTATATAGATACGGGTAAATGCAAACTGGTTTCAAATCAATAGAATAAGAATGTAGGTATGTCACAAGCCAATTCTGATACCCTATAGTTGGGGACCTTTGTCCAGTTTTAATGCAAGCACACACTTTTTAAATCCACCAGCAAAAATAACACAGCTAGGTAGTTTTAAAAGACTGCAGACCAAAATTTCTAATAGATTGATATAATAACAGTGTAACAATAAATTTTATTTTCTAAGCACAATATTATTTTATTACAGATTTCTCAACATCATATGAGTAATACTGAGTTTGAGGATTTAAAAAGGTTATGTATATAGGTACCTATAGTAAATATTAATTATTGTTCTATTGAAATTGTAGCACATGCAAAAGCGCCATGCTTTTGTATGTGTCATTTCTAATAAATATAAAAAATGTGCAGAATGAGAGTGAGAGGGGTTACCGGCACCCCAGCTTATTAATTTGTTATGATTAATCATGTATTGCTATTTTTAAAAAGAAAATTATTATGAGAAATTGCACACAAATCATCTAAGTGAGAATAGCAGTGTTTTATAATTTTAGATACATTTGTTGAGACTAACTGGAGGAAGAAATTTGACAGATGCAGTGTACAGATGTTTGGAAAAGGTCCCATTATGTGGGGCAGTTTTTAAGTTGGACTGGTGCCAAGGGGAACTACAAAACAAAAACTTTAAAACTCACTTCACTTATAATAAGGAGCTTTTAATTTTTCTTTAGCAATACTATATTATATTAACTATATCAGATTTATATTTAATATATACATTAAACATTTTAAACAAATATGAACTAAATATTTACCAGATATATACACTGAATATTTTAAATATTTATGTTTTAAATATTTGAAACATTTATGTATTAAATATTTAAAACATTTATATAATAAATATATAAAAATCTGTCACCGCAATATTTATTAAATATTTTTTAAAAATATTTTTAAAATATTTTGTGCTATCAGGGACGTTGTGTGATCCTTGTACATTCGGTACATATAGTACAGAGCGTTCGGAAATTCGGGAGATTTTGCTACTTTTTTTCGAATTTCAAAAGACGTGATTTTACGTCACGTGCAGTTTAGTATAGGGAAGATGGAAAATTCAAATAAAGTTGAAGTTAAAATCGACATTGGAAGGTTAGAAGATTGAATTTTGGATAGGATTTGGCAGAAAATGATAGCTTGAAGCATCTACAAAAGATTGATTTATAGATTTATGCAACCATCATACATGACTGTTATCCACACAGAATAAAAAAGTATAGGTTATCAAGCTATTTTTCCTTTGCGAAAAATGGGTTTTCTCGTAAATCACAAAGGCCGCGCAAGTCAATGAAATAAAACATTTAAATGTTACCAACATCAAATAAAGAAAAAACGCGTATCGAAATAGCTTCATTACGATACGCAAATGCGTATCGTTCTGAGCTTATTATAAACGTGAAATAGAAACACATTTAAATTAGTTGTTGTCTTGTATTTTTTTAAAGTAATTCCACTTGTCTTTAAATGTTAAAACAAATAGTTTATTTCGTTTATTTAAAGTACTTGCGTTTATTTAATCAGTACAATCTTTAGTTTTTCTTTAATACTGTAAAACATGTTGAAACTAATAAAAAATAAGACTTTTGACATTATCATAATTATTACTGGTCGCTTTGTTGAGGTATCTATCAGAGCCGTATTTAAATTTTAATGGGAAGATTAGGAAATATAACATTTTCGTGTGCGAGTTCATCATACAAGTAGGTACTAAGGTACCTTCAAAAAGTCTAGTTTAATGTAAAATTAATAGGGACGCCAATATTTGAGGGTAGCAAAATTTACATGGGATTTCCCACGACCATCAGTCTGGCGGTGTTTAGTAAGTAAGTAAGTTTATTTTATTTCAAACAATTTAATTTTTAATTTTAAAACTTTAAATTATGGACTTTTTTTAAATAAGTCTATACTTTAAAAATTTAAATTATTATAATGTAGTCCGGTCAACTTAGACCAAAAAATGATAGTGAAGGTACATAAATTTACCACAAGCTGAAAATCAGTAAAATTATTCAAAATATAATTATAAATAAAATGTATAAGTTCCCCATCATTCCCGTGTTTGGAAAAAATTTTACTCGAGGTCAAAGGTCAAAAAAATGAGTTTTTCGCGATTTTCAGCAAAACGGTAAGTTTTTTCATAAAAATACTCCAGACAAAAATTGTAGACCATAAAATTATCTATAAAATATGTATCAATACTTTTTTACCTACGAGCCACCGTTTCTGAGATATAACGATTCAAAAAGTTGTAAAAGTTGTTATCGTCATAATATGCACATGTTTTTACGCCACCTATGAGGTAGTGTACTTAGCGCGTTTTTTTAACGTGGTTTCCCCAGTAGGCCTACTCCACGGGTTAGTTGTGATCCTGTTTAATTTAAAATTATTGCAAAATAACGGAAATTAGCAAAGATTGGAAAAGATAAAAGCAATGTAAATTTAAAAAAGTGGTGAAGTTTATTCGTCTGATTCGTGACCTTCAAATTATTCTTATTCTTCTTGATATTCTTCCTGTTCTTCTTCTTGTTCTTCTTCATCTTCTTCTAATTCTTGTTCTTCTTCATCTTCATTCTGGTTGCAAGTAAATTGCGTCAATAGCGATGTATCGCATGTCACCTTGTTGGAATCAAACGAATCCTCTACTGTTAGTGATTCTACATTAGAGCACGACCGGCCTTAACAATTTGTACATGCCAAAGAACAAAACAGTCCTACTTTTTTGCAACCACATTCAGCACTGCATCCCTTTTTGCAGTTGCAAAAAATTGTGTTCAGCAGTTTTTCCTGCGCAGGCGGGAGTAAAGTTTGAACTGGTTCTAATGTATTGTTGACCAACTTCCAACCACAGTCTGTAGGGTCTAGCTGATAACCAAGCCACACTTGAACTTGGTAATATACCCGAAAAATATGTTGATGAGTAGCAACTGAGGTTGGAATTGAACTTGTTTCTTATTTTTAGTATTTTTAACGAAACATGCATATCGATGCTTAATCTAAGCAGGTAGTTTTTTTTTGCAACTGCAAAAAGGGATGCAGTGCTAAGTGTGGTTGCAGAAAAGTCGGACTGTTTTGTTCTCTGGCATGCACAAATTGTTAAGGCCGGTCGTGCTCTAATGTAGAATCACTAACAGTAGAGGATTCGTTTGATTCCAACAAGGTGACATATGCGATACATCGCTATTGAGCAATTTACTTGCAACCAGAATGAAGATGAAAAAGAACAAGAAATAGAAGAAGAAGATGAAGGAGAACAAGAAGAATATCAAGAAGAAGAACAAGAAGAATAATTTGAAGGTCACGAATCAGACGAATAAACTTCAGCACTTTTTTTAATTTACATCGCTTTTATCTTTTCCAATCTTTGCTAATTTCCGTTATTTTGCAATAGTTTTAAATTAAACAGGATCACAACTAACCCGTGGAGTAGGCCTACTGGGGAAACCACGTTAAAAAAAACGCTAAGTACACTACCTCATAGGTGGCGTAAAAACGTGTGCATATTATGACGATAACAACTTTTACAACTTTTTGAATCGTTATATCTCAGAAACGGTGGCTCGTAGGAAAAAAGTATTGATACATATTTTATAGATAAATTTATGGTCTACAATTTTTGTCTGAAGAATTTTTATGATAAAACTTACCGTTTTGCTAAAAATCGCGAAACTCATTTTTTTGACCTTTGACCTCGAGTAAAATTTTTTCCAAACACGGGAATGATGGGGAACTTATACATTTTATTTATAATTATATTTTGAACAATTTTACTGATTTTTAGCTTGTTGTAAATTTATGTATCTTCGAATGTCTAGATTGACCGGACTAATGGGCTTTTGCTCTAAATTTTGATTTTACATCTTTTGTCGATTCAGTTTTCACAATGTTGGATTATTTGCTGAGAAAATAAATAAACAAGATACGCTCTAATAAAACCACAGGAATAAACTCACTGACGGTGCATCTGCCTCGACCCATGGGTCCCCGCAGTGATTCAGCTGAACGTCTAGCTGAATATCGGACGAGTTGATTTGTATTTTTAAGCTGTTCTTGTCTATTTCATTTATCAAAACAAAGATAGCAATATAATCCGTCGAGGCTGACAAATAATCTGATCAAATGTTTTCAAACTTCCTGCTTTCGCGGTGTCTTTTTAATTGTCTCTATACGAAAGGTTTGTTGATAGGAAGATTTTTATTAATGGGATGTTTTCATTGTTCTACTTCTGAATGTTAATGCTGAATATGATGAATTCAGTTATAGTGAAAAGGCCCATTATCTAAAACCACGATAACTCCTTTACATTCTTTGGTGAATATCGTATGATAAAACATTTTAAAGTCATCTTATGAATGTGCCGTAGAGCATGGTTTCACACTCACTAAACGTTTACTTTTATAGATTAAAATGTAAGTATAACAGGTACCTATAGTAGAATGAGAATGTGGAACTTCTTCAGTACTTCCGGTATGACTGGATTGGGAAGGTGTTTGCCTATAAAGTAAAATTAATTTTTTTACATAGAAATTCTGGTTTAAAATTTCAAAATTGGTAAAAAAAACTGTTTTAGGTAGGGCAAGATTTCTGTTATCAGACAAGATTCGGATCAAGATGAACCGACAAGTTTACAACTTATTCTATATAATATTATGTTGGGAGACTTTAGGAGAATATGATTTAGGACTGTATATTTTACATACAAAAATACAGTGACTGGCATAGGGTGATGGCCACATACAGTGTGTGCTCGGATCGACGCATAAATTGGTGAAAAAAAATTAAATTTTTATTCTGTGGTTCAGCCCTGCTTTGGTAGAAACTAATTTGTGTCATAATTTTAGTTTCGAAAAATCATGGATTTCTTAGTAATTTACAAAAAATGTATTTTTTCCACTAAGTAAAGTGCTTTCTCTCTAGGAAATAGAAAAACTGTTATTAAGAAAAGATGTTCAGAAAAAAAACTGAGTAAAAATGCAAAATTTTAAAATTATATGCTTATACTTTTGATAGTTCACATTATATTTATACATTTGTTCGTATCTCCTAGAGAAAAAGCCTCGGAAAAAGCTCTTTTCTAGTGGAAATAATAAGTTTTTTGTAAATTTCCGCAAGACATAGGCACTTGACTTTTCGAAACTAAAATTATGACACAAATTATAGTTTCTATCGAAGTAGGGGTGAATCCCAAAAGAAATTGTGTAAAATTTGTCTGTATATTTATTTTTAATAGGTACATATAACAATAAATCTTCAACAAAAAATTAATTAACACCTTGCTTTCGATGATTTAACTCATTTTCATTAAATTCATGGGAATATAAAAGTAAGATTGGATATTTTTCAAAAAATATGTTAAAATAAATTA
The DNA here is from genome assembly GCA_963969555.1 of Polydrusus pterygomalis. NCBI lineage: Eukaryota > Metazoa > Arthropoda > Insecta > Coleoptera > Curculionidae > Polydrusus > Polydrusus pterygomalis. The sequence goes on along the minus strand of OZ018377.1, from coordinate 110,197,243 downwards.
TTTAGCAAAGCAGTTTACTCACATAACTTTTTTCGATAACATCGTCATTTAATACCAACTTTCATGATAAAATATATTTGAGCCCGTATTACACGGGCCAAGTTCTTGCCCAAAAACTTTTTAAATTCTTGAACAAGAAATTATATGAGCTTAAAATAATTGAAGACCCGGCAAGTCCATATTTCATAAGTTTTGGGAAATTGACAAAAACGTCCTGGACTTAGCTGTTTCTTGCACCCAAAAATGTCAGCGGCCAAGTCCTAAAATTATATATTAACGTTATACATTCCTTTGGACTTGGCTGATTTTTGTACCAATCGATCGGGGATATTTTAATACATACATTTTAACGGAAATCGTTATTTCGACCAAAATGGACTTGTCCGGTTTTTGCAACAAGGTCTTCAATTGTTGTTTTATACGTACCTAACTTTTTGGCAAATTGTTAAAATCATTACAATGTTACCAACTAATGTTTGACTTCAGGTTAGGTACGCGATAACATCGACTATTGATGTTTTGGTTCAAAAGAGGTTTTGTCTGTTTCCTTCCGCCAAACTTCGCCCTCTTTTGAACTGATATCTGTGGTCCGGCACTTGTACCGGTTTTGAGAGCACTCTTGCAAAATTTTCTGTTTTTACAGAATAATCCCTTTACGACTGACCTTTTCTAAGGTACCGTACTGGGACGCAAGATGTCGCACTGGATTTTATAATCCCATCGACTATTGATGTTTTGTTTGTTTTTCTTTTTGAATTAATAGGGTCGTAAGATTAATTAACTTTTTTTCTTGCTTATAAAAGTAAAATCACTATATCATTTCCCCCAACTTCAAACAGTAAATTGTAAAGATGTGAAGTGGCTGCAGATTTTGAGGTTAGAAAATCGTTTTTTGTTCTGTTTCTAAAATTTGTGTAAAAATGATTCGTCGTGGTGTTTTTAGTTTAAAAAGCAAGAGAACCAGTCAATTAAACTTTTCTTATCAAATCGAAAATAAAAAACAAACAAAACAGAAATCTAGATGTTATCGAGTACCCTTTCCTTATCTAAGGCGTGTTCGATTCGCAGGTTCAGATCGATCCGGATCGATCTAACTGATTCCAACTGATCTGATTTGTGTTCGATTGGTAAGTGATCGCACGGTCAAAGTGATCCCAACTGATTTTTAAAATCAGATCGATTCAAATCACTTTCCCAATCAAACACGGCTCTAAGCGTGTACCTAACCTTATGTCAAATATTAGTTGGTAACACTGTATTGATTTTAACAATTTGCCAAAAACTTTATTGGGTTTTTTAAAATCAGATCGATCCAAATCACTTTCCCAATCGAACACGGCTCTAAGCGTGTACCTAACCTTATGTCAAATATTAGTTGGTAACACTGTATTGATTTTAACAATTTGCCAAAAACTTTATTGGGTACGTGCCACAGAATACGTGTTCCGTATTCTGTGGTACGTGCAAAACATCTTTAAGCACAATAGATACTTTCAGCATCCTCTGATTTTGTTAAATATGTCTAATAGATAAAACTTCTATCGCAAAGATTGGATTGAAGTACTTATTGCTAATATATCAGTTTTAACGTTATTTGATCCTTCAAGAAAACTCCTTTTTTTCCTATACTAGGTCGTGCCGAAAAATGTTACCATACACAACCACTCCTTTTAGTCTCTATAAGACTGTTACAAGAGTACAAGATTAAAAGACCTTAAAGTTTGCGATTAAGAAGTTCGTTTTACATCTATAAAAAATGCATGACTCACCTATTGGAAGTACTTTTTTCGTTTTTGTGTTTTTTTTTAAACATATTTGAAAACTTATATTCTTATCACCACACTATATCAACTAAGTGTTACACAATAATAATAATCTGTTCCTAAACTACACATAATATAATAATAATAATTATACAAAGGAAATGCACGGTACTACCGCCGTACTTCCAATAGTTCCAATATGCATGTTTATAATTTTTTTTATCTTATCATATCAAGTTCTAGGAACAATCTATACTTATAAGCAAAGATTTTTTTAGAAACCCAAAAAAGCGATAAAGATAATGAAATCTATACCCTAGTAAAGTTGTGTTATAGCCGCGTTCCTTTTAAAGTTTTAAATAAGAAAGCAAAGCCAACGGCTTAGTTGCGTGTGTAAAGTGAGTTGTTAAATATTTAACTCAGCTCAGCAGAGCTTTTTCCTCCCCACTTGAACATGCCCAGGGTGACCACCTCTCCGGTTTTCACCCGGAGTCTCCGGTTTTTTATACTTGACCTCCGGGCTCCGGGTTTTTTAGTAACATCTCCGGTTTTTAACAATTTTCGTATTTTTCCTAATAAAAAACTTTAAATTCTTTTAAATTTTAGTTATTAATATTAGAGTTTAATGTTTTCATTTACCTTACCTACCATTGGTTAGGAATTTGTTTTCTTTTTATATTCTCTTTTGTATTTAAGTAGGTAACTTACTTAACGTGATTTTATAAAATTTATTTTATGTTTGTGTTAACTTTTGACTAAGAGTTTGTTTGTTATTATTTTTTTAATTTGGACCTAAAAACTTATTTTGGAATTTATTTAGATGTGGCAATTATGATTAATAAAAATGTTTGAAAACAATAATCCTTACCTGGTTAAAGAACTACCGCACCGCCCATAATAATTATTGGTTTTTAAGGCAGTTCCTGACGTATAAATAAAAATTTTTTTTATTTCAGCTTTTATTGTTGCTATTAAAGTTGTTGACCGTTACTCATAGAATCTCTAGGTTTTGATAGCCCAAGAAAGGGCGTGGCACCCAAAAATTTTTGCCTGCGGCGCATTTTTAACCGAATTAAAAAAAAATTAATATCTCTGGTTTTCAACTGGATACAAGGTGGTCACCCTGAACATGCCCCTCTATATTTCTCAGCAAAAGCAAATATCTTTGCTTAGCTAAGTTGTTAAAGGAACGCTTCGCAAAACAACTTCGTATAATGGTATGAAAAATATATAAGGTCAACGGTCATATTTAACCGCGGCAAGGATGGAGGAAAAATATTTGCTGACCTTTGCTTGCTTTTTAACTAAAAAACTGACTGATTAAAAAGGAACTTGGCTAACTTTACATTAGTAAAAATGGAAACTTGTGCTTAAAGTTTGTATTCAAAACCCAAAGTACTTTTTAGAAAGGCAAGAGAAATTTCCCGTGTTCACCTTAATATAAGCCGTATAGTATATTCAGCCCGAGTTAACCAGCGAAGCACAATGTTTTTATTTCTCACTAAACTAAATATATTCAGATTTCATTTATGCAGCAGATCTCGTTTTAATAAATCATAAAAATACGAAAAGCCTAACGTTATATCAACCATTCTTTAACAAGGAATCAAATATCAAAATATGTAAACCAGAGTTTAGGTTTAATCTTGGCAGTGTTAATACGTGTGACTCAAACCATTCCATGTAGAGAATAGCCACCACCGGAGAGAGAGATATGAACCCATTGGAAGACCGTCATCTTGGGCATAGAACATCACTCCGTCCAGCGGCAAACTAAGTAGTGCGTTCTGAAAGCGTTGGGTCTTCTTGTGAATTTTGCTTGATGATAGGCAGTGATTCTCCTATTGGGACGTTGGTGTATAAGCTTTCTACATCGAAACTGACAAATGTGTCTTGTGGTTCTAAATTGACGGTTTTCAGAATATTTACAAAGTGGTTAGAGTTCTGAACAAAAGAAAATGACTTACCCTGTAACGGTAACGGTTTAATTATGTGAAGAAGAAATTTTGATATTGCGCTTGTAGGAGAATCCCTGGAGCTGGTGATTGGTCTTATAGTGGCATGTTCTTCTTATGAATTTTAGGAAGACGAAGGATGAGGAGGTTTGATATGATATGGTGTTAGTTTTGTTTGGATGGCATCTGGAATGTAGGCTGAGTATTTCTTTAACCTTCTGTATATCCTTCCCTTAATCGTTGCTATTGGTTTCTTGGCTATAGTATCTTGTATTCATCTTTGGTCAATACTTCTTCAATCTACTGGTCGTATGTTTCGATGTCCACAGTGGCATTTCCTTTGTCAGCTGGAAGAATTTTTATAGACCTGTCCTCGTTCATTGTCCACGTCAGTAAAGTGTCTTTATCGACTCGCTCGCTCATCTCATAACTTCAGACTCGTCCGATAAAGAATCACTTTACTGCCTTGGTACATAAATAACTATTTTACAATAAAATAAAGTGTTCGTTTACTTCCGAAAATCACTCTGATAATAGAGAGTTTTCGTTGTATTGGCAAATTCAAACGGTTAATCATAACGAATACGAAGCCGCTATTTGATAGATCGTAAAAATAGTTTTCGTTCAACTCGCTTAACGTTAAGTCGAATTCGACAGTAAACATAACAAATATAACATAACCTATCTTTAATGGTTTGTGTTCATATTTTCATATACGTTTTGTGCTATCTTTTTTGCTTGGTTTTAATTTCCTAGTACCCAAAATTCTAATATATCATGATAGACGAAAGGTTACTTTTATTGGACTCATCCAGTGATTCGGATTTCGATGATGCCCTTCTCTTGAAGGTGCAGTATCGAGCACAGTTGTATGGAAATTTCAATTTAGAAAACTATAATAATGCTGAATGCAAACTTTATTTCCGGTTTGGTCATTGAAAATGGTCATTACGCATGCGTTCCGTTTTCGCTATGGCTTTGTCTTCCGTCCGTTAGCTCCCGCCACTTATCCGTAACGATAAATGACAGCTCAAATGTCAAAGTTGTCAAATAGCGGCTATCGGAATCGCTATTAAAGGACAACGAAAACTGTCTAATGTACGGCTTTACTGACGGTCGACGATAAATGATATTATTATTATGTTCGTACACGTTTTTAATTTATTTTAGTTATGGTGTTTTTCTCAGTCTACTATTATAGCTATTTTATAATAGCAGATTTTTACGCGTTACGTCTCTCCATCCAGTCAACTCTTGCTTTATGTGCTTTATTATTACCCTTATAAAGAGCACATTTCACAATTTCTATATCAATGATAGTATATAGTGATTATTTATCTCTGTTTACCTTAACTGTGAAAAATAAAACAAGCTTTAAAATCAATTTGTATATTTTTTATTCATCTGTCGCATTCGAAATTATTGTATTATTTATAAAATTATATTTATTATAGAGAGGCGTCCAAACTGTACCGGGAAGATTCCAACAGGCCGGCCAGAAATGTCATTTCTTATTAGTACAAAAATGCTCCAAGGAGTCAATAAAAAATGCCCCATGTTGGTATGGTATCAAAAAAATTACCTTGCCGGACTTCCACCGCCTTTATTTTGTCACTTAACACAAGGTTTCGGTTAGTTAGTACCCTAACCGTTTTCAAGTGTAAACATTGATAATTCTAAGGCTACTGTCTTAAATACTATCCATGTGCAGCCTCTCCTTGTCCAAAACAAACAGATCAAACGTCACACTCCAATAAGCTCGTAGGCGGAGTCATCAAGCTTCATTGCACATGGATAGTATTTAAGACAGTAGCCTTAGAATTATAATTTAGTTTACACTTGAAAACGGTTAGAGATACTAACTAACCGAAACGTTGTGTTAAGTAACACATAAAAGACAATGGAAGTCCAACAAGGTAATTTTTTTGTCATTCTTCATTGTCTACCACCTTCAAACAAACATTGGTATGGTACAGGTTGGACTATTATAAAATTATTAAAATTTTAAAAAATAAGCCGTAAAAAAGACACTGATAACAATACTGACTAAGAAAAGGGTCTGCGTGAAACATTGATTGCGCAGTCACTATCACAATCAAACCCTTATTTTATAGTCCAGGAGGCGACCTCATGAATATTATTTTTAATAACTATAGTCTAAGTCTCACCCTGAAGAGGGAGCATTTTCAATGACTCCGTCTGTCTACGTCATCTAGCAACAAAGACAATAAGGAAAACCAATATATTTTTACGAGGCAATTTAAAATGTAAAAACAAATTGATGTTCCATGACGTCGCCTTCTCTGGCACATTGCTGTTTTGGTGGCTAAGAAATTTCTAGCACGCACCATTTATCTAACAATAAAATTGTATATAATTATATCTATAAATTTCGTTTAAAAGTATTGGCTAAAATAAAGTAAAACAATAATAATATAAATTATTTGACCATTTAAATGGCAATGTAATAACTACACACTTTTTTTTAGTAACAGGGAATAAAACTGTATACAGGGTGCCCCAAATTCGATGCTCACCATTGGGATCTCGGAAACTATACAAGATACAGCAAAGGTTAAAGTGGGGCAAAGTTGGATAAATTGGAGCTTAAGTTAATGACAGTGAGAAATTACGTATACGTAATATTCATTTATAAACATATTGAAAAACGTAAAGCACTTGCTACATGCACTTTATTACGACGTATTTAAAGATACTTATTAATTTAAAAAACGGCGTTTCGGTTTTCCCATATCACCATCACATCAAAATTTTTAAATACGGACCTAAAATTTAAATATTACTTTCTGAAGTATTTTGGTCCCCAAAACATAAACCAATAACATTTTGGCAAAATTTCATTGTTTTGAACCGAAAATCCATCATCCGTACTTTTTTTGGCAATACGGTCCTCATAGAATTGTGTGCTCGCAAAAAGAAAACTCGTTCTAATAATAAGGAATTATTATTTTTATCTAGCATTTAATTATGTAGTTAATTTAAATAAAGATTGACGTTTTTATTATGTTACAGAAACAGTACTAAAAGATGTAATTCTTTGGTGCTTTCTTACATTATTTCTTATTTTAATTATATAATGCTTACATAACATACCTACTCATTTGTTTGTTACCAAAATATTATTTATTATGTATCTTTCTTTTTGGTTAGAGTAGCATATTTTTTAATCATAATAATTAACAAGACCGTATTGCGAAATAACTATAAGTTACTGAAGAAGGATTATCGGTTCAAAACGGTGAAATTAAAAATAAATGTTTTAGATTTATGTTTTCGGGAACAAAATACTTCAGAAAGTAATATTTAAATTTCAGGTCCGTATTTAAAAATTTTGATCTGATGGTATTTATCTGAAAACCGAAACGTCGTTTTTTTAAATTAGAAACTATCTTTAAATACATCGTAACTGTAGAAAGTGTTTTACGTTTTTCAATATGTTTATAAATACCGTCACAAAAAACAAAAACGACATCTCCGGAAGTAGTAGGAATTTTCCTAATTTCTCACTGGCAGTAACTTAAGCTTCAAATTATCGAACTTTGCCCCAATTTAACCTTTGCTGTATCTTTCATAGTTTCTAAGATCCCAATGGTGAGCATCGAATTTGGGACACCCTGTAGAGTGATGGGCAGAATTTACACAGCAGATGGGAACAAGTTTTGTTGTTAGATTGAAACAAATACCGATGTTGGCAATCATTTTTGCATCATCGGAACTCTAAAACACTATTAAACAGTGGCGTTCGTCTTTAGTCATTTGGAGGAAAATTAAAAAACAATCAAAAATTATACAGTGTGACCAGTAAAGTCCGCATCATATGGGATTTTTTTTTAATAATAGCTTTATTCGAAATTTGACTTTGGCATCACGTTCTGCTTCGATCGAGATGAAAAATAAGCAAAAAAATAGTAGTCACGGGATTCGCATTATCTGCCAAATTTTAATTTTTTCCAAAAAATAATTCAAAAGTGGGGTTATTTCTGAAAATATCGAAAAGTTATAAGAACAAGTTTTTTAAATGCAGTTTCTAGCCCACATGCAAAATTTCAGCTGCATAAGCTAATTTTGATTTTTTACCCATATTTTGTCGTTGTAAACGTGTTTTTGGTGCATCATTGCATTTTATAAAAGGGGTTTTAAATTAAATCGTTCAAAATAGAAAAACTTTACGTTAAGTAGCAAGCAAACAAATAGCCAGATTTACATATTTGTCGAAAATACCTTGCAAAATCATCACAGAAATATGCTAATTTGACAATTCTAATAGCTCTAGCAACTGCTTTAATAAAAGAGTAATCCGTAATTATATCCCTCATACTGGTAATAAACTTTTTTTTTAAATCGTTTAACAACAATAATTATTCTACTACTTTGCGAAACGCCAATAAGAGAATTATTAAAATCATTTCTATTGTAATTATACATGTATTTTATTTAGCGAGTCGCGAGTATCTCTTACTATTCTAAATGAATGGAATTTTGTGGCGTTGCTGGATTAGTCCAACGCAATTTAAGTTTATTAGTGGCTATTTTAAGTCATATTTCTGTGTTTTTTGTAAAAACCCTTGTTTATCAACCATCACCACCAATCATGGTGCATGCATGTGTAGTATGCAAAAGAGTGGACCAAATGAATAAGAGTTTATCGGTAAGTATGCTTTGCAACTCTGACGCCGAAAGTCAAGCGTTGAACAGTGTTGCCATGCGGGGAAACCCCAAGGAGCTCTCTCTTCCACCACTTCCACTGATTTTCAATAACATTTCAAACAATAACGGATGGTCTTTTCAGGCGTTTTATGAATGAAAAATTGGGTCTAGAGGTTATAAGGTCTTTGGCAGGGGCGTAGCAAGGACTTTTTCCATACGTTGCGTAAATTCTGCCCATCACTGTATAAAATTGCACAAAACGCGTCAGTTCAAAATACCTACAAAAAGATAAACAGTTTTACGTTTTTTAAAGATACAAAATATACATAAAAATATACTATATTATGGGTTAATTTATTTTCTTACCGTAGATCTGTAAAGTTCACTTTGATCGCTAATTTTGTCCAATCCCGACCATTATTAAGATCAATATCATTTCGCAGTAAAAACTAGCGTATTCTCTAAATAAGTAGACATGCCAAAGACATTTTATGTAAATAGATGGCAAATCAGTTAAAATTTAAAGAATACATACTTTCGTAAAACCAACGACGATCAAGCAAAGATAGACCGCGCATCTCATTCATAAACATAGTTTTGTTTCGAGCCGACATGTAATTGTTTATAGAGAACATTCTATCATTATAACATGTCTATGAACACGTGCGTGTAAAATGAAAATCCTTGCACTAAATCAGTTACTTTACAGACCTGGCATTGTCTTGTAGTATTGTTTTGTTATAATACAACACGTAAAAGCGTTTGAATTTTATCACTATTTTCACAATAACCTAATATTTCTGGTATCAAATTTGTCATATTTAATTTTCTTAATGTCACTTGTTACCGCTAGGAGGCAGACGTTGCCACGTTATGCGGACCCTAAACCAGTGTGGAATGCTCCGAATAATATGCCTACTCTACTGTTCTCATCGACTTGAAAGAAACGTGTACCCGGAATTTCTATTTGCTTTGTACATGTCAGCGCGATGCCTGTTATTTATGAAAATACAGCTAAATCTCCATTTCTTTTTATCTTTAGTCTATTTCTCTTTTTAATCTAATAGCTGATCGGTTTGATGTCTCGTGTAGACAAAAGCGATGAAATGATAAATTTGGATTCGAATTAAGTTTTATTAGTAGGGTCAAGAAAACGCGGCTCACAATAGAGTCGCGCTCAGGTGAAAAAATATACTCTATAGATTTATACTGAACAATATGAAAAAGGTTATAGGCCCATAAATGTCTTATAAGCTATATAGCTTACAGCTATGAACGACCTGAATTAGAACCTATTGAAAATACATCCCAATAATAAAAATCGTCCTAGATGGTCACAAACCTTTCCTAGAGACAATAAAAAAAAAACACCGCGAAAGCAGAAAGTTTGAAAACATGATATCAAAAAACTTATTACGTCATCCCATTATCCCAATTCTTTTATTCGTCAGCCTCGACGGATTATATTGCTATCTTTGTTTTAATAAACTAAATAGACAAGAACAGCTTCAAAATAGAAAACAACCCGCTCGATATTCAGGTAGATGCGACGTTCGACCTTCAGCTGAATAACTCTGTCCCATGGTTCTTGTGACGTCAGTGAGTTTATTCGCGTCTTTTTATTAGCTCTATTATTTTTTACAAGAATATCTTTATTGTGTAAAAGACCTCGGAATTATAATTTTTGGGTGACATTTTAAATTTCAAGTAAAAAATAAGGAATAAATAAACTAAAAGCCCCCCTAGGAACGCCCCTGACTACATTTGATGCAAATTCTTGATATCAAAAATTATCATTTAATAATATTAGATCGTAAGATGTACACCGGCACCTCAAGCGGTTGCAAAGAAATAAAATAAAAAATATTTCCTTATAAGACATTTAAGGACCTACATTCATATGAACTTTTTTGTATGTAAAATCTCCCCTTAAACACATATGGAATTTCTGAACAACCTGTATACACACAAATTCACTTTTAAAATGATCAAAGCCGGCTTGCTTATAAAATTAAATTGGAACATATTTAAACAATTCAGGATTATTGTCATTAAAAAAAAATAACCGCCTCCTACCTTGAAATATTAATACAACTTGTCAACGCGGCAAGTATACAACCCGCAGGATGGATTATTTTTTTAGTTTTAGTGTTACATTTCTTATGACGGAGACCCCATCAGCCGATACTTCTTCACTATCTATATCACTATCACTATTTTGTTAACGTTTAATAGAGCCCGGTCGTAGCTCAGTGGTAGAGATACCGCTTACGGCCGTGGCGATCCGGGTTCGATTCCCGGAGTGGGCATACGCATAATAAAAAAAGTATGACCGAATTTTAGTTGGTTGGTGTAAAGATCGTCTTTCGGAGGAGACGTAAAGCTGTCGGTCCCGGCCATCTCTGGTCGTTAAGTCACGCTAGAGGCGCTTGCGCGACCTGAAAACTCTAGCACCAGACTTGAGCACCACAAGTTACACGAACTTTACTTTACTTTTTAACGTTTAATAGACGTATTATTAATACAAAAAGAATTATTTCATAAACATTTTGAAAAATATTAATAATTTGCTGTGATTATTGGATTTAAAAGGAAATGATGTTCAAAAGCTTTTATAAAAAAAAATTTATTCAATATTGCTTACCGAAATATTTACAAACTGTTGTTATGCGAATTTATTATAAATATTTTGAAATTTTTTAATGATATAAAGAGTCATTGTTTTTTAGTTTTAACCATTTTAATATAAATATAAAACACATGTTGCGCAAAGCGCCCATGGCGGTAGACGCGTGACACAAATGTAGCCTATTTGCTTGCGTGGAACAATTTAATATTTTTGTGGGAACAAATTTTTACAAGATATACTGTCCCTCGTAAGCAGAATCAGTGTATTTTAAAAGTATGTATAAGATTACAAACAAATGTGAACAAATATAAAATTATAAAAGCCCCGTAGCTCCCAGCGTTTATTTAAATGTAATATAGAAACCTTAGTACGGTTCTGTTAAAGTCCGTGACTTTATCTATTAGTTAAGAGCTTTTTCCAGTAAACATTAGTTGCTTATTATTTGACCAGTTGTCTTGGCTGAGCTAACTAAAAGAAATTTCTTGACTAAATTGCAAATAAAACAACCATTGACAAGTTGACAGTGTTGACACATAAATCAGCCAAAAAGAACGATCTCAGTCACAAATCCGGTAACCTTAGCGTAGGTAAGGGGGGAGGAAATTTGACTGAGATAATCTGACTTACTTGGTCAAATAAAACGGCAAGGTAGTCAGTTTAGGTCAGCTCAGCCAAGATAAGTGGTCAAATAATATTGTTTGTACAGCAACGCCTAATAACAGCTGTAAATCCGGTACTGTCAAACGTCAAAGCAGGAATGAAAGACGGGCGTCCTAAAAGGGCTTCCAAAAAGTTCGTTTCGAACACTCGAACGCTGCTTGAAGTTTTCGTGTAATTAACAGAAAACGACAGAGGTAAATCATACTAATTTTCAGAATTCCCTGATTTTTTTGGTATTTACAACCGAACCAATACTATGATTTATTTGTTACTCAGGGATCCAAAAAAGCGCTTGCAGATCCTTGGTTCTGACTTTAAAGCTAAATTTTTGATTGGTTACCAGCCAACCGGCATTATGCGCCGCCATAGCACCGGTAAATTACCAATAGTTACAAATTAAGTCAATTTAAGCCTAAATAAGACCCAAAAGGGGTTAATTTTTGTACTTTTCGGTAACAGCGTATCAGGAACCTGATACACCTTGGCATTTGACGTCTTGTCGGCTTGTTACGATAAAGAGAATGAGATGTCTATATTGCTTGGTCGTCGATGCGTATAATGAACTTACAAATTAAGAAGCCTCTGTGTAAAAAGTATCCAAAAATATGCATTTGTATTTATAAACAACACTTCCTATATGAAATATTAACGTTAGACATCACAAAAAGTGTAGATACTCACTATCAATATTGAGTGATTTCCAAGGTATGCAATTAATATATATCACTTTTATTCTTTAACACAGACATTTTCAGGGAACTATGTTACCGCGAAAAGATAAGTAACTCAAAAATAAATTGTAAGCTAGTGTAAATTTGGACGTAGTCATAAAAAATATACCACATTTTTACAAAACGGTATTTATCTAACAAAAAATAAAATTGAGCAACGAGGAGGATTTGCATTACGCCCGATATGGCTGATATTTTCCATCAAAAAATCGAAATTTTAATTATAAATGTCGATTATTATATAGCTAGTTGACAAACCCCACAGTAAATCAGTCCTCAGCTTTACGTTCTCTCTCCGGAGCAAGTACATTTTCACCGCATGATTTTTAAAACTTGCGGTTATATAGCTTTTAAGACATTCATTAGTTGTAACCACAGGCCTATAAAAATAAATAGAATGCATAATCCCCATAAGACCCGTGCATAGACAATTTACCTTTAGATACGTGCAGCTTATCTCCTGCGCAAACAAAAGTTACGTTTCATGGGCGAAAAAATACGTCCGAGCGCATGACTCGCCGGTCAGCTGCCTTCCCTCTGAGCACCTTCGGGCATGCGCACAAACCTCGTGTTATCGGCCTGTCCTACTTTAGCGACATGCTCAAAATACACTCCAGAACCGGCTCGGTCGCCATTTTTGTTCTTGCGTTTTAAGGTTTCTCTGTGGATTCCTTGTAGTTTTCTTAGCTATTGTGGATTGTGGGTGTTTAATATTTACTGATTTCTAGTTTTTGTGTAGTTTAGTGAATTGTGTCTGATTGTAAGGAAATTAATTCTGTCAAAGTTGCTGGTTGGTTCATTTTTTGGTTAAAATATGTACACCCCGACAATAAAGCCAGTATTCCACGGGTCAAGTTCTCGGACAAACACTTTTCAAATTCTTGAAGAAGAAATTTTGCTTGAAAATGTTTTACACGTAGATACCCAATTTTTTGCCAAATTGTAAAAATTAATACAAGTTATATACCAACTAATATTTGACTTGTTAGGCACGCGATAACACCGTAGATTGGTTATTTTGCAAGTTATGTTTGTTTTTATATTCGATTTTATAAGACTAGTTTAATTCACTTATTCTTGTTCTCTTCCTTTTCGAACTAAAAACACGACGACGAATTATTTTTAAACAAATTTTAAAAACAAAACCTTAAAAACAATTTTCTATCCTTAAAATCTGATAGGTTTGCTACTACTAAAAATGCCAGAAATCAATACCTTTTTTCCCAACTTCATCAAAAATTGAGAAGAAAGTCCAATTTTTTGGCAAGAATTAAAATTTTAAAGCCCGGACCTGTCTATTTTTCCATTCGTCAAACGATAATGTTGCAGTGCGCATGTCCAACAGTGTGTCTAGCTTTGTTTACATGCGCGAGGACATAAATCTGCCACTTTCGTGATTATCGTTTGCTTATCTAAAGGTAAATTGTCTATGGACCCGTGGTATTAAAAAAGCATCTCTAGGAAAGGCTGCCTTGTCGGGGAATTATTTTTTGTCCCTAGAAAAAACTTGGCAACCATTTGAAATTATATTAGCGCCAACCAAAAACACGAGTCTCGCCAAACCACGGCGAGTCGACGAGCCAATCAAGCTTAATGTTCGCTTGTTTATTGTGGTGTTAATCAATTTTGTGGAACGATTTGTTGTTATTTTTGTGATATATAAACTTTGAAAACAATAGGTATTAACAGTGCCACTGTGTTTAGTATAATAGTTTTAATAGTGAGAAAACTACGGCAGAGGATATCTCTTTCAACAGGTAATGAATCTCAATAAGTGCACTATTTTATTAAGATATATTATAAAGATCATAAAGACATTCGTGGGAAAGAAAGAAAAAACCAAAAGTCTTCCTTTACAAAATTTAATAGAATAAAAATTATCTACATGTTTCGAACGTAGAAACGTTCATCATCAGGAGACAAAAATGTATTTAGTGCTAACGGTTTTAGCAGAAGAGAAAATGGTGTAGAACCTTATGAAGAAGAAAAAACCTTCATAAAAAGAAGGTGTCGAAGATTATTTAAAATTTTTTAAACTTTTTATATAAACCTTTTCAAGTTTATGTCAGTAAGACATTATAAGGATAAAATTGTCATAACACAATATAATTACATTGCAGAAAGTGTTTTTAATCCTCAGTACCCCACAAAACACTTTCTGCAATGTAATTATATTGTGTTATGACAATTTTATCCTTATAATGTCTTACTGACATAAACTTGAAAAGTTATATAAAAAGTTTTAAAAAATTTAAATAATCTTCGAGACCTTCTTTTCATGAAGGTTTTTTCTTCTTCCCCAGTTTATTTGGTTGGTTTAGACCCCCTTTAATAACTTTTTTAACATACTCAGTATGGTTTAACCTTCAATAATCAATTTTCTTCATATTATGTCTCTTTTACACATCAATTTTTTAATTCCATAAAAGCTCCATTAAGGTTCTACACCATTTTCTCTTCTGCTAAAACCATCAGCATTAAATAAAATTTCTGTCTCCTGATGATGAACGTTTCTACATTAGAAACATGTAGAGACCCCTAGAGAATTTTTATTCTATTAAATTTTGTGGAGGAAGACTTTAAGTTTTTTCTTTCTTTCCCATAGTTTCAACTCCACTTTAAGCATGGACTATTTCTTCAAAATAAAGACATTTTAAAAATTGTTTATGATAAACTGTTGTGCTCGTGATGTCCAGATATTATTAGTTATTTTTTTTAACTTTCAACAAAATCAAATAACATAACCCTGTGTTTTCCAAAATTGGCGCGCGTCGATCGGTTTGAAGTTACCGTCAGTTAGAATGATGCTGCCAACCCAAATTACTAGATGGCAAATTATTAGTTATTTTTTTTAACTTTCAACAAAACCAAATAACATAACCCTGTATTTTCCAAAGTTGGCGCGCGTCGATCGATACGAAGTTACCGTCAGTTAGAATGATGCTGCCAACCCAAATTACTAGATGGCAATTATTAGGTATTTTTTTTTTAACTTTCAACAAAACCAAATAACATAAACCTGTATTTTCAAAGTTGGCGCGCGTCGATCGATACGAAGTTACCGTCAGTTAAAATGATGCTGCCAACCCAAATTACTGGATGGCAACCTAGAAAAACCAAAACCCCATTAGTACAGATATTATAGCGTGCCATTTATACATCCTACTTTTTTTTATATAGGGCTGTGGTTGTACCACAAGACCACAAGAGGTGGATATTATTTTTTGTGAAAAGGCTTTTGTACATTTTATGCAATATTTCTGTAAACATTTGTCAGATAAAAATTTCTAATTAAACCAAAAACAATATTATTTTGTCTCCACTCAAGTGATTCTTTTCTGCACGCGACTGCCGTTGTAGAAACGACGCAGAACGCACCAGAGTTTAACAAATCCTGCGGATAAGTGTGTAACTCACTCTGAACTTCCATTTAAGGCATAAAAATATATAATTCCTACCAATAAAATCAATTAATTTTAAAAATACGTCACTGGGTACTTCTGGGGTGCAAATAACATATATTGAAACCTCTGTTTTCATACGTCGACGTCTGTGTGTACGTTGGATGTTTTTTTGACAGTTCCACATTGACAACTTTTAACATGTCCTCGATGTGCTGGTCTTTGTAGTGCTCCTTGAACACTTTACAAATACTCTGAATGTACCAGGATCCATCCTTTGGGTGACGATTTGAAAGATATCCTAAAAAAAACAACAAATTAGTTCGCTTGAATCGTCCTATTTTGACGTCAGGAGTCATTCCTCAAACATTGAACGCATATTTTTTGGACATACTGTATAACAAGCACGAGCCAGAGGCGAATGCTGCAATCATACAAATAAAAATTCGTTATTCCAAGTAAATTTATAGGTACGGTATACTTGTTCAGACTTGAAAAATAATCATGTTGCCCATAACTTTTTTTTGACCACACCGATTTTGATAATTTTTTTGAATATAAAAAGTTTATAAGATAATCCCATTGTAGGGATTTTATTGTGATATATCTCTTGACATTTAAAAATAGTCAAAGTTTTTTTGGTAGGCTTTATGCACTGCAAAAACAACAAGTTTCTATTTAAATTAGTTGTTATCATAAGTATTTTTTTAAAAAGTGTTGTTTTTCCACTTGTCTCCAAGTGTTAAAATATTTTGTTTTAAGTACTTGCCTTTATTAAATTAGTACAATCATATTTTTTTCTTAAATACTATAAAACATGTTGAAACTAATAAAAAAATCAAACATTTGACATTATCCTAATTATTACTGGTGGTTTCATTGAAGTATGTATCAATCGTATTTAATTATTAAGAATGTAATGAAGAGTTTTTCCAAAATTGACTAATTAGAATACAATAAAATTTGGTGTACGAGTCCATCATAGACGGATCTTTAAAATAAGTCTAATAAAATATACAAGGTTGGCAGGATATTATATCTTGATAAATATCATGATATTTATGTGAGGATTGTAACGATCCTAAATTTGTCTCGCTATCCAAGGGTTATAGAACGTGATGTGAAATAAAACAAAGCTATCAAGTTATTGCTATCTATTTATAGTAAATTTCGTAAGAAAGAAAAGAAACACTACTCACTTCGCCTTCTCGTTACTGTTACTTGTTACCACTTACGATCAAAATATATCTGACATGATGATTCACAAACTAAACTACATATATTTTGCGGTTGACGAATAATAGGTATAAGGACGCAGAATAAGGCACAGTACAGTACTTGAAACATCAACTTGCAGTAGACTTAACTAGAAACTTAACTTAGGAATGGCCATGGTTAAATGTCTGTACAACCCTTTCTTAGTTGTTCCTCGTAGGAAAATCGTAAATGCTGATTACTTCGTAAATGTAAACCAGAATTCACAGCTGCTGCTTGCTTAGTTCATACCCAAGATTTAGTTCATACCAAAATCTAAAATCAAAATCCCAAAGTTCAGTATAATTAAAGGTATATATCCAACATCCAAATACTAAAATACTTAGAAAAGGATGACCATGTTTAAAGGGAGATGCATATAGACGGTAAATAAAAAAAAGGTTCAAAAAAGTTTGGTATGTGCGAACTTCGATAAGCATCGAAATCGTACGGTTCTTTTCCGTGGTAGACTTCGACTTAACAACATGTAATAATAAAACTTTATAAATTTCGAGATACACCAATCCTGAGATAACATATGGCAAAGGGCCGAACATCTCAAGGGTAAGGTTTATTTTATTTGAGAAAGTATAGGGTTGCAAATTTTAAATAATAAGGACGAAGGCTAAAAGGGGAACTTTTCTTTAATTACAGATTTTGGATATATACCTTTAATTATACTGAATTTTGGATTTGGATTTTGGTATGGCTGCGAATTCTGGTTTACATTTACGAAGTAATCAGCATTTACGATTTTCCTACGAGGAACAACTAAGAAAGGGTTGTACAGACATTTAACCATGGCCATTCCTAAGTTAGGTTTCTAGTAAAGTCTACTGCAAGTTGATGTTTCAAGTACTGTACTGTGCCTTATTCTGCGTCCTTATACCTATTATTCGTCAACCGCAAAATATATGTAGTTTAGTTTGTGAATCATTTGTCAGATATACTTTGATCGTAAGTGGTAACAAGTAGTGTTTCTTTTCTTTCTTACGAAATTTACTATAAATAGATAGCAATAACTTGATAGATTTGTTTTATTTCACATCACGTTCTATAACCCTTGGATAGCGAGACAAATTTAGGATCGTTACAGGATATTTATCCTGAAACAGGTATATCAATATTTTTTTTTCTAAAATTCTATTCATCAATATAAAAATATGGCCCCGCTGCCGCTGAGCCGGCAACAGCGTATTATGCTGCTTACGATGCGGTGATTCCCCATCTTTCTGAGATGTTGACCACCTGTTGTTCTTTGCTGCATGGCATTTTTATTTAGTTCCGATTTCTGATTGAACGGAACAATATTTTGCTGTTTGTTTTATGAAATAAAAATTTTACAATGCCAAAAATAAAAAATCCAGTTTGGGTTCCTTTTGATTTAATTAACAAGCCCAGTAATTCTGGGTTTTAAGTTGAACTATAGTTAAAAGCAAAAATATAATGATGTGTTCATATTCATAAACTTGTATTTTTGATCTATATTTTACATTCCTAATATATAGGAGTACCTACTAAAAAAACTTGTTATTGTGATAGCAACTATCATTGAATATAATTGAAATATGGAATATACCATGTTTATATTAAATTAAGTGATTTTGAATTTTTAAAATATATCTTTACAAAAAACAGATGAAATAATTTAAAAATAATTATAAATATCCAAATTTGGATACATATCGGATATAATATCGGATATTTGGATATTTATATAAATATCATGATATTTGCCAACCCTGAAAATTTTGATGTAAAATTAATAGGGGACCCAATATTCCAGGGTAGCAGAATTTACATGAGACTTCCAATGGCCAGTCTGGCGGTGCACCACCCGGTATATATTTTTCTAAAGTTACAAAGCTATAATGAACAGACTAAATTCAGTTTTTACTAGTTTAAAAAATCAATACCTTACCGGGCACAGTGGAGTACGCAATAAGAATATCGGAATGTTCCTTCAAAACTTTTTTTATTGGAGCTGCATCGTGACACACTTCGTGATCTTTTTGACCCCTAAAGGAAAAAAAACAATTTAAAGACCCAATAATTGGATGGATAGTCAAATTATTGTAGTAAGGATAACACTAAAAATACTATTCCGGATTTCAAGACGTACATACATATCAAAGGCAGAAAATAATTACGGGAAAACTGGTCTTTAATAGTCAACTTTTTCAATAAACAAAGCCTTTCGATAGTTGACCCCCACAGCCGATACTGGATTCTTACTGAAAGTTCCTAGTTCAGTAGTGGGTCGTAGCAAGCTCACGCGTCAGTTTTTCAGAGACTAAATTTTCTTGGTGTTTATTATTTTAGTTGATGACGGTGAGTAGAGTAAACTAGTTTAGGTTAATTAACTCTCCTATTCCAATAACAAACATTTCATTTATCATCATTTGCTATTATAAATGTAATATTATATTGCAACGCAGCATTGAACGCGAAACATGCGCAGCAGCACCGCTTGCAGCTTGATCAGCTCTTCTACAATAACCGAGTTCCTTTGAGCTTCCTTTAAATAGCAAAACAAATCCAACGGCTAAATTGAGCGTTCCTTTTAAACATTTAACTTAGCACAGAAAATATTTTTTCCTCCCCACTTGCCGCGATTTAAATATGCCCCCTCTATTTTCCATACGAACTATACGAAATTGTTCGGGTAGAGTTCCTTTAACAACTTAGCTAAGCAAAGATTTTTACTTTGCATTGCTGTTTAAAAGAAACAAATGGAAAGTAGCTAATATTTCGGCGGCGAAACTCTTGTATGTTGTCAGGGTTGTTCATAGCGTTTTTGATTGGTAAGTTTATTGCATGTCAAGTGTATTTCTATGTTGTTTTAAATCTATCGCACGTTGAGTTCGATGTTTCAATTGTAAATAAAATTACCGCTGTATTTTTGCAAGCCATTAAGATAATAAACCATGCAGACAAGTTTAAAATATGGAGAATGCGATGGTAAAAGAACTTAAGCCCATTTATGTTTCTGTTGCCAACATATTAACGTATAATAGACCAGACTTCAACAGGGTGCCATTAATGACAGGTGACTTAGCCACAATGCGACGTGTTCTTAGAGTAATTTGACTATAGCGTAAAAAAATAGACGGAAAAAAGTGTTTAACTTATTACCTGCAGCACTGAAAAATAAATATTTTCGGCTTCCCTTTTAGGCTAGGGTGGCAGTAACTGGCTGTAAACTTTTCAATGACGTCATCACTCAACATACCCACATTGTCAATACCGGCAATTTCGGTATATCCTCCTTTTACTCTCACTAATTTGTCTCCTGACTGAACCAGGTTGTTACCGTGGCTCATTATAACTACCAAAGACATATCGTAATTGGTAAAGGTACTTTTGCTAAAGCTTTCCACCTTCTTTAACATTTCCTGGAAAATTAAAATAAAGTCTGAAATGTATACAGGGAGAACCAGATAGCATTATGATAAAGAAACGTATCAGCATTTTATATAGAATACCGACCACTTAATCAAGAAACGCTCGGACCCGTCAAATTATAACCTTTTTGAAATGCATTTTTTTAAAAGATATTATGCGGAGTGTCTACGTGTATCAACTTATTTTTATAATGAAACATTATTGTATATTTTTACATTTTTACATTTAACATTCAATTCTAGACATTTTTCATAAATCATGCCCTATACCTACCTTCAACCCTTTACGAACTATTAACACTTTAATGCTGGTATGCACCATTGATATATTTCTCGACTTAGCAACGTCCTGAACGCAAATCCCAATCTTTAATAAGGCATTGACAATGACAATTCGCTATTTCAGTTTGAGACGTCAAAAAATGTCAGTAAATGTGTTAATCAAATTTACATTTGGCTCTGCTGATATTACATCCAAAATGTGCCTCCCTGACGATAAACGCTTAGAAATATTAATTATGTTGGATTGTGGAGATAAAAGTAAAAGCATAATAAAAATAATAATATATATTGCCAGTAAGATTTAGATAGTAAATATTGACTACGTCATAGTTAAAATAAATTTTAGAGAAACATATACAAGGGACTCTTAGAGAAAAATACAAGGGGCTCCTATAAAGACTCAATTTACAGCCTACAACAGAGATCCGAAACGCTGCTTCTCGTCTTGTATGAATGCGCTTTCACAATAGTTGGAATTCTTTTTGGGTTCTGACGAACAAAGACTGCTGTTTCAGAATAGATGAAATAGGTTTGCGGGAATCAAGAGACTTGCAAAAAAATATTTCTCTCAGTATTCGCTTTTTGCAGGATTAAAATACGACTCAATTGAGTCATCTCCCCAATACATGATACAAGTAATTTCTTTATCGTCATGATGTTTTTCAAGTTGCGTATGGCAAAGAAAGAAGATTTTAACTTTGTGGCTACATGATAGACCACGTGAGCTTCTCATCCAGGTACAAACCCAAGAATTTATAGCTAATGACTCCCTCAACTGCGTGACCAATTAGGCTGAACCGCAACACAGGCGTAGCCTTTCTCTTATGAAATAACACCAACCATGAAAACTGGCCAGAATAGAGTCGGCCTGCAACTACAAGTGATCAACATCATAAACTAAGTAAACCTAGACATCCCATCTAACGGGGCGAATGCGAGGCAAGAAGCGAAGTGACTTTTGACGGATATTCGCTTCCGCTAAATGTTTATCACAGGTAATGGTCGGCGTAACTCGTTACGGATTTGTACGTCATACAAAATTATGAACGGTAAAATATTTCTATTGGATTGTTTTTCTTGGTTTTGTTTCTCTATGGTAGAAGTCATAGGGAAGTCCGTGATATGTTAAAAGTGGTCGTCCTAGTATACCTGAGGAGAAAAAAAATAAGAATCTTGTTACCAGAAACATTCTCATAGCTCAACCATAAAACTTGGACGTGACAACGATACTCACCAAACCACCGTATCTAAATTTTTTTTAAAAGACAAGTTTCATCCATGCAAACCATACACAAGAGTTATTGGACGATAATCCAGATAGAGGAGAGCAATTTTGTGAAATAATACTTGAACTAACAAATAATCACGCACGAATTGTCTAAATAATTTGTTTTTTAGATGAAGCTATGTTTTCTTTAAATGGTCAGGTTAATATGCAAAAGTAGAGATACTGGGCAGAGGAAACCACACCAAGTAAAATGAAAAGGTTATTAACTTGGCGGGCATTATTGAAAATAGGGTAATCGAACCCTTTTTCTTTGATGAGAGCCTCACTGGAGAAAGATACCTAAATTTCCTTCGAAACGTAGCATTTTTATGACCACTCTGTATAATATCTATTTTCTAAAAAAAATGCACTTCAAAAAATTAATTTGACGGCTCGGAACGATTCTTGATTGGGCGGTATTCTATATAAAAGGCTGATCCGATTCTTTATCATAACTCTGTATGTATTATATATATAGTGACCGCCAGAAAGTGTGCAGCATATCTTTAAACAACACTTTCTGGCGGCCATTGCATAAAGTATCAATTCTCTTGACATAGTTTCAGCAGGGCTACTATGGTATCACCTACATATATAAAAATGTTTATTTTCACTACTTGAAATAAAGATAGTAATATGTGACTCTAATATAAAAGCGGGGAATCAAATGATGAAAGCTGTTTTGGAGTCCATAACTATTTTTAAAACATTAATACCTTTCCTTTTAAGTCCATTTTAACTTCGACGTCAAAACCAATGCTTTTCAAGAACTTTTCCAAATCTTTTGAGTCCTTTTCGGCTCCATGTCTTTCATCTCCTTTGTTGTGAAATTTAATATTGTTGATCACCAAGGCCTTACCTATAAAAAATACACTTATCTAGTTTTTGTTTAAGACTTTATTCCATGGCCAAGTTTTTGTCCAAAAACTTTTACAAATTTTTGGACAAGAAATTGTGCTCGAAAATGTTGTTTAACACGTACAAGTTTTTGGCAAATTGGTTAGTAACTAATATTTGACTTTTAGTTTATGTAAAGTACGTATAATATAAACGCAAAATTATCGAAAAAGTTTTCCTCACAAAAACAGCATGCAAAAAATATAATAGAGGAGCCGAAAATGCCACCTGCAAATATTGCACAGGAGTGTATTCAGTATATTCATTAATAGCTTATTTGATATGAAATGTTAAAAACAGATATTTTTTGATAGTTCACAAAATTCTCTGGTGAGAGATTGATTTTTTTGGACAAATTTTGAGAAGTGTCTGCTTTTTTGCCGTGATTTATTTGGAATTTTTTGAAACTGCCTGGAGCATACAATAAACCTACCTAAGCGCAAAATTTGTCGTTGCATTGATAGGTTATTATGGTAAATAAAGCATTGATACCACTAATTTTGTGAATGTGAAACTTCTCATAGTAAAATATGTAAATTTTTTTATAAAAATATATCATTTTAGTTTTTATTGCATAAATACAAATAGATACTATTACTCTTTATTTTAAAACTGTTCATCAAAGAACCGATAAATTTTGGGCTTATATTGTGCTTACTTTACGCGATAACATCGAAGTGTTGTTTTGTTTGTTTTTTAGTTTCGATTTGACAAGGTAAGTTTAATTGACTTGTTCTCTTGCTTTTCGAACTAAAAATACGACGGCGAATCATTTTAAAACAAATTTTAGAAACCGAACATTTTCTAACCTCAAAATCTGATAGGTCACTAAAAACACCAGAAATCACTATACATTTTCCCCCAACTTGGTAAAAAAATTATTTGACAATAAATTTTGACAAGAAGTTGGGCCAAATTTCAGCTGTTTACACGTGAAAATAAATTGAGGGTCAACTGTTACAATTTCTTAACCAAGAACTTGGACCGTAGAATCCGGGCTATAAGTTAGTTAAAACTAACACTTTACAAGCCTTCTCAATACAAAGGGAGTAAGTGAGACAGAATTCCTAGCCATTTCTTTTCGGAACTTTGACTACGTCACCTACGAATTTCACAGGTCTGTATTCTGCTACACTCACGCCTCCTCAATTTTTTATACTGAATGAATGTATCTCATTCATAAAGGAATTTTTGCATCGAGCCTACAAGTCACTATTTATAGCGGACATTCTATCATATGACATGTTTATGGACACTTACTAGTAAAATGAAAAATCTGGCATAAAATCCGTTCCTTTACAGGCATGGTACTGTCTTGTATAATATTGGTTTGTTATAATGTTTAGACAACACGTAAAGACTTTTAAATTTTACTACTATTTTCTCAATAATCGATTCTAAAGGACGGGGTACCCCAGGGCTCGGTGCTGGGTCCGTCGCTTTTCCTCATTTATATTAACGACATAAATCACGCCGTACCCAACTTAAAATTGGACTGTTTGCGGACGATACCTCTGGATGCTGTTATAAGTATGGATGTCTGTATGGATGAGATTGGAGTGTAGTTCCGGATCAATAGGCTGGCTCTGAATGATTTTAGGACAGAACATATTAAGTTCGGACTCACGGACCTCGAAGGCGAGAATGCCGGAGTCAGATTTATGGGAGTGTATTTGGACCCTCTTTTAAAGTTTGATAAGACATGTTAAACATGTAGCTGAATGTCTTTCAAAAAACATATTTATACCTAAAAATTTAAGGAGGATCCTCCTACACTCCTGTCTTCTCCAGGCGTTGCACGGTGTGTTTTAGTAACTAGCTTGCTCCGCTATCTTGGTTTGGGGGTCACTCTACACATTCGGCACGTATATTTAAATAACAAAGGAAAGCTATAAGGATCATTGCCGGACTCGACTACAGACTGGACGCCAGAGAGACTTTTAAGCAACTAGGCATCATGACTTTTTCTTGCCGTTACCTGTATATGAGTGTCTAATTTACTACCATAAATAATAAGAATAAACTACCATCGTTTAGAACGAACTAGAATATCTACTAACTATTACGGCCCTAAATATTACAACTGTCTGTCCATGCATATACACTCATCAGCAAAAAAAAAACGGATAAGGAAAATTATCGTCAACTTTGATATTAAATAACTTTACTGATTTTAAAACATCTTTAATGTAATTCTCGAAGATGTTATAGCCGCATGTATTAAGATTATTACCCGCTTTTCAATTTAAGAGAAATATTGACAAGTGTGATATTATACCGAGGGAAACAAATGATACTTTTTTCATCTTAAGTTCTCAACACCCTGTGGAAAAAGTAGGCTGCGATGATATTTCAAAGCATTTCATATGGAAGTCACATGTTTTCTTAACATTTTGTTTTTTGATTCATCACAATACCTGGTCTTTTTAAAAAGATATAATCTTTTTAGAAATTACTTGCAAATAGAATATAATTTTTTTATTAAATAAACAGGAATAAAAAGTTAACAAAATTAATAACAAAAATTAATAGCGTGTATTGCCCCCACGAGCTCGAATCACATATGTCATACGGCGTGGTAAACTTTCAATACAGTTGGCAATTTGTTCCTGAGAAATATTGTTCCATTCTTCCAAAAGAGCAATTTGCAAGTTAGGGATGGTCTCGGGAGCTGGTTCCCGTTGTCAAATTCGTCTTCCTAACATATCCCAAACATGCTCAATGGGGTTAAGATCTGGGCTACGACCTGGCCACTGAAACCGCTGAATGTTAACATCGTTCAGATATTCGTTTACCACCCGTGCCACATGTGGTGTTGCATTATCATGCATTAGACAAAAGTCCGGTCCTATAGTGAGTAGATGGAACGACATGTTCTGCTAAACACTCATTAATATAGCGGTCGGCAGTCATTGCACCATTTTCAATTATAACGACCTCGGTACGTTCATTAGATGATACTCCAGCCCACTTCATTGTACTTCCACCTCCATATGGTACTCGCGGAGATGCAGCATTGCGCAAATCGTTCCCCTGGTCTTCTCCATACACGCTCGCGTCCGTCTTGTGAGTGTAAGGAAAAACGAGATTCATCTGTAAACAGTACTCGGCCCCATTGTTCTGCTGTCCAATTAATTTATTCCCGAGCGAAATGCAAACGGGCAGTACGGTGGGCTGGGGAAAGAGCTGGGCATGCAGCTGGTCTCCTTGAGTTCAGTTCTTGTTCACCCAGTCTACGTCGGACGGTATCTGAGGAAATATAAGTGCCACGAATATTTCTTAATTGACATCTGATCCTTGGCGCCTCCTAGAATACTCCCCGGTTTGTCGAAAGCGGCTGATTGCATCCTGTATGGTACTACTCACGTTTAGTGCCACAGCACGGGTAACATCTTTTGAGGGCATGTTTGAGCAATATTTCAAACTTGACACTGACAATGAAATATGTTTTTTTTTTTATCCAATAACATTGGTAAATGTAAAATAATTTTCTAAAAAGATGATATCTTTTTAAAAAGACCAGGTATTGTGATGAATCAAAAACCAAATGTTAAGAAAACATGCGACGTCCATATGAAATGCATTGAAATATCATCGCACCGCCTACTTTTTCCACATGGTGTTGAGAACTGAGACAAAAAGTAGTGATGTTAAAGAGCAGGTAAATTGCTGAACAGGTTCGAACAGTTCGGTTCTCACCCGGGAACCTGTTCCGTAAACCTGTTCTTTTGATCATAAATTATTGTCACTTACTCACTTGGTATATTAATATTATTCTTGATAGTATGGCGAAAGCGGAAGAAAAGAGCGGATATGATTTTTAATTATCTGTACAGTACAATACAATTTAGTACACAGAAAAGAAATAACTGAGCCGAGCCGAGCGAACGCGAAGAAAACAACAAACACACCAAGACTCCCATTAAATTTCAAAAATTTCTAACCGCGCCATCGCGTCGTTTAGCCTGCCACTCCTGCCAGTTCAGCGGTCCCCGTCACCGTGTCGGTCGAATCTCACTCTCTTAAGAGCATCCGACCGATATTTCTGAAATCTTATTCCAAGGTCGCCATACGAGCCGCGACAGGGCGAGAAAATATCCGAAATTTTCTTCGTCAGCCTGCTGGTTATCGTCGTTAACTCTTTTAGCGCATTTAGATATTAAACAGCGATCTTTCTCTTCACTGTCGGAGCAGTACTACATAATATGATATATTACGCTTAGTATTTTCAAAGCAAATAGCCCTCTTGATCCTTAATCTTTTAAATATTACTTTAAATATGTTTGCAAACAAAAGAGTATTCCTTAATATATCGGTATAAAGATTATTTTGAGACCGAAAAGTATGGCCATTATGTAGCTAATATTTTAAATCAAAAAATGCGAATAAAAATACTTAGTTCAAGCTTATATTGGTATTTTCTTTAAATCGAGGGCTTAGTTATAAAATTCGTCTAAATTTTGTCGTAAATGCTATCCTATATTTAAAAAAAAAATTATGTGGCCCTTCTACGCCTTCGTAAAACCAGCTCGAGCCGCAATTTCGCATATTCCTCCGCTTACTACATAATATCGTGGTATTACCAAACAAATGCACGCGAACGATGACGGATTACTGAGGATCGCAAGAAACCAGTCGGCGGCGCGGTGTTCTGGGTTTCACAGAAATCAAAGACACCGACATTTCCAGGTAGCAAATCATTTGTATAAAAAATATTGGTTTATTCGTTAGTGCATAGTGCATCAGTCAATTAACATCAGTGTATTTATCAGCTTGAGCTAACTAACGATTTTCTGATAATGGGTTCTAATACGCGAAGAGTGAAAAATAAAAATAAAAAAAATAGAAAATTGGCCCAAAAATTATTTTTTTGTTTATAACAAAAATTACATAAATTTTGTTAAAAGGTAAAATCTGCACTAACATTCTTAACAAAAATATTTTTGAAATTCTGGGTAGGTTTCAATTTATGCAGGTAAAAACTAAATTAAAATGGTTGCCAGAAATTTTAGACCGAAGAAGTTTATTATTTGAGAACAGGGACGTAGCTAGGAATTTTGGGGCCCCGGGCGAATAGTTGTTCTGCGCCCTACCAGACAATCTTAAAACTATAATTATACATCTATAAATTTTAGTTTAAAAAAATATATTAACAGCAGTGGCGACTCGTGATTTGTAAACTTGGGGGTGTACTAAAAGCCACCCAAAGACGCCCAAATTTGGTCAATAATTTTTAGTAAATATTTTAAAAATTTATGATTACCTACTTATTTTATTGAAAATTAAATAAGATAAAAAAAATAAAAAAGGCCAATTTATTTTTCATTAGTGGGTACATTGTTTAAAAGTAAAGTCACTTCTTCTGTTTTTATTTGCAGCAAACTTATCAATAACAGCTTTATTAAAGTTTGGAATAACTATAATGTATGTTTCTCAAATATTCCACATTCATAGTCGTTCTGGCATTAAAGCTGTTTATTTTTATTAAAATAAGTCTTTACTACCCCAAAATAATAACAAAAATATAAAGGTAAACTCCAAATAATAAATTCATACAGCAATGAACTCAACGGCGCACATTTAATTTGTGCGAGTTTTCCTGTTAGAATCGCGCTTTCCCCCACCACACCTTCTAGTACAAGATGCATAGAGAAACAGCAGAAACTCCGCCTACGTAACGCATGTGTGCGACTTATTAATTCCTACGCGCCATACGGTTGCTCTTGACAACCGGCTTGGCGAGAGCTATTACACCACGTTTCGTTCGATTGTTTGACGGTACGTTAAAATGGGAGGGTTCTAACTTTTATTACGGTAAAAATATAAAGAAGATAAATTTAAATGAACATTATTTTTTCTTTATAGGGTAATTCTTTATGGAGTATGGGGGTGCACGTGCTCCTGTGCTCCAATGGAGAAACCGCCACTGATTAACAGACTTGAACTTAACATTCGTGAAAAGAAAAATTGCTTGTTCGGACTTGTGTGACTTATGTCGTGGCAACTCACAACTCACGTAGCATAGTGACGCAATCGAATCGCGGCGCCTTTTCTTCAAATATCGGCGTTGCCAAATGTCAAAAGCAATCCAGCCGTAATGGGCCTTTTCACTAAATTTTGATTTTGGTAGTAGTGTATAAAGGAACAAAAAATAAAATTTTCTGTGTTTTTACTTTTCTATACTTTTAAGCCGTAACTGAGAAAATAAATAAATAAAAAAACTCCTTGAATAAAAACACGGACTTCAACATACCTACGTCATCGCGCCGGAAGATTGATGCACAGAGGAATGATAGGAATAGCCGAGTCGCTGGCTTAAAATATCAAGAATTCACAAAATCAGCAGCTTGACAGTGTTGCCGATACTCTCAAAAATCATATATTATAGTACCAGTGTAATGGTAATTGACTAGCAATTAGTAATTATAATATACCAGTTTTCCATTCAATAGCTGCGGAATGAATTATTTCACCAGTATTATGTTTATATTTATTTAAAGTATCCAAATAAAGTTCTAAGAAGAAAGTATTAGGATTATAAAACTTTCTACATATGGCAACAGCGGCTTAATTTGCCCATGGCAGTTCGACAGATCAGCATTTACGCGTGTGCGAGATTAAACGCATGCGCTCTAGCAAGCTTTAAACATATCTACGTCATGAGTCGCGCCTGTTTTGAGATTTTCAAATTGGTTGAATTTTACCCGGTTTTTACTGTGCTGAAATAAATTAATGTTATGACCTAGCAATAATTTTATTGATGAAAAACACTTATTATAGCACCGACTGAACAATTCAAATGCCAAATGTATCAAATTTAAGAATAGTGAAAAGGCCCATTGCATAACAAATTTTTAAATTCCCGTATTTCTAATGACCATTTTGGCGCCCTGTTAATATGGCGCCCCGGGCGGTCGCCCTGTTCGCCCCCCCCCCTTGCTACGTCACTGTTTGAGAATGCACATTTATTGAAAAAGTACAATCATGATGCATGTCATCGCTTGCATATTTAAAGGGATCTAAACCCCCTCAGGTTTTAGTTCAGAATTTCGAATTTAAGATTTTGAGTGAATTTAAAAAAATTTAAATACTATCTTCGTTTTTTTTTATTTTTCATATATTTTTATACGTACTTTCATATTTTTTGGTCATCTGAGAGAAAATTACTAGATGCAAATTTTATTTCTTTATAGCCTATTAATATTTTTTGCGAAAAGTGAAAAATTAAAAGCCTTTACTATCAATTCGTGGACATCCTCTACATAATAAAATTTAGAAATACGACATTTCATTACCATAGTAGGTCTATCCAAACGAGAGAATACAAAGGTCGTCCATTATATTTACCTACTATGTACTATACCCGAACGGAATATGTAATGGATTCCTAATTATTAATCATTTAAAATTTAAAAAGAGATATAGAAGCATGCACTCTGTGCCTCAAATATCACGCAAAAAGGCTTTTAAAATATTTAAACAATAATTTCTGTGAACAATATAACAGAATTGTGGCCAAATTTGTCGGCGGAAAACGTATAAACTTTGCCTCCAAAGGATACTATCAATTAAGGTGCAATGCTGCAGCTATATCTTTTAATACCAAGGGAAATTTCCATAAATATGTCCCCAAAAACGTAACTGGCAGAAGTCCTGGAATACATAATATACGAAAACATTTGTATCAAAAAGTCTAGCAATTAGAAAGAGATATCTAAAGTCAAGAAAAAGATTATTTTTCCCACAAAAAAAACAAGCATGCATATATTGAATCTGATAAAAATTATGGTCCTAATGCAGACAAAAATCTAGAAATTGACCCACTGCAATACCAAGAAATAAAAGACAATTTCCTTCAGAACCTTATTAAAAATGAAGAAGAAATTGAACAAGTGTTCCAGGCAACGGGTAGGTAATCAACGGTCTTGCGAAAAATGGTTTTCAGAAACAAGAAAACGTCTAACTGCTTCCAACTTTGGAAGAATAGCTACACATAAAGCCACCACCAACAAAGACAAAGTTGCTCATGACTTAATTTTCAAACAGTTTTTTGGAAATACATGCACAAAATATGGCGTTGAAAATGAGCAGATTGCCTTAATAGAACTTGGCCATATTCTTGAAACAGACATCCTGGAATCGGGTCTTTTTATACATCCGCAATATCATTTTTTAGCTGCCTCTCCAGATGGTCTTACAGGCAAAAATATGATAGCTGAAGTAAAATATCCTTATGCAGCTAGAGATATGTCACCACAGGAGGCCATTAAAATATGGCACAATAAACAATACAACATTAAAATTTACACTTAACCGCAATCATCCATATTATTATCAGGTTCAGGAACAACTGTTTGTTTCAGGAAAAAATTCTGTTACTTTGCAATATGGACTCCAAAAGGTATATTATATTAACGTATCAAACTTGATGAAAATTTTTGCAACACAATGGTTATTAAATTACATAAATTTTATTTTGAAAATTACCTCCCTATTTTATTAAAGAAATTGTAGATGAAATAATAAAATGAAAATACATTTTATTAATACAAAAAACGGGGGGCACTTTGCATACAGTATAATATAGTTGGTTTTTGGCTTGTTTGAATTTATTAAAATTTGTTTATTGCTGACAATGGAGACATGAAAATAATAAATATTAGCTGGCTGATTGTGATTTGCTTATGCCAATTAGGATTCATTAACAATAGATGTTTTTATATTGTTTTTGTTGTATTACACTGCATAAATAGATTAAATTAGAATTAGAAAACTACTGAAAATATTTTCTTCAAACATTGCAAATTCATATTTTTTGAAACCTATATTTAATATTTTTAGTGTTGTATAACAGTATAGTATACGTCTAAACTAAATAATTCTTGAAATTTTGGCATTTAAAAAACTACACTTCTAGGCAATTGACATCAGGCTATGGTATCTTATATAGGCATAACCTAGACAAAAACGGCTTTTACATGAGTATGTTGGTTTTTCATTCCAATAATTATAACCCCTAGTTTAACTGGACATCCGAAAGTTTATCGGAAGTTAATTTTTTAAGGAAAAAATTCAAATTTAGAATAGGACTGTGAGAGCCTGTTAAAGTATCTAAAATATAACTTTTTAAATGCTAATATCTTAAAAACTATTCCGTTTAGACATATTATAAAACTCGACTTGTTCCTGAGAGTTCTGAAAAAAACAACACTCTGTAAAAAACGATCGTGTACCCGTACTTATGTACAGGAATAAGTTGGTTACATGTTAATATATACTTTAAAATATGTTTTGCGGGGTCCAATGTTGGTAAAACAAAAAATGCAACTACATAAATTATTATGGATGCCTATACTACAATTACAATTTGGCATTTTAAACTACTAATAGTGTCATACATCATTATACACAGTTTATTCGTATAAAATGTAATGTAAAATACGTGTGCTATAGTGAGAATATACTGTGCGGGGCTTGAAATAAATTTAAGAAAAAGGGTTTTGTCCAATTTAATTATTAATATTAGGACCCTAAGAACTTAACTTTATTTAGATTTAACTAAATACCTCGCTAAATACCAAAATAAAATTTGGATGGTCATTTTAGAAAGAAATAAACCCATTTTAGTTGCTTATTTACATAATTTGGGTAGATATACTATACCTACATAGGTATTAATTAAGATTAAAAAGCGTTCAGAAAACTAAAATTAAAGTAAAAAACTAAGAACGCCAATGTGAAAGGGCCTATAATGATGTAATTATATCAACTTTTTATTATCAGATTTTGTTTCCAATAAGAGATTATTATTAATTAACTGTGAGGAATTATGTTATATTATTTCTAAATCTAAAATTAATTATTTATAAAGTAAATGCAAATTAAAACTTAGAAAATATTTTTTTGAACACCCTATAGAAATGTCCACAAATTTAAAAGCATCATAATAATATATGAGTAAACGTTTAACACGTTAGCATAACACTGCGTGCTGAAAACTGTGATAAGTTAAATATATTCGAAACGTCGACCACCCTACTTGCTGATTTTTTCATAATCATCGCAAGCTAAGCGTAGGATATAGTCTACTAGTGCTTAGAAAATAATGTTTAGACGTACCATCCCATGTACACAACGTGTAGCAAAAACCAAATGTCGATTTTCAACAAAGACAAAATCTTTTCATTTGATTTCAGAGACCAAAAACATTGCGTTCTCTTGGCCCGAATCCTGGCCATGTTTATTATTGGATTTTTAAAAACTTTTTAAATTTGGACTCTACAGATATTGCAGAATGTGCGAAAGTTATTTTCATTAAAGAAAAAAAATTTTCAATATTTTTAACCATCCAATGAACTTAAGTATTTATTTTCCGGGTTTTCATTGGCTAATATCTTTTTCTTCTATTTTTTTTTTTGCATAAAAATAACTTTCGCACACCCACATAGATCCTACCTTTCCATTGGTAATTTTTTTTTTCTAATAATTTTCTTAGTTTTTTTTTAATTCGGGCCAAAAAGAACAGCAATTTAACATGGCAAATTTTAGCGCGGTCGGATCCACTTAAAGAACTGAACCTACTCAAAGAACAGTTGGGTAGAAAGAACAGGCTGTTCTTTCATGCGGCGTGGACCAGCCAGGGAACAGAGAGCAGTGAGAGCACACACACGGATGCAGCGGTGTTCTGCGAACAGAGCGCGCAGCGTCGCGTGGTCAGTTGAATTGGTTAAGCGAGCGCAATCATCTGTCATAAGTCTATCTAAAGAACCGGTTCAGTTCTTTTACAAAGAACAGTTCACTGAACAGGCTATCTCTAACCTGTTCTAAAGAACCTGTTCGGTTCTTTTCTTAACAACTCTACAAAAAAGTATCATTTGTTTCCCTCGGTATAATATCACACATGTCAATATTTCTCTTAAATTGAAAAGCGGGCAATAATCTTAATACATGCGGCTATACCATCTTCGAGAATTTCATTAAAGATGTTTTAAAATCAGAAAAGTTATTTAATATCAAAGGTTTTTTTGCTGATGAGTATAAAATAATTGCCTGAAATACCTTTTAAGAACGCAATCAGAAAATTATTATTGCAGAATGCCTTCTATGGTACCTACTAGAGTTTTTGGATTTTAACATAGTTTAAATAAAATGCCTGTGCTTTTCTGCTGGTACAAGTAAAGCGCGTTTTTAAATATTTTTATTCAGTCAGTCACACGCCTTGCCGCCCTACAGGTTTGGGCATGCGCACAACCCTCTTGTTATTAGATTTTCCTTGTTTGCGACAATCTCAAAATACATTTCTGTTGTTGTGTTTTACGTCTTCCCTGTGGATTTTTTGATATGTGTGAAGTTAGCGATGTTTATCAGCTGCTAAAGACGATTTATCCAAATGGTATAATTTCAATCTTCGCCACTAAAAAAATTAAATTCGTTTACATACGCTACAGGCGAAATTGACGCGTACCCCAAAAAAAAATTTGTTGCTGCATATACGGTGCTAATGAACGTTGCTAACTTTACTTTACACAGATGATTTCTTGTTGTTTTCTTTGCGTCTGTTGGTGTTTAATATTAATGAATTTCTAGTTTTTCTGTAGTTTAGTGAATTGTGTAGTGACTCATCGGATACAATGACTAGTAAAGACCATTGTATGATTTTATTATGCCCAAATAGGGATAAAAAATACCAGGTATTTCGAATTTTCAGTAAGTATGAAGTAGCGATAGTTCTTGATACGTAATTATATTTTATTATCATCAATTTTAAAAACACATCTAACTAGGCCTAGGCCACACAAACAAGATTTTAAAGCCCGGACCTGTCTATTTTCCTATTTGTTAAGCGATAATTTGGTAGTGCGCATGCCTATTCCTGTGTGGTTTTGCTTACATGAGCAAGGCCATAAATTGGCCACTTTCATGATTATTGTTTGCTGATCTGAAGGTAACTGTGTATGGATGTAACAAAGCACTTGTCATAAATACCTGGAAAATAAAGTTTTTATTATTACCTCTTTTTGGGCAATTATTAGGATATGTAGGAATGATATCTCCACTACGACCTGGCACCGACTGGGATAAATTTTGAGCAGCACTCTGTCCATTGATAACTGTTAACGGAGATGGTCTTGTGCGAGATGGATAACTTCCAAAAGTAGTAGGAGTGCCAACAGAAGCAGTTCTATATGGCCTTGGGCTAGAGATAGTGCTGGTATTGGCAGTAGAAGAGCCGGGGGAACTATATGGTAAACTCAATCGGGGCTGTATTGAATTTAAACCAGTGCCAAGAGTGGCAGGGGTATTTAAGCGGTTTTCAAAATTAGTGGTAGGCTGCAATCTGCTACTGAGCAATGGGGGATTTCTGTTTGAGCCAGTTCCGATGGTCCATGGGGAGGCATCAGTCTGAAGAGTGGCAGAGGTATTTAAGCGGCTTTCAAAATTAGTGCCAAAGTTGGTAGGTTGCAATCTGCTACTGAGCAATGGGGGATTTCTGTTTGAGCCAGTTCCGATGGTCCATGGGGAGGCATCAGTCTGAAGAGTGTTAAGTGTTTGTGGGACATTTCCTAAAATACAATTAAAATAAACTCCATAGTAAGTATAAATTATGACATTTGACATCAAAAGTATATTATTAAGCTGTAATAATACTTATCACTAAACTTATTAGTGTACCGGGTGTGCAACTAAAAAGGGACGCTAGCTTATATTGGAAACCGTTTACCGTACGGCTTGCGGAAAAAAAGGTATTGCAAAAGTAATATTTCAAGTTTCTAGGTTGGCCGCTAGGGGGTGTAACTAGTGATCCAAAAAAAAGGCGGGATATTCTCAAAAATCCTCATAGTAAACATATTGTATCAAAGGTGACAAATTTTTAATCTAATGAAAATTCTGGATAACTTTAGTTTTTGAGTTTTTGCTCTACCTTTTTGTTTAAGAGGGGTGGGAGGGGGAACAAGCATTTTGCTATGCAAAATTATTTATAACTTTGGTTTGGAACGGAATTTGACAAATTTGAACTAGCTAAATAAGGATTCTTTTGTTTTATCAATTTAATAAAGAACGAAGGCGTTTTCAATTCCGTTGCGACAGCTAGAGGGAGCTATATAGCAGAATCGACAATTTCTTTATTTTTCTCAAAAAATTTAAATGCAACGATATATATTTTTTAACTTAAGCAAGAAGAAGAATAAATAAATATAGTTTAAAAACACTAAAAAACACGCTTTAATAAATTAATCAAACTAAAAAGCGAAAAATAAATATAGTTTAAAATAATTCTTGAAATTCCTAATATAGGCAGAAAATAATAATGAACGATAAACATTAGTATTATTGTGAAAAAAGCGTGGGGTGCTCGATATACGAAAAATATAGCACAAAGCGCCCCACGCTTTTTTTCCACTATAATACTAATGTTTATCGTTCATTATTATTTTCTGCCTATATTAGGAATTTCAAGAATTATTTTAAACTATATTTATTTTCCGCTTTTTAGTTTGATTAATTATTAAAACGTGTTTTTTAGTTTTTTTAAACTATATTTATTTTTTAGTTTGAGTTATTGTTAAGAAAAAAAATTTTGAGTAGATATAGTCATAGAGAGGTCCGGAGTAGAGAATACT
The DNA here is from genome assembly GCA_963969555.1 of Polydrusus pterygomalis. Lineage (NCBI taxonomy): Eukaryota > Metazoa > Arthropoda > Insecta > Coleoptera > Curculionidae > Polydrusus > Polydrusus pterygomalis. The sequence goes on along the minus strand of OZ018377.1, from coordinate 110,160,710 downwards.
GTCACTAATTTAACAATGACTTGGTGAGATGGTGGATCCATTTTTTTTTTAAATGGCTAGATTTAAAGCATTGGATCCACAAACCCGCTCGGCCAACGGACCAACTGATCGCGAAAGAATGTACCAACACTATTAAAGCCGAGTGCTCGAGCCGGAAAGTAGGTAGATAGTACGCATGCGGTGAGATCTATCTCTCTCTCACTCTCATACAGAGGATCTGTAAGGAAATGATTTAATTCCGTCGATCCTGATCAGGATAATGAGATAAACTTATCAAATTATTGTATTGTCAGCGGTTCTTTATAAGTCTACAAAATTTAAATTAAATAAATCTGACCGTTTAAAGTGGGTCAAAATCGGGTTCAAAGAAGTCGGTTACAAACAAACATACATACATACAAACATACAGGTGAAGCCAGTGGCGTAGCTAGGATATTGTCTTGGGGGGGGGGGGGGGGGGGGGCCATATAGTTGCATAGAGGCGTAAAAACCCGCCGCAGGCGAAAAAAATTATGGACCACGCCCAAATTTTGCTAAATTTTTGTATTATCTATAATTGTTACGTAATCGCCTAAGTACAATCCGCAACTGAAATAATCTAGAAGTCCTACAAACAAACCACAACCAAACGTAATTACCTAGGTTTTCCTACGATGTTTATATCTTACTTTGTCTTATTTACGTAAATAAAAGAGAGAAAAGGAAATGTACACCACCAGACACCGCGAATGTCACATAAAACAAGACGACGGGGATGTGATGACCAAAACAGACGCGTTGTTTCTCAAAGTAAGCCTACCTACGTTAAATTTAAAAAGGCAAAAAAATTTAATTTAAATATTGTTTTTGAAATATTGTTGATAATTACTTTTTTTCATGGCTCTTGGGGGGGGGGCAAATGCCCCGATGCCCCCCCCCCCCCCTAGCTACGCCGGTGGGTGAAGCTAATAAAAGCGTGTTAATAAGAATATCTGTGAAAAACGCACGCCAATATATTTTTTTAGCCAAAGATATGGAAAATATAATATAAACATGAGATCCATATAAGAATAAACTAACGTTTTACTACGGTATTTGTAGGCAAGAAGGTACAAAAATCATACCATTGTGTCTTCTACAAAGCTATAATCAACACAACGATTCCTCAAATGAATGTTCTGCAAATTGAAATTATTTACAACACAAATAATAGAGGATGGTTGCATTAATGAAACAAATTGCAGTAAAATTTCAAGTGGAATGTGAAACAAAAAAAAATTCAAGAAGGCTTTGATTTAAAATATGACATAGTGCGTGTGAAGTTTAAATGGGTTAATTTTTAATTAAGTTCCTTAAAATTTATGCTGCGTCAAAATGCCGACATCAAACGAAAAGGCGAAGAATCCCTATTTAGCGAGTTCAAATCTGTCAAATTCCGATAAGCCAAGCTAAAGTTGTGAATATTTTTGCATAGCAATATTTGTCCCCTCCCACACTACTTAAACAAAATGGTAGAGCAAAAACGCAACAACGAAAGTTATCCGGAATTGAAAAAATGCCACCTTTGATACATGTTTACTATGTGGATTTTTGAGACAATCCCGCTTTTTATTTGGTCAAATAAATTAGCGGCCAACCTGGAAATTTCATATTAATTTCCAGCAGTTTCACTTGGTCATTTTTGTAATAAATATTTTTTTACGCAAGCCGTATGGTAAACGGTTTCCAAGATACAGTCCTTTTTAGTTGTACACCCGGTATAATGCTGATTTTTTTATACCTACCTACATTTTAAAATTTTTTTTTGTTTATTATACATATTTTTGATTTAAATTAATTGCATTGTATCGTTTTACACAGTAGAAAATTTGACGATAAATTTAAGCAGAAATTTGTTTACAACTAAATTTTAATGTGTAATAGGTACACACTTTACAAATTTTATTAGAAAAATATTATTATATTTTACGAAAATATAGAAACATTTCTATATTTTATCAAAAAAATTAAAAAAAGGGCGCCAAGATATGCGCAGTAATTTAAAATAACACTTGTCAAAATCTTTTAAGAAAAGCCGAAAAAGAAAGGTTACGTTTGATTGAAATTGGCATTCGGAGGTTATATCATTTGCTATTTTTCCTAAATTACTTTATAGGGCATGTGCACAACCTGACAGTTGACACTAATGACAGTCGCCCTGAGGAAAAACAACGTTTATGGGGAAAACATATTAATATTTACATTAAGGTTAATGCACTTAATCGATTTTTATTAATTCTTTTTGTGATAAGTATTAGCTAGTTACCCTAAGATATGCCGAAATTTTGCTCAGTGGTTAAATGTGGTAGTAATAATTCAAAAGACAAAAAATAAAATAAATAAGACAAAAATACCTGTAAACTAACGGTAAAATCTGTCAAATTTGACTAATGACGTCACGTGCACATGCCCAATTTTTATTTACCAAAAATCTGGGTTAGATTTAATTTGACATTGACATTTAACAATGCGTCACTGGTCTTTAGTGCGCATGATTTCTTGCAAAAATTGCATTCAAATTTGTTACTGTATCATACACATTAAAATTCAATGTAATTTTGTACCTACATATTTTTGTTATAAATTTTTACTAATAAAATGTATCATAAATTTTAGCACAAAATTTGTGTTCCTGTGTAAAACGGCACTTTTACTAAATGTAGAGTATTTTTACATCATTAAAGTCAAAAGTAGGTTAGGTTGCGTCAATTTGACAGTTCCATTTAAAGGTCAATTAGGCAATCTAACGATTATGTCAAAAATGGTAGCTGTGGGTAAATACTGCTTTATAATTGGTTCACGTGACCTTTAAAATGACTTTGCTAGAGATGGCGCAATGTTTTTTCTACAGCCGCCATTAAAAGTCAGGTGGTTTGCATAGGCTAATTCAGTTGCATTTTCATGACATTTAGATCGTAATACGATTCCAAAAAAATACCGAATCGACCGTGAGATTTAAATCCAACGCAACACCCGTTTTCATGCAATTTTAAATTCGTAAAGTGGTTCAGATTGATTTGAATCATGAGATATACATTTAGATCCGTACAGTTTATTATGTGCGCAAACAAAACTTAAATTTTATGGGTGGAAAATCCGTTTATACGCACAGCGCACAGCTCACCGGTCATATCTCTCGAAGTCGAATAACGATGGACATGCGCACAATAACCCTCTTGTTGACAGTTATTACTTCTTTAACGACATAGTCTGAATACACTTCAGAACTGACTGGACATTTGTTGTTGTTTACGGTGCGGAATATAATGTATTCTTTGCTTTTGTGTCTTTAATATTTACGGATTTAAGAACGATTGTTATTGTTCTTTAACAAGTTTTGTGTTTTATTTTAAGGATATTAGAGAATTTGTGCAGTTTTTTTGATTTGAATTGGTTACGGCTTGGAATCGTAAACAATTACTAGTACTGGTACCTAAAGTTGCATGATTTTATTTAGTCCAAATAGAGGTAAAATACCGGGTATTTTATATTTTCAGTAAGTATGGATTAGTAATAGTCCTTTATATGATATAAAATGTAATAATTGCATTTTATTATGACCCATTTAAACATATCTTATGCCTAATAGGCCACACAAAGATGTAAAAATAAAGAGCAGCATCAAGACATTACAATTTTACATCAGCATCATATTGAAATCGGCCTATAAAGGTTATATAGGGAGGAGGGACGGAGCCTCGCATCAAACTAGGCCTTATTTTATACAGTGTCCGCAAGAAAGTCCGCATCAAATGGGAGTTTTTTTTATTATTAGGTATAGGTAAAAATTGAAAAAGCAGTTAGTTTTTGCTTATCTAAAAACCAAAAATGACGTATACTGAAGCAGCTGCACGACTTGCGTTACCTGTCAAATTTAACATTTTTAATAAAATAGGTTCAAAAATGCCCTTGTTTATAAAAATATCGAAAAACTTTATTCGAGAAAGTTGTTTATTTATGCAGTTGTAGCCTTTGTACGAAATTTTGACAGTCTAAACAATTTTTATTTTTTGCCAGATTCTTGAAAATTTTGATTAACTTTTATACATCGATATAAAACCATTTGCCTTTACTTTATTTGTAATCTTAATGCAATTTTGTGTAAAATTTTTGTTTCCAATTATTTATTTTGCTTCAAAAACTGAAATTGTTATTGATCAGTATGTAATGTTTGATGCAAAGTTTATCTAATTACATCAGTTTTGTCAAAACCGACGTTTCTCATTTTTCTTAAGTTAGTAAACAGATGTACAAAAAGAAAATATTAGGAAGCTTTCGTTGAAATTTTACTTAATTATTATTATTAAATTAAATTAATTATATTAAACTATATTTTTGTTGAATAAAATGTTTCGAGCGATTAATATTTATTCTTTTTAATCCAATATTAATTAAGTAAAATTTCAACGAAAGCTTCCTAATATTTTCTTTTTGTACATCTGTTTACTAACTTAAGAAAAATGAGAAACGTCGGTTTTGACAAAACTGATGTAATTAGGTAAACTTTGCATCAAACATTACATACTGATCAATAACAATTTTAGTTTTTGAAGCAAAATAAATAATTGGAAACAAAAATTTTACACAAAATTGCATTAAGATTACAAATAAAGTAAAGGCAAATGGTTTTACATCGATGTATAAAAGTTAATCTACGAGGGTTAATCAAAATTTTCAAGAATCTGGCAAAAAAAAAATTGTATTAGACTTTTAAAATTTCGTAATAAGGCTAAAAATTCCTAAATAAACAACTTTCTCAAATAAAGTTTTTCGATATTTTGATAAATAAGGGCATTTTTGAACCTATTTTATTAAAAATGTCAAATTTGATAGGTAACGCAAGTCGTGCAGCTGCTTCAGTATACGTCATTTTTGGTTTTTAGGTGATCAAAAACTAACTGCTTTTTCAATTTTTACCTATACCTAATAATAAAAAAAAATCCCATTTGATGCGGACTTTCTTGCGGACACTGTAGAGTTGTGTATCGTATGTTTGAATTTCATATTATTATATTCGAAAAGCACACTTGTTTCATATTTTAAAATATGACCAAGGAAGGCGTCCTTCAACAACTCTCTAGCCTCAAACTTGTAGTAAGACTTACATTTTAAATTTTAAAAGCCCGGACCTGTCTATCTTCCCATTCGTTAAATGATAATTTTGCAGTACGCATGCCCTGTTATACTGGATTTTATTTACATGCGCAAGACCGTAAATTTGCCACTTTCATGAATATTATTTACTGATCTAAGGGTATGTGTCTATGATTCGAATATATAGGTAGGTATACATACTTCATAAAAACGTGGTAATTTATGGCATAATATGTTTTTAATATCTAATACAGTGGTTCTCAACCGCCGTTCCGCGGAACACCGGTGTTCCGCAGAGCTCTTCCAGGTGTTCCGCGAAATAATTTAGTAATATCAACTAATCTGAATCCTGAGACAGTATTTGATAAACTGATTACTTCACCTCAAATATGTTGACAAAGGTAGTGTTCCGCCATTTTCCTATTGCTATCAAAAGTGTTCCGCCATCACAAAAAGGTTGAGAACCCCTGATCTAATGTCTTTAAAAAAAAAAATTTTGGTTTTAAAGGAACTTTCAAATCATGGACTAATTTATTTTTTAAAAATCCATGCTTCTAATTATCAATCTAGGACATTGAAAATTCCCTTACACCCTTTGGGCGGGCAAAATCCTCACTCCGTGTCCTCCTCGCGGGCGCCCGCTGGTAATGACTTAGTCAGCTAAAACTGAGTCTGGCACATCAATTGCCTTCGCTCAGTTATGGATGTGAGGACCTAAATCCGAGGTGGTGTGAGCAACCGTGCCAAGGATGGAAGGCTGAGGGTAAAATCAGCTTTAACGAGCTCCTATAGTGGACCAGGCAATCACTATAGTATAAGCGCCTTGTCCTGGTATGCCGGCTCTGCCAGGATCGACCTTTATTTCAGAGCTACTCGTGGGACTTATATGGACCAAATTAAAAAAACCATAAAGACCGCCGAAAGCAATCGGCTTGAGCCGTCAACAGATGATCCGGTCATCGAGGGCAGCTCACATGGAGAAAGCGTGAATGAAAGCGAGGAGGAAAAGCTGCTGAGATCGCCTGGCTCATCCCGAGCGGATTTCAAGGACAGCAAACCTCGCAGAAAGATTTCAGCTGGAGCAAAGAAGATGCGACTGTGACAAAAGGCAAGGCATCTTCTGGGAATACTGGAGAGCAAGAATCCAGCTGATCTTACAAGTAAGGATCAGGGTACTATAAAGTGGGCAAGGGAACTCTTGGCTCGCGACCCGTACCATGTTCCTTACACTTACCAGAAACCGGGTGCAACCCTCGAGAGAAGTGTCGAGGAAAAAAGGACACGTTCTACTGATGAGGAGAGCACCCCGAGAGAGAGAAAGAGAAAACCCTTTCCACAGCAGGGCAAAGCTGGAACGTCTTCAAGGAGACTGGCTACGGAGACCAAACAAGGTTCCGTGGCGGCCTCAAAAGGGAAGAGTTCTGCTGCGCCCAGCAGTGGACGAAGTCAGAAAAAGACTGCTGGTATTAGAGAGCGTTCCGACAACAGAACGATGGCGGAAGCGTCTCGCAGCAGTCTTCAAGTTGCAGTAATCGACGCCGGCAACAAGTGCTGGAAGATTACGTCAGACCGCTGGATTCTGGTTGAGAAGAGGCTTACAGAAATCCTTATGGAGTTTCTAATAGCCAATCCTACTCGCCAGATTCCACAATATGACACTTCGGGATGGACTAGGGGAATCAAGATTATCAATTGTACGGATGATTTTTCCTTAAGGTTCTTGAACGAGAGTGTCAAGAAAATTGTAGAACCCTGGGAACAAGCGTGCCTGCAGGTAATCCCTCGCTCGGAACTACCAGAGTGTCCGAGAGCGAGGATTTGGCTTCCGGTGCCTGTGATCCCCGAAAAGAATTTACTGCCACTACTGGCGGCACAGAATCCAAAGATTCCCTGCAAGGAATGGAGGATTCTAAAAATGGAAGACCCAAAACCGACAGGGAGAAGCGTCATCCTACAACTCACGGATGAGTCCCTACCCGCTCTAGAGGAAGCCCAATTCAAGCTTCACTGTGGGTTTAAAGCAATTACAGTTAATGTGTACAAGGGCTTTCCCAAACATTCGGAGAGAAGCCAAGAGGTACCACCAGCTGAACCCAAGCAGGATGCCACAACGACATCTGCAATGGAAGTGGAGCAGGGCGCGGTACTGGTCGTAGAACCGGCTCCTGTGATGGAGGTGGAGGTTCCAACACCGCTTAACGATGTTGCGGGTGGTGCAGATCAACCTCCACCACAGTAAAATGGCTTCGTGCCATCTGGCGCTTCTAATGGAAGTGAAGGGCCTCGACGTCGCCTTAATCCAGGAACCTTGGGTCAAAAACGACGTCATACATGGATTAAGGCTAAAAAATTACTCCCTGTATTACTCTAGGGGCAGAGGTAAGCCAAGAACTTGTGTTTTAGCTAATAATAAAAACAAAATGTTCTTAATGCCTAATTTTAGCGATCAAGACATAACAACGGTCAAATGGGAACGGAAAGGAGGGGCACCAATAACGTTGTCATCCGTTTACATGGCCCATGACGCTCCAATACCATCAGCGGACGTCCAAAATATCGTGGAATCTGCCAGGACGGAAGGAGTAAACCTAATCCTGGGATGTGATGCCAACGCCCATCATACACTATGGGGAAGCACGGACATTAATGAATGGGGTGAGTCTCTTTTTAACTTTATAATCACATCTAACTTAAATATCTGTAATAACGGTAATACACCCACATTTGTCACTGCGAATAGGGAGGAGGTTCTGGATGTTACGTTTGCGAATGAGTCTAGCGATTTAAAGGTATTTAACTGGAGAGTGTCCAGCGAGAATTCGTTCTCGGACCATCGCTGGATTCTGTTCGACGTCGGCGCATCCACGAATGCTCCGGAACCATTTCGTAATCCTAAGAAAACAGACTGGGAAAAATTTTGTAGAATTATCTCTGATAAGCTAGCAGATCCACCTGAGGATCTGATGCCTAATACTGCTTCAATTGATAGTGCGGTCAATAAGCTAACCGAAAGTCTTATGGAAGCTTTTGTCAAAAGCTGTCCGATAAGCAGACCAGCCAAGAAGTCATATCCACCATGGTGGAACGCAGACTTGAGTGGGCTACGACGGGACATGCGAAGGCTGTTTAACAAAGCAAAGAGCAGACGTACGGAAGACGAGAGCGCCTATAGGGAGGCTCTAAAGACGTATAAGAAAGCTATTAGGAAAGCTCAAAGGAATTCCTGGCAAGACTACAGCGAGCGAGTGGAGAGCACAAACGAGGCCGCTAGGCTCAGAAAAGTTTTATCGAAGGAGCCGAGCGCTCCTTCCTTCCTAAAGAAAAACGATGGGGCCTTTACAGAGAGCAGCGAGGAAACCCTTGAACTGCTAATAGACGCCCATTTTCCTGGAAATACACCGGCAGAGGAAGCCCTCATTGATCAAGGAGAACCCCCGGATTTAAACAGCATTAAATCGGTGGTCACTAGCGAGAAGCTTGAATGGGCGATTGACTCATTCGACCCGTATAAATCACCAGGACTAGACGGAATAATGCCCGCCATGCTACAAAAAGGAAAAAAGATCCTAATACCCTGGCTCCTGGTGATATACAGAAGCAGCTTGTATTATACGTATTTACCTGCAAGCTGGAACAAGATTAAAATAGTCTTCATACCAAAGGCTGGCAAAAGCAGCCACACGACTGCCAACGACTTCAGACCGATTAGCCTATCTTCGTTTCTTACAAAAACGTTGGAGAGGCTGCTAGATATACAAATTAAGAATTCGGTACCAGAGGAAGGGCTGAGCTCGTCTCAACACGCCTATACTAAAGGCAAATCAGTGGAAACAGCGCTACATGAGGTTGTAGGCGTAATTGAAAAATCAATTAGAAATAAAGAGTATACTCTTGGAACCTTCCTAGACATTGAGGGAGCCTTTAATAATGTCACGACCGAGGCAGTGTACGACGCCCTAACAGAATCAGGGGTTGACAACTACATCTGCCGTTGGATTAACAGGATGTTAAAAAGCCGTAAAATCTGCTCTAAACTAGGAAGCAGCGAGATAGCCAGGACTGCCGGAAGAGGAACCCCGCAAGGCGGGGTGCTGTCGCCAACTCTGTGGCTAAGAGTAATGAACAAAATTCTTATAGCGTTAGAAAGGGCTGGATTTAAGGTGATTGCATATGCCGACGACTTGATTATACTCGTGTCGGGCAAATATTTGAATACCATCAGCGATCTAACAGAAACAGCGCTACGAAAACTCCAACGGTGGGCTGCGAGATGCGGTTTGAGAATCAACCAAGAAAAAACGGAGCTAGTTCTATTCACACGCAGAAGGGTGATTGAGAACTTCAGGCTCCCAGTCCTAGACAACAGTACTTTAGTGCTGAAAGAAAAGGCAAAGTATCTAGGATTGCTACTAGACTCCAAGCTTAACTGGGGCACGAACATACAAGAACGAGTTAAAAAGGCGTCAGTTGCGTTCTATGCCTGCAAAAAAGCTATTGGTAAGAAATGGGGATTGAAACCCCACATAGTTCACTGGATTTATACAGCCATTGTAAGACCTATACTAACCTACGGGGTCATGGTCTGGTGGACTGCTTTGGAAAAAGCAATAAACATGAAGAAACTAACAAAGGTACAACGGGCAGCTTGTTTAGGAGTGACCGGTGCCCTTCACTCAGCACCGACGGCGGCACTGGAAGTGATGCTGCATCTGATACCCATGGATATTTACGGAAAAAGTGTGGCTGCAAAAAGTGCTCTGCGACTGAAAGAGTCGAAACCAGCACCAACTACGGACACAGTAGCATACTAAGGATATATCCAGGCCAAAATCTGCGAGAGCCGACCGATTACAGTTTCGCTGCCAGACTTTGGAATGGGCTTTTCTATGCTCATTCCGGGTAGGGAGGAGTGGGAAGGCAATCAAGTAATAATGGAGGCGGATCACTCGATCTTCACTGACGGTTCAAAAATGGACGTCGGGGTTGGAGCTGGTATCTTCTCCGAGAACATGCAAATACAGAGGTCGTACAGACTCCCTGACTACTGCAGCATTTTCCAGGCAGAAATTTTTGCAGTGGATAAAGCAGTCAACACCCTGCGGGATCACCCTGGCTTGAAAGCAGCTGCGTCTATAGCAATCTATATAGACAGTCAAGCAGCCATAAAGGCAATTTGCTCCAGCAGCACTAAGTCAAAATTAGTAAGGCGCTGTCGCAATAATCTCTGCACACTTGGTGCTCAACATCGAATCACCCTGTGTTGGGTTCCTGGACATAGCAAAATACAGAGCAACGAGACTGCTGATGTGCTCGCCAGGGAGGGCGCAAGCAGGTCTGCCGAAGTAGCAGAGAATACTGTGGCTAGACCACTGGGATCAGTCAAAGAGGATATAGATCAAATAGCTAAACAACTTGCACAAAGCAGATGGACAGGGCTGGCAACTTGTAGCATCTCCAGGCAATTGTGGCCCCTACTTGACGACAGGAAAACCGCAGTGCTATTACAACACGGTCGGAAGGACCTAAGAAACATCACTGCCGTAGTCACCGGACATTGCCTGTTCGGTAGACACGCTGAACGTATGCAAGTACCAACTAACGATTTCTGTAGAAGTTGCAGAGATGAAGAGGAGGAGGAAAGTATTCAGCATTTCTTGTGTGAATGCCCCGGCCTCGCTAGAAGAAGGTTCAATGCCCTGGGCGAACCATTCTTTAATGATCTGGAGGAAGTGAGCAGCCTGCAACTGGGTGGACTTACGAAGTTTATTAACGGCAGTGGCTGGTTTGAATGAGCTGTCAAGATTCTTCTACGATCTACGTCACGTCGCGTTAACCATCAGGAGGCTGATGCGGATAGGTTCCGCGGAACACGTGTGGTACCACAACGGTCCTACAGGACTACGTGTGACTGTTTGGTCAATGCCAGAGGTCTGCCACTCTAACCTAACCTAACCTAACCTTTGGCAAAAATCGTATGATAAATAAAACAGTTCGAGGTGATCCTGAATGCTCCATAGCATGGTACCTACAACTTATCACGCAAGATCCACTCGCACTTAACGTTTACTTTTATAGATAAAATTTATACCTGCAGATCTAGAATGGTTAATTGTAGTAACGACTCTTTCTTCTGAGCTTCTGGTATGACTTATGGATTGGGAAGATGTTTGCCTAAAATAAAAATAACTTTCTTACAAAAAAAAATCCTGATTTACAATTTTAAAAATAGCAAAAAAAACTGTTATAGGTAGGACAAAATTTCTGTTATCAAACAAGATTTGGATCAAGAAATGTCCTGGAAATAATAGTCAATTGAGTGAACAGACAAATGTACAGTCTATCTAAGCTAATTAAAAATCTATATGCTATTATATAAAATTGTGTAAAAAAAACAGTGACTGACTTGTAACTTGACGTTGATTCATAAAGGCCCAGCCTAAATTCCTAATCCTAGAATCATGAGAATCATCATGATCAAGGGTCTTCTCCTTATAACGTAGGCATCCACTGAGAAGGGATTTTTCGAAAATCAACCCCAAGGGGGTAAAAATGAGGTAGACATTTTTATAGGAATTTTTGTAGGTACCTCAGAAATTAAACTGAGAGGCCTAAAAATTGGTATATAAGTTCTTTCAATAAAATAATATACGCGTTTTGTCCTTTTTTTCAAAATTCACTTTTAGGGGGTATACAGAGTTTTTGTTAATAGCTTTATTCAAAATTTGCCTTTGGCATCAAGTTATGCTTCGATCGAAATGAAAATTAAGCAAAAAAAATAGTAGTCACGTAATTCGCATTATCTGTCAAATTTCCTTCCTTCCTCCTCAGGATATGGCCTAAGCTGTCGGGGCTATTCTGGCCAAGTACCGTTTTATTGTGGGCTCTTTTGATGTTTTATTGGGTTCTCATAGTCACTAGGGGGCTAGTCATCGGGCTAAACTTTAGTAGGGACAAGCATATATATATACAAAGATTGATATGATTGAAAAATTTGAATTTGCTCATGATGCGTGCATGAAGTTTAAGCAGGATTTTGTAATGGGGCATGCAGTTGCTTAAGCGAAGATCTTGGAATTAAATGGATTGTTATGCATTAAAGCTTAAGGTAACTATTCCTTAGAAAGGTTGAAATGTTGGCAAATGTTATGTAGCTTGTATGAAAGAGAATGTCATGCAATGAGTATGGAAGGGCCCGGTAGTGGCCTCTAAGCTTGGAATAAAAATGGTCTATGTTTTGCTGATTATGTGAACATGCAAAAAGCATGGAATAGGGTACCAACCTCCCCACAGACGCATAAGTCATCCTGTTTTAAACCTATTCGGTGTTGTTGACTAGGTGTCAGACAGTGGCCTGATCGAAGACGGTTCATTGTGGTTGTTTGTCCTCTTGTTAGGCCTGTGATTTTATTGAACCATGGTTCCCTGGCCGGTATCTGCACTGCGTTTACATATTCTATACCTTTTCTTCTTCCTATGACCTTAAATCTTTGATTCCATTTTTCCTGGATGTATTTCATGAATTTTGGGATAAGAGCCATAAAATCAGCCCTTGGTTGTTCTCTCAGTAGTAGGGTCCTTCCTATGTTGGCCAGATTGTCCGCTTGCTCATTGCCATATATTCCTGTGTGACTCAGGATCTAGGCTAACTGTATGTACCTAACTGTCAAATTTTAATTTTTTCCAAACAATTATTCAAAAGTGGGGTTATTTCTGAAAATATCGAAAAAAGTTATGAGAAAAAGTTTTTTTTAATGCAGTTTCTAGCCCACATGCAAAATTTCAGCCGCATAAGATAATTTTGATTTTTTACTTATATTTTTTACTTAACTTTTGCAAAATAAGACTCAACGCAACCTACATAAAACTTCTTAGTTTTGACAAAGCTTTATTTCCGATACATTTTCTTTAAAGTAGCGCCACATTAAATGTGTGTTTTTCTACAAAATCAAAATTGGGCTATTAAAATGTGGTCGCATTTGATGCAAATATTATTTGTTTTGGACCCTGTATGAGGTAACTTCATAAAATAAGTATTTTTGAAAACGTAGTTTGTGCCTGAAATAAAAAAAATAAATAAATAAATAAAGTAAAGGGGTTTTAAATTAAATTGTTGAAAATAGATAAGCTTTACGTTAAGTTAAACTAACATTTATTTTCCACTTAATGAACACTTTACTGATGACACTGTGTTCTTTTTTGTCTTAATATTAAGGTGTATTACTTTCAGACACAAACTACGTTTTCAAAAATACTTATTTAATGAAGTTATCTTATACAGGGTCCAAAACAAATAAACTTTGCATCACATGCGACCAAATTTTAATAGCCCAATTTTGATTTTGTAGAAAAACACACATTTAATATGGCGCTACTTTAAAAAAAATTTATCTGAAATAAAGCATTGTCAAAACTAACAAGTTTTATGTAGGTTGCGTTGAGTCATATTTTGCAAAAGTGGTGCAATTTACAAAATATAGGTAAAAAATCAAAATTATCTTATACAGCTGAAATATTGCATGTGGGCTAGAAACTTTTTTCGATATTTTCAGAAATAACCCCACTTTTGAATTATTTTTTGGAAAAAATTAAAAGTTTACAGATAATGCGAATCACGTGACTACTATTTTTTTTGCTTAATTTTCATCTCGATCGAAGCAGAACTTGATGCCAAAGTCAAATTTGGAATAAAGCTATTAATAAAAAAAAATCCCATATGATGCGGACTTTATATACTGGTGATATAGTGGTATAGGGGGGTATTCTAATTTTGAGAGGGAGATACCTATAACTGTCTATAATCTATATTGCTGAAAATTGGTACTATCCTTACTTTGTTAAAAAAAAAAGCAAGTATGTTTTGGGAAAATTTTCCTTTAGGGGTAGATATGGAGGGGTAAGATTCTAACGTAACCGCTAGAGCAGTGGTTCTCAACCTTTTTGTGGTGGCGGAACACTTTTGTAGCAATAGGAAAATGGCGAAACACCACCTTTGTCAACATATTTGCGGTGAAGTAATCAGTTTATCCAAATACTATCTCATGATTCAGATTAGTTGATATTACTAAATTTATTACTAAATTATTTCGCGGAACACCTGGAAGAGGTTTGCGGAACACCGCTAGAGGAAAAGGTATAAGTAAAAATTTTTAGACAAATTCTTTGCTTCATTGCTTGGAACAAATAAGGTAAACGACCAATTATCGACACTGTTAGATACAAAATTTAGTTATTATATTGTATCTAAGGTGTTTATAAATGCATGGAAAGGTTCTGTGAGCGTTATTAACGGTCTGTAATGAAATTGATAAATTTCTTAATAATGATCGATGATTCTCTATTTTTTGGTATTATTTTCATGAACAAAGCTAGGAGATAAATTACATTTTATTAAAAGAGTAAGAAACGATGTAACAAAGCACCAAAAAAATTATTTTTAAAAAGATTGTGTATTATATTATATATTATATTATGTATACCGGGTGGCCCACTCTCATATAAATCAATAAATACTTAAAGTAATGGTAATACAATTAGAACATCTTGTTTAATTAGTTCTGTAATTTCTATATATAATATACTTACAATAGAGATATAAAGATTTTAAAAAAAGTCGCAAAATCTTGTAAAGATATGTGATTATTTGTATGGTAATATGCAGTTTTCCTAAAATTATAAGTGTATAATAAATTAGACGTATCCAATATGTATAGGTACTTCACATATTGATTAATAATCATTTTTATAATAGACTAGCGGGTACTCGCGGCTTTGCTCGCTCAAATCACTTATATACCGGGTGGCCCACTCTCAACGCAGGATTCCATAGCATGTAAACTGTTCAACTTTTTAATATTTTTTAAAAACAGAGTTATAGGGAGGCATTGGGTCTACAATTTAAAATTATTTTAAATTATACAGGGTATCTCAAATAGTCAGGGTATATCGAACATACTTTTTTTAAAATGGAACACCCTATTTATTATGATATTTCTGGATTGAATGATCAATTCTAAGAATATTTTGTATAACATATAATATGTTCAAATTTAACAGTTTTTTAGTTATTAACGATTTTTCAAAAATTTCGTGTTTGCATCACGTAAAGAATATGCACCTGTCGGTAGTACAGACTGACAGAAATAAATGAAATTCGGGTTATGGAATATAACTGTTCAGTAGCGTCTAAAGCATATTTTAAAAAACAAAAATATTTACCGAAGTCTCTTAAAATGCCTTTCTAAATGTAACAATTTTAAAAACGTAAAAATTCTTAAAAGTCTGTTATTTTAAATACATACCCTATTATTTTTTATGCCTAATCAAACGACATTTTTAATACAATTCTAATTATACTAGGGTTCCCTATACCTACCTTTTATAGTTTTCTCTGAAATAGCTATTTATTCCTTTACCATATAAACTCGGTGTTTATTTTCTTATAGAGTGCCTTGAATGCCGCACCGTGTCCGTACGACGCTCTTTTCCTATAGTTCCATGGACACCCAACTATTCATTTTATTAAACTTAGTCATTTGAAGCTACATTTTTCAGTATTTGTAAATTTAAAAATATTTCTGTTGTTTTAAGTTTAAGCAATATCATTAATTTTTTCCTTTAAAGAAAAACTTCAAATAACTTAATAAAATGAATAGTTGGGTGTCCATGGCACTCTAGAAAAAGAGCGTCGTACGGACACGGTGCGGCATTCCAGGCACTGTATGATAAAATAAACACCGAGTTTATATGGTAAAGGAAGAAATAGCTATTTCAGAGAAAACTATAAAAGGTAGGTATAGGGAACCCTAGTATGTCTTTCGATTAGGCATAAAAATAATAGGGTATGTATTTAAAATAAGACTTTTAAGAATTTTTACGTTTTTAAAATTGTTACATTTAGAAAGGCATTTTAAAAGACTTCGGTAGATATTTTTGTTTTTTAAAATATGCTTTAGACGCTACTGAACAATCATATTCCATAACCCGAATTTCATTTATTTCTGTCAGTCTGTACTACCGACAGGTGCATATTCTTTACGTGCTGCAAACACGAAATTTTTGAAAAATCGTTAATAACTAAAAAACTGTTAAATTTAAACATATTATATGTTACACAAAATATTCTAGGAATTGATCATCCAATCCAAAAATATCATAATATATAGGGTGTTCCATTAAAAAAAAAGTATGTTTGATATACCCTGACTATTTGAGATACCCTGTATAAATTGAAATCATTTTAAATTGTAGACCCAATGCCTCCCTATAACTCTGTTTTTAAAAAATAATAAAAAAGTTGAACATTTTAGATGCTATGGAATCCTGCGTTGAGAGTGGGCCACCCGGTATATAAGTGATTTGAGCGAGCAAAGCCGCGAGTACCCGCTAGTCTATTATAAAAATGATTATTAATCAATATGTGAAGTACCTATACATATTGGATACGTCTAATTTATTATACACTTATAATTTTAGGAAAACTGCATATTACCATACAAATAATCACATATTTTGCGACTTTTTTTTTAATCTTTATATCTCTATTGTAAGTATATTATATATAGAAATTACAGAATTAATTAAACAAGATGTTCTAATTGTATTACCATTATTTTAAGTATTTATTGATTTATATTTTAATTAGGTATCTCTTATGCATGCAGGATGCAAACACAATTATTATACCTACCTAGTAAAATTAATTAATATTTTATACAAGTTAAATTTAAACTAAACTAAAATATATATACTTACTTAAGCCTAAAAGGGTACCTATATATGTATATAATAAAATATTCTATAGAATAATCTCTCACAAAAATATATTTTTACTATTAATTTAAATTGGTTCAAATTAAGCTTAAAAATATAGTGACTAATATAGGTTATCTGAGGCCTGTTTAGAGGGTTATTTAGGGTTATTCGTTACGTACTTTAAATCAAATCTTCTTTTCTATTTAGATCCTGACATTAAAATTGATTTGACTATACTAATTTGGGATAATTATCAGGGTTGGCAAATATCATGATATTTATATAAATATCCAAATATCCGATATAATATATCGATATATATCCGATATATATCCAAATTTGGATATTTATTTATATTTTTAATTATTTTTAAATTATTTCATCTGTTTTCTGTAGATATATCTTAAAAATTCAAAATCACTTAATTTAATATAAACATGTTATAAACCTGTAATTTGTATTCCAATTCTATTCAATGATAGTTGCTATCACAATAACAATTTTTTTTAGTACTCCTATGTTAGAAATGTAAAATGTAGGTAAAAAATACAAATTTATGAATATGAACACATCATATATTTTTGCTTTTAACTATGGTTCAACCTAAAACCCAGAATTACTGGGCTTGTTAATTAAATCAAAATGAACCCATCTGAACTTTTTATTTTGGGCATTGTAAAATTTTTATTTCAATCAGAAATCGGAACTAAATAAAAATGCCACGCGGCAAAGAACAACAGGTGCTCAACATCTCGGAAAGATGGGGAATCACCATCATAGCATAGCCGCTAGCAGCATAATACGCTGTTAGCGGCAGCGGGCCATATTTTTATATTGATGAGATGAAAAAAATATTGATATATATCAGGACAAATATCGTCGCATAAATATCATAATATTTATCAAGATATATATCAGGATATTTATCACGGATATATATCCTGCCAACCCTGATAATTATTGAGATAGGTAAATCAATAAGAGCGAAAGAGATCAATAATCTGTTTTCAATCTGGAAAAAAAGAATTTGTAGGTTCTTGAGCATACTTTGGAGATATACCTACCTTAAAATACTTATAGAAGAGCCCCCATTACTGGAACCCTGTATCTCTGTTGTTTCGTTGTTGTAACTCGTGGAAGAACTGCAATCATTAAATATACTAGGTATAACATTTTCTCTGACATATGTTTATAAATATTTTTCATGTTTATGCACACTATAGTGCAATTATTTTAGGTTAAGTGTATTTACATAATAAACTATAGTTCCTAAAAAAATCAAAATGTAACTAATAATTTAAATATTTTGGAATATTTTTTATTTTGCGCATACAGGGATTTAGTTCTCTAGGTGGAAATGAAAAACCCTAATTCAATTCAATTCAATTCATCTTTATTCGTAATAGCATACAATAGTACTTTTACATGTCAAAAAATAAAAAATAAATATAATTATTGGACGGATACTGTAGGTAAAAAGTACATATAAGCATTTACATTTAAAAAATAAAACATACATACACACAATTTACATATTAAAACCGTAGGAGCGACGATGCAGATCCCAGATAAAGGCACTGTGAATAAAATTATGAGTTTAAGTGGGAAGGTCAAAATTAAAGCTGCTGGAAAGGTTCTCCTCGTAGGAGTAAAAGGCATGCCTCAATAGGTATCTTTTAACAGCATTCTTAAATGCAGTCTCACCTATGTCCCTGACATTTTGGGGAAGCGCGTTAAAAAAAGTTATGCCAAAGTAGTTAGCCCCACCCCTGGACCTCAAAAGTCTGTGGTAGTCATGTCGCACGTCCTGATTATTTCTCGTGTTATGGTCGTGGAAGAACGAGTTATGATGGTAAAGGTGAATATTTTGCTTCACAAAGATGAGATACTGAAGTATTTATAGGCAAGGCAGGGTAAGCACTTTCAGTTGAATAAACTGCTGTCTGCAGTCATTACGGTATCCAATATTAGATATTACTCTAATACATTTCCTTTGTAGTGCGAAAATCTTACTGGAATGAGTAGAGTGTCCCCAACCCAATAGAGCATAGGAGGCCCTGGAGCTAAAGCTCGCATGGTAGGCACACATTAATGTCTCAGTAGAGACGCAGCGAGCTAAGCTCCTTATTAAATAAATAGATTTGGATAGATCCTTAGATAGTTTGATTATATGTGCCTCCCATGTGAGCCCCATATCCAGTGTCACACCCAGAAAGACGACCTCAACATTGGTGTCGACCAGTAAATGATCGCCACCTTGGCGTAGAGAGAAGTTTATGTTTTGCGTTTTAGCTATGTTAAGGCAGAGTTTATTAGCCAGAAACCATTCCTTTATATTACCTACTGTTTGTAATGACTGTATTCTGAAATTGGGAGGGGTGATAGCTGTTTAACCATGTAGTGTCATCGGCAAATAGTATAAGTTCAACAAGATCCTGAAAATTGGGGAGGTCGTTTATAAAAATGAGAAATAGCACAGGGCCCAGTACTGACCCCTGTGGGACTCCACATCCTATCTTCCTAAAGCTGGAGGCTCTTTGTTTGTAGTATACATATTGAGAGCGATTGGACAAATAAGATTTCAGGAGGTTTGCTGTACCATTGCCAAAGTTGTAATATAAGAGTTTTTGTAGAAGGATGTCGTGCCCAACACAGTCAAATGCCTTGGTCAGGTCTAGACAGGAGGCAAATATATCTAGCCCCTTCTCAAAACTATTCTGAATATAGTTGACTAGGCAGTTTATTGCAAGAGTTGTTGATTTTTTGTTTCTAAAGCCGAATTGTTTTTGGGAAAAGAGATTGTTGTTTTCAAAGTGACTATTTATTTGGTTTTTTAAAGCCGATTCAAAAACCTTGGACAGTATCGGAAGTATTGATATTGGCCTATAGTTAGTACAGTCATCTATCGAGCCTTTGTTTTTAAATATGGGGATAACTTTCGCAGTTTTCAAAGTATCAGGGAAAATTTCATCTGCAATAGCCATATTAATTAATTTAGTTAGGGGACTTATAAGAAGATTTTTAATTGATTTTATAATAGTTGTATTAACATCAAAGGGATCCTTACTTTTACTATTTTTTAGGTTGGAGATAATTGAACGGGTTTTGATAAAAGTGATTGGTCCGATAGGTATTTAATTCGGGACAGTTTTCGCTTTTTTTCAGATACTCTGCAAAGTCTCGAGTGGAGTTGGGTAGACTCTTGATAACTTCTTCTATCGAGCAGAAGTAGTTATTAAAATCCTCCGCATTTATTTATTTATTTATTTATTTATTAACGAGCTTAGCCCACTTTTTAAAATTACAATAATTGGCAAATAATGCATATTTTACATAGGTAAATACATAATAAAATTACCAATAGTATTAACACCTCGATCAACACCAATAAAAAAAATATATATATCACAGTGTAAAAAAAAAAAGATAAGCGTAAATACAAACTAAAGAAAAAATCAGCAGGGAGCAACTTAATATCAGGTAACCAGACGCAGGTTCCTATAAAAGCCTGAAGCAGATGAAAAAAAGTCCAAATCGTTGGAGTAATAGTTAGCCAACCTGATAGACCTCTGCAGAAAAGAGTTTGAAGCATAATTTGTGCGATTAAATGACTGATAGAAAGTAAAATTGGAACGTTAGGTTTACTGTGGATGGGATATTTGGTTTTTGTTTACTATTATTGATAACCTGCCACATGGCTGTTTGCTTGTTAGATGCAGAATTTATAAAATTGTGATTGGTAGCCTTTTTGGCTTTACAAATTTCCAAACGGTATCTACTTTTTAGGGCTTTGATTGTGTTTGGGTTGATCTTATTTAGAGCAGTGATAAAGTGTAGTCTTTCCCGCATTTCCCTTAGGTTAGCATTAAACCAGTTTGAGTTGGGTTTTTTGTTATTAACGTCAACTAGTTTGGATTTTATTGGAAAACATTTATCCATAGCAGACTGAATGATATTAATTAGTTTGGAAAATTTATTATTAATATTAACTTCATTATCCGAGATGAAATTCCAAGATTCACCAGCAATACAATTATAAAAATTAAACAGTCCTGGCTGGGTTTTTTTGGATCTAGGGGAGTTAATCTCCAAAGTACACTTTATTGAGTCATGATCTGACAGGTGGTGCAGAGACAATCCTTCAGTTTTAGGGTGTGTTCATTTACATTGGTAAAGACATTATCGATGCAGGCATTAAATCTTGTATTAAAGTTGACAGCCTTAAATAGATCAAAAGATAAGAAAATATTGCAAAGCTCGAGGGCCTTGGCATCACGAGAATGAAAGTGGACATTAAAGTCCCCAGTAATAATAGTACGTTATAGATTGGTATTAGATTAGTACAAAAAAAAATCACATAATTAACAATATTTACCTCACGGGGACATATAAAAACATATTATATGATATTAAAAGCACAATAAAATATGTCCTAAAGAAACCTTTGTTGAAGGGACACTATAGCTGCCTAGCTCAATTAATATCAATTTAAAAATAATCTTCTAAAACAGGTAATAAGAATAGTCTCATGGTAATTTAACTTAAAGTTGGTAAACCGGAGGCACCTATATAGTACTGACCTATCAATTATTT
The DNA here is from genome assembly GCA_963969555.1 of Polydrusus pterygomalis. Taxonomy (NCBI): domain Eukaryota; kingdom Metazoa; phylum Arthropoda; class Insecta; order Coleoptera; family Curculionidae; genus Polydrusus; species Polydrusus pterygomalis. Next base: position 110,139,254 of record OZ018377.1, on the reverse strand, counting down.
GTGCTAAAAAGGTATGTTTAACAACTTTATTTTACTTAAACAGTTGCTGGGACCTAGTGTAATACTTCGGTCTAATAAATATCAGGAACTGAAGATTCAGAGATATAAGTATTATTAAACAAGTGCACATAATCAACCCGAGAGTAAAAAGTAACTATGACCTATCCTAACAAATAAAATCGTCAGTTCCTGGTTTTATTCTAATGATTGGAATGCGGAATGCATCCTATAGGTAAGTACTTTTTATTGTTACATTATTTCTAACGTTTTTTGGTCCTTCAACCTTCACGCCAATTCTTTTTCTCCTGTAGGGGTTACAGGTAGACTTTATTAAGAGACGTACAAATTTATATATCTTTAGATGACTCACCTATTGGAAGAATTTTTTTCTACTTTGTGTTTTTTTTTAAACATATTTGAAACTTTCTGAAAACTTATTCTTAAATCACCACACTATCAACTAAATGTTACACAATAATAATAAATTGTTTCCAAACTGCACATAATAATAATATAATATAATTAAACAAAGGGAATGCACGGTACTACCGTCGTACTCCCAATATGGATGTTTATAACATTTTTATCTTATCAAGTTCCAGGAACAATCTAACCGATTCTAACCAAAGATTTTTCAGAAACATCAAAACCGAAAAAACCGATAGGATGAAATTTAGCGTACGTAATCTTAACTTAATATCAGAATAATGGATTAAGTATTAAAAACAAGAATATCAGGATTTATAAATAAAAATAAGAACATAATATTAAGGGAAATTAGGTAAAACAAAAATTGAAATTTAAAATTTACCGCCCTTAACTCTAACTTCATGCCGGTCATATGGCGGGAAAAGCGAAAGATTAAACATGGCTAACGTCACATTAATGGCAGTGGCCGTTGTCAAAAAATGGAAACTTGTGGTTTTTGTGCTTAAAGTTTGTTTTGGCATAATTTTTATGAATCAAACTATGTTTTTTTATTTAATTCCTGGTTATTCAGCAAAATAAAGGTATCTTAGGTAATTTCATTTCAAACCTGGCGAAGTAACAATGTTTATCGGTGTTTTTGTTCCAACTATTATGGATTGTTTTGCCGAACATGGACGCTTAGATTTTGTATCTTTTAACTTTAAATATATAATAAACCTGTTGTAATTTTTTCGTGAACGAACATATATATATGTGTGTTTAATGTCAGTTATTGTTAAAAACGACACATAATTTGTTTAGCGTCATGTAACCTCAAATATTTATATTTTTAGGGCTCCATCCACTACAATGGATAGGACTGAAAAGGGACCAGGCACGCTATTCAGTGGCCCCAAAAATGCTTTTCAAGATTCTTTCACAACCCCTTTACAGGAAAATGAGTTTCTAGGCCCCTCAAGACGCAGTAGAAGGCTGCAAAAAGAAAATATGCTAGAACGTAAAATGAATGACTTGTTACCAGTTAGTAGTAAAGTATTATCAAATGCACATATTGTAGATGATAGTACAACACCAATAGCAAATTCTAGTGAAAAGTCTTGTTGCAGTATAAATTCTCAGTGTGATTCTAGTGAACATTCATTTGGACTTTTTGATCAAGAATTTGATCATAGTCCTGGCGTCAACCACAAATTTTATGGGTGTAAACGAAAGGGCTATCCAAGTCCTTGCAGTGAAAGTTTTGCTTTGCCCGATGATCCTATATTTTCAAATAGTCCCATTTTTATTGATAGAACTAGAAAAACTTCGCTAGATGTTGACCTTGCTGATCCATGGGACATATCGGTCTTGGATGTAGAGTATGCCAATCAGCCATGGTTAGTTGAATACCCAGAGGTAATTACACCTTATTGGGATATTGAAAGCTTGTTTCCATTTGAAGTTGAAGACATAAGACAAAAATTGGCACCAGAAGATGATTTGACAAAACAGACTGATAGTTTTGACATTTCCTGTAATATCTTGGGTGATTCAGCTGATAATGATGTTGAAACTGATAATATTTTTACATCGACTCCTGTTAAAAACCAAAATAACAGTAGTTTATCAGTCGTTAGCACAATAAGTATATCTAATGGAGAAGATAATAATGTAAACATAGAAGTAATAAAAGATGAAGTTCTAAAAGCACTGGAAGAAGCTATTAAAAACAAAAGCACTGTTGGAAAGATTGACATGAAAATTCAAATTATAACTTCAGATCAAAAAGGCCCTGTAACACCCAACAAAAAATCTTTAGAGGTTAGAATAAATGAAAATGTTGAAACTGAATCTTGCAAGTCATCTTCTTCCAGCAAAGAGAACTATTTTGTTACCAGCGCTGGAGAGAAATCACAGGAAATAATAAATACCAAAGAAGTAAGCCCCATAACCTTGTCTAACTTAAATGAAGACTGGCAGGATGGTCTTAGGTGTGAAGGAAATGATCATGGTCAAAATGAAGTGCAGGATAGCTTTAATACTAAGAAAAATAAGAAATTTGTTAAAAATAAGAAAATTCCTGTGCCAGGTGTAAGACGAAGTTTACGGTCTAAAGAAGCTAGTTCTTTTACCACAGTTGATAAGGAAACATTGGCAAATAACTGTATACAATCCTCTCTTCAGGATTGTCTATTATTACAAACATCAAGCAGTAACAAAATATTGAAGAAAACAAAAATGCTACCAAATCAGCTGAACAGTGATATTTCTCCATTTGATCAACCAACACTACAATCAGCCATAGACATTGATATAGGTAGTAAAGAAGAGACCGATCCTTTTAAATCAAAAAAAAAGTTAAGGTCTAGTGGTAACTACAAAGAAGTTAGTCAAAGTAATAGAATAGATAATTCTCTAGATGTATTTGAGGGACAACAGAAAGAAAAAGAAAGGACTGTAAGTCAAAGTGATGGTCATCCTAGTAAAAATATTAAGGAATTTAAAACTAAATATATACACACTACCCAAAATGTTCTTGTGAAGAAACAAAAAGAACCTGCAAATGAGGTATTGCAATTTAGCGATGTTACACATGATAACAAGTTTCCTGATGGATATAAAAGGAGCCGGTTTAGAAATGAAGACTCTCAATCCAGTCAAGATGAAGACAGTAATGAGACCGTTGGTAGGAATAGGAAAGAAAGAGTCCGAAGAAGCCTTAGATCAAGAGAGCTTCAATTCCATCAAGACCAAGGCAGTACTAAACATGTGCCTGTGGAGAAACCTCGAAGAAGTGGAAGGTTTATAAATGTTGATTTACAAACTAGTCACAATGAAATTGAGACCAGCTGCGGTGAGCAAATGTCAGAAAGTAAGCTAGGTAAATGCAACACTAGTATTGGGAAAGATAAGCCTAAAGGAATTAAAGTGTTCTTAAATGAACATACTTTGTCCAGCCAAGACAAAAGTGACACGAATAAAAATAATGTGGACGCTGATAGCAATGAAATGAAAGGTGAATCTCATAATAATTCACTACTAAGTCAAAATGAGCAAGAGATAAATGATAGTGTTTTAGAAATATCTATTTCTGAGGCATTGAGGTTCACTCGTAAAAGTGACTCGAGCATTTATATAAAAAGTGGTAGAAAACCTAAAAAAGATATGTTTGAGGATTTTCAGTTTAGCCAAGATGAAAGTGATGTCAGTAGGGATGACCTTGATAACGTATCAAGGAAAAAAAGACGACCCCGAGGAAGACCTCCAAAAGCCAAGACTCTGGAAAAACAAAATGACTTGTGAGTAAAAAAATTAGAAACATACAAGAAATAGATAAAAAATGGTTACTGGTTTATTTTATTAATGCATCACAGTCCATTGTCCTTTTACCATTTGTTAACAGTTAATAAAAATACTTATAGGTACCTAGTAAAAATAAATTTTATGAAATCTCTTTTTAATATAACTTTTAAAATCATATTAACTATTGAAACTTCTATTTCTAGACCACTTACATTTCTTATAAATAATATTTTTAAAACCAGTATAAGTATATCCAGAAGCTTTTAAAATTGGTATAATAAAACCTATTTTTAAAAATGGAAATTCTAGTAAAACTAGTAATTATAGACCAATAACATTAATATCTTCGATAGCAAAAGTATTCGAAAAAGTTTCAAAATTATGAATCGAAAATTATTTGGAAACAATAAATTTTATTTCTAATAAACAGTTTTGATTTCAAAAAAATAAATCAACACAAAATGCTATTTTCTATCTAACAGAACAAATATATGATGCACTAGATAATAAAGAACCTTGTATTAGTATTTTTCTAGATTTAGCAAAAGCCTTTGATACAGTTAGCCATAATTTACTGTTAAAAAAGTTTGAAAATATTGGATTCAGAGGAAAGCAATTAGAATTAATTAAAAATTATCTGAAAAATAGACCAACTTATGTTCAAATAGATAAAGAAAAAAGCTATTCAAAGGTATTTAAGTATGGTGTTCCTCAAGGAACAATTTTAGGACCATTATTTTTTAATATTTATATTAATGACTTATTTAGTAGGTATAAATTGCGATGGACAAATTCATAGTTTTGCAGATGATACTACAGTTTTTTATACCGATACAAATTGGGAAAACTTAAATAATAAAATTAAAAAAGATTTTAAAATTATAAAAAATTGGTTTAATAACAATTTGTTAACAATTAATTTTAATAAAACAAATTATATTCCTTTTACTTTAAACCTAAATAACCTACCACAAAATATGAATAGTATTCAAATAAATGACTACATTCAAATTTTTAAAGTTAATAAAATAAAATATTTAGGAATTATTTTTGACAGTAAATTAAATTGGAATTTTCACATAAAATACTTAATTAAAAAATTAAGAAGTTTACTACCGATTTTTAAATGTAAGACATATGGAAATATTATATTACGCGTTAGTTAAAACTCATTTAAATTACGGAATTTTAGGTTGGGGAGGAATAAATAGAAGTTTAGTTAAAAAATTAGAAATATTACAAAAAAGGTTTCTAAAAATTATATACAATAAAGATTATCTTTATCCTTCAAAAGAATTATATTCAGAAACAAAAAAGTTGAACATAAGATAACTTTACATTTATAACATCTTAATATACAGGATGTTCCTAAATATCATGTAAATACGAAAATGGGTAATTCTTTGGCTTATTTTTATTTTTTTTTTTTTTCGTCGGTCTATTTCCGCAACGAGGCCAATCACCGACGCCAGGGAATTTGTCACACACTATCTGGTAATTTTGCCGAATCCCTCTTTGTCGAGGGTAGGGTTATTTAACGTGCCAACATCCATGACACGGGACCCACAGTTTAACGTCTCTTCCGAAAGACGGCGCAGCTCTTAAACCAAATTCCAAATTTAACATCGACGTTTTTTTGCCGGCACCGGGGAATGAACCCGGGCCTTCGATCTGAGAGGCCGCTGCACTGACCACTAGACCACAACGCCGATATTTTGGCTTATTTAATGACTAAAAATTCATATAAACCTAGGTCCGCAAACGCTTCGTTGCCGATCTACAGGGTGTTGGAATTTCAAGATTTTTTTAGTTTTTTCTTTATAGCTCTTGTAGTTATTGAGATATTTAGCTCTAATTGGGAATATAGGTTACGCTGTAGGACTTACATCATTGGGCATACCAAATGGTTTTAAGAATCTACAGGGAGATATTTTTTCAGGGGTCATGACCCCTTTTCTCCTCATGATTTTTTCTTCGGTGCGCCTATGTTTATATGAATTTTTAGTCATTAAATAAGCCCTTTTCGTATTTACATGATATTTAGGAACACCCTGTATATATTTAAAAATAAAAACCTTATACAATTTAAAAACCATAATCATAATACACATCATAAAAACGAAACAACCATAAAACCTAAAATAAATAAGTCCATCCATAGGACAAAAAAATTTCAAATATTTATGTTTTTATTTAAACTATACAATACTATTTTCTTATTTTTAGAACAAACAATATAAACGATTCTTCTATAATAATGATGAATAAATACACTGAAAATAAACTGAACTCTACCAAAGATCAAACAGAAGATACGGCCCTAACTAAAAGAATATTAAGACCTCGACCTCAGCAAAAACTAGAAGTAAACAATTCAAAAGAGGGGCGTAGACGCACCGTGTCTACCTGTACATTTGAAAAAATCCCCCAGGAGCATAACTATCTCTTTCCATCACGAAAACGATCTGTGTCTGTAAACTTTGACAGTAATAAGACTTGTACACCCTTACGGAGATCGTTACGTAACCAAGCTATAGAACAAATGAACGCTTTAGCCGATTTGAAGTTTCCGGAATACACAGCTGTTGAGGATTCACCCAAAGAAGTTCAAAACGTGAAATCTCCCAAAATAACCTTTAATCTAACGAAGTCGTTTACAGAATCGCCGAAAAAGTTTCAGACAGATTCGCCAATAAAAAGTATATTGAAAAATGTCTATGATTCTGGAGGGAGACTGATTGGTGTGAAGTTGCATAAGGAAAAGCAACTGAAGATGTTGCCTAGTGCTTTAGATATTAAGCCTGAAGACAAAGATGATGCTGCATCTAGTAAAGGCGGGTAAGTAATTAGTAAGTAGGTATAATGTACTGTAAGCATTTTTTAGCATAACAATAGGGAACTTTCCGATTTTTTTTTTTTCAATAATATGATTTAGTTAGGCCTGAAAAAAGTATTCCCCAATTATTACTCCTTAAAAATCAAAAATAACTTGGTAAAAATTCTTTAAAGTTTCGCGCGTGTCGAAAGCATTTCAAACGATCTCTAAAGCGCGCGAAGCCCGATGACGTCAGGGGGTATGACGTTTGGTCATCCGTTATCCTGACACTTCTGACAAATCATCAAATTTATTGAAAACCTATAACCTATTTCGTAAATATGTCACACACAAATCTGACAAATGATACCCTTTGACGTCACGACTACTAGCAGCGCGTTTTTACCCGCTTGGAATAATTTGAATTTTGGGGCATTTTTAAATCTTTCTAGCGGTCTTTTGGGACGAAATATGTTGTTTTTTTTGCTGCCATATGTTTTATGACAATATGTACTTATGATTTATAGAATTTTTTCCCAATTTAAAATTTTTGTCAAGTTCCCTAGAATAAGGGACGGTTTTGAATGGCTTGCATCAGAAATAAAATAATTGATTTCTATTAGCATTTAAAATAACTTCTTTGAATTTGATGACTCATTTTAATTTTGCTTGCTTTTGATTGTGTAGCATATACAAATATGTAAATGCCTAATAGCACATAATATATAGCTATATATTCTGTGCTAATACTAATAATAATCTTTTATAAATATAAAATCATAAAGAAGTTAAAAATGTAATTGATAGTTTAAAATTAAAGAAATCTCCTGGTGGGGATGGAATAACAACAGAAATATTAAAAACTATTAAAACTACTATTTCTAGACCACTAACATTTCTTATAAATAATATTTTTAAAACCAGTATACATCCAGAAGCTTTCAAAATTGGTATAATAAAACCTATTTTTAAAAATGGAGATTCTAGCAAAACTAGTAATTATAGACCAATAACATTAATATCTTCGATAGCAAAAGTATTCGAAAAAATTTTAAAATTAAGAATTGAAGATTATTTGGAAAAAATACATTTTATTTCTAATAAACAGTTTAGGTTTCAAAAAAATAAATAAACGCAAAACGCTATTAATTTGCTATCTTTTTTGAAAACTTTTATTAACAAAATATTCATAGATAAATTACATTGAAAAAAAATCTTTTAAACAGTGCTCGAAACACTGGTATCAAAGATATTAAGGCAAAAACTAATTTACAGACAACAGTATACAATTACTTAAAGATTAAATATTTAATGCATTTGACAAATATTTTTTCAACAACCTATTAAACTTTCCGTTAGAGTTAGCCATTCTAATATTTTGAGGTAGTTTATTAAACATCTTTGCCGCTTGTTGAATAGGATTATATAACCCTTTATTTGTCCTAATTAATTCTAGATTAATGCTATTATAAGCCCTAGTGTAATGATTATGTACATTTTCGTTAAAAACTATATTAGAATTTGACTTTTGAAATTTATTTATTACTTTATATATAAATTTAGCCTGTTCCAGCTCCTGTATTTTTTTTAACTTCATGACACCCAACTCTCTGTATAGGACCTCCGTATGTGTTAATCGGTCGTAGCCGAATAAAGTTTTTAGTACCTTATTTTGTAATATCTGTACTTTTTCAAATTCTGTAACTCCGCAGGTGCCCCACACAGGAATCAAGTATCTGAAGCAAGACAAAAAGTAGGCATTATAAATGTTCATTTTGCTTTTAAATGTCAAGTAATTTCTACATCTATATACAGCTCCGATCATGGGTATAATTTTATTAGTTATTTTATTTATATGTTCTTTCCAGTTAAGATTTTCATCTAAAACCAGCCCAAGATACTTTATTTGTGTCACTCTCTCTACAATAACATTATTTATCTTGATTACAGGTTCCTGAATAACTTTATTTTTTTGTTTAAATAACATAATTTTTGTTTTTGATATATTAATCCTTAGCTTATTATGCAATAACCAGTTAGAATAATGTTGAAGATCTGCATTCACACAATTTTCAAGGCGCATCTCATCCTCGTCACAGTAAACTAACACCGTATCATCCGCAAATGTAAAATACCGAGCTTTAAGACCTGATCTTTTAAGACTTAGTACATATAACGAGTATAGCAAAGGCCCAAGAACTGAGCCCTGCGGTACTCCACACTCGCTTGACTCACAACTGCTAGCTACATCTCCCATCCTGACATACTGCTGCCTACCCGACAGATACGTCTCCATAAGCCTATACATAACACCCCTGAAACCCATACCACCCAATTTCCTCAACAAAACATCCACACTAACAACATCAAATGCCTTCTTTAAGTCTATAAATACTGCTACAACAACCTTTCTATTATCTAGCTCTGTGGATATTTGGTTAACGAGATCCATAGTCGCGCCCAGCGTATTACTGTTTTTAATAAAGCCGTACTGGTATTCATCTGGTTTAATATACTTATCAACAAAGCTCACCATTCTTTTTTTTATTATTTTTTCAATTATCTTAGAGAATACGCTTATAACAGTTATTGGTCTGTAGTTACCCATAGTCTCCCTTGAACCTGATTTAAATATAGGAGTAACTTTGCTTTCCTTAAGTTCGTCAGGAAATATGCCCGTAGATAATATTTTATTAATTAGTTTAGTCAACACCGGAACAAGATGTTCTGCCAAATTACATACATCATATACCGAGATTTGATCATGACCTGGGGCCGAACTTCGTTTTAAATCTTTAACAATCTCTGTCACCTCTTGTTCCGTTGTTAACTCCACATATACACTATTCTGACACTGAATTTCATTAAACCCGAGACTATCCTGGACATTTTGCGCTAAATTTTTCACTTCTAAGTCAATTTCTTCAACAATATTTTTACCTACACTAGTAAAGTGTTTATTTAGTTCGTTAACAATTTTGATTGGATCATCCACTGTCTTATTATTACCTACAGTCAGAGATTGAATACTAGTAATGTGTTTTTTATTTCTCACCAACTGGTTTATAATTTTCCATTGTTTTTTATGGTCAGTACCGGCTTGACTCCATTTATTTCTGAAATGTTGATTCTCTAACAGAACATATGATGCACTAGATAATAAAAAACCTTGTATTAGTATTTTTCTAGATTTAGCAAAAGCCTTTGATACAGTTAGCCATAATTTACTAAAAAGTTTGAAAATATTGGATTCAGAGGAAAGCAATTAGAATTAATTAAAAATTATCTGAAAAATAGACCAACTTATGTTCAAATAGATAAAGAAAAAAGCTATCCAAAGGTATTTAAGTATGGTGTTCCTCAAGGAACACTTTTAGGACCATAATTTTTTAATATTTATATTAGCGACTTTTTTAGTATAAATTGCGATGGACAAATTCATAGTTTTGCAGATTATACTACAATTTTTTATAGCGATACAAATTGGGAAAACTCAAATAATAAAATTAAATAAGATTTTAAAATTATAAAAAATTGGTTTGGTAACAATTTGTTAACAATTAATTTTAATAAAACAAATTATATTCCTATTACTTTAAACCTAAATAACCTACCACGAAATATGAATAGTATTCAAATAAATGAAGACATTCAAATTTTTAAATTATAAAAAATTGGTTTGGTAACAATTTGTTAACAATTAATTTTAATAAAACAAATTATATTCCTATTACTTTAAACCTAAATAACCTACCACGAAATATGAATAGTATTCAAATAAATGAAGACATTCAAATTTTTAAAGTTAATAAAATAAAATATTTAGGAATTATTTTTGATAGTAAATTAAAATTGGAATTTTCACTTAATTAAAAAAATTAAGAAGTTTACTACCGATTTTAAAAAAAATTTAAATGTAAGACATAACAATATACCTACCTAGATTATATTACGCGTTAGTTAAAACTCATTTAAATTACAGAATTTTAGGTTGGGAAGGAATAAATAGAACTTTAGTTAAAAAATTAGAAATACTACAAAAAAGGGTTCTAAAAATTATAAGTATTCAATAAAGATTATCTTTATCCTTCAAAAGAATTATATTCAGAAACAAAAAATTTGAACATAAGATAACTTTACATTTATAACTTTTTTTTAATATGTACCTATATTTAAAAATAAAAACCTTATACAATTTAAAAACCATAATCATAATACACGTCATAAAAATGAAATAACCAATGATCTGCTAGCTATAGATGAAGCAATAACAAAAAATGAATCTATTGACAAAATCGTATCCCATTGTTTGCCCAACGTATGCTCTTAAAAGTAGGTATTAACACAATAATGATAGTAATAATACTAAACGTCTTTTATTGAGAACAAATAATCTACAATTTCAAAAAAAGAAATAATATTTCATAATACCCATAAACATAAATCCATAAAGCCATAAATCTATAGGTTTTACCTTTTTGCAGAAGAGAAAAATATGACGTTATGTGGTAAATTTAAATCTTTGTCAATTCAATTCAATTTCAAAGGCTTTTATTATCTAATAATTTTACATATTATCTGTTTTACAATACATATCATTGAATATATAGGTTTACGATCGCTGGTTTCCTGTCTGTCAGGTCGCGTTCCTGTCAAGACTGCCCAGGACATGCACTGGCAACGCCGGTGGGGTTGTTGTTAGCCCTTTGGTAAAACGATGATAATGTTTGGCTATTTCTAGGATTGGCCAGTTCCGTAACCCTCTACCGCCATGGAGGAGTTTAGTTTTCATTAGAAATTTGAATGGTTTTTGTTTTTAAAGTTATACTGTGAAAATTTTGAGAGTTGTGTTTACTGGAAAACTAATGAAAAACCAGCTTAATTTCTATCAGGTACAAGTAGCACTTTTGTCCATAGACTTGAAAATTTTTGGGTGGGCGTGGCCTAAAATTTTTGGGCGGAGTTATTTTCCTTGCAATTTTTGGATTTTGTTAATCGTTTTATTTTGAAAAATGGATTTTTTCACTGGAGATAAATCGGTAGTTTATAATATAATGGTTTGTGAGTTGGGTTGTCGTTTTGTCTGGTCTGTGTCATGTTTTCTGTTAATCTTGAATGTTGTGGTTGTTTTAGATAAAATTTTGTCGCTGTGTTTTGTACATATTGAGAAAAAGTCGGCGTTTGAGTAGCTTGGTGTAGCTGGCGGATTGGTGTGAAATAGCTAGCGTTTAACACTTTTCTTAATATTTTATTTTGTTGTAGTTGTAGTTTATAGAAGTATTGTTCCGCCATACTACACCATACTGGACATGCATATGTCATAGTAGGTTTAATAATTTGATTATAGATTGTTAATTTATTTCTTGATGATAATGGTGAATTTCTTTTAAGTAATTTTTCTAATGAATGTGAAGTTGCCAAAAATTTTCTCAATATGTTATCTGTCTGTTGTCTAAATTTTAATTTTTTGTCTAGTGTCACTCCTAAATACTTTAGTGTGTCCGTTGGTTGTATCTGTTGTCCTTTAATGTTTATTTTTTGATTTATTTGAATATTAGTTATTTTTCTTGTTAACACTATGCATTCGCATTTATTTTGATTAATCTCCAGCTTCCATTTTTCGTACCATGGTAGCAATCAGCAAATCTTTGTCTAAAACCCATAGACATTTCCCTTAAAAATTATGCAGTATGGCAACGTAAAAGAGGCCGCGTTCCTATTCGTCAGACGTTTTTCATTCATAATTTCATTGACGTTTGGTCCACAGAAAAATAAAGGGTTTAGTTTGGTCGTTCTTAGAAAGTTTGTTTGAAATTTGTTTCGGTTTATCGGTATTGTGTAATAATTGCTGTGTCTTTAGTGTTTTGTGATATTTTTTTAAAGACTAATTTAGATGGGTCACAGGTGTGAATTGTTCAAGAATGCGGAATATAATAATTTTGCAGTTACTTTTCATAGGTGAGTACATAAAAAGTTGGGTTATTTGTCGGTTGGGATTAACTATTCATAGGCGTAGGTAGGTGGCAAAAATAATTAATAGGTAGGTACTTTACATTTTTGGCATAAAATTATAATATTTAACGTATAAATGTAAAAAATTATTGAATGCATGCAAACATTTAGAGTAATAATTCCTGCGTCTCAAAATCTGCGGCTGGTGTATTTCTTGGAATATTTGCACTTTATAAGGAAATAAATTTAGCTACTTCTTAAGAATAGTCCTGCATGTTCCATAAGATCTTCCCACTTCTCGGGACAGGCGTCTTAAACAATTTGTTGGCGTATTTTGCATTATTTCACGAACGTTTGCAACAAGTTCTTCTGTTCTTACAGATGGTCTTCCTGCTCCTTTTTTGTGTTGTATAGAACCTGTTTCCTTAAACTTAATTTTTAAATAATTTATCATAAACAATTTCAATTTTCAAATTCTCTCCATGGCCATGTCTCTTTTCTGCATGTGTAAAATAATCTATGAAATATATTTTTATTATAAGCATTCCTGCAAATCCTTTACTTGGATATATAAGTTAATTCCTGTAATAAACTATACTTAGTTACTTGAAAATAAAGATATAATAATATACGATTATTATTATTATTTTTATATGCTGGTTTTATTTCGATGCGTTACTTTTATATGTAACCGTAATGGTAGTGTGTAAATATTAATTTTATAGCTTTTAATATTAGACCAACATTTTTAACAAATCACCGTGTTGGTTGAAAACATAACCTCTAACTCTAATTTTTAATAGATTGATTATTTACAGGAATGCTAATACTCTTACTTACCATTATTTTAAGATTGTTTTTCTGCATAAAAATAATAAATTACCAGTCAAACATTTTAGATTTTGAAAATAATTTTATAACAAAAAAAAGTTCATAATGACAAGTGACAGGGAAACCAGTAACCAGGCTTCTAATGCCAATGAGCATTTTGACACTTGAATGATCACATTTACATTTCAGAAAACCGCGGCGTGGTCCGAAAATGACCTTTTTTGCTGTTATCAATACCATTTTCGGGCCATACCCATAGTCAATCATTGCAAGTCAATAAATACTTTCCATTTGCTCCTTTTAAACAGCTAAGCAAAGTAAATATCTTTGCTGAGCTAAGTTGTTAAAGGAACTTCGCGAACAACTTCGTTTAGTTCGTATGGGAAATAGAGAGGGGCATCCTTGACCGCGGCAAGGGGGAAGAAAAATATTTTTTGTGCTTTGCTTCGCTATTTAAAAGTAACGTTAAAAGAACTTGGCTTTTGTAAACTTATTTCTTTTAAATTTCAATAAAACCTTAAGAACCGTGTTTTAAGTAGGTACCTACCTAGTACCTAGTGTAAATATTTTTAGGTGAGTTCAGTTCACCAAATAATGTTAAATTTATAGCTATCCAAAGTTTCCCTTATAATAATTATTACAAACAGTAATTAACTTACATTGAATTTTGTTGCTCCGCGGACCCTTTTTTTAATCATACATTAAACTTTACTGTTCTACAAACCCTTTTTTTCACAAAAGTTAAAAAAATTGATTTCAGATTGGATAATAATTATATTAATTATATTTTATTGTGAACCCTGAAACGAGACGCCGCTGTGACTATATGATAGCGCATAGTAACGAGGTAAAATTCTAACTGGACCGACGTAATCCCCACTCCCGGCCCCTCGGGCCTTCACCTCCTCTCTCCTACAAACGATTTTGTCAGCAGATTTAAATAGCGTTTATGAATGGCGTGCGGCATCTATAGCTAGCAGATCATTGGAAATAACCATAAAACCTAAAATAGATAAGTCCATAGGACAAAAAAAAATTTCAAATATTTATATTTTTATTTAAACGATTATTTACCAACAAAAATTAAAAAATTGATTTCAATAAAAAAATTTAAAGTCGAATTAAAAACATTGATGATATTAAAAACAGACAATTTGAAAATATTTTTAGAAATGCTTTAATTAATTCATATTGTTCTGAATAATTTACTTATACAGTCTGTCTACTTAAGTTGGAACCACATGGAAAACTTTTTTATTCCTATTGGTTTTATGGAAAAAAGTTATTCTTTATAAAAAGTTCTGCATGATATAAAACTTAAAATGTAACCTTTAGTTATCAAAATTCCCAGGTCATCTACGAGGTATATCATAAGTTACGAATTTTGCTCAAGAGTAAACTACCTTTATTTTTGACAATACAGAAGAATGTTATGAAGAAAAGTTATTTTGAATTAAAAGTTATATTCAAATTTGCAATTACAGTTATTTAGCATGAAAATTTAGGTTTTGTGATTATTTACGTTTTACATTATAAATTATTTATATTTATCTCTATTATCTCTTAAAAAATTATAACCTTTTCTAAAATAAATAATTATTATGCATTCATAACGTATTTAAATTGCAAGGTTCTTCAAAAACACTAACACATGGAAAGGTTATCATTTTTTAACAGATAAGAGAGGTAAATTCAAATAATTTATAAATGCAAAACGTAAATAATCACAAAACCTAAATTTTCATGCTAAATAACTGTAATTGCAAATTTGAATATAACTTTTAATGTAAAATAACTATTCTTTATACCATTCTTCTGTTTTGACAAAAATAAAGGTACTTTACTCTTGGGCAAAGTTCGTAATTTATGATATACCTCGTATATGACTGGGAAATTTTGATAAGTAAAGGTTATATTCTGAGTTTAGACCATGCAGAACTTTTTATGAAGAATAAATTTTTTCCATAAAACCAATAATAAAAAAGTTTTCCATATGGTTCCAACTTAAGTAGACACACTGTATAAGTAATATTTTTTACTTAAAAATTATAAATCAATTTTATTATAGGTAATATATTTCTTCAAAAAGAACTGCGTTGATATTATAAATTAACATTTGTACTTTAAAACTTAATTTTTAATGCATATTTATGATTTATTATTTTACAAACTAAA
This sequence comes from Polydrusus pterygomalis, assembly GCA_963969555.1. Lineage (NCBI taxonomy): Eukaryota > Metazoa > Arthropoda > Insecta > Coleoptera > Curculionidae > Polydrusus > Polydrusus pterygomalis. The sequence goes on along the minus strand of OZ018377.1, from coordinate 110,123,770 downwards.
ACAAAAAATAAGATTTGCCCCTAACAAGCTCAGCTTCAGGGGATTGAAGAATAAGTTTATAGAAGACAACATAAACATATTTATTATATTATTAAATTTTAAATAAACTTATTATTATTATGTTGTGAGTAGTTTTGTATGTAATTATTTTTATTTATATAAATATTATCTGCTTTGTCAATAAGAATTTCTTCTTTGATTATAAAGCTATGTTTAAGTCTGAGTTATTGTCTGCGACAACGAATACAGGCAAGATAGACATCTCATTCTCTTTATCATAACAAGCCCACAAGTCGTCAAACCAGATTCCATAATAAAGCCACGTGAAAATTACACCAATTTTTACTCTAGAATAATACACTGTTGCCGAAATTTCAAAGAATCAGCCCTTTTCGCTTTTATTTAAGCTTAAATTGACTCATGGGCATTTACCAGTGCTATGGCGACGCATAGTACCAGTTTCAAAAAAGGCTGTTGGTTGGCAGCCAAAAATTTAACTTTACAGCCAGAACAGTAGGTATATTCGGAATATTCCACACTGGCGTAGAGTCCCCGAAAACGTTGCAACGTCTGCCTCCTAGCGGTAGCAAGCATTATAAGACAATGTAATATGACAATTTTTGAATTTTCACATTAAAATGAATGTCTATCTTTGCTTGGTCGTCGTTGGTCTGCAAAATGATGTCATTTATATTTTGAGCAACAAAAGATATAATATTTTTTTCTGATGGAATATAGATGGCACCTCTGAAGTTAGGGATTATTAGAACTAGCATTGGTTAAGTTTAAACAACAAAAAAATAATTAATCTATTCTAGACTGAAACATCCAGTCATCATACCAGATTTAAACACTGTTAAAAAAGAAGAGGAACATCTTAGAGAAAAAGGTATAACAAGTCAAATAAAAATCGTTATCAGTCCATTGGAGATTAAGGAAGAAAAAGAAGAAAAGATCGATGAAATGTGTGCAGTTCCCTTGGCTGTATCCAAAGTGGATGTTCCACCTATAAAAGAATTGAGTACTCCTAAAAATGTTTCTGAAACTAAGTCTGCAGAAATAAGTAATATTTCTCAAGAAAAGAGGATTGAAAATACTGTTAAAAGCATTGAAAAATTAAAGAGGACAAATGGAAAAATTATTAATGTAGATAATGTCAATAAAGTTAATTTAGCCGAAGCTAAAGAAATCAAAATTGGTAAGATAATATTCTATATATCTATTTTTTTATAAATTAGAATATTTATATATATAAATTACGATAATATTTTTACTCTTTCAGAGGAAAGTGACTACAATTTGGGTAGTTTTGTTTGGGCGCATGTTGGCAAATACCCTTTTTGGCCTGCGATAGTGTGTTCTGATCCAATTACTCAGACTTTTCAGAAAGAAGGTACGTTTATATACAACCAGTGGGTGCCCACAGTTTCACCCGTTCCATTTAATTTCCCCCAATAGGTCTAACTTTTTGATGATTATAAACACCTTAGGAGTAGAATTTATTGAAATATTAAATAGGTATGTCAAGGAAGTCCGTCAAACATTTTTTTTCCAATATAAACTTAAATAAAACAACTTTTTAGGGACCGATTTAAAAAAAAAAGAAATATGTGTTTTATTATTTTTATTGGTAATACATAGTATTTAAAGTACGTTTCAAAGAAACCCAAAAAATAATGCATATTTTTTAAATAGAAACCTTCCCATTCCTTTAGGAACGGATTTAAAAAAAAAATAAGAAATACATGTTTTATTAATTATATACTTGAGTCAAAAAAATAACCTTAAAGTGTTAAGTATCAAAATAAAGACAATGGAAGTCCGACAAGGTAATTGTTTTTATTAGTTATTTATTGTACAACTCTTAAAAAGTGTCCTTTTGTAGATCTGTGATGGGTAAATAATGAAATAGTTATTTATTGTACAGTGTTATCAATTTAGTTTGTCCCACTTTTAAGAGCCTGTAACTTTTTTGTATTTTGAGTTAGCGAGCTCATTCAAGAAACAAGATGTACCATTTCTGACCAAGTTTTTATGAGTGTTGTCAAAAATGACAGTAGGTGTCACATGTCACATTTAAAAGCAAAAATTTATATTTTTTAAATAGGACACCCTGTATATTAGAGGCGCATTAGATGGTCCCTTTTCTTCCGATTTCAAAAATATAACACACATATGCATTATTTTCTTCATTCCACCAAACATTGACAAAAATATGAAAAAATATATTATTGTTAAAAAGCATCAAGATAGCTATGCAGTTGTTTTGGTTGTTAGCTTATATTATGATCAATGAAACACGACACATTGAAATGAATAAAATATCTCAAGTTAGTTACTTTTTACATACAAAATAACTTTTCTTCAATATTCGAAAGATTAATAATGCTGAGAATGAAAGACTGAAATATAAATGAAGATAAAATCCATAGCAACCAAAACAGGTGCATAGCTATCTTGATGCTTTTTAACAATAAAATATTTTTTCATATTTTTGTCAATGTTTGATGGAATGAAGAAAATAATGCATATGTGTGTTATATTTTTGAAATCGGAAGAAAAAGGACCATCTAATGCGCCTCTAATATACAGGGTGTCCCATTTAAAAAAACTAAATTTTTGCTTTTAAATGTGACATGTGACATCTACTGTCATTTTTGACAACACTCATAAAAACTTGGCTAGAAATGGTACATCTTGTTTTTTGAATGAGCTCGCTAACTCAAAATACAAAAAAGTTACAGGCTGTTAAAAGTGGGACAAACTAAATTGATAACACTGTACAAGACGATAAAATTGTACTTTATCTTTGAGAGTGTTACGCTCGAGAAGATAATGCGATTTTATCGTCGTGTGCAATACAACATTTTTTTCTATAGCAAGACTTCAAATCCAGGTGAAAAATAAAATTTCAAAGAAAATTACCCTCATGCATTTAGCTAGAGGTGTTGTTTTCGATTGATTACATCGAAAACAATACCCCTAGCTATCGAAAACAACCCCTCTAGCTATTGAACACAAAACCATAGTTACCTCTTTACAACGCCATTATTGGAATAATATGTCAGTCTGACATTCTCATTGTTCCGAGTTTAGTTTTTAAAATGTCACGTTTTGGAAAGGAATCAATCGAAGTAATTCAAGAAAAGATTGCACAGAGTGTCCCAAAAAACACTAAAAACATAAATTATAATTATTAAAGTAAAATATATAATACATTATTGCATTTAACTTTTGTTAATTCGAGTAATTTTCTCCATAAATAATGCATAAAAATGTTCAGAAAATTTTTAAGCACTCGTAATTACCCCCGAAAATTTCATAAATTTATTTTCAACCAATTAGAAGGCTCCTTTTTGTTTGCGTTGCTTATAGCGACTGGAGACTATCGCGATAGTCTATAGCCTATTAACCTAATAAAATTAATAAGTGATAATTTTTCTGTCAAAAATGAAGTGCTTTATTTTTTATGGCAAGCGTCACTCAGAATAAAATCAAAATACATTTTGTTGCTAACTTATAATTTTTATTGAGAATAGGTCGTAGGTCTCATCATCTCATCATAATAAAAAAAACTCTAATTTATGAAATGTTCTTACCGAATCGCCCACGCAGCAGAATTAATTCCCGATAATTCTGCTGCTAGGGCGATTATAAGTGAAAATTGTAATTTTTGGCACAAAAATCTCAACTATGTTGCTCCGTTACTAGGGATATGAATTACTCTGTCAACAAATGTCAAACAAATTTTACATTCTGGGTTTTCTGGAGTGTTCAGTATTTTTGCGTTTTGTGTACGAAGTGAATACGAAATGTACGGAAAAGAATTAACACAAGAAGAAGAAAGATGTTTCTAATAATGTTAATTGTAAAATTACACTTGTTGTTAATCCTTCGAATTAATGTGTTTGAATTTGTAAATTGAATTAAATTAAAAAAGTTAAAACATTTTATCTACCCTTGCTGTTAAAGTGTTACTTTATCTACCCTTGCGGTTAAAGTGATACTTTATCTACTCAAAAGAGTTGATATAACAACATTTTAACATCAGCTATAGAAAAAAATACTTCATTGTCTACCACCTTAATACATATTTATTTATTTAATACATTTAGGCCCAACAGAAATGTAATTAATAGGGCCGATATATTAATTACAATTTACATAATTTAATAAAATCTATTACTAAATTATAGAATTTGAGAATAACTTACATTTTTTATTTATCACAAGTGCGCTAGGGCGGTTCAAACAACAAAAATACTTAAGGACATATCTAGATCACAATAATTTGCTATTCTATTATACCTGGAACACATATTGTAGCAGAGAACTAATTGTAGACCGGAGCGGTCAACATTATATTTGTTTTAGCTGCTGGTAGGTAAAAACAAGTGCTAGTTCTAGTATATATATTTATATATTAGTTATATATTTACTTATATACTAGAGTATTTATGAAGTTTCGGAGAGACGGTTAAAAAATATTTTTCCCGACATAATTTTTTACAACCCCCTTTCATCTTTAGGGGCCGACGCGACGTTCAAAAAAGAAATACGTGTTTAGAGTACTATTTATGCTGAGTTTCGGGAAAATCTGTACTTAAAATATTTTTCCAATATAACTTTTCCACCCCCTTAGGGCAACACTTTCGTAAATGCCTAAACACATCTTTATTTGTTCCAAGAAAATAATTTGTTTAATTTCGTTTACTTATATCTTTTTCTTTAGCGGTTGCGCTGAAAACTTACCCTCTGAATTTCTACCCCCCTAGGTGCAAAATTTCAGAAAACATCAAGCGCTTGCTTATATTAACACAGTAAGCATAGTACCAAAATTCAGCAATATAGCTGAAAAGTATACAGTTATAGGAACGCCCCTCAAAATAGGCTCCACCCCTTTTTTCAACTTTTCACACCTCAACCTCCACCAGTTTTAATTTCTAAGATACAGGTGTTCTAATAAATGGACCAGGGACTCAGCTAACCGTACAGGGCTCAACCCACACGGCAAAAAGGTCACAAATCACTACAGTGAGTCAACTAGCAAAATCGGAAATCGAAGGACAACAGCTTATCAAAATAACTTATCAATAAAACCATATCTTCAACTCTATGAAGAGCACCATAAATCAACAATCCAAGGCTTAAGAAAAGCTCCAACAAATTCGTTCCCTAACGAGTCGGACAGTTGTTCAATAAAACAAAACATTGTCTTGTCACTAGTTGTGATGTGGACATCCAACCTACACCAGTGTTTTTAGGATATTAACCCAAAAACAATGGCTATGACCAGCAAGTTTGTTGTGAGTCAGAAGCACAGACATGGAATATAAGGAGACAAAACATTCAACTCCCGTTTTTAGCCCCTTAGGGGTTGATGATCGAAAAATCTACGTTATAAGGAGAAGACATCCTCGAAATTTACAATTTTATAAAACAGTATACATAGATATAACTCTAACTCTAAATATCCTGAGTCTACAATTAATACTAAATAATCCTTTACGTCAAATAAGTAGTATATGACGCAACACAAGGTTTATTTTAAATGGGAATAACTCTTTACATAACACTGTTTGTGATTAGTGTAACATAATAGCTGTCTTGAATGACAGAAGAGTTTTGGACTTTCATTGTCTTTATTTGTTTTAAATCACAACGTTTAAACTGGCATGTATCTCCGGTCGTCTTCAGATGAATACTATATAGCTGCCATTAAATATATACGGTAATAATTAATACAATATTAACTCCTGTTATTTTTTCAGTAATCAAGCAAAACATGACTCCTCTAATTTATTATCACATAAGGTTTTTTGGCGACCATGGCAGAAGAGCGTGGGTACTCAGGAAGAACATTATGTTGTATTGCAGTAATCAAGATCTAGATATGATTGCTAATAGGCTAAAGTCAGAGGTAAGTGCTGAAGTGGTAAGATTGAGATAACAATGTGACAAGGAAAATAAAACGTAAGGATTTATTAAGAATCGAAAGAAAAAAAATTAAGGTGTGTCTTTAACTACTACAACAGAACCTACCTATCTCTTGCAATTTTAGTTATACAGGGTGCTACAAATTTGTGTGCGTACATGGGGATCTTAAAAAGGGTGAGAGATATGAAGATGGTTAAATTAAAGCAAAGTTGCCTATTCTGGGGTTTAATAATTTGTTGAGAGAAAATTGGAAATATTCCGAATAAAGTCAAATTTTACACGCCGCATCGTGGCTAAGTCACCTGTCATTTATGGCACCATGTTGACATGGCGACAGAGACAGGTTAAGTTCTTTTACCATCGCATTCGCCATAATATTTTAAACTTGTACGGGGGGGGGGGGGGGGGATCTTAATGGTTTATTAGCATAATGGCTTGCAAAAATACATCGTTAATTTTATTTACAATTGAAGCATCGAACTCAACGTGCGATAGATTCAAAGTTCTGACGTTATTCATTAGACAGTTTTCGTTTTATTGGCAAATTCAAACGGTTAACCATAACGAATACGAAGCCGCTATTTGACAGATCGTAAAAATAGTTTTCGTTCAATTCGCTTAACGTTAAGGGCGGTTTACACGCAACATTTTATAGTACGATTTGTCTGCGTCGACAAATCGTCGCAAACAAAATGTTGCAAACAAAGCGTGTCTACACTGCAACGATTTATTGTAAGTTTTCATTAATCTATTCGTTGTAATTCATCATGGAGGAAATAGTGTTTTGGACAATTTTCGCTCTTTGTTTAATAAGAAAACGGCAAATTAAACGTTTGAACATAGTATAAACAACGCTCTAGATAGTCCAGAGCTTGGTTACAAAAAAGACAGATATTCTCATGTGCAATTGCTAAAGGAACTACAAGGTGAGCCTGAAGATTGACGAAATTATTTAAGGATGGATATTGAAGCCTATAATTATTTACAGGAATTAGTTGGTCCATACATTACAAAAGAAGACACTTGTATGAGAAAAGCAATTTCGGCACACGAAAGGCTAACTGCAATATTACGATTCCTAGCTACTGGGCAAAGTTACAAGGATTTGGAGTTCACCACCTTGATATCTAAGCCAGCACTTCGTAAGCTAGTACCTGAAACGTGTAGCATCAAGGTTTTTAAATATCTTTATCCCCAGCATCCGAACGAAATAATTTATGTACTTTGGCCAATTCTTTTCTGTAGACAGTTCTTAGCGAATTAATCTTTTTAATTACCATGTCTCTTGTCGTTGCAGAGTCTGCTTCTTTGAATTTGTCAATTAAAATTTCGTAAGCCTGATTTTTTTTACCACGGTCGCTGTATTCTTTTGACTTTACTCGCCACAAGCACGGAAACATCTTGTATATTTCAATAAACTCTGAGAGAAACTCATGTGAACACTGCCGAAGGTCTGACATTGCTTTAAAAGTATTGATTTTTTAATAAATAAACATCCGCACTTTCAAAACAACCAGTACATTTTAACTACTCTGCAACTTAAAGTCTGCAGACAAATCGAGCAGAAGTGTTTACACATTACGACTTGTCTGCGCAAACCACCTAAATCTATGCCCATTTACTCAGTCTTTCAACTCCGTCTTATGTGTTTGTGCAGTTCTAAAATTTGCGCAAATTTGCCATCTACACACATCGTTTTTCTTGCAACATTTTGTCGACGCAGACAAATCGTGCTATAAAAGGTTGCGTGTAAACCGCCCATTAAGTCGAATCGACAGTAAACATAACAAATATAACATAACCTATCTTTAATGGTTTGTGTTCATATTTTCATATACGTCTTGTGCTATCTGTTTTTTAAAACATCATGATAGACGAGAGGTTGCTTTTATTGGACTCATCCAGTGATTCGGATTTGGATGATGCCCTTCTCTTGGAGGTGCTTGATCGCCAGGACATTCAGTATCGAGCACAGTTGTATGGAAATTTCAATTTAGAAAACTATAATAATGCTGAATGCAAACTTTATTTCCGATCAAAAAAATGGTCATTACGCATGCGTTCCGTTTTCGCTATGGCTTTGTCTTCCGTCCGTTAGCTCCCGCCACTTATCCGTAACGATAACGATAAATGACAGCTCAAATGTCAAAGTTGTCAAATAGCGGCTATCGGAATCGCTTTTAAAAGACAACGAAAACTGTCTATTGGTAAAACAGAAATACATTTAACATGCACTAAACTTACAAATGGAAAACACTATAAACACACAATGATAGGGATCTAACCAAATCTAGGTTAAAATTTTGTCAAATTCATATTATGACATGATATGCCAAACTAATAAGTAATAAAATAAGTAGACAAATACAAATTTATTTTTGTTGTTTACAAAATTAACAAAGTAAGAATATACAGAAAGAAAAAGAATTACATAAATTGCTGAAATTGGCCACCAAGCATAAATTCACACGTCTCCTCATATTTTCGAAAGTGTTGACCAGCATCTCTTGAGAAATGTTACCACATTCTTGGATAATCCTTTCTTGTAATTGTTCTAAATTTGCAACTAGTGTTTTAAAAATACAATTTGTTGGCGTATTTTGCCAAGTAGGCGTAGTTTTCCAAGGTTCCATCCTTGGTCCTCTTTTTTTTTACCTTATATAAACGACATGATCTAAATATATTTTGTTTATTCACAAGTTTGATTGATTGTTTGAGGTTGCTGCGTAATTTGGACATATTATAATATAATATACACAAAGAACAGATTAAACTTAAATATTGCTAAATGCAATGATATATTCCAACAAAAAGACCACTTTTGATTTCGACTATAACTTAAACGGTAAAATCTTGGAAAACCCTAAGGTGGTTAAGGATCTGGAAATGGGTTTTAACAGGGAACTGTCCTTTGTTCCTCATATTGATCAGATTGTGTCCGGAGTTACTTGGTTTTGTTCTTAGAACCACTAAAGATTTTCAGTCCTTTACTAACTGTATCGCTCTTTTATCGTCTCCAAATTGGAATATTTTTCAATCATTTGGTCTCTGTTTTATAAAAGTCATATCGAGTGTGCTCAGAGACGTTTTGCAATAGCCTTATGGTATAGATCTGATGGAGTTTATCTTGACAGAGGTCTACCTCACGACCAGCTGCTGAAAATGTTCTCGCTTGTCAGTTTATGTGACGGACGTAAATGTTCTATGCAGTTATTTTTACCTAAACTTCCCACAACAACATTATTTGTGAGGAGCTGCTGCAGAGACTCAACTTCTCTAAATTCCCGGAAATTTGTATACCTTCTATCTGTAACCTTTAAGGTGGGAGTATCAACATGCTTGCCAACCTATAACCTATTTCGCGTAGATTTATTTATTTTTTCTAACTTTTACACAAAATTTAAATAAAATCAATATCGTCTTCATATTCTATAGGTAATAATTAACATGTTAAATAAATATCAAGGAATTTCATAAGTTATTTAAGGAGAATTGTATATCGAAAAATATCGGTTAAGATTTTTTTTAAACATTATTATGTCATTGTTCTTTCACTATACAATTCTCCCAAAATAAGCAATGAAATAAATTGACATTTTTGTAATATATCAGATATTACCTAAATAATGTGCAGACGATATTGATTTTATTTAAATCTTATAGTCAATAAAATAATAAACTAAGAAAAACAAGGCGAAATAGGTTATAGGTTGGCAATAAATTGAATGACGTTTATAATTCCACCTTAAGAACAAAATTATTTAAATTCTCCCCTATCAATGGAATGTGTACCTGTTACAATGATAACGTCGATGCGTATGACATTGTAGCTTTAGTGCTGTCAGTAGTATGGTCTTTGATGTATTTAGTTAATTTTGTATATGTATTGTATTGTTAATTAATTTCTGGATTATTAAGCCTTATTATGCCTATTGTTGAAGAATTTATTCATATATTTTAAGTAATTTTCTATCTGTTATGTAACTGGGAAACTGTAAAATAGTTTGTGAAATAAATAAATAAATATTTACAATTTTCTTTCACCAACAAAAATTATTAAGCCCCAAAATACGTAACACTCTCCCTCACTCCCTCAATTTAACTCTCTTTCTATTATCTTTGTGGCCCAATAACCCCCCCCCCCCCCCCCGGAAACTATTCCTGGCGCTGCGCCACTGGTCAAAGATTTAATTTAATAAAATAAATCAATTGCCTTGACATTAGCAATAAATACGGTTAAAAATATTTACTACTTGACATAGATTAAAAATGACTCAGTAAAATAATATTTTAGAACACTTCATTATTTAAATCCAATCTATAATTATCGAATTTTGTAGTTTACAACTTAAGAATTTAAGAAACCCTCTTTTTATGAAATATAAACCAACCTTTTATAATATACCGGGACACCGGGTGGTGCACCGTGAGACTGGCCATGGGAAATCCCATTGAAAGTTTGCTACCCTCCAATATTGGCTCTTCTATTAATTTTACATCAACATTGTATTGGACTTTTTTGAAGGTCTTTGTATGGTGGATTCCCACACAACATTTTATTACTTTTTAATAAGCCAATTAAAAGTAACGTAGATAAAACGATTCCTAAAATTGTTAAAGGTTAAATATGGCTCAGATAAATAACCAAATGAAACCACCAAAAAAAAATATTCTGATAATGTCAATTATTACTGCGGCCTTGGTAGTTAAATTGAGGGAGAGTTACGTATTTTGGGGCTTAATAATTTTTGTTGGTAAAAGAAAATTTTAAATATGTATTTATTTATTTCATAAACTATTTTACAGTTTCCTAGTTACATAACAGATAGAAAATTACTTAAAATATATTAACACATTTTTCAACAAAGTGGTGTTTTTGTTGGAATATGTTATATCCTTGCATTTAGCAATATTTAAGTTTAATTTGTTCTTTGTGTACCAATCAAATAATATGTCCAAATTACGCTGCAGCCTCAAACAAGCAATCAAACTTATGAATTAACAAAATATTTTTAGATCATGTCGTTGATAAATAATGAAGAGGACCAAGGATAGAGCCAATATTTGAGTCTATCAAAAGTTACATAAGATTTCCCATGGCTCGTCTTACGGTGCACATATATAAAATATCTTCGTTTTTACTGGCAATATTTTTAATCGACTTGGGTAGCCCATAACTTACAGGTCTTGGTCAAAGCCCTCAACAATCCGTGAGGATGATTTATACGAACTTTAGTTTGAGATCCCGTAGTTAAAGTACGATACTAGTATTGTGTTTTCCTTATGCAGTGTAAACTCTTTAGGGCTTAAAGATAACTCTGATATAAGTTGAAATGCGGACTGTTAAAAGAACATCCAAAGCGAAATTAACTGCAATTCAGCCATTAAAAAAACTACAAAACAAAATAATTAAATGCATACATAAACTTCCTTTTTTAGAACCAACTATAAATTTGTATGAACCAAACGGATATTTAAATTTAAAAAAGCTTTATAAATTAAAACTAGGCAATCTAATACACTCTATTATTATTAAAGAAAAACAATCGTATATAATATTTCCTTCGACCAACATTATTCACATCAAGAGACAAAAGCATCATATGCAAACACCTATGGTAAAGAGTACTTTTGGCCAAAGATCAATATTATATAAAGGAATAACAATTCACAACAGTTTGCCGAAAAAAAATATAGAAATATCAAAATTATGGACTTCAAAAAAAAACTTCATTTCCGGCTTCATTTTTTTTATTTGTTTATACACTTATATTGGACGAGGAATTTACTATAGTTCTTAAAAAAATATTTTTTAAAATATATTATATATTTTTTTTAATAATTTCGATGGAGTTATTAATAGTTACTGAACATGATTTTTATTATTTGTTATTTTATATATCGCATATTTGGTGTTATATTCTCTGTAATGAACTTTTTAAGTTGGTTGAGAATAAAGATATACAGTGTCACCAGTAAAGTACGCATCATATGGGATTTTTTTTATTAATAGCTTTATTCGAAATTTGACTTTGGCGTCAAGTTCTGCTTCGATCGAGATAAAAATTAAGCAAAAAAATAGTAGTCACGTGATTCGCATTATCTGTCAAATTTTCATTTTTTCCAAAAAATAATTCAAAAGTGGGATTATTTCTGAAAGTATCGAAAAAAATTATTAGAAAAAGTTTTTTTAAATGCAGTTTCTAGCCCACATGCAATACAGACCATTAATATCGCTCACAGAACCTTTCCATGCATTTATAAACACCTTAGAGATACAATATAATAACTACATTTTGTATCTAACAGTGTCGATAATTGGTCGTTTACCTTATTTGTTCCAAGCCAAGAATTTGTCTAAAAATCTTTACTTATACCTTTTTCTCTAGCGGAGTCTAGCGGTTACGTTAGAATCTTATACCCCTCCATTTCTACCCCTAAAGGAAAAATTTCCCAAAACATACTTGCTTTTTTTTAACAAAGTAAGGATAGTACCAATTTTCAGCAATATAGCTTAAGATTATAGACAGTTATAGGTATCTCCCTCTCAAAATTAGAATACCCCCCTATACCACCTATACCACTATATCACCAGTATATAAAGTCCGCATCATATAGGATTTTTTTTTATTAATAGCTTTATTCCAAATTTGACTTTAGCATCAAGTTCTGCTTCGATCGAGATGAAAATTAAGCAAAAAAAATAGTAGTCACGTGATTGGCATTATCTGTCAAATTATTAAAAAAAAATTTTTTAAATGCAGTTTCTAGCCCACATGCAAAATTTCAGCTATATAAGATAATTTTGATTTTTTACCTATATTTTGCACCACTTTTGCAAAATAAGACTCAACGCAACCTACATTTTTTTGCTTAATTTTCATCTCGATCGAAGCAGAACTTGATGCCAAAGTCAAATTTTGAATAAAGCTATTAATAAAAAAAATCCCATATGATGCGGACTTTACTGGTGACACTGTATATTATTATTATAAAAAAAACTCATCTTATTGCTATTTTTTATTACCCCACTTCTTAATAAATACAACTCACCCTTTTTTGCTTTTAGATTCACTTTGGCCCATGTTTAAGGTTAAATTTCTTTAACACTGCAATTTTTTAAAGCTCGTGTTGCTGGTTATAATGCATCTATGTATTGACTAATGTTTTTTTTTTTGGTTCTATTGAGATTAGATAAAACGCAGCTAGATAATATTAGATTTTTTTTGTTTAAGCTTTTGTTTCGTTACAAAGAGAATTTGTATCATATATTGCTCGTGAACGCTGCACAATGTATTCGATCACCAGTTTCAATATAAATAGTATTTTTCTGGTAAATACTAGTTTTTTAGATTTTGCCAGACTTTAAGGGTCCACCCTTACCTCTCGCACTTGGCATTGATATCGTTACGTACTTAAACCATAGACAATTTACCTTTAGATAAGCAAATAATAATCACGACAGTGGCAGATTTATGGCCTCGCGCATGTAAACAAAGCTAGACACTATTAGACATGCGCGCTGCAACATTATTGTTTGACGAATGGGAAAATAGACAGGTCCGGGCTTTAAAATTTAAATTCTTGCCAAAAAATTGAACTTTCTTCTCAATTTTTGATCAAGTTGGGAAAAAAGGTAGTGATTTCTGGCATTTTTAGTAGTAGCAAACCTATCAGATTTTAAGGATAGAAAATTGTTTTTAAGGTTTTGTTTTTAAAATTTGCTTCAAAATGATTCGTCGTCGTGTTTTTAGTTCGAAAAGAAAGAGAACAAGAACAAGTGAATTAAAGTAGTCTTATAAAATCGAATATAAAAACAAACATAACCAGCAAAATAACAATCTACGGTGTTATCGCGTGCCTAACCTCAAGTCAAATATTAGTTGGTATATAACTTGTATTGATTTTTACAATTTGGCAAAAACTTGGGCACGTGTAAAACATTTTCAAGCAAAATTTCTTGTTCAAAAATTTAAAAAGTGGTTGCCCGAGAACTTGACCCGTGGAATACTGGCTTTATTGTCGGGGTGTACATATTTTAACCAAAAAATGAACCAACCAGCAACTTTGACAGAATTAATTTCCTTACAATCAGACACAATTCACTAAACTACACAAAAACTAGAAATCCGTAAATATTAAACACCCACAATCCACAATAGCTAAGAAAAATACACGGAATTCACAGAGAAACCTTAAAACACAACAACAAAAATGGCGGGCGAGCCGGTTCTGAAGTGTATTTTGAGCATGTCCATAAAGTAGGACAGGCCGATAACACGAGGGTTGTGCGCATGCCCGAAGGTGCCCAGAGTGAAAGCAGCTGACCGGCGAGTCATGCGCTCGGACGTTTTTTTCACCCATAAAACGTAACTTTTGTTTGCGCAGGAGATAAGCTGTACGTATCTAAAGGTAAATTGTTTATGACTTAAACGCTACGAAAGCTTTCAAATTTATTTCACGATTTGTTGGCCCTATTTATACAGGGTGTCCCATAACTAAGGGGCCATACAGCAATAGGAGATAGTAGACTTGAAAATAGGTTATTTAAGCTTAATTTCTTAAGATTATATCCACCGTTGATTTTCAATAAATTATGTTTCGTTAAGAAAGGAATTATGTGATTAAATATTTCTTGCCATCTAGCAATTAAAGGCAAATATTTCAAAAATCTATTGGAATATCGACAACTTTTTTTACGTATAAAAGGTGAAACGGTCAGAAATGTAAGGGGCCACAAATATATGCTTGAATTTACCAAACTCATATTGTATAACTTAACGACGATCAAGCAATGATATACATGTCACGCATCTAATTCATAGACGTACTTTTGCGCCGAGCCGACATCTCGCTCTAGAGGACATTCTATCATATGACATGTTTATGAACACTTACTTGTAAAGTGAAAATCCTGACATCAAACCAGTTACTTTACAGATCTAGTTACTATCTGGTAATATTATTTGGTTATAATAATTACACGACACATAAAAACGTTTAAATTTCGTTACATTCGTTACATCACAACAAACTGACATTTTTTTTTATCATTCTAAAGTCAAAATTAAAAAATTGTCATACTTAATACATTGTTTTTAAAAAAATAATTTTGTTTTAGAACAAAAATGCATCCTTCGTAAGACCGTATCTCGTAAGTGGTTCAATACAAATGGAAAACTGGAATAGGGCGGTCGAAGAACTCAATTTGCTGAAAGAGAAAAAGTACGACGCCATTATCACGCACATGCTTGAAAGCTACCAGAACTATTGGAATACTCGCAACTTGAAAAAAAGAAAATCGAGGCTCGACGCCTCCTCAGAAAGTGAATCGGAGGAACCCGATACCATTGAAAATGAACGCCGAAAAAAATTTAAATTTTCGGAACATGTTCTTCATGTTACTGCTGATACGCAACTGAATAATACTTTCCACAACGATAATTCTCAGGGTTTTGATGAGATAACAATCGGCGGTCAGAACATTAGTGTAGCCACGCTAGAAAACGCTGCTGAGAAAACCTCAGAAATTACTCAAAACTCTGAAGTCCTCGAACCCTCAGATAAAATTACTCCTCGAAGATCCGCGAGAAGCCTGAAGCCAGTAGAAATTATAAATATAACCGCAGCATCTCCAGATCCAATCTCGGATACCGTTCAACAAGTAGAAAATTGGGCCGCCTCGGAACCTTCAGAAACATCTTCGATTAGGATCGGCGGGAGGAGGTCTTTACGAGCTCCTAAAATTTCCTTGAGTAATGAAGCATCATCGAGTCAGAGTATTGAAAACGAAAAAATTCTGAGCAAGTTTAGCAGAAAGCAACCCGACGAGAGATCGGAAGCCGAGTCGAAGACGAGTAGTAATAATTCGAACATGTATTCGTTTGAGTATCAAATTGACTTGCATAAGAGAAATAATGTGCTGAACGGGTTGACCAAAGTTAGGGTAAGCCTTATATTTACTTATTTTCATTTATTTTATTTACTTTATTGTTACAAATAATATTTGCATAAACATATTATATTAAATTACCTTTCTATACTTATAAGTTAGCCTAACTTTTGTTAGTTCGGTACCTAAGTAACAGGATTACTTGCATGTACCAGAATCTTACGCATTTAATAATTCACAATGTTCTAGATTTTTAACCCGAGCTCTGAAGTATAGGCACTTTGTGATGTGAATGAATAATTGATAATAATTTGTTATTTATTTAAAAATATTTATGTTTGTTATATTTTTAAATCTTACTGGTATCATGCTGTAAACAAGTTGAAAACACTATTTAAATAGATAATGGGCCGTATTCATAAAAAAATGTTATGATTATACTTGCAGACTATGAAGGAAATCCTTCAGCTCGCATTCATAATTTTCCTAGTAAAACCCTATACTTAAAGAGTATGAGCATATCCTTCCCAAAAAAGTATTTGGTTATTCATAAACGTTACCTTTTACTCTAAATAAAAAGGATATCCTTCAATAATTTTGAGTGTGGTCAGTAACAAACTCAGTCGTGTAGTAATCAGTTGTAGCGATGGCGTATGTTGTGGAACTGAGAGAGATTAAACACTACAAGCAGCGTTTATCAACACTTGTTCGTGATTACAAAGAATTATCCCGGTTTGAGGAGAAAAATGGCTTGCCAACACATTTTTGGGAATAAATGCTGAAACTCGAGGAGGTGCGTTATCATCCGTTCTAAAAATGAAGATATGTTTACTCAGTGATCCTAGGTATCAGAAAGGCATTGGTCAAGAACTGGGTGTAAGTCAACCTAGTATCTCGTACAGTGACTGCCGTAATTGACTGCATAGTTGCGCAATCAAATTACTGCCTAAAGTTTCCCGTCTACTAACAATGAACTTATGGATGCGAAACAGTTATGGCAAAGCAAGTATGGGTTTCGGACAGCAATTGGTGTAGTTGACTGTACCCACAAAGGAATACTGAAACCAAATCGCCATGGTGATGAGTATGTCAACCGAAAAGGTCATCCTACACTGAATGTGCAAGCCACTTGTGATGCAAGAGAAATGTTCACTAATATGGACGTTAGTTGGCCTAAATCGGTCCACGATTCAAAAATATGGAGAAATTCACAAATAAGGGTTCATTTACAAAATAAAAACAACGTCGTGCTATTTGCTGATGATGGATATGGTATAGAGTCGTGGCTCTGACTGAAGTAAATTATAATAAACTTAAAAAAAAAAGGGAGAGTGATAATTGAACGTTGTTTTGGTCAACTGAAACGTCGATTTCCTATTTTGCAATATGTTTGCCTGGTGAAATTGGAGAATGTGCCAAAAATAATTGTTGCCTGTATTGTGCTTTATAACTTTGTAAGACATCGATTTTGAAGTACCTGAAGAAGAAGTGGCAGAAGAAGTTGACAATGATAATGACGAATTTGATCTACCTTTTCGCCAGCAAGAACAAGAAGTCAGATGAAATTTGAGCATTGTAATAAACAACTTAGATAATTAAATGTAGGTATAAAACTGTATAAAATAAAAGTTCAAATTTAATTTAGTTTTATTATTTACGCCATTATAATATCAAATCATTTTGGTTTTTAAAAAACAAAATTCGAATAATTATAATAAATTTATTTACATACCCTTTACTTATTCTTGGAGGATATCCTTGCAAGTATAAGGTAATCATTATGAATACGAAAAAAAGAAAATGCTTATACTCCTACCTTTTTCTTCAACTCAAAACCTTATACTTCTACCTTATACTTACAAGGATATCCTTCAGTTTTATGAATACGGCTCATTGTTATAATTTACTGGAATAATCATGTCCTTGTGATAACAGTGGCTAATAGTATTTTCAGAGGATTTGGTTCTATGAACAAATGTTGATATAGTTGCCATACAAAGAGTCATCGGACATCGCAAACATTATCAGAAAATAGCAAATTGGTGGGATACAATTTATTTCTTGTAAAGATAACTTTAAAGATATATTTTTGAATGATATTCAATCTGCAGAGAGCGCTGTCGTATAGACCTCTCCAGACCAAGGTTCCGTACCTGATCAATAATTCAATTAGGTTCTTATAAATTAGTATTAAAAATGTCCAAGATATTTTGTTTGCGTTACTTCATTTACTTGTTGTTCATTAAGCATGATATTTGCGAAGTCGGATCTGTTGGCACCTGTCAAAGAGAATGCAATATAATTCGTTTTTATTTAGTTAAGTGACAATTTAAAGCTTTCTAACAATTTTTTTGTTGATTTAAACTATTTATTATTTTCTCGTTAACTTCTTGCCAAGTATCACCATTTAAAACCAGTACGGCATCGTCAGCTTAAGATATTATTGAACCCTTAATATCAAGTTATAATGAACTATTTATATAAGTTATAAATAGGATATGACCAAGGACTGTACCCTATGGCACCCCAGTTTTTTTTAACCCGCTCACTACTTAAAGCATTACTGATCCTGAAGACTTGATATTTACAATTTCAACACTGTTCCCCTAACTCCATGGTGCTCTAAAACACTTACATTCATGACAAACTACAAAATACAGGTTTTTAATAATTAAAATAAATCATCTCCGCAAGGATCATCATCATCAGATCCGTCCAAGTCAATAAGGGGAAGAGTATCTGAAGCATCGATAAATCCTTCCCATTCCCACACATCATTTATAATTTTATTAGTGTGTGTTAGTGTGTTACATAATTTTTTCAGTGTAACATTTTCTATGCCTTCATTCCACAGACCCAAAACTACGTCATTTGTTACAGGATGCATAGAACTTATTTTAGCTTCATAATAGCGCTTACATTGCAACCAAACCATTTCAATTGGATTAAAGTGGCAATGATATGGAGAAAGTCATAAAACTCGATCTCCATGTTGCAATGCTAGTTCGTCCAACCTATTAAAATAAAATTAAAATAAATAGCTTTTTCCAGATTACCTACTTGTAACATTTTATTTATTTATTTATTTTTTATTTATTTAAATATATGATATGCTGCTTCACTATTATCTAGATCTGATTCTTCATTGCAAATGGTGGAACCGGAATTTGGCTTTGTTCAAACCACGCAATAAGTAATCTTTTTGACCAACTTGTATTTGGAATTTTTTCAATTAGCCCAGAATGATAGGTGGCGTTATTCATGATAATAAGCGACGGTTCTTCCAAGTTTGGCAACAATTTTTCTTCGAACCATTTCTCAAAGTTTTCACTATTCATCGAATAATCGAATCATGCATTCAGGCCAGACTTGAATATCAAACTTGCATTATTCACAAATCTATTTTCTGCACAACAGCATGTAGAATAATATACCGTACACCCTCTGACGATTTTTTTTAACTGTATGAATCATCATCTTTCCAACTTCGCCTAAAAGCCCCTTTACTGTATATCCAGGTATCATTCAGAAAAACAGGTTTTAAGGGAAATTGAAACTTGCCGTTATTCTTAAATTCTCTTAAAAATTCTACTCGTTTTTGGGCTATATAGGGTTGCTCTATTTAAAAACGCCTGTTTGATACAGTATATTTACGCCATTTAAATTTTTTTAAACAGTCCGCTAATAAACCAGTGGGTATTTCAACACCATCAATGGTTTTAAGGTTTAGTTGTATCGAGCGAATGGTAACGTGTCCCATAAATACTCTCTTTTATGGTATGTTCATGAATTTCATGAAGTTGTCGACCATGGGATTACAAAATAGCTACATTATTGCGATTCTCAAAATCTACATCCTTCTCTGTCCCCTTTGCCTTAATTCGTTGGATTGTTGAACACGATTTTAAAGCATCAGAAAGTCTCTAAAACAATTTTAAAATTAAGGCTTGTTCTTTTTCACAATACCGTGACATTTTTGAAATAATGTTGATTAAAAATGTCACTGTCAAAAATGACAATAAAACCTTTTTTGACAGGTAAAATTATACGACATTCAATATTGACGCAAATTTACTATCTTACCTAGTTCACGAATGTTAGAAAGATAAGCACTAGTGGTGACGTAACGGTCAGCGGTCATTGAACAGACTTTATGTTGTGTTGCACAAATGGTTTTAATAATAATTAACTAACCAGCAACTTTGACGGTGACATACGTGACATTGGCAGGCATTACTTACTGACAATCAAAGCGCCTGATTAGGAAGTCAAAAATTACGCTAACCGGTGCGCTTTGATTGTGAGTAAATAATGTCCGCCAATGTCACTTATGTCACCGTCAGGTCGCAGCAAGTGTGTGCGGCTGATTTGTTTTACAAGAGACGCGTGTTATCGCAATCGTGGTCGCGATCGCGTATGTGTGTTCAACGCTTTATAAATCGGAGTGATACCTGACGTTTTAAAATGCCATTATATATAATCCAGTTTTATCGATTTAATTACTAGCTTATATAAAAACAATTGATGTATTTTAGGTATGCGATTACTGCTTAAAACCAGGAGACCTTTATAAGTGCAAGGGAAGATGCGGAGGCTTCTTCCACTTAGTTTGCGCGTCAAAAGTCACCCAACCGCTCGTCGAGAAAAGAATCAAAAAGAGAGAGAAAAGTCCGAATAAGGCTAAAGCTCGTCATACAGAAAGCGGCGCGCCATCTATGGATAGCACGCCGAAATCGGACCGAGCAGATGGGTGTCGAACCAGAAACCAGTGCCAGGTTCAAATAATTACAATTAAATCTAAGCATGCGATTGGAACTCCGAAAAAAGTTAACTTGCCTGCTAATTTTGATGAGTTGTCTCTTTCAGAACAGATAGATTATGGTATGAAGGTAGGAACTATTAATATTTTCAAACCTGAAAAGATACGGAAATTTCTTGACAACATTAACCCAACAAAAGATCTGTAAAAAAGTGTCTTAAAACATCCGGAAATGTTACTTCATACGTCATATAGGTAGAACAAACGCTGTGAAAATAAGATTTCTAGCTTTAAATCGTTATTAAAGAGTATAAATAAGTAGGGACCCAAATAGTTGCCCTATGGTACGCCAGATGTAACGGATATATCCTGTGAAACAAAACCGTTTACCTTATCAAACTGGTTTCTATTATACAGTGTGACCAGTAAAGTCCGCATCATATGGGATTTTTTTTTATTAATAGCTTTATTCGAAATTTGACTTTGGCATCAAGTTCTGCTTCGATCGAGATGAAAATTAAGCAAAAAATAGTAGTCACGTGATTCGCATTATCTGTAAAATTTTAACTTTTTCAAAAAATAATTCAAAAGTGGGGTTATTCTGAAAATATCGAAAAAAGTTATTAGAAAAAGTTTTTTTAAATGCAGTTTCTAGCCCACATGCAAAATTTCAGCTGCATAAGATAATTTTGATTTTTTACCCACCACTAAAATTTATTTTCCACTTAATGAACACTTTACTGATGACACTGTGTTTTTTTTTTTGTCTTAATATTAAGGTGTAATACTTTCAGACACAAACTACGTTTTCAAAAATACTTATTTTATGAAGTTACCTTATACAGGGTCAAAAACAAATAAACTTTGCATCACATACAACCAAATTTTAATAGCCCAATTTTGATCTTGTAGAAAAACACATTTAATATGGCGCTACTTTAAAGCAAATGTATCTGAAATAAAGCATTGTCAAAACTAAGAAGTTTTATGTAGGTTGCGTTGAGTCTTATTTTGCAAAAGTGGTGCAATTTACAAAATATGGGTAAAAAATCAAAATTATCTTATGCAGCTGGAATTTTGCATGTGGGCTAGAAACTGCATTTAAAAAAACTTTTTCTAACAACTTTTTTCGATACTTTCAGAAATAACCCCACTTTTGAAATATTTTTTGGAAAAAATTAAAATTTGACAGATAATGCGAATCACGTGACTACTATTTTTTTGCTTAATTTTCATCTCGATCGAAGCAGAACTTTATGCCAAAGTCAAATTTCGAATAAAGTTATTAATAAAAAAAATCCCATATGATGCGGACTTTACTGGTCACAATGTAGGTATATGATATTAGCCACTTAAATAAGTCTAGTCCTGTTCTGGAGGGTCCGGGGAAAGTGGTTTCCTCTGCCGCGGTTAAGTCAGTCTTGAAAGGCTGTTCTCTTAGAAAGTTGACCAGCTCGGTATCTACAACCTCCGTAAAGATCGTTCTTCCGAAACCAGTTTTTCTCGTAATTTCCCTGTATTCTTCAATTTTTTTCTTTCCTGATATCACTATTCGTGCTAACTGTTCTATTGTTAATGCTGGCATGATCGTTTTTTTATGGCAAATATTGATGACAATATTGTTTGACAAGCCGTTGACGACAAATCGAAACTTACCTACCTGCAACTTAACATAATATTGTATTACCTATATTATAGTCCAGGAGATTAAAGCAAATTTTTTTGTTCCAGTATATTTTGGCCACAATAGTAGGCTATGTTTGTAAATCCTTAAAAAATAGATTTGAAAAAAATAACAATAAAATCATATCATTTTTTATAACGTAACGTTTATACATTATTACCAAAAACAACAAACAAAAATCATTGTAATGAGAACATTATTTTATATGCTAGAAATTTTGTCCCAATTTTGCCCCCCCCCCCCCTCTTGACGCGCCGGAGCCTTAGGCCGCCCCTGTAAGCAAGCTTTGGATGTCATTTCTTCCTTTATTATTCTTCCATGTTTTTCTATTTAATCTGTTTTTACGTAGATTATAGTAATGCTGTGTTTTTAACTTTTTATTGCATTTAAGTTTATTTTAGGGTGGAAATAACTACTGTGAAGTTATTATTTTCCTTTTTTATTAATAAGGTCTTAAAATCATTAACCGCACCACTACATTCGATCAGCTGGGTTGTACAAAATACGTAATTTCTTTCTTCAGAAATAAATTGGGAAGTTCACTACAAAATAAATCATAAAAGAAGCATGACTGAGAGGTTTATTTTAAGACTGTTTTGACGCAACTCTTAAGATAAATATCTTTTTGTTGAGTTAATTGTGTTCAGAAGTTTTTATATTTTTCTAAAGTAGAAATTTTACACTAATATAAAATATGTTAAAAATTACGATAATAAACTCGTTGTTTTTAACTTGGACTTATGTAAACATGATTGGCGCCTGTCCAATGATAATAGACTTTTTTTTTAACAAAATAATAACTTATATAACCTTGCAAATAACAGCCTGGGCTTGGGCTCTAGGTCGCCATGTCTTAGTTGGTATCTTCAGTCATCTTTAGTGTTCCGAACATTCTCATTCCGTTAATTTCACCAAGCAGATAAAAGAACAAACGTCAATGATAGCATTACACATATAGCTATACTGAATGGCGCATCGCCGGACTGGCCATAGGAAATCCCATGTAAATTTTGCTACTCCCAAATATTGGCTCCCCTATTAATTTTACATCAAAATTGTATTAGACTTTTTTGAAGGTCCTTGTATGGTGGACTCACTAAACATTTCGGATCTTCTCCGAGACCTATTTTGCAAGTACCGGGTGAGTCAACGATTGCGCGGAATAATGTTATGCCTTGAAGACAAGATTTGTCGATAATGAGCTGTTGTAATAAGGTATGGTTGGATATCTGGCGCATTTTAAAAATATTTTGAATTATACAGGGTGCGCCCAAAAAGTTGGGTGTGATTAAGTTACATTTTTTTAAATGGAACACCCTATATTTGAATACATTTATTCATAAATTTTTTTTAATAGTTTAATATGCGAAAAAGTTATAGTTTTTTAGATAATTCGACTTGAAAATTTTGCATTTGCAAGTACCTCGTTGTTGTGAAAATGCTACTTAAATTTTGACACTAAGCGATTCATAATTTTTATACTAACTAAGTAAAGTCAAAAATACATATTCACTATGAAATATTTGACGTCTCATTTACAAAGGGTGTTTACTTTCTAGGACCAACGTCAGAAAACTTCTAATTGAAAAATATCACTTTTTTCAAATCGAACACCCTATATATTTTTTATGTCATCTTATAGCTCGTCATAAACTCTTCAACTTTCGTAAAGAACGTCCTATCTCTATCTCTAATAGTTTTTAAAATATTTTGATATTATGATAATTATTTGATTTAATGTCCTCGCGTTATAGCATTTTTTGTCAATGGATCACGCCTGTTGAATCAAACATTTCCGTTTAATTTTGAAAACTTCGAGGACTGGGTGTTCGCCGCTCGGGATATTTCATCCTGTATAGTTGTTCAATAAAAAGACACTTTTTATCCGCCTCGCCCAAAACATAAATCGATCAATTGAGTACCAACCTATAAAATGACTGGACAATAAACTTTGCAGTAAAAAGGCATAATTTTTACATTGATCTGGTTCTTAATGTGTCATCCACTGCCATTATTTTCCATGACTTGTGATGAAATATCAAAATATTTCAAAAACTATTAGAGATAGGGATAGGACGTTCTTCACGAAAGTTAAAGAGTTTATGACGAGCTATAAGATGACACAAAAATATATAGGGTGTTCCATTTAATAAAAGTGATATTTTTCAATTAGAAGTTTTCTGACTTTGGTCCTAGAAAGTAAACACCCTGTAAATGAGACGTCAAATTTTATAGTGAATATGTATTTTTGACTTTATTTAGTAAGTATAAAAATTATGAATCGCTTAGTCTTAAAATTTAAGTAGCATTTTCACAACAACGAGATGCTTGCAAATGCAAAATTTTCATTATAAGTCGAATTATCTAAAAAACTATAACTTTTTCGTATATTAAACCATTAATAAAAATGTATGAAATAACACGTAAAATTAATAAATGTATTAAAATATAGGGTGTTCCATTTTAAAAAATGTAACTTTATGACACCCTACTTTTTGGGCGCACCCTGTATAATTCAAAATATTTTTAAAATGTGCCAGATATCCAACCATACCTTATTACAAAAACTCATTATCGACAAATTTTTTCTTTAAGGCATAAAATTACTCCGCGCAATCGTTGACTCGCCCGGTACATATTACCACTAAATCATTGTTTTTTTTCTTGAATACTGTAAAACAGGTTAAAACTTATAAAAAATAAAACGTCTAGTAACATTGGACGTCATAATTATTACTGGTAGTTTCATAGAGGCGTGTATCAGAGCCGTATTTAATTTTTAAGAATTTTACGAACAGTTTTTCCAAATAACTTCTAATTGACTTATCAGAAAATAATAAAATTTGGTGTGCTAGCCCGTCATACAAGGACCTTCAAAAAGAGCCAATATTTGAGGGAAGCAAAATGTACATGAGATTTCTCATGGTCAGTCTGGCGCTGCATCATCCGGTATAACAAATGTTCTATTGGCTTGGAGACGAAGTTTTTTTTTAAATTGAAATACTGGAAATCGAACATAGTATATTTTTCAAAAAACCCCTTCGTTCGATTCCCAGCGAGGCATAATTTCTTCTTTATATTATCATTTCTTATACTGTGCGAGCAAAAATTGTTTGCATCAAAGAGGGCCTTGCATCTAAGGACGTAATGCTTAGCCGTAGAGCTTAATACCTGTTGCGTGTCAGTAACTACCTGAATTAACAATCAGTTATTCCGTCATCTTTGACAGTCGTTACAAGTAATTTGATTCATCGCTAATTTTTCCAATTTCTTGTCCAATTCACACAATGGGCTTTACGGAACAGCACAAAACATTCATGGTTGAAGCATATTTTCGAAACGGGGTTAGAGTAAATTGAGAGTGGCAATACAATCCGGGTGTGTGCATGGACGATTTTCACGAACATTTTCCTAACGTTGCTTTTATTACTGGGGATTTTTATCATTGCCTGAAAAGAACCGTGGCTGTGTTTAGGGAAACAGGTTCTATACAACACAACGTGGTAACATTTCTCCGGAGATGCTGGTCAACACTTTCGATATCCAATTCAATTCAATTCAAAATCTTTATTAGTCCTTAAAGATACAAACACAATTTACGTTCGAAAGCCCAAAGGCGTAGGACCTGTCATAAGATGATATGAAGAGACGTGTGACTTTATGCTTGGAGCATGCGGTGACCAATTTCAGCAATTTATGTAATTATTTTTCTTTTTCTTTCTGTATATTCTTACTTTGTTAATTTTGTCATTGAATATCAAACTATAAGAAGGCGATATGAGCCGGTTTCCTAAATCTGCTACGTCAAATTCATAGATGGCACAATGAGTTCACCAACAAGAAAGCGACTAACCTTTTCACTGCTAAATTAAAACATTGTTGCCGCCGGACTTGCTGCATGAGTTTTTTAAATTTATTTTTATAGCTTATCGTAAAACTTGATTTCACATAAGTACCTACACCTATCCACGTCTAGACCTAAAAATGTACCTATTTTTAATTGCTTTGTAGCATATAATATTTTCAACCTTTTGACGTCCCAACGGTAAATACATGAAAACATATTGACCGCCATGTATTCTATTTCTAACAGAACTAAATGACGACTCTCACTATTCAATACCTACCTAGGCTACAACGTATATGTTGGGTAAAATATGAATGATGTGCGGTTTGTATAACTTGGTTTTTATTTGCAATTATTACTACTTTTCAAAATGGTTAAAATAAGTAGGTAGGTTTTACTTTCTTACTTAAGAAACATTCAGTTTGTATTAGTGTATTACGTATTTTGCCATTTTTCGACGAAATAAAACCTATTTTAGTTATACTTGCTGTCGCTTTTTATCTACTTTTATTTGTTTAACATTTAACACCTAATGCAACGGTAAAATCATTATGAAAGTCGGTCCAATTACCCCGGAGTAATCAGCGTACATATTATTATCAAAAACATACATTCGGCTGGAATTGAGAACCTCCTATTTTATTGTCTGTTAAAAATGCTTGAATTCTTAAAAATTCCAATAAAATACGATATGCGGCAACACCACGACACCACATCAGTGAATTTGAGACATCTGTTGCCGAGGCGCTGCATTATAACGACAGACAGGCGACAGATTTAAGGTTAGAGTTACGATCAGCTCCACAATGGCGGCCAAACCAGCTCCAATACGTCAAAAAATGGGTTGTCAACTTTTCTCGGACATCCGTCATTCTTATATAGTTTGATATTCAATGATTTTGTAAACAACAAAAATAAATTTGTATTTGTCTACTTATTTTATTACTCATTAGTTTGGCATATCATGTCATAATATGAATTTGACAAAATTGTAACCTACATTTGGTTAGATTTATCGTCCCCATATCATTGTGATCTAAACCAAGCCCTACGTTTTTTAATCCAAGCCCTCTTTGATGCAAACAATTTTTGCTCGCACGGTATTTAATACACACAACAAACCCAAACATTAATTGAAATTATTCCGTTGGTTGGTATTTTTAGTAACACATTTAATAGTAAATTTATTTTTCTATTTAGGAAATGATGAGTAAATTTGAAAATCGTACAATCTATGTTGATTCGACCGACTCTAGCTCCGAAGAGGGATCGATTATAGCTTCTACGAGTAAACAGCCCGGCATCATGGATTCTTCAGCATGTTCTGTGGCGCGTGAGAGTGAAAAATCGACGGCCAAAAGTAGCGATCTGGATGAAACTCTAGAGGAAGAAAAAAGTTCCGGTAGGTGATTACTATTTATATAAAATATATTTTTGGAACTGGTTATGTAACCATACATACCATGTACACAATTTTTTTAGTTTTTAAAGATGCATTATTTGCATAGACGTATACCTTTAGACCCGTACCCGTATAGTTAATGAATTCTTATTTCAAAAATTAAATCAAAATATATGCTTTATTGTTTCGAAGAATAATCATTCTTATTAACAAAGCTAAAAAATACCAGTTAATGTGCTACGAATATACAAATTAAACGAAGTAGAAATATTTTTTTTAAGGTAGGTATACATTTCAAAATGTATTGAAAAATATATAGGTAAATCGGGAAACTACATACATGGTAAACAGGACAAAGACGTCACTGTGGTAGCGGTTCAGCTACCTGCATTCGACCGTTGCGGCCCGAGTTCAATCCTCGACCAGAGCACCTGGGTATTCCTAATATCGAGACCGAGAAGGGAGATGTAAAAATAAAGAGAAAAACAAAGGCAGATTATCCCGATGCATGTTTTGATAGATTTTATTTGCAGCAGTGCAATGATTCTAATTAGGTACGCCTATTTTCCTTGCAGTATATTGCTTCAAAAAGTTTAAAATATACCTTTCTCTATACTTATACAGTGTGGTTGTTTAAGTGTGCAACATATGGGCATTTCTTTTATTACCGATTTCTCAGAAAATTTTATTCTTTATAAAAGTGGGTGCATGTTCGATAATCATATTAGGTGCACTTGGAATGGTTGGAAGTCAAACGGCGTACAGGGTAGGCCAAAAAATATAAAACTTGTACAAGAATAAAGTACCCCTATTTCAGAAAATTCAGCAAAATGTTATTAAGAAAAGTTGTTTAGAATTAAAAGTTATGCATAGATTCAAAAACGTGACCTCCTAAAATAAAAAAAAATAGATTTTCTTAAAAAACATTAATAATTTCCCAAAAATTTTTGTTTTTATATTCACCATAAAGACCTTCATAAATTAATCAAAATCAAATCAATTTCACATATCTTTGTTCAAATTCAAGCATATTGGTAAAATTTACTTGAATTTTCAATTTATTAAGGAATCACACAAACTTCATGTTTGTTGCAACGATATTAAACACAACTTTAAAATATCCTAAAAATTATTTTTAACAAGATAAAACATTAGTAATGATAATATGATAATTAAAAAACTCTCATTTAAAGTGCAACATTTTTATTTTAAATGTTTATTAAAAAACTTTATTCTTGTACAAGTTTTATATTTTTTGGCCTACCCTGTACGCCGTTGGACTTGCAACCATTCCAAGTTCACCTAATATGATTATCGAACATGCACCAACTTTTATCAAGAATAAAATTTTCTGAGAAATCGGTAATAAAAGAAATGCCCATATGTTGCACACTTAAACAACCACACTGTATAATAGGTAAAAGAAAAAAGTAAATACTTACTTATATTTGTATTAATCCGTAAACCAATTATTTTGTCAGCATCATTGTAACCTACTTAGAAAGGTTAGTGAGGGTGGTAGGGAGCCTCATCAAACCAGGCTTTATTTTATAAAGTTGTGGGTATATTGTAAGTTAAATTTAAAAGCCAGGGCCTGTCTATCCATTTGTTAAATAATAATTTTGCTGTGTGATGCCCATGTGTAATGAACTTTATTGACATGTGCAAGGTCATAAATTTGCCCCTTTCGTGGTTATTGTTTGCTGATCTAAAGGCATATGTCTATGATTATTTGTCAAAAGATTACACTTGCTGAGATTTGGTCGGGCTTTGGCTGCTTTGCGAACTCGCGCATAGTCGTGACGGAGAAGAAAATGTTTGTGAAAAATGTAACTTCAATTTGTTTTTTGATTTTAGACGATTTGGAAGTATCAGCACTCTGCGATAACGCAGAACAACCCAAGCTTATAAAACACGTGACGGCAGATTCGGTCATATTAACTGAAAGTGAGACACCCATGGACATTACTAATTTAAAATGTACTTACTGTCGATTAGAACTAGATCCTCCCTGTTTTGCTTGCGGACTTGAGGTAAATATGATTTAATAAAAAAAACATTGATGCAAATATGAAAAATCCTTATACAATAAAGTTGTATTTCATCTAACACAGTTAGATAGTAAAATACAGATTCAGATTGCAAAGGACTAAGGAAGTTTAACTTTCAAAACGCCTTTAGTCCAAATTAACTTTACAGTTCATTACATGGAAAATGACAATATAATATAGAAAATAATAACCATTAAAAAAGATAACAGTAAAAAATGTTGAAAGTCAATACTCTCGATAGGATGTCACTACCTACAGACCGGTTTCGAACTCTTTTGTTCTCGTCAGTACCGGGTAGGTGGGAATTGCATGACTTTCATTTTCTTGGTAGTACTTTGCAATCTGAATCTGTATTTTAATATCTAACCGTGTTAGATGAAATACAACCCTCCATGAAAATGAAAAAAAGCACGGTTAATTTGGCTGCTTCGTACCACAAGTTTTTTTTTCAATACGTGTGTTGAGATGAAAACAGCTGATAGATGACGAATTTGTCGGCAAAACTATTTAAAAAATAACAAACTTACGGGTGCCTTGTAGCGAATTCGGGTGCTGGGTGGGGTAAAGTACACTGGGGCATTACTGCAAATAAAAAAATAATTTTTTCGTTAATTCTGGGAACTATTAGGAGTTTTTATGATAAAAATATAAGAAAGGGAAAATAGGTCAGGCAATCCACTAAACATAGACGAGGGAGGTGCCCACTCTCACCCACTAAATATGCCAACTGAGCCATAGAAAAAAAAAGGGTTTAGCTAGAACAGAAATGGAATACCGATTTATAATTTAGGTTCGATTTTTTACAATTATCTTATCTGGGATAGAATACACATACAATGTCTAAGTAACAAGTAAATGTGCTTTATATAAGTAAGATTATTTTAATAATAATGTGAGCATTATTCAAAACAAATCGAATATAGGATTTTCATAATTGACAAGCTATCGATATTTACCTCCATCTCTATCTACAATTATTGAGGTTATGACTTCATAGCTACAGTGTTATTGTTTAGTTTTGTTGTTTTAGTACCTATACTTAGGTATTCTTTTAATGAAAGGATGCAAGTAGCTAAAAAAGCAGCACTTAGTTAGTGTACAAGATAGTAGGATGAGCGTAAGCAAATAGGAGAAAAAGTTATTCTTTTTATTTAAAACTAGGCATAGACCCAATAAAAAGTATATTACCCGAACTAGGTAAATTAAAAAGTGTAAAATTGGCATTTTTTTTTTAATATAGACGCTTCTGTTGGAATCCGCCTTGAAATTTATTTAACACAACTCTGTTGAAATAATATGTTTAACACAATGGTGATATACCTACAAAATATTTAAAATAAATCAAACTATTTTTGATACTTTTTTATGGTCGTAGGAAAACTGTTTACATTACTCGTGTAAAAGAGATTTCCTCAAACGAGGAGTTATTTAGCATGAGGCGTAGGCCGAGTGCGAAATTCTCAGAGTGAGTTTATAAGTACCACTTTCAACACTTGTTCTGTAATATTTTTCGTATCGGCCTCCTCTTCGGAGATATTTAAGTTTTTGACACATAATTATTAAACCAACAGGTATATTTCAATTTTTTTTTTCATATGATGTATACCAGGTAAGACCCTTCAAATTAATATACTATCCCAGAAAGTGTTGCGAATTACTCACAGCTGCAGGGACGGACTAGCTGTGGCACTATTGTACCCATTTTTTTTTACGCCCTGTATGATAAAAACTTTGGACAACGTTTTTTACATACCTTTAACTATTGACTAAAAATTAAGTACTCTTCATTCATGTCGCTAATCCTAACCGTTTTCGGAAAAACGTCATTTTTAACATATTTACATCATGTATATACAGGGTGTTAATTAATGTCATGCAGATATTTCAGGGGGTGATAGTACTCGTCAACATAAGAAAAAAATGCGAATATATGCATGGTCTAAAACGCGTTATTTTCGTTATACAGGGTGGCAAAGTTTCAATTTTTTTTCTCGTATCTTGCGTTTTCTCTCTTATATTCTGCCATAATTGTTTCAAATTTGGAACATCAACCCTTTTTTAAAATCTCTACAATAAAGTATCAAAATTATCGGTCGCAGTATACAGGGTGTTACATTTTCTTGAATCGGCTACAATTTTATCTTTCAGAACTTTTTTTTGGCTCCCTGTATAAATTCCGGTATGAAATTTGAACTCTCCGTTCCTTTGTTTAGAGTTCTGGTCTCTAGCACTATTCTCGTATCTGTGACCGTTTTCGATTTATTTGCAAAAATAGCAATCGATGGAAATTAAGTGTATTCGAAATAACGCAACAATAAACGGCTTAACGGACAATATTATCGTCAATTTCTTGAAAAGGAACTCCCAGGGCTGCTAGAAGAGGTACCAATTCTTGTCAGAAAAAAAAATGTGGTCCATGCACGATGCTGCACCACCGTACTTCCGCATAGCATAGAGGTGAGAAACTTTCTCAATCAAATTTTTAACAACCGTTGAATAGGTCGACAATTTTGATACTTTATTGTTAAGACTTTAAAAAAGGGTTCATTTTCCAAATTTGAAACAATTATCGCAGAATATAAGAGAGAAAACGCAAAATACGAGAAAAAAATTTCAAACTTTGCCATTCTGTATAACGAAAATAATGCGTTTTAGACCATGCATATATTTGCATTTTTTTCTTATTTTGACGAGTACTATCACCCCCTGGAATATCTGCATGACATTAATTAACACCCTGTATATAGCGTATTTCAATAAAATTACATCTTTGTTCCTATAAATTATAAATGTGCACTTTTAACTACTTAATATTAATACATGATCGCAATACAATGACGTTTTTCCGAAAATGGTTAGGATTAGCGACATGAATAAAGAGTACTTAATTTTTAGTCAATAGTTAAGGGTATGTAAAAAACGTTGTTCAAAGTTTTTATCATACAGGGCGTAAAAAAAATTGGCACATTAGTGTCACAGCTAGTCCGTCCCTGCAGCTGTGAGTAATTCGCAACACTTTATGGGATAGTAATTTGAAGGGTCTTACCTGGTACACATCATATGAAAAAAAAATTGAAATATACCTGTTGGTTTAATAATTATGTGTCAAGTTTATATGAACTTGTAGTATTATTTTCACGTGTTTTTTTCCTATCCGGGAGATTTCCCACATTTTCCCGGACACCCTGTATATTATATATAAAACGTTGACCCTTTGTATTTAAAATCTAAAGCCAATGCGATCCCTACGTGCTATTAAATCACAGAATTTTTTTTTCTAGATATCAAAACGTGGTTCGGCTACCCGCCGAAAATGTTCTCAGCACCGGTGTGGAAGATACTACCATCCGTACTGTCTAAAAATGTGGCCGCAGACTCAGTGGTCCATTGGAAAATGGTCTAGGAACCAGGAGCAAGAGGACGTTTTTACGTGCCCCGCTCACAATTGCCATACATGTTTTTCGGAGGAACTCGGATCCGCTGCCTGCAGGTAATGGGGCCCACACACGCTAGGTTATGCATGACGGTTTCAATTGTACAAGCAGACCCGTCGGGCAAAACCAAAAATATCAATTTTCGTATTTGTTCGATCGCCAAGCACATGCAAGGAGAACTGTACAGTTGTGTCACATACACATGCTCAGTTTTGCCTGTACAATTTAACTGCTTAGGCTTTCCCTTCAGTTATTAGCGTGTGTGACTCCTCCATAATGGGGCCCACACACGCTAGCTTATACAAAACGTCCTCAAAGTAAGCAAAATATTTGTTTTTGATCTTACATTATATTTTTGTCTTATTTTCTTTATAACATATATACTTTTTTTAGGTTACCAGGTGACAAACTAGTGCGATGCATGTTGTGTCCGGCGGGCTTCCATACGACCACCTTTTGTATTCCAGCTGGTACTGAGATCTTAGGTGGTTCACAGGTGGGTGCTTTGTAAAATATATGGAGGGCTTTAGGAAGGAGTCCGATCGAAAATGGCTGTTCTTTAAATTTAAGTCCCTGTTTAGTAGTTAGTTCGCTGTTTCCCGGTCGCGGCGCAGTGATCGTCAAGTGTTTGACTTTTTACAGGTTTTGATAGACGTCAGCGGTATTTTTATCCAATAATTAATAAAATAATCTTTATTAGATATAATATATACATATCTCAGCCTGTAGAGGGTTTTAGTTAACTAAATTCAATAAAACAGTTGATTATCCCATAAGAACCCATGCATTTTACAGATTTAAAGGAACACATGCGCCCCTGACGGCCATTTTTAAAGCTGCTTTACCGATCCAAAACTTTGCCCGAAACCAATGTATTGCGATCGGACTCCTAACCTAAAGCCCTCCATAGTAAAATAATCATGGCAAACTTACCATAGACATAATCTTTAGACCCGTACAGCTTATTTCGTGCGCAAATAAAATTTCTATTGGTGAAAAAATACGTTTGTATGCACGGCTTATCGGTCAGATCTCTCGACGTATATGAACGATGGACATGCGAACAATCTTGTTTCAGCTGTCACTTCTTTAGCGGCATTATCTGAATGTCCATTTTTGTTGTCACGGTTTATTGTATTCTTTTGCGATTGTGGGTATTTAATATTTATTAATTTCTTGTTTACATATATTAATGAATTGTGTAGGTAAATTTGTGCGATTTCTTTGTTTTGAATTAGAGACCGACCGAAGATTCGGTTTCGGCTAGTTTCGGCCAAAAAATCTAGTTTCGGTGACAGTTTCGGTTTTGGCCAAAAATCGGCGGAAACTTTCGGCTAACTTGGGCGAGTTCGTCGGCAGTGTTGTCTATATAAATAGATATCTTTGATACATATTTTAATTATTGTTTTTTATTTTACTTAACAAGAGTTCACTCTCCGTATACAGGGTGGCCCTTTAGTGTGGCAAAGTACAATAGCTCCGTTACTATTTCAAATACATTAAAAATAATAATACAAAAGTTGAAGGGCAGTAAGTGACTTATAACGTAAAATTATTTTTAACTCTATAGGGTGGCTCAAAAAAGCGGAACAATAAAAAATGTACTTTTTTCAAATGGAACACCCTGTATATTTTTTAATTTTTAAATTCCACATAAAATTATAATTATTTTTTATTAAATACATTATTAGTCTATACTTTATAGTTTCTGAGATATTGACTCTCGAAAAGTGACATTTTTGAACTTTGACAGCTTCTAACTTTCTAACAGTACGTCTTAGAGCAAAACGGCTTTCCTGCCCCTATCTTCAATTTTTATTATCTTCCCAAAAAAATCAACTTCCGGTTAAACCGGAACAACTATATTTCCTGCTTTCGAGTAACATCCGGTTTAACCGGAAGTTATTTTTTTTTGGGAATATAATAAAAATTAAAGATAGGGACATGTAAGCCGTTTTGCTCTAAGACGTGCTGTTAGAAAGTTAAAAGCTGTCAAAGTTCAAAAATGTTACTTTTCAAGAGTCAATATCTCGGAAACTATAAAGTATACTCTAATAATGTATTTAATAAAAAATAATTATAATTTTATGTGGAATTTAAAAATGTAAAAATATACAGGGTGTTCCATTTGAAAAAAGTACATTTTTTATTGTTCCGCTTTTTTGAGCCACCCTATAGAGTTAAAAATAATTTTACGTTATAAGTCACTTACTGCCCTTCAACTTTTGTATTAATATTTTTAATGTATTTGAAATAGTAACGGAGCAATTGTACTTTGCCACACTAAAGGGCCACCCTGTATGTGTAAAAAATACATTAGATTTCAGTATACAAGAGAATTTTTAACATGTATAAGTAAGTTTCGGTTTCGGCTAAAAATCTTGTTTCGGTCGGACACTACTTTGAATTGATTATACTTATTGATTCGGTTTGGAAGCGTAAACAATAATGACTATTACCGACAGTTGTGTGATTTTATTCTGCCCTAAGTGTGGTAAAATACCGGGTGTTTCATATTTTCAGTAAGTATCTATGACGTAGTGATAGTCCTTATATGTAATTTTAACTTTATTTTATTTTGATCAATTTAAACACAACCAAGATGTAAAAATAACCCTAAACATCATGGCCAATTAACCCGGTGCATGTTTTGGTAGATTTTATTTGCATCTGCTGCAATAATTCTAGTTTTATACGAATATTTTTCTGGCTTTTTTGCTTCAAAAAGTTTAAGACACTGCTATATATACATATTTAAAAGAAAAATGTTTATGTTAATCCAAGTATAAACCATAGACATATTTGCCTTTAGATAAGCAAGCCATAATCACGAAAGTGGCATATTTATGGTCTCGCGCATGTAAACAAAGCTACACACGATTAGACATGCGCACTGCAGCATTGTCATTTGACGAATGGGAAAAAGGTCCGGGCTTTAAAATTTTGGTCAAGAAATTGTAAAAGTTGACCTTCAATTTATTTTTAAGTGTAAACAGCTAAAATTTGCGCCAAATTCTTGCCAAAAAATTGGAATTTTTTCTCAATTTTTGATCAAATTTGGAAAGAAGGTAGTGATTTCTGGCATTTTTAATAGTTTTAAACCCATCAGATTTTGGGAATAAAAAATTGTTTTTAAGGTTTTGTTTGTAAAATTGGTTTAACGATGATTTGTCGTCGTGTTTTTAGTTCGCAAAAGAAGAGAACAAGTCAATTAAACTAGTCTCATATAATCGAATATAAAAAAACCAACAAAACCAGCAAAATAACCAATATTCGATGTTATCACGTACCTAACCTCAAGTCAAATATTGATTGGTATATAACTTGTATTGATTTTTACAATTTGGCAAAAACTTGGGTACGTGTAAAACATTTTCAAGAATTTGAAAAAGTTTTTGTCCGAGAACATGACCCGTGGAATACTGACTTTATTAAAAGCTTATTGTCGGGGTGCACAGATTTTAACCAAAAAATTAACTAACCAGCAACTTTGACAGAAATGATTTTCTCACAATTAGAGTGGCCAGGTTAGCTTAATTTTAGATTTACTAATGAGGAAACTTAGATTGTGTAAATGTTTGCCAATGTCACAAAGTCGCCATTACTCCATACTTACTAAAAATACGAAATACCCGGTATTTTACCCCTCTTTGGCCATAATAAACTTTCTTTTTTAAAACAAACTATATAAATTTGTATGAACCAAACGGATAGTTAAATTTAGAAAAGCTTTATAAATTAAAACTATGCATTCTATTCTAATACATTCTATTATTTTTAAAGAAAAATAATCGAATATAATATTTCATCCGACCAACATTGTTCACAACACAAGACAAAACCATCATATTCAAACACCTATGGTAAAGAGTATACTTTTGGCCAAAGATTAAGACTATATAAAGGTATAACAATTTATAACAGTTTGCCGTTGCGTTGCGCTTCTTTTAAGGGTACAAAATAACTTAAATAACCCTATAAATGGTGGTTCCTAGTAGTGAAAGATAAAATTAAAGAAACGCATCTTTTATATTACATAAAAAAGTATATTACTCTATTATTTATGTTCTTACATTAAAAGAAGATACAGACATTTTATTTTTCCTTTTAGATTGTTTGTCCGAGACACAGGCCGAAACCAACTCAACCCATAAACACCATTTGGTGCTTTATTTGTTCGGAAGGTGGAAATCTTATATGTTGTGACACTTGCCCTACTAGTGTTCATCCCGAGTGTCAGCCCATCAATTTAACCGATGACGACAAAGTAAGTTTCATCCCTCTCTGTGTGGTATTTTACCCCGGAAATCCTTTAAATTTTCCCCTTTTAGTACATTTGTGAGGATTGCGAATCTGGTCGTTTTCCTCTATACGACGAAATCTTATGGGTAAAATTGGGTCAGTATCGATGGTGGCCGGCCGTAGTTCTATTTCCCAATGAAATTCCCGAAAACGTGAAAGCACTGAAACACCAACGAGGTGATTTTGCGGTCAGGTTTTTTGGTACTAACGATCACTATTGGGTAAACAAGGCAAGGTAAGGATTCAGAATATCATTCGTTTCTTTGTTTAAAACCAATATTTTATTTCAAACATTTCAATATACAGGGTGTTTCAATAAGAACTCTCAGGCCAATTATTTCGAAAACTAAAAGTGACATGTAAATTCTGTAAACGCCATTTTTTAGGTTCTATGATTGGCTTCACAACTGTGTAAAAAATGTGTTTGATTAATACAAGATGTAGGTGGCGCCACGGTGCAAAGAATTTTTTAATTTAGAATTAGATAAATATAAAGTATCAATTTATTTTATTGTTAATTTTGGGAGAATTGTATAGTGAAAGAACAATGACAATAATATTTTAAAAAAATCTTATTCAATATTTTTCGTTACACAATTCTTCTAAAATAATTTATGGATATTTATTTAATATGTCAATTATTACCTATAGAATATGCATTCGATATTGATTTTATTTAAATTTTGTGTAAAAGCTAGAAAAGATAATAAAATGTGCGTAAAATAGGTTATAGGTTGGCAAGCATGTTGATGCTCCCACCTTAAAGATAATTAATTTTTGATCAAATTATGTCCCATAAAAATTTTTGATAAATCCAACATGAACGGAGATATTTGGGGTTAAGTTTTTGTTAAAAATAATTTTATTGAATATTTTAATTATAAATATTTTTAATATCCTTTAGCAGATTTTAATTTAATTTTGGTAATGATAATTTTAGTGATAAAACGCTCGTGTAGCGGTAAATTATTACGCCCAGTGACGTCTCAGGGGGCGCCCTAACAAATAATATTGGCAAAAAGCAAGACGCCACTGAGTTTTTGGTAATTTTTATAGTTTTTTCGGATTAAGCAACTAAAAATATCCTTTTCTCGTCGGTTAAATTGTTTTCATATCTTGCTTCATTTTCAAGAAATAAAAATAAAAATAAAAATAAAAAAAAATCATTAAATAATTATTATGTTGTATTTTTTGTTGTTTAAAAGCAAAGTTAAAATTAAAGTATAATAAAATTAAATTAAAAGATGTTTTAAATTTTATGAAAGAACCGATGAGAAATTATACAAAATTATTAGTGAAAATTAGAACAACACCAAAAACTAACTAATGGAGTCGAATGAGGTGTTTAAAATTAATGACGTTTTCATACACACACATAGCAAGATATGAAAGCAATTTAACAGACAAGAAAATGATATTTTTAGTTGCTTAATCCGAAAAAAATATAAAAATTACCAAAAACTCAGTGGCGTCTTATTTCTTGCCAATATTATTTGTTAAGGTGCCCCCTGAGACGTCACTGGACGTAATAATTTAGCGCTACACTAGCGTTTTATCACTAAATTTATCATTACCAAAATTAAATTAAAATCTGCTAAAGGATATTAAAAATATTTATAATTAAAATTATTTTTAACAAAAACTTAACGCCAAATATCTCCGTTCATGTTCGATTTATCAAAAAATTTTATGGGACATAATTTGATCAAAAATTAATTATCTTTAAGAACCACAACATTTAAAAGTTCCTGTCATCGAAAAAAT
Organism: Polydrusus pterygomalis; assembly: GCA_963969555.1. NCBI lineage: Eukaryota > Metazoa > Arthropoda > Insecta > Coleoptera > Curculionidae > Polydrusus > Polydrusus pterygomalis. Next base: position 110,084,698 of record OZ018377.1, on the reverse strand, counting down.
TCTTTGCTCCGTGGCGCCACCTACATCTTGTATTATTCAAACACATTTTTTACACAGTTGTGAAGCCAATCATAAAGGCTAAAAATTGGCGTTTATAGAATTTACATGTCACTTTTAGCTTTCGAAATAATTGGCCTGGGAGTTTTTATTGAAACACCCGGTATATGATTCCTTTTTGTCGTTTCTAGATCTTTTCTGTTTCAAGAAGGTGATACGGGTGGTAGCCCGGGAGAAGCTAACAAATCAAAAAATAAAGTTTACGAGATCTTCGGTCAAGCTATAGAAGATGCTGCCTTAGCATATAAACGTAAAAAAGGTAAAAAAAAGTTGTAGTTGAGGGAAGGTTCCGAAACCTGGCAAGTAGACAAACTTCCCCCAACCACTGTAACCGCCGCCTTGGCTCTCGCCGAATCGTCCCAACCTTCTTTCTTATGAAGAGAAGTATGTCGCTTCAGGCCGGCGTGGTATTTTGGTGAACCGCTGATGCCTGAGTCTTCCCAATACCTCGCAAGTACCCAGAAAGGGCAGCGGAGTCACCTCTCCTTCCGAACATCCAGCGTGGGTCTTTTTCGACGTCGATCAGAGCTAGATGCTTCCTCAGCTTCGTGTATAATATGCACCTTCGATTTTTGATGTGTCTTATTTTTCTCGATATGGACAATTCCATCGGTTCCTTGTCGGGACCAAGTTTCCTCCCATCATAATAAAAAACACATTAAACAAGATAGTCTAGTAAATATATCACACCCAACTGTTTTTTGTATAAATATTTTTATTCAATTTCAAACACGTTTTGTCCGCCCCCACTTTTTCTATTTTTAAATCGGGTGACGGCCGCCCCAACTCCTTAATTTCCAATTTTTGTTCTTAAGATATTGTAGACAACGAATTGTCTATTAAAAAATAATAATCACATTCATAACTTTTAAGTTGTAAAAAGAAAGAAAAAGAAAATTACTTTGTTTGCGATAACGAACAAAAACACGCATTCACAACGAACGAACTAACAACTAAACCGCGTGGGTTAATTATTTCCATTGGTTGAGGACCTTGGCCGCCTTAGACCAAAAAACTTAGGCACCCTATTATTCAAGGCCGTTGTCTATGATTTTTTCTGTAATTGGACGGTAACGGCATAGACTCTGGCCGCCATTGGCCTCGGAGACTGTTGTGAGCCGTCCCAATGAATAACTCAGAAAGCCCTTAAATAGAACATAATTTTTAGTATACTGTGTTAACAGTTAAAGTAGCCAGTATGAAATAAAGTCTTTATCCCAGGGTCTCGTAAAAATACCAGAGTTTTAATCCTTTGAGATTTGATAATAATTTAAATGGATATTTTATTAACTTAATGTTTCAGAGTTCAAATTAAGAAGAGAGGCCGAAAGTATAAATAGCCTCAAACCTCCTACCTACGTCAAGATAAATAAGAACAAACCAGTAGGTAATGTTAAATCTCTAGAGTTAGATCTTAGTAACGCCACTGCCTGTGAATGTGATTCGAATAGACCGCATCCTTGTGGACCCGATGGTAATTGTATAAATAGGTACGTATAGACTGCAACTTTTTGAAATTTTTAAACAAAAATATCGTCAAAAGCCTAATTCTGATACTCCGACGACAGGTAGCCCCCTAATTGCCCGTATGCACCATTACGACTTAATCGATTAAACTTTAACCGTGATTTATGACAAAAATCGCCATGGGCCAGCAAGTTATACAAGGTTTCTCTAAAGGGTGCGGAAAAAATGCTACCACAAATTCCTGAGGCTTAAATATGACGATCTAACCGTTTGCTAACCCAACTGGGTGTCAAAGATTCAATTTGGTTTTAGTTTATCATAAATAATATTTTTAATAATTGGTGTAATGTCACAATATTCGGAAGGGAGGGGTGAAACATCTGCTCTCATTTTTATTGTAAAATCTTTAGGGCGGTACCTTGCACACATTTGACACGAGATAACTTTTTTAAGCCACTCTGTATTGAACTTTTAAATAAACATTCTTATTCTCCCACGTCTTTTACCTAAAAAATGTATACGTGCTGTGAGTTAATATGACCAGCCGTTTTGAGATATCTGGATTTAAAAAATTCACTTTGTGTATGGCCAGGTCTAAAATAATTTAACACAATTTGAAGCGAAGGCGTTAAATTAAAATAACTGGCACTAAAAACTAAAAAAACAATAATAAAAGATTTATCAATATAGTCGGATCTGGTCTTATCGTGCGGGTCATACGATTCAAGAAAGACATACTCTCAGTTTTTGTTTTCTTTACTTGCGTTTAATTTTACCCTCTTAATAAAATACGTAAGATAAATGAGACAGACTTATTCCATTTTGACATGAAAAAAAAAAGGATATGTATTTACTTTCCAGCGATTCTAAAAAAGCTTATAATAGCACCAGCTACGTTTTATTTTAAATATGCCAGTTTGTGACAAAATGAAACAATTTTCTGGGTTTTTGCATCCCCAATCAAAAAAAATGGTACTTAATCTGATAAACCATTTCGAAAATGAAAGAAAAAGTGGAAATTCGCCAACCAATATTTAGGAAACAGTAGCCAAAGCACTGGGAATTAGTTTAAGGACTGTGCAGAAAATTGTGCATGAAACAAAACATAACATAATACCCAAGAATACTAAAAAGTGTAAACGAAGAAAGCCAAAGACTGAGGATCTAAGCGAAAATATTAAAATGGGAGTTCGAAATGTGATTTACGATTTATACAAATCAAAAACCAATGTAAATCTTCCAGTTTTACAAAAAACATTAAAAATTCGGGGGGTTTTGGAAATTGGACTTAAAGCGTTATCAAAATTAATAAAAAATTTAGGTTTTCGCTATAAAAAATACTGTAACCGAAGATTTTTATGTGAGCAGCCTGTGGCGAAACGTGAATATTTTCGAATGGAAGTGGTTCAAAATCTTGGCAAGATGAGTCTGTAAAAAGTGTTAAAAGGAAAAAGGGGTGCGGTACGGGAAAGCGTTTTATTATTTTGCATGCCGGTTCTGCAACAGGATATGTTGCAGGTGCGAGTTTAATTTTTTCTTCAACATCAAAAAGTGCTGACTATTATGATAATATGAATTGCGAAATGTTTGAAAAATGGTTAAAAGTTCAATTGATACCAAATTTGGATGCTCCGTCTTTAATTGTATTAGATAATGCATCATATCATTCAAGAATTTTAAATAAACAGCCTACTTCATCTTGGAGGAAAAGTGATATTTATGAGTGGCTGGAAAAACACAACCAAAATCATTTACCAAATATGCTTAAATCGGAACTTCTATCAATAGCAAAGTCTCTTAAAAAACCCAAAATATACGCGGTAGATGAAATACTGCGTGAATATGGTCATGAGGTTCTACGACTGCCGCCATATCATTGCCAGTTTAACGCAATAGAATTAATATGGGCTGGTGCAAAGTCTTATTATGAAAAACATGTAGGCGATGGTCTGAAATCCGACCAAGTACAAATAGTTTGGCAAGATTCGTTAGATCATATTACACAAGAGTACTGGAAGAAATCGGTGGAACATACAGAAATATTAATAAGGGATTGGTGGGATCGAGAACAAGTACTAGATGTCGAAGTAGCGCCAATGATAATTGCTCCATTCGAAGACGACTCAGACGACGAGGACTTTCCAGATTTTATAAGTGACGATGAGAGTTTTTAGGCTATAATTATAAACGGCGTTTTTCGTTTACATTTTTTAGTATTCTTGGGTATTATATTATGCTTTTTTTTCATGCACATTATTCTGCATAGTCCTTAAACTAATTCCCAGTGTTTTCATTACGGTTTCCTGCATATTGGTTTGCGAATTTCCCCTTTTTCTTTCATTATCGAAATAGTTTATCAGACTAAATGCCATTGTATTTTTAGGTTTTAGTAGTAAAATTGTTAAAATAAATTGCACTGTTTATTATTGTCGTTTTTAATTAAAGGGTACAGTAGGTATATAATTAACGATTATATTATTTTTTTTGTAACTTTTTCAACTCTCCTGTACAGGGTTTTTCCGTATATTTTGGAGCACCCCTGGAGCTTTTATTTGAAGACCTAGAAAAAACTTTAAATTACCAAAGTTGCATGATTTCTCCTGAACTGCCAGAATTTGTTATCGGACAAAACAAATGAACATCGTAAATTTGTTTAATAATGCCAATGTCGATTTTTTTAAATGGAACACCCTGTATATTCATTTTTTTAACTCCTCACTCTTTTCTGATTCCAAATATGTATATATGTTATATGTTTGTTTCATAAATTATTATCATTATTTATATTAATTATTGTTACTGAATAAGCATTATGTTCTAGCATGTTTTCCTCACACCATAGATTTTCTAATCCGCAATATTTTGATATGAAATTTTGCCTAAACGACTAAAGTAAACATATAACATATATACATATTTGGAATCAGAAAAGAGTGAGGAGTTAAAAAAAAAATTAATATACAGGGTGTTCCATTTTAAAAAATCGACATTGGCATTATTAAACAAATTTACGATGTTCATTTGTTTTGGCCGATAACAAATTCTGGCGGTTCAGGAGAAATCATGCAACTTTGGTAATTTAAAGTTTTTTCTAGGTCTTCAAATAAAAGCTCCAGGGGTGCTCCAAAATATACGGAAAAACCATGTACATAATTTTTACAAAACTAATAATATTAGGTATATGTGGCTATCTTCGCGATAGCTAAAATAATGAAACTATTTTTCCTTCCTTCGGTATATTTGTAAATAATCTCACAACATTTTGATAGCCTCTGTGTTGTCTGATTTGACGCATATGATCAGTGACCTTTGGACCCGCACGTTAAGACCAGATGTGACTATAACAAAAATTTAATAAAACAAAAATGCTTTTAAGAAATGTCGATATGATCTCCATTTTCGTATGGACAAAGATTAATACGTTTTAAAACATTAAATTGCACAAGCATTTGAGCATTATTTCTCAAAACGTCAATTCCAGTTTGAATACTACGTCTCCTTAATTTATCTTTTGTACCTGTAACATTAATTTCATCATTAGCAAAAGTTTTCGAAAAAGTTTTAAAATAAAGATTAGAAAATTTCTTAAATAAGAATAAAATCCTATCAGACAAACAATTTGGATTTCAAAAAAATAAATCTACAAGATGCAATTTGTCACCTAATAAATCAAATATATAATTCAATCGATAATGAAATGAACAGTATATGCATATTTTTAGATTTAGCTAAAGCCTTCGATACTGTCAGTCATAAAATTCTTATTAACAAATTAGAAAAACTTGGATTTCGTGGTCAAATATTAACTTTATTTAAAAACTATTTATATAACAGAGTACATCATGTTAAAATTGGTGAAAATATTAGTTCACCCAAAATATTTAATTATGGAGTACCACAAGGTACAGGGTCTTCCAACGAGGACTGAACATTTAACTCAAAACATGTATTTTACTTCTTAGTTCGGAATTGATAGTTTATACAAAAACAAATTATATATTAGCATTAAATGTAAAAAAAAAATATTTGAATAAACTTTTATTATTATTATTATTATTATCTACTGGCCTAGAATACAAAAGGATTTTCAAAGTTCCCCATAAAAAGTAATTCATCGGGTTGATATCAGGGTATCGAACTAGCCACTTTGCGGGTGCATCATTGCCTCTATCTATCCATCTATTTGGATACTGTTCGTTTAAATAATTAGGTACGTTAAACGAAAAATGTGGAGAAGCACCGTCATGCATAATCCACATTCCTCTTCGAAGTTCCAAGGGTAGGAGATCGTTTGGTATTTTTTTCGCAGATGTTCTAAATAATTTTCGCAATTTAGTCGAGGTGGTAAAATGAAAGGACCAATTACGGTCTATAAATCCTGCCCATTGATCTTACACTCATGCTGATAATGGGTTTGTTCGTATGAGGATTTTCTTCAGTATAGCCATGTTCATTGTGCAAATTAGTTTGGCCACTCCGCGTGAAAGAGACTTCATCTGTGAATAAAATTCTTCGTGTAAAGTTCCTATATTGATTTCTGTGTTCTTGGATAAACCGGCAAAAAGCTAGGCGTGGTTCAAAATCATGGGGTAAAAGATCTTGTGCCCGTTGAACATGAAATGATTACCCTAATAACATTATCTTTGAATACTCCTAGCTCTAACCCCAATCGTATGGTGCTGAGTTTAGGATTTTCTTGAATTTAGAATATCTTCCTTAACCTCTGGAGTTTTTACCGTACGTGCACGACCATAATTAATAGAAACAGGCGCAAACCTTACCCTTTCACGGAGACGTCTTTCAACTACAGCGAAAGTTTTATGGTTTGGTAAGCGACGATTCGGAAATTTTGCACTGTATACTGTGCAAGATGCTAAACCATTTCATTCGTTGGTATACTATACGGCCATAACAAAAAGAAATGTGAAAATTGTTTGGCCATGATTGAATTGTTTTGTAGATTCGATTTGACACCAGTCAATTTTTAGTGACAGTTATTTTAATTTAACGCCTCCGCTTCAAATTATTCCAATAATTTAGACCTGGTCATACATGTAGTGAATTTTTTAAATCCAGATATTTCAAAAACGGCTGCTCAAATCAACGCTTTCTTTTTTTTTAGGTTATTAATGACAGAATGTGATCCTGATGTATGTCCTGCCGGAAATCGTTGCAGAAATCAAGCGTTCCAAAAACGGGATTATCCTCCCATGATTCCTTACAAAACACAGGGTAAGTAGACATCCATTTAATATGGTAGTTGTAAAATATTTTCATTGACAATAGACGATATTCTATCATCATATTATGATAGGTCTATTGAACACTTGTAAAATCAAAAGTCTGCTACTTGACCAGAGTTGTTAAGAAAACAACCGAACAGGTTCTTTAGAACAGGTTAGAGATAGCCTGTTCAGTGAACTGTTCTTTGTAAAAGAACTGAACCGGTTCTTTAGATAGACTTATGACAGATGATTGCGCTCGCTTTAACCTATTCAACCGACCATGCGGCGCTGCGCGCTCTGTTCACAGAACATCGCTGCATCCGTGTGTGTACTCTCACTGCTCTCTGTTCCCTGCCTGCTCCACGCCGCATGAAAGAACAGCCTGTTCTTTCTACCCAACTGTTCTTTGAGTAGGTTCGGTTCTTTAAGAGAGTGAGATTCGACCGACACGGTGACGGGGACCGCTGAACCGGCAGGAGTGGCAGGCTAAACGACGCGATGGCGCGGTTAGAAATTTTTGAAATTCACCGGGAATCAAATTCAAATTCAAATTCAAAATCTTCTTTATTACCAAAATATTTGAGATAAATCACATATAATGGTCAAGCGTCACTACTTAAATTTTACATACAAAGTAAGAAATAAAATATAATAAAATATGGTTTGTATGTTCACATTTAAAAACAGAATATACGTATTACATTTAAAAGACATAAAAATAAAGTAAGATAAAATAGATGCCCTCAATTGCGTTATCTAAATCACACCTTTAAAATTTTTTAAAATTTGATCACAGTTTACTGTGCATCTGCGTGTCGATCACCCTCGTCAGCACACTATGGTTGCACAAAAAGTACCTACAAGAATTATGATATGATCTGATAAACTTACTCGTATTTTATGAGTTTAAAAATTCCTCAACACTGTAAGGTTCCAGGTTCACTAGAAGTCTAAAAATTGCCTTTTTATACTTAGCAAAGCTTTGGTGCGAAAGCGACTTAATATTGTCTGGAATTTTATTGTAAAAAATAATTCCATTGTAGAGCGGTGATCTCTTGAAGAGAGATAGTCTATGATTAGGTATGTTATAGTTAAATGTTCTTGTGTCATATTGCGTATGTGTTTTACGGAAAGGTTCAAAGTATTCTTTATGTTTGCAAAGGAATAACAACACTTCATAGATATAGACAGCACTCACAGTGAGTATATTTAGTTGTTTAAAGCATGTTCTACATGTGTCATTGCTAGACCTGCCCATTAATATCCTTAATGCCCTCTTTTGGATAATAAATGGTCTTTCAGCGCCCACTCCTGAACCCCAAAAGATAATTCCGAATCTTAAAATTGAATAAAAGTATGCATAATAAACTGATTTCAGAGCATGTGGGGCAAGGTATCCCCCCATCACTCTCAGAGCATAGGTGGCAGAGGATAGCCTACCACTCACATACTCAATCTCTTTATCCCAATTTAGGGTCTGTTCTATAAGTATACCCAGAAATCTTGTGGATTCCTCCAGCTTGATATCAAAGTTGGCGATTTGTGGCTCATTTAAATATTGATTTTTAATTCTGGAGTCAAAGATTATAAAATTAGATTTGGTTTTGTTTAAGACCAATCCGTTTTCCACAAACCATACCTCTACCCGGTTCAAAATACTACTGAAGTCTTCAGAGAGTTCCGAGAGACTCCCAGCCTTAAGGATCAGATTGATGTCATCTGCATAGTTTATGAGATTACAGAGATCCCAGCCAAGAGCACAGGAAATATCGTTAATGAAAATAATAAACATCAGGGGGCCTATAACACTCCCCTGTGGGATTCCCATGTGGATATGACTGGGCTCTGAGTAATACTCAGTGTCTTCAATATATATTTTAACTTTCTGACTCCTATCCGTAAGATATGACTTAAACCATTGTAGTGCAGGGCCTCTCACTCCATAGGCATTTAATTTTTCTAGCAAAAGCCTATGCTCTATACAATCATACGCCTTAGAGAGATCCAAGAAAGCCCCTGATGTGTATTTCTTATCTTCCAGACCATCAATTACATTCTGTATAAAAAAATCTTGGTGTGCTTGCTGTTTTCTTCGCGTTCGCTCGGCTCGGCTCAGTTATTTCGTTTCTGTGTACTAAATTGTATTATACTGTATGTCTTCCGCTTTTGCCATACTATCAAGAATAATATAAATATACCAAGTGAGTAAGTGACAATAATTTATTATCAAAAGAACAGGTGAACAGGTTTACGGAACAGGTTCCCGGGTGAGAACCGAACTGTTCGAACCTGTTCAGCAATTTACCTGCTTTTTAACATCACTATACTTGGCAGAGTTAATCATAATGTTCATACAAGTAAAAACATTTGAATTTCACCACCAAAATCGATGCGATCAGCTGATAGGGCGGATTCTTAAGCAGACACACTATATAATAAAATCTATTGGCAGTGGTAACAATTTACCGTTTTATGATACATACTGATTGTTTTCTAGGTAGAGGTTGGGGTTTGAAATGTCTTGCCCCAATCAAAAAAGGGCAATTTGTCATCGAATATGTTGGCGAGTTGATAGATTCGGAGGAATACCAAAGAAGAATACAGAAAATGCACGAACAGAAGGACGAGAATTACTATTTTATGACTGTGGATAGCGATAGAATGATTGATGCTGGCCCAAAAGGTAAGGAAAGAAAAATTCTGCCTTAAGAGTTTATTAATGTAAAAGTTATACATATATGATAAAGAAATTTATCAGACTTTGATATAGAATACTCAATCAAGAATCGCTCGAACCCGTCAAATTAAATTTTCTGAAATGCATTTTGTTTTTATAAAAAAGATAATATACGAAGTGGATCATAAAAATAAATCAACTTTAATTTTTTTTTAATTGTATATTTTTACATTTTGACATTCCACACTCAATTCTAGACATTTTTAAGAATCATGCCCTATAGCTATTTTCAACCGTTTACGAAATATTAACTTTTAAAACAAAATAGACAAACGACAAAATATGAAAATAAACTATTTTACAAGATGTTGAAAATGTCCTCCACTAACCTATTCTGCAGTAGGTCAATCGATCTAAAAATTACTGTTGTACATTTTGTACTACTTGCGGAGAAATTTGTCGTATTACTCCTTCAGCTTATCTATCGAGTTGTTAGATTTATAAACTAAATTTTTGACAATACCGTCAAAAACAGTCCAGTGGGTTAAGATCGGGCTATCTGGGTAGCCACTTTATTGATCCCCCTGCCTATCCACCGCCCGGGAAAAAAATGTATTCTCCCTTACATGAGCAGCATACTGAGGGGGAGCACCATCATCGTGTTGAAACCATAAGGTTAAACTTGGTAAATAAGGATCATTATCATACGGAAATAGAGTGGCAAGAGTTGGAACTAGATCATTTCAAAGGAAATTTAGATATCTTTCTCCAGCGATGCTCTCATCAAAGAAAAATGATCCGATTACACTATTTTCAACAATGCCCGCTCAGACATTAACCTTTTCATTATACTGGGTGTGATTTTCTATGAACCAGTGAGGATTTTCCTGTGTATCTGTAGTTTTGTCTATAACCTGACGTTTTAAAGAAAACGTAGCTTCATCTGAAAAACAAATTATTTGGACAATTCGTGCGTGATTATCTCTTAGCTCAATCATTATTTCACAAAATTGCTGTCGCTTATCACGATCATCATCTACTAACTCTTGTACAATTACTGGATTATAGGGATGAAACTTCTCTTTTAAAAAAATATAGATGCGGTTATAGTCACGCCCAAGTCTATGCGTTCATCTTCAGCAAGACGCGTTTTTGTTATAATATCTGCAGAGCAATATTCAAATTTGATTAACATTCACTGGCATTTTTTGATATCTCGAACTTAAATAGCAAGTGACTTGAGTTCAGAACGTTACGTTGTCGAGAAATATGATAATATTAATGGTGCATACCAGCAAAGTGTTAATATTTCGTAAACGATTAAAGATGGGGCATAATTTATGAAAAATGTCTAGAATTGATTGCAGAATGTAAAAATGGTGTAACATAAGTGGGCGGTATTCTATATAAAAGACTGATCCGTTTCTTATCATGACGCTGTATATACATACCCACCCTTAAAAACTATATTTTGTTTTTTAATCAAAAAATGATATTTATGGCTTTCATATTTTAATTTAAAAAATAAAATTTTAGGTAATTTGTCTAGGTTTATGAATCACTGCTGTAATCCGAATTGTGTTACACAAAAGTGGACCGTAAGGGTAAGCTTTTCACAAATATAATTACTTGTTTCTTTTACTAATTACTGTTACTTTTTTCAGGGCGATACTCGTGTCGGTTTGTTCGCCAAGTGTGATATTGAAAGCGGTTCAGAGTTGACTTTTAATTACAACTTGGAAGTAGTTGGACAAGAGAAGAAGGTGTGCAAATGTGGTGCTGGAAACTGCAGTGGATTTATAGGTAAGTTTTCTTGTTCGGTATATTTCCAGTTGCAAAAGACAATCATAAAAATAGTATTGTTTTTACTTATTCAGGTGTTAAGGCAAAATTAGACAAATCTGAGAAACCGCCAACAGATCCTGTCGCAGAACCTTCGGAGACGAGGATTCGACGGAAGTACAACAAGAAACGGGCGGTGTCGCCGCCAATGATACCTCCATGTTTTATGTGCAGCAGGAAACACTCCGATGTGACTTGCAATAACAAATTTTGTAATAAGGGTTACCATTTGAGGTGTCTCAAGCTGGAAGAAATGCCAGAAGGTAAATTTTTTCGGGATTGGTGAGCGAAATAAAAAAATTGGACTAATATTTTTGAAAATTTATAATACGGTATAGGATATTATGCATGACGGCCCTAAAATTGATCCTTGTAAAACACCACTTGGATATTTTTGTAAGGTTTTGCCTGAATATGTTTTTAATTAATAGTTTTAATCCAATTGTGTCGACAATCGACCCCCAGTACAATAAATTGGAAAATCATAATAGTGGACTGTACAACCTGCAAAAATGTGTGGTGTCTTTCTTCAGACGACAAAAAATGTACTGATAAACATACTTAAAATAAAAATTGGCCTTTAGTACGTAATTTTAATGGCACCTGCGTCCAACACAGTACATCTCCCCTCGACAGCGTAAATAGTACTAACATTTAAAATTCAGAGATTCATACGCGAGTGAGGGAAACATAATCTACCTATTTTTGTTAGTTTGGCGATACTTAATATTTTTATTCTTCTAGCTTATTACTATAATATGGGTGGATTAAGCATTTCCATACCCAGGGGCGACTCGTGACTTTTAGTTTGGGTTGGGGGGGCACAAATACAAAATGTAAATAAAAGCTAATTCAAAAATGAATACAGGTAAAGTATGTTTCCCAATAAATGGTTGACTCCGTTTAACTACCTGGGACGTTTTGCAAGAGCTCGGCCGCCGGGCTCTTGCAAAACGTCCCAGGTAGTTAAACGGAGTCAACCATTTATTGTGAAACATACTTTACTTAGGTTTACCTTATCATATTATTTGTATAAAAAGTACATTCTTCTGTCCTTTTTATCACGCTTTCATTAGCTTCACCTGTATGTGTGTTTGTTTGTAACCGACTTCTTTGAACCCGATTTTGACCCACCTTAAACGGTCAGATTTAATTTAAATTTTATAGACTTATCAAGAACCGCTGACAATACAATAATTTGATAAATCAGGATCGCCGGAATTAAATCATTTCCTTACATATCCTCTGTATGAGAGTGAGAGAGATAAAGCTCACCGTATGCGCATGCGTACTATCTACCTACTTTCCAGCTCGAGCGCTCGGCTTAATAGTGTTGGTACATTCTTCCGCTATCAGTTGGTCCGTTGGCCGAGCGGGTTTGTGGATCCAATGCTTTAAATCTAGCCATTTAAAAAAAATGGATCCACTGCTTTAAATCTAGCCATTTCAAAAAGTCATTGTTAAATTAGTGACAGTATTCCATCTCTACTCCGGACCTCTCTATGACTATCTCTACTCAAAAAAAAAAATTTTTTTTCTTAACAATAGCTCAAACTGTTTAAAATAATTCTTGAAATTCTTAATATAGGGAGAAAATAATAATGAACGATAAACATTAGTATTATTGTGAAAATTTTGTGCTATATTTTTCGTATATCGAGCACCCCACGCTTTTTTCACAATAATACTAATGTTTGTCGTTCATTATTATTTTCTGCCTATATTAAGAATTTCAAGAATTATTTTAAACTATATTTATTTTCCACTTTTTAGTTTGATTAATTATTAAAGCGTGTTTTTTTTTAACTATATTTATTTCCTATCGCACAAAGCAAAAAACATTTTTTTTTATTGGGCAACCACATAGCGTAAACCTTCCTTTTTGCTTAATTAAAACCTTTTTTAGGTTTTAGTAGTAAAATTGTTAAAATAAATTGCACTGTTTATTATTGTCGTTTTTAATTAAAGGGTACAGTAGGTATATAATTAACGATTATATAATTAATATAACAAGTACTAGATGTCGAAGTAGCGCCAATGATAATTGCTCCATTCGAAGACGACGAGGACTTTTCAGATTTTATAAGTGACGATGAGAGTTTTTAGGCTATAATTATAAACGGCGTTTTTCGTTTACATTTTTTAGTATTCTTGGCTATTATATTATGCTTTTTTTTCATGCACATTATTCTGCATAGTCCTTAAACTAATTCCCAGTGTTTTCATTACGGTTTCCTGCATATTGGTTTGCGAATTTCCCCTTTTTCTTTCATTATCGAAATAGTTTATCAGACTAAATGCCATTGTATTTTTAGGTTTTAGTAGTAAAATTGTTAAAATGAATTGCACTGTTTATTATTGTCGTTTTTAATTAAAGGGTACAGTAGGTATATAATTAACGATTATATAATTTTTTTGTAACTTTTTCAACTCCCCTGTACATAATTTTTACAAAACTAATAATATTAGGTATATGTGGCTATCTTCGCGATAGCTAAAATAATGAAACTATTTTTCCTTCCTTCGGTATATTTGTAAATAATCTCACAACATTTTGATAGCCTCTGTGTTGTCTGATTTGACGCATATGATCAGTGACCTTTGGACCCGCACGTTAAGACCAGATCTGACTATATTGTGATTATCATTGAATAGAATGGAAATACAAATTTACAGGTTTATAACATGTTTATATTAAATTAAGTGATTTTGAATTTTTAAAATGTATCTTTACAGAAAACAGAAGAAATAATTTAAAAATAATTAAAAATATAAATAAATATCCAAATTTGGATATATATCGGATATTTGGATATTTATATAAATATCATGATATCCGGGTGTCCACTGAAGGTGGTTCGCCCCTCTAACTTTTTTGTTTTTCAAGATAATGGAATAAAATTCGGGGGATTTGTATACGACATAAAACTGCATCTTTTGACAGGTGACTCAACATTATGAAACTTCCGGTTTAATCAGAAGTGACATAAACTTTCGATTTTTAAATGGGACACCTGGTAAATTTTTACTTTTTTTGACTTGAGGGCTATGAATACCTTAAAATCACGTATTTCAGTTCTTTAATCCTGGGAAAAAATGAGTTATACAACTTTAAAGATTAAATTTTACATAGCACATAGCATTGGACCAAAAATAGTAAAATTGTATTTTTCCCAAGAACTGAAATAAGTGATTTTAAGGTATTCATAGCTCTCTAGATAAAACAATAAAATCTTTGTTGTGCTTTGCTTTGCTATTTAAAAGGAACTCGGCTTCTATATGTTTTTAGGTTTACCTTATTTTTCGCGAATGGGAAGCGGACAGCGAATAAAACGAAACTATAGGAGGGTAGAAATTATCTAGAAAGTGCCTATTTTTTGTCGGTTGTAAAAAAAAACAAGTTGCTGCCATTTCAGATAGCCTAGAACCTAATTAATTATATTCTTTGAAGGTCTCATGTAGATGTAGGTACTTGAAATTTTTTTTAAGAAGGAAGCGAGTTTTTCTCGTTATTCAGTCCACTATAAGCTACAGATTAATAAATGTTATTTAGATGACATATTTTATGGCCCATTGTTAAAAAAAGTTTTTGACCCCGACGTGATTTGAACACGCAACCTTCTGATCTGGAGTCAGACGCGCTACCGTTGCGCCACGGAGTCTTGTCAGTAAATTGTTACTAATTGTAATAAGTATTGCAATATGGTTGCATTATAAAAAGTGGTGACCTTCGTACGAAAAGTAATAAAATGGTCATGTAAAGTAATTATTAACATATGTCCTAATTAAAATATTGGCGTCATGTACTAGCCATAAAATGGAATGATAGTAGTTTTGTGATTCAAAAAAGTACATATTTTTATTATTTTTACTTTAATTTTTAACTGGTGACGCCTAAAGAGGTTTAAAATTTTGGATAGTGTCAAAGTTATAGTAGATATTGTTGGCCACTTGTATTTTGACTTTTACCGTGTCGTTGTCTTTATACAGGGTGTTACAAATTGACTCTTGACGTTTCGGGGCATGTATTTTTGAATGCAGTTTCGTAAACCTCGTGTCCAATAAAATATTAATGCAATATTAATTTAATTAAATTTCAACGTTCCGACCCCAATAATAACATCTTCAAACTTTATCTTCGTTAACAATGGGCGATTCATCTATCATTAAATGGCTGCACAATGCGAATAAAAATGACAAACTTGTGTGACATGTTTGTAAATAACTCAATAAAAAAACACAAAAGACATATTTCGGTTTTTTACGAATATCTTCGGAAGAACCAGGAATTTTCTAAAGGCATGTTAATTGACTTTAAATATTTATATTGCTATATGAGATTGCTGTAGATTATATAGAAGTTAAATGTACAAAAATTACTTTATTATTTTAAAATAAACAAATATATATTGAAATAAATTCGATAGAATTAGAGGGTTTTGAGTAGAGACCGACCGAGGGTGGGAATAGTTCAATCCGTTCCCAAGATGGATCGCGTCCTATATAAAATAAATTAGATTTCAGTATACAATAAAATTTTTAACATGTATAAATAAGTTTCGGTTTCGGCCGAAACTGAGACCAAGGCCGAAGATTCGGTTTCGGTGAAAATCTTGTTTTGGTCGGACACTAGTTTTGAGTAAATGGTACAAATGCATATCGCTAGTAAAAGCGTTGGTAAACTATTAAATACTATGCTAATTTTTTTTAGTTACAAAATTTACTTGTCCACGACACAACTGCAACATTTGTTCGAACAGAACCATCAGATGCTGTGTTAAATGTACGAATTCCTTTTGCCCTTCTCACTCCGAGGGTAACGTGCGGCACGATAAGTTCCTGGGATTCGTCTGCAGATTGCATGATCCTGTGAGTATTTTATTTTGATTATTCTTTGTAATTTGCTTTTATATTCGAACAGTCCAATATTAGATGCAAGAAATATACCATATTTATGTGGTTCATTTAAAATAACTCGGAATTTGCCTTATTGAGTATGGGTTATTTGACCTACTTTGAAAGAAACATTCATACTCTTATAAGTTATAGGTCTTCGAAAACGTATGCCGACAGCAATTTAAACTATCCCTATTTAAAAACAATTTTTTTAAAGTCTATTTTTGTAGTTTCACACTTTCAATCATCCTAAATTTTAAAAACAAAATTATAATTCTTCCAAAAAAATTTTTCTATTTTTTTCTTATATTTTATTGTTTTAGCTTGCTTAAGCAATTTAGAAAATATTTTTTTTTAACTAATGTGTAGAAACGTATGCTTTTATGCACTTATTTAGGCATATGTAGGTATGTTGGTAAAGTTAATGCTACTAGAGGCACTAGAGAAGTATTTTCATTTATAATAAAACAAGATGCGCCGCAGTTCTTGATCGTCTTTAAGCGTAAAATAAAATTGCATAGTACATTGTTGTGTACTTTAAAAAAAAATTAAGTCCTTTTAGAGAGAGAGGGCTACCTGAATAATTCACCATGGAAAGATAGGAGGGTACACTGTTTATCTAACAAGCTCAGCTTCAGGGGATTGAAGAATAAGTTTATCGAAGACAACATAAACATATTTATTGTATTATTAAATTTTAAATAAAATTATTATATTTATTATTATTATTATTATCTGGCTGACATTACCCAGATGTTAAACAAAGCGATACAGGCAGCTGTTTGTCTGCAGTATAATGGCAACATGCTCATGTTCCTGTCACAAAAAGTGATTTTCTGACATGAACAGTAGGGTTCTCGGGAATGTGGCGCATGAAAAAGACCCATTACCGACCAGTAGCTCAGTGGTGATTATCTATACGTGCTTGGACTCAACAACTCTTGTAAATAAACTAGAGTTGGCGTTTCTTATTTTGCCATTAGATTAAGGTACACACGTTTTTCTTTTAAAGCGGCCAGATAAATTTAATTTATAGGACCTATTATTTCTTTTCCATCCATATTTTTAGAGGTAAATTCAAAAACATAATTATTTTTGAAAATATTGATGCAAAAGAAATAATAGGTCCTAAGAAATTTTGCGCTTTCATTTCAGTTCAAGCATGTATAGATAATCACCACTGATCTACTGGTCTCCAGGTTCCGTATCATGAGGCACGTTAGGAGGCGTCAACCCTAGCGCATTATCTTCGGCTAATGAGTATTTTTTATGCGGCACAATCCCGAGAACCCTACCGTTTATGTCAGAAAATCACTTGTGTAGTGAATTTTTTTTTGTATTCTCAAAAATAGGCAAAATTAAAAAATATATTACTTTCCTGTAGGGTACACGTTCAATTTATATTTTATGAACATGGTGGATTTCTCGGATGGGATCTTATGGGACTATCTGTTCGCGTCAACGATAAGAAAATACGTTCTCGTTTAATAGTTATTCTTGAAATTTTTATTATTTCTTGCTTCCTTTTTTTTTATTATTCATGCTCTTTATTTTTTTTGCTTTCAATCTGTAGGGTATATCCTCGACGACGATAACTTCAGAAAAAACTGAGGAGCAAGGAAAATCGAACGTTCAACGTAAAAATATAATTTTCAACAAAACGAAATCAAATAATAAGAGCATATACTCTTATCCCCCCGAACAAAGAGATGCGATTAGAGCAGCATGGAGAATGTATAAAAGACGGCAATATGATAAACAAAAAATGATAAATACGAATCTTGGGAATGTTGCTAAAAAATCTTCCGGTGGTAAGAAATCGGAAACGGGAACTCCACCAGAAACTAAGACATTGACAAACCACGTGAAAACCCCAAAATTGACCCAACAAAAAAATAGAACTGTGGCATTTAATCCAGAAAAATTTCAAAAATCGTTTCATAATTACGTTCTGAGCTTGAAAACTAAGACAGGAGGAATTTCAAGTGTCTCCAATGAAGATAGGGAAGTTATCCGGGCCAGATGGCGCGAAGGGCAAAGCCGCAGCAGGATAAGACGGAAACAAAGATATGCCGTAGGAAAAAGGAGACGAAACAAAACTAAAAAAAATAACATATCGACAACGAACCAACTAAATGACATGATAACTATTCAGCAGAAAGACCTGTTAAATGATCAAAACCAAGACGGTGCAAGTGTCTGTGATAATGTTACAGAAACGATACAAAGCAGTGTTTCGCCAAATGTAGGCGATTTTACTAACACGACAGATGTGACAGAGACTGTAAAAGAAACTGACCCAATTGTCCAAAACGACCTTGTCACATCCGAGAATCATGATAATATTAATGATACTCCTGACGTTACCGAGAGTGTTAGTATGCATATTACATTATTTTTTTAGTGCTTTAACTTTTTCATGCTTATTGCTTATGCTTAAATAATGGTCATGTAATTTTGTTTTGGATTAAAATCAGGAGCTTTTGTAGAATTTTTAACAGTGCTGCTTTTACAATTTATTTATTGAGCCAAGCTGAGTTTGTTTGATGGGTAACATGTTTAGAATGTTGCAGGAATATTTCTCGAAATCGCCATAATCTCACTGACTGGGTCATGTGTTAAATTTTCAAAAGTGCGACGAATTAAAATAACTTCTTTACAGTAACATCGTTAGACGGTTTTTGCAAATACGCTAATCGATTCTTTAAAGGCAAAATTTTCGGAAGCTTCTAGCTCCTAAAACAAGTTTTTTGGTTTGCTGGAAAGAAAAGCGTATTCTCATGAATAAGAGTTAGTATTGATGAATTTGCTTGGGTGGTTTCGGACATTGGCGTGTTGCCGTATGATAGTAACATACATAAACATCAGTTTTTGTCATGGCTAGCTTACTAATAACCGAATTAAAATTGAATTGTATAGAAAATTTTACAAATCATGCTTAATACGTCTAAAAAATGGTTAAACTAGTTACGTTAGGTACAGGTATGATATACAAGAACTAAGATAAATTTTACCAGCTTTTCAAATCCGTAATAATATACAGGGTGTTACATTTGAAAAAAGGACTTATGGTCACTTTTTCAAGTTACCAGATTAAGTGTATTTTTCATCCACCCTGTATATTGCAACTAAGATTTGGGACTACGGCAAAGAGCCCTATGGTATTAGCTAACTATTTACCAAATTTCAGGGTTTCAGTGTTTTAGAGTTCAAAATTATCAGCATTAAAAGTGACTTTTTCGGACAAAAAAAACTGAAATTAATGTATATCTTAGAAACGGTAAGAGATAAGTATAGAGTAGAGTTAATAAAAATTATAAGGAAAGTAATGGGGGTTTCGAAAATAAAATAAAATATATGGTGTTCCGTTTCAAAAATCGAAGATACTATTATTTTTGTGTGGAAGCGGCATCACTGTATTGTCAACAATATTTTAGGTTGGTAGAGCATGTCCGTTTATGTACGCTACCAAATTTTCAGAACGATTCCTTTACTGGTTCGTCAGAAACGTCTAACGTTCCATCCACCGTGAATCACACTGTATATAGGTATGCTATTTCTCCTCCTCTTATTTTCTATTTAACTAACGAAACAAGGATACTGTTATAATCGGTGGCAACTGGCAAATAAAAGGATTGCGCGGATAATGGTTTGACGTTAGTGTTTCTGATCTCTTGTTTTCAAATTTTATGCTTTCGCTGCGTCTTTTTAATTGTTTCTATGAAAGGGTTTTTGATACTCTAGGAGGATTTTTATTATTGGGAAGTATTATCAATAGGTTCTAATTTAGGATGTCAGTGCTGAACTGCTGAATATGATAAATTATTTTATAGTAGTACTAAACTAACCACATAATATATCATATTAATGTGAGGTGCTAACAAAAAATTGAACTACATAGTTTACTGCTAACAAACAAAAATTCCTAACAGCTAGCATTTGCGATACTAGAATTGTAATGGGCGTGTAGCTAAACTTTATGAGGCTTCTTTAACACAAACATATTTTTTACTAATTAAGAACGTTTTTAAAAGGTGAATAATTTTTAAAAAATTTAATCAAAAGCTGGCTTTTCATCGTGAAGCGTGTCACATGGTTTCAGCTTAACTTTTTTAAAATAGTTTTTAGTAAAATAATGTACTCTTCCATTTTAGCAAAAAAAATGTACCTGGTGAAACTAATTCAGTTTAGAAACCTACAAATTTAACATGGACGATTTTATTTTTACGTTCAAAAAAATTTTTTTTTTGTAATTTTATTATGATAGATATTATACAGGGTGACTGGTAAGTAGACGTATTCCTTTGGGGAGGTGTTTGTAGAGCCTATTTGCAATTGAATTAACCATACTACCCTCTATGCAAAACCCAATGGATTTTGAGATATTTTCATGTTTATGTTTTTTCGAAATTCTCGTACAATGACTACTAAGAATTTGAAATTAAAGAAAAAAATTATCATTTTTGTAAATGTTCCAATTTTACGTGTTAGCTGACACACTAGTGCAGGTTATAAGGCAAAAAGTATGGCAAAGAAGTAAAAGAAATAAAAATACAGGGGCAAAAACGAAAACTTAATATCTTTCAAATGAGGTGCAAAATTTAATTAATTAGATAGTCATTTGATACAGAAACTAATAATACTAAGTGCAGGTAGTGTTTTTCTTTTAAGTCATTAAAAATTAATAAAGTTTTTATGGTTTATTTATTAATGGTTACAAATCATTTTCGAAATGAGTCCCTCCATTTCTTATGCAAGCACGGGCCCGTTTTCTTATTTCTGTTTTTGTAACTCAAGTCGAGAAATTATTACGAAGGATTACGGCTGCATTTTCTATTTGGTTAATCAATTCCTCCCGCGTCGGTACTTCGGTAACATAAACTAACTCTTTCATGTGCCCCCATACATGAAAATCTAAGGGCGTTATATCAGGGCTCCTGACAGGTCATGGTATCGGCCCTCCTCTTCCAATCCAACGGTTTGGAAACCACTGGTCCATCAACTCCCGTACAGTTCGACGATAGTGCGATGGGCATCCGTCATGCTGATATATCATCCCCTGTCTATTCACTAAAGGCACATCATCTAGTAACTCGAACAAATGGTTACGTAAAAAGTACTCTTAAGATTCGCCATTTAGGTAATCAGCAAAAAATGGGGACCGATTAAATTATTTCCAATAACTCCCATCCACACGTTTACGCTAAATTTTCTTTAAAAACTAATTTGTTTTTTAACGTGTGGGTTATCTTCTGCCCAGTAGTGTAGATTATGGAAGTTAGTGATACCTTCTCTATCGAATTTGGATTCATCGGTCCACAAAATTCTCGACAAAAATCTTGCATCATCAATATGAGCATTTAACATGAATCGGCAAAATTGAACTCTTCGTACAGGATCACCCTCCTCTAGCCCTTGTACAGGAGTATAATGGTACGGATGTTGACCCATTCGGTGGATCACTGACCAAACCTTCCACTGTGACACCAAGCGTAGTAGCTACTTTCCTTGTGCTTGTTGTTGGGTCCTCCTCAAATCTGTTTAAAATGTCTTCATCGATATGAGGATTGCCTGGGACTCCTACACGTTCTGCTCTTTGAACAGTGCCAGTTTTAGCGATGCGTCGGTAGGTTGCCCCAAAGACATGAGGAATGCGTCTATTTGGAAATCGACGCACATATTCCCGCTGGGCATTAGCAGCGTTTCCGTTGCAGAAACCATACATAAACAAAATATCAGCATATTCGGGGTTTGCAAACATTGCCATCTTTAACAAAGTACACAAAGAATATGAACTGAAAAATAACACCCTTACACAAGCGGCGATGTCGGTACTTTTGAAAACGACACACACACACAGTGAAATTTTGCAACTGTCAAAAACGCATAGCAACGAGAAACATCGCTTGCCAATGTTTGTCCTCGCTGACTTGATTTTTAAAAGAAACGAAAAAAAATCGAAATTAACACGTTAAAACATACAAGTTTTTATTTCGTCATAAATCGGCAATTTTTAACATATTTGCATGTTCGACCTCTTGTTTTATTCAGAAATATTTAGGCTTTCAGAATCTTACATGTAAAGTTATACCGTATGATTCAAAAAAGTTCCAGCAAGTTTTAAAGTTTAACCAAGTCCGGCATTTTGATTTTTCAACAAATGTCAAAAACATGAGATTAGCGGTCTGTCTTGATCCATTCTCTCTCAAACGAGATAAAATTCAATAAAATCGGTCCATAAATAAAAAAGTTATTACATAAAAACAAAATTCCGGATGTTTATGCCCAACCCTAATAGACGTAGAACAGTAGCACCTGCACTTAGTATTATTAGTTTCTGTATCAAATGACTATCTAATTAATTAAATTTTACACCTCATTTGAAAGATATTAAACCAGAGTAGTTTTTAAAATTATTTGTACGTCTTATCATTATCAAATTTTAGAAATGCGTAGGTATGAATGTATAAGTCGTCGACATATTTTTATTACAAGTTTTCGTTTTTTCCCCTGTATTTTTATTTCTTTTACTTCTTTGCCATACTTTTTGCCTTATAACCTGCACTAGTGTGTCAGCTAACACGTAAAATTGGAACATTTACAAAAATGATAATTTTTTTCTTTAATTTCAAATTCTTAGTAGTCATAGTACGAGAATTTCGAAAAAACATAAACATGAAAATATCTCAAAATCCAGTGGGTTTTGCATAGAGGGTAGTATGGTTAATTCAATTTCAAATAGGCTCTACAAACACCTCCCCAAAGGAATAAGTCTACTTACCAGTCACCCGTATAAACAATAGGTGGTGAACCGCCTGACTGGCCATGGGAAATCTCATGTAAATTTTGCTATCCTTGAATATTGGCTCCCTATTAATTTTACATCACAATTGTACTAGACTTTTTTGGAGGTCCTCGTATGGTGGACTTGCACGCCAAATTTTGTGTCTAATGTTACTAGAAGTTTTATTTTTATTAGTTTCAACATGTTTTACAGTATTGAAGAAAAAATAACAATGTTTAAGTGGTACTACATGGAAAATAGTTCTCAGAGAGTATTCAAAATATTGTCACGAGGGCACCGAGTCCTTGATTAAAAGGCAGTCATCATGCTTAATTAACTTATTTATTACACCACAATTTAATATTTACAACAATCGAACATTAAAATACCCAGTCTTACCTTTTATTTATTAACATCTACTTCTACGGGGCGGAAAAGTGTCAGCGCGATCTCTTTGCCCGGATCTTGATGCTGGGCGACGTGTCTGCTTGGCTGCGAGAATCGTGATCCGCGCGCCGCCAGCGCTCGCGACCAAGCCGGTCGACGCTGGGTTCCCCCACTCTGTCCCAGCCATTGGGTTAACCAATAGGTGAGGGAACTCAGGCGTCGATGGCTTGGACGCGCGAAAAAACTACCCCCGTGACAATATTCTCCCCGCAAAACAACAGTCCTGAATATTGTTCGTGATTTTGAGAGTACAGGTGCTGTAATTAATAAATGCTGTACTTGATGGTAGAGCACAAGAAAATAATGCAGATTTAGAACTTTTACTTCATGTAGAAGAAAATGGTGGAATTAGCACTAGGCTTCTTGGCAAACCTTTAGGAAAGCATTACTCTACAGTCAGCGGTTCTCAAACTTTTTTGGTGACGGAACCCTTTTGGGAAGCAAAATACTTGATGGAACCCTACAATAAAACAATAGTTTTTAAAAGTGTATTCTTTATTAATAAGCATAATAAAAGTACAATGTAACAGTTACTAATTATTACTTACTTTACCACATGGCAAGTACAATAATAGAAGATATTAAAAAAGAAAAAATCTAACTAATGGGAGGTATGAAAATGTTTTTTATTTTTCATCAATTGGTTGATATCAGGTTTGATAGAAGACAGTTGAAGTCTCATATCAGGTTCGGCGTCCAGTCTATTGCGATATTTTGTTTTCGTGGCTGCATAGGTTGAGAATCCTGTTTCGCACAAATATGTTGTTGGGAACGGGAGAAGAATAGTCAGAGTCATTTTGCCAAGCATTGGATATTCATCACGGATTCTGCACCAAAAATCGTTGAGAGGCGCCTTTGATAAACAAAAAGCAAAAATAAAAAGAGAAATATAAAAATTGCGTTGTAAACAATTCAGAGGCGGCTTTTATCAAAGGGACTGCGCGCTCACAAGTATACAAGTATACATGTTGATACCAAACTTATGAGATATTGTACCAGCTATTGTAACACATGTTTATACAAATACAAATAAATAAATAAATATACCTACGCGCGGCCGCGGAGTCAAAACGTTCGACCAGAAAGAGGCGTTTTGATTTTTTTTTCTAAATTCTTGAGGAACCCCTACAGAGGTATCGCGGAACCCTAGGGTTCCGCGGAACACACTTAGAGTATAGCTGCTCTACAGTACTGCGCAAATTACATAAGTATAAATGTCAAAAAAATCAGGAATTGGCGGAGGGTAATGAATTACGAAGAGCAAACTTTTGTTTTGAAATTATGGAGAGTAAAACGCATTAGAAGTTGCTCCTGAGAATGAAGTTTTTTTTTGGTTTCAAATGGACGGTTGTCCTACGCACAACACACAATAGGATTACACCGCATAAATTGGTCAGCTAGGTCTCCTGATCTTTCACCTTTGACTTTTTCCTGCGGGGTAACATTAAAAGTGTTATTGATAAAAGTGTGCGTTATCAAGTTTGGAAGAACTAAAGATTGCAATTTCAGAGGTAAGCAATCGAATCTCTGCGTATCAACTCATTAATGTGAACTGAATTTTATGACCGTTTAGGATATTGCTTGGCATTGAAAAAGCTTTTCAATTAGATGTTGTCTTAGTAGGTTTTATTTAAAAAAAGTGTAGTTTTGCCACTTGTCTCCAAATGTTAAAATAAGTTAGTAAGTAATTCCTCATTATTTCGTTAGTTGGTACTTGCCTTTATTAAATTAACATGTTGAAACTAATAAAAAAATAAAGCGTCTAGTAACATTTCACAATAATATAATTATTACTGGTCGTTTCATTGAGGTATGTATCAGAACCGTATTCAATTTTTTTTTTAATTTTACGAAGTTTTTCTAAATTTAAAATTTTCATGGGATTTCCCATGGCCAGTCTGTCCGTGCACCATCATTTGAAATGTGATTATAATTATTTTTTACCGTTTTTGTTAACAATTTAATTCAGCATAGGCTTTGTTTTTACATGTAGCAAAAATTCCGCCTATAGTAAATATTTTTCAAAATTTGATATTTTACGTAAAATATGTTTCATATTACACGTTAGATAATAAAATTTATTGGAAAAGCTTGAAAATGGCAGTTAAAATTAAAAAAAAATTAAGCTAATCGCAGAAACATATTTTTCGATGTCGCTCTGCTATGCAGGATGGTGCATCGCCCCTTAAGTCAAAATTTTGCAAGTTAGTTCGTCAAATTTTTCCCTTTAAAAAATAAAAACAAACGATCGGTTTAAATTAGACAGGGAACACTATAGAAAAATTGCACCATTCCCTTAACCAATCATGAAAGAACTTTGTTGTTTGCAGGTGCGATCTGAATTTGAACCCATCAAGTCCACCAAACGGGGACGTCAAAAACCGGAATCAACCGATGAATCCACCGTATCGTCCACGACATCCGACGAAGAATCAAATTCGAAAGCGTGCCAAAAGGAAACAACAAACGCGGAAAGCAATGAGGTAGAACGAGACGACATGGTATCATCTACTCCCCCAAAAAAACCCACAAAGGAATACGATAATATAGATACGAGCGACGACGAACTAGCGTTGAACGAAAGAATCAAACGTAGATCGGGGATTCAGAATCCTCGAAAGAAAATTAAAAACAACATAAAAGCTTTGGTCTCTACTGCCAAGTCGTCGTAAGGCGGACATTGAATTTATTTTAGGTACCTAATTATAGAAGGGTCTTAGCACGCTCAAAGGTCTGGCTTGCAGATAAGTAAAGGTAGGAAAAAGGTTTAACACGTTTTCATGAAGTATTCAAATCGATCTGAATCCACTTTGCAACTTGAAAATTGCACAAAAACAGTATTTTTTCGGATCGTATCGGGCTATAAAATTCCTGAAAATACAATAGAATTGGACTTGGAATGGAACTGTCAGATTGACGTAACCTAACACCACTTTTTACTAGCATTTATGTAAAAACACCTTCTATTAAGTTAGGAAGAATATAAAACAGCACATTTGTTTAAATCATTATAAAATAAATACATGAGGTATGGAAATGCGTTGTTCGCCCATTTCCTAGTAATAAGTTAGAAGAGATAATTAAGTATCGCACACAAAAACAGATAGATTGTTTCCCCCCACTCTCCCTCGCTCGTCGTTCTGGTGTCATGCCCCCCCCCCCCCTTTCGATACCATTAAGATTAAATAAATATTCATTAATTCGTGTATTTCGAACGGAATGTTATTTATTTTACAACAGAATATAACGTCTTATTTCTTTTAGACGGCAAATGTACTGATAAATAAACTAAAAATAACAACAGGTCTCGAATAGTGTACGTAATTTTTATGACCCGTTTGTCTAAAACAGTACACCTACCCTCGGCAGCCTAAATAGCACTAAAATATAAAATTCAGTCGAAGCGAGGCGTGACACCAGGAGGTCGATCAGCGAGATGCAATACGATGGAGGGGGAGAAACATCCGCCTATTTCTGTTCGCTTTGTGATACTTATTTTTACTCTTCTTACTAGAATATGGGCGGACAAGGCATTTCCATACTTGTAGAATAAACAAAAAGATGAATTTTAAAATATGCCTGTCAAATGTCAGAACCTATTTGAATAACCTTCATGAAAACGCCTTTTAGGATCAGACCTAGTTCGACTTGAATTCTCGACGATTCTCCATGAAAGCGTAGTAATTGTTTATACAGGGTGTTCGTTTTTATTAATACGTCAGTCATTTGCGTGCATGGGGATCTCGGAAACTGTAATAGATACGAAGAGGGTTAAATGGTGACCAATGTTGCTTATAAATTCGATGCGTTGTTTCTTTTGTTTGTTCACCACCAGACTAATCATGTCTTTATTGGGAAAATGAATTTTTGAAATATTTATATTTTTAATTGCTTAAATGCCTGTCATAATATCATGTTAACACTAACTGTAAGATAACTTCTAAGGATACCGTTATTGGAAGTTATATGACTATTAGTACTGACAGGACATTAATAATTTGGGCCTAAGAATCATATGCAATTTTTGATTATTTTAAGGTTAGACCTACGAGTGTATTATGACCAAACCATATAAATTTATTTTAATAAATATGGATATATTTTTTTGTTTATAGTGTAGGAATAGGCTTTATATAAAAGGTGTTAAAAAATACCAACATTATTTTACCGATGTAAGAGTGATGTCGTAGAGAATTTTTAGGTGAAAATTTGAGAACTGTCGGTGTTTTTTTTTTAATTTTCGATTGGTAAAAAATACTTAGGCAGCAATATTTTAAAATCGGCGAGACATACCGTAATTTCTTTGAGTAAGCTGGCGCTAGAAGCCCCAGGTATTGGTATGACGTCAACCTGTTTAACAACTACTACACTACTAGCGAGTGTTTTTTTTTAACAGGTTAACACTATTTGAATATTTTGGGGCTACTAGCGCCTTCGGAATATGTCTTGTGCAATTGGTGTTAAACATTTACAGGTACATTCCTTTTGCTTTTTTTAAACAGCAAAGCAAAGTAAAAATATTGGCTTAGCTTAGTTGTTAAGGTGGATTTATCAACATCATTCAATTTATTGCCAACCTATAACCTATTTCGCCTTGTTTTTCTTAGTTTATTATTTTATTGACTAAGATTTAAATAAAATCAATATCGTCTGCACATTATTTAGGTAATATCTGATATATTACAAAAATATCAATTTATTTCATTGCTTATTTTGGGAGAATTGTATAGTGAAAAAACAATGACATAATAATGTTAAAAAAAATCTTAACCGATATTTTTCGATATACAATTCTCCTTAAATAACTTATGAAATTTCTTGATATTTATTTAACATGTTAATTATAACCTATCGAATATGAAGACGATATTGATTTTATTTTAATTTTGTGTAAAAGTTAGAAAAAATAAATAAATCTACGCGACATAGGTTATAGGTTGGCAATCATGTTGATACTCGTACCAGAAATATAGAGGGGCATACTTAACCACGGCAAGGGGGTAGGAAAAATCTTTGGCGGCGAGCAGTGTTATATTTTTAAAGGAACGCTTAACTTAGTTGTCGGCTTTGATTTGCTATTTAACAGTAACTAAAAGGAACTAGACTAGTATCTATTATACTTTAATCGGCAAACAGTTGAAATCACATGAGAAGAAGTTTTATTAGCAACGTGCTCAAAAATATTTTCCAGGCTATCGGTTCTGCATGCCCGTTAACCTAAAGTTCGATTTTTACATACGTCACGTAACTACCGCTATTGCCCATTCCGTAATGACGTCATTGACAGGTCGGCCATGTTTTCTGGAGGGCACGGTCGTCAGTACACACTGTGTACACAAAATTTATAGATTAATCCGTCAAATTTTATTTGTCGTCGTGTAATGATTTTGGAATGCGAGCTGAAAGCGATAAGGTGTGTGGGTTAAGGCATTAAAACGGGGCCCCTTAACTGAAACGTGGACGTGTGTGTTTCTGTCATGTAATAAACTGTTAAGTAATTAAATTAGTATTTCGATGGCATATATCTATATGCGACTGGCTGAATAGCTGCACAGCTCAAGCCAAAAAAAAAAAAAAAAAAAAAAAAAAAGTATTTCGATGGTTAAATTGCAAAATCTCTTAAGTCGATTTATTGGAATTTTACAGGAGCTAGGAAAAACGTTTATAGAGTTTAAATATAATATTTGAAAAACAATTTTGGTTACAAATTTTACTAAATAATACTAGTTTTTGGATAGTTAATAACATTTTCAGTAATAATTGTGTATTAGAAAAATAAACGACTTACATGGTTTTGACGTCATATAATTGGTAAAATTGGCTGACATAGTTATTTGAATTTAAGGCTTAAAAACTATTTTACACCTTACCGAAACCCGACTTCAGTGGCGGATTTACAAATTTGCCGCTAGTAGGCTATTTAATTCATTTTTTGCCGTCCCTGCCAGTGACGGCTCGCGAGTTGTGAAACAGGCGAAGTGTTTGGGAAAGAAAAAAACCGCTGCAGGCGAAATGCGCCGCAGGTGAAAATTTTTTAAGACCACGCCCAAATTTGGTCAATAATTTTTAGTAAATATTTTTAAAATTTATCATTACCTACTTACTTGTTTTATTGAAAATGAAATTTCTTTCTGCAAAGCCAGTAAAGTTCCAACTACCTTTTTTATCCCCATTAACAGACACGGCCAACAATAAAGTTTATTTAAAAAAATACTACCCGTCAACCATGAATAAAGATTGTACCATTGATTTCTGTAAGATAAAACAAAAATTTTGGGCCAAATTTGCCGCCCTAAGCTCCAGCCTACTCAGCCTACTGGTAAATCCAGCACTGCCCGACTTAACTGATACGTTTCAAGTAGTCGACGAAACCTCGTAAGTTCGTATCTAACGATATTCACAAAATGGCGCCAAATATACTTAAATGTTAAAACCTCGTAAGGCAACTAATGAGGTTTCCTATTTTAACTTTTTTTCATAATAGTTTAACTAGCTTTTGAAAGATGGCGCTATAAGTATTAAAACTGAGTATTAACTTACGAGATTTTGCAGCTTAAGGTTGAATTCTCAACGTCATTCATTCTATTGCCAACCTATAACCTATTTCGCGTTGATTTTTTGAGTTTATTATTTTAATAACTAACATTTAAAGAAAATCAATATCGTCGGTACATTATTTATAGTGTTGGGAAAAATCGACTTATTTTAATAATCGACTACCGAGAATTCGAGTGATTTAAAAAATCGAATGATAATCGAATTTTTTTCACTCAAATTCTAATATTAATTATTAATATTGGCGGTTCATCGTTCATGTTGATATACAGCTTTTGTATTGGGAATAACTGACTCGGTGTTGTTAATCGATTGATTTTTTGCGGATTATTACATGTGGCGGAGATATTTGTGGATTTTTTGGCATGGTTCCCAGATCTTACAATTTAATTTAACAACTTGACTACTTGACCTTGAGATGTCACGATATTGCATAACTCATGATATTTATAAATACTGAATACTCACCACTAAACATGTTTTCAGTAGACGCCGACGCTTTAAATCTAAATAAAATAATAAATCCTATTATCCTACGCAGGCAACCCGTAATACAGTATTTAAATCTAATTAATAAATCATATTATCTTACACAGGTAACCCGTAATGCAGTATTTAATTTGAATTATATCGCCAATAATAACCGAAACCACTCGGTGTAGCCGCTCGCTAGGAGATGGCTCTGGCCGCAGTGAGTGATTGACAGGCGGGCAGCAACTTTGGAGACGCGTTGGAAAATAAAAACCATATGTTCGTCACTCATTTCGTCACTCGAATTATTTCCGAAGATAATCGAATAATTCAAGTGATTGAAAAAACCGAATTATAGGTTATTTTTCACTCGAGTGATCCCATCACTAATTATTTAGGTAGTATCTAATATATTACAAAAATATCAATTTATTTCATTCCTAATTTTGGGAGAATTGTATAGTGAAAGAACAATGAGTGACAATGACATAATAATGTTAAAAAAAATATTTATTAAATATCATAGGCGAAAGCGGCAAATTTTTTTCATGGTGGTCAAAATAGGATATTTTTCGTTCGGCCAAGAAAATTAACTTTTTATCAGCGCCCCTCGAGCATTGGCGCCCCTGGTTTCTTGCGCCACTTGCACCCCCGGGTAGGCACGGCCCTGGTGGGAGTATCAACATGCTTGCCAACCTATAACGTATTTTGCGTAGATTTATTTATTTTTCTAGCTTTTACACAAAATTTAAATAAAATCAATATCGACTGCATATTCTATTGGTAATAATTGACATATTAAATAAATATTAAGGAATTTCATGACTTATTTTAGGAGAGTT
Organism: Polydrusus pterygomalis; assembly: GCA_963969555.1. NCBI lineage: Eukaryota > Metazoa > Arthropoda > Insecta > Coleoptera > Curculionidae > Polydrusus > Polydrusus pterygomalis. The sequence continues at coordinate 110,053,435 of OZ018377.1, read as the reverse complement.
GTATAGCGAAAAATATCGGGTAAGATTTTTTTTAACATTATTATGTCATTGTTCTTTCACTATACAATTCTCCGAAAATTAGCAATGAAATAAATTGCTATTTTTGTAATATATCAGATATTACCTAGGTAAGTAATGTGCCGACCATACTGATTTTATTTAAATGTTAGTTTAAAAAATAATAAACTTGAAAAAACACAGCGAAATAGGTTGTAGGTTGGCAATAAATTGAACGACGTTGAGAATTCAACCTTAAAGGCTTTTTCTGCAATAAACGCATAAATGACAAAAATCGACTTATGAGATTTTACAATTTAACCATCAATTTGTAAGCTTGCAAGCTTTTATAAGCTTTAGTAGGCTGTTGTGTGGTATAGAAACGATGACGTGACTCAAAATAAGATAATTCACCAGGTCTGCCGTAGATTTCTAGGTATTGTATCTTGATATTCAGCAAAATAGCACTAGAAAATTGTAACACAAGAGATATCGAAAACAAAAAATAATTGATTTGGGGAAACAGAAAACAAACTTTCTAATTTATTTTTAAAAATGCAATTTTTTTTTATCAATCAAAATTACAAGCGGGCGTCTGGCGAAAACTCATTTCTTCGATTTTGTCCTGTCAATGGCAGGAAAAACTGCTACATTCGTTCATTTTCACCCAACTATAATATGAGCTTTATATTACAATTTTTTTTCAATGTGCCACTACCAGTAGTCACATATGTCAAAAACGATTTCTAGGTTATCGGACATGCAAGAACCAATCCCCCCCCCCCCCCCGTTTGCCTTACGCCAATCGGCGAAAGCACCCCATATTTGTAACAATAATTTGTTACTATAAACAAATAGGGTTTAGCTTACAGTTTACTTCAATAAAAGTAATTTCCTCTTATTATTTCTATGTCTTAAACTGCGCTATTTAAGCTAAAATTTCAGAAACAAATTTTTATAAAACCAACGCATTTAAAAAAAAGCTTACGTCCAACAATAAGCTAAAACTTTCGCTTGCGGCTCATTTTGCAGCAAATTATGTCCCCCCCTTCGTACGCCGCTGAGATGTTTGTGATAAGCGACTGATTTTAGTTAAATGAACGTACCAGTTTGAGAACCGCTGTTTATCATGCTTGTAAAACTGCATGGTTGCCTAAAAGTATATTTTAACTAATAATAATTGTAGATTAAAAGTTGTCACTGTCTATGTTGTGTATATTTCGGGTGTGTATCAATTTGAATTTTAATTATTTAGAAGTCTTATCCGGGATTATTTGCTTGATGTCACCAATTTATAATATTATGTAAAATAGCAGAGTTCATAGTAGTTTTAGTGAATTTTTTTAGTATGCGCGTGAATGTTTTAAATAAATAATCATAATGATATTTTCGTTTTATTTATTAAAAATTCCATTTTCTTTATGGGACAGACATTTGTAACTATATCGTGTGAAAATGCTCATACCTGTAGGTACCATCGCGGCAGAAAAATACTGGGACAAAGAAATTTGCTTTAATCATCTAGACTAAATAGGTAACATATTATTTTTTCTACTTATTACTGCTTACTGACACTGATTTGGGGGGGGGTAATTAAATTTTACTTTTCTGGGCAAGTAAGTATAGTAAGACTAAAGGAAATAAACAAAAATTATACTGCAATAATTCTTTAAAAAAATACAAATTTTAATTTAGATTAATATTTATAGTACAACTGGATAAATTGCAATTTAAAACATTTATTGGTGACACCTCTTGTAGCTGATTGGACATTCAACTGTTGTATTACCATTAAGTTTTGTTACAGAGTTTGTCGATCAATTTTACCGTTTTTCTGACAAAATCTTTAAACAAATAAATTAATTCCATAGCAACCAGTCGTGTGTCAATGGAAATTTGATTCTTTAAATCGATCATACCACGTACAGGGTATCTAACTGAGATGACCTAAATTATACATTACAATATAGAACTAGACTGGGTACATATCGCTAATCGTCAGCCGAGAGTGCATACAGGGTGTTTCATTAAGGCCGAAGAGCGGCCATATCTCGGAAACTATTGGGCATAGAAATTCAGGAAAAAAAAAATTAATAACTAAAGTGGCTATGAGAAAATCCTGGAAATAATTTTTAAGTTCCGCATTTTGCCGCAATTGAAAAGTAAATTTTAACATTTTAGATATCTCCGAAAATTGCACGTTAAGGTATATTTTTAATAACACCACCATTAAAAAGCTTTGACAATTTTGCATAATTTTGGTCCCGTGCTTGTTGGCGTACCGACTTTAGTAAGAGTGGGGGAAGCTGTTGAAAGTGTATAATCATTTAAATCGCTGTAACTTATAAACCACTTATCCGATTTTAGCAAACTAAAACTTGTTTGGAAGAGAAATGTAAGTACTTTTAACTGTCGTCTTGAGTGGTCCATGATGCTTCTCAATAAAAATACTAGAGGGCGAAATTTGCAATAATAACACATTTCTTAACTTTATTCATTTATTTCAAATCATACGGTATAATTATGATACCATAATCGAAAAGTAGATGAAATTTGCTACAAAAAATGTCAAAACCGCAGTTCGATATCTCCATCCGTTTCAGAGTTATTGCCAATAGAATAATTTTTAAAACTTTAAATGAAGAAGCGGTTGTTTTCATAGTTTTGTGACCAAGCACTCCATGACAAAAAATATTTTTAAACTTTATGGTTAGGTAGGTTTATTGTTTCTCATTATTCCAATGTCAAACTCCGTGCCTTCCTTCACACTTTATCTAGGCTTAGGACTAGTCCAAATCATGTAAAATACAAAATTTGGAGCGTGTTTCAAGGCCAACGGGCCATAAAACAGTATTGAAATAATTATCGGAAACTATTGAAGGAAACAATATTCATATAAAGCTTCTTAGGAAAACAATTGAAAGACTTTATAAATGTTCAAAATGACCTCCGTTGTGCAAAAATACAACGATTAATTCTTCTCCTAGAACTAGAGACAGCTGTTTCAATTTCCGCTTGTGAAATCGAATTTAGTGCATTTACAATTCGCTCAATCATGTTTTCTCGTATGGTTGGTCGCGTTTTATAAACAATGTCTTTTATTCGCCCCCACAAGTAAAAATCTAACACAGTTAAATCCGGGGATCTAGGTGGCCAAGCAAACAAACTACCCCTTCCAATCCAGCGATTTGGGTATCCAATATCTAAAAAATCACGGACCATATGCGAAAAGTGTGCCGGGCATCCATCATATTGATACCACATGGATGTTCTTATAGGCCAATAGGAACATCTTCTAAAAGGATAGGCAAGTCATTTTGTAAAAAGTTTAAATACGATTCACCATTTAGATAATCATTAAAAATAAACGGTCCGATAATTATGTGTCCTAATACTGCGCACCACACGTTAACACTCTATCTGTATTGGTGATCCACTTCGCGCATCCAGTGAGGATTTGTCTGTGACCAATAGTGCATATTGTGTAAATTAACTCTGCCACAGCTACTGAAAGTGGCTTCATCAGTCCATAACACTTGGGAGAGGAATTGAGGATTCTCGTTACACATCTCTCTTATTAGCCAATAGCAATAGTCGAGCCGTCTGTCATAATCATTTTCTGATAGCGCCTGATGTAAAACTATATGATAGGGATGCAGCTTAAAATCCCTTAGAATTCGGAACACTGCAGTACAACTTATACCTAGGTCTAAAGAAAGTTCTCTAATGCTTAAATGCGGATCGGCCTTTACGTACGCAAGAACGTTTGTAATGTTGACTTCATTTCTTACTGGACGTCTTCTAAAAGGAACTGAAATGCGTCGTACACTTCCCGTTTGCCTTACGCATATTGCCAGTCGCTGAAATACTGCTCTGCCATAGTGCCTTCGTTCAGGATATCTGACAGCCGTGCATATCGTAAGCTTCGGCATTGGTATAAGCCATTTTTGAAGGGTAGGTATCACAATTTTCTATCAAGAAGTTTAAGATGAATTACGGATAAACTTTTGTCAACACCTTTAAAATGAAACTAGTTGACAACTATTTGTCTTATCTCCATGGAAACTTTCAGATTTTATTTCACAGCTATCTAGATTTATTTTTTAAAACACATCATATTTATTTATTTATTTATTTACATTACCTACCCTACAGGTTAAATAACCCAACTACAAGGCAGGACCATGAAAAAGTTTACACAAAAAATAAATATACTAAAAGTGAAGCTAAAAATACTAACAAAAGTAAGCTAGTCTATACGTAAACCTAAACTAATTATTCGAATATAAGAAAAGTAACAGTGAAAAAAAGAAAAAGAGAGACTGAACATAGAAAATCATGTCACTGGACAAAAAATAATACCAGCCGCATAATCTCAGTTTAAAGTGTTAATGCAGCACTAACCTCTTAACTGTACTGACCGAAGAACTGAAAAAATCTAAATCAAACCGCTTATTATATCTCTCACACATTTGAAAGACAGGAGAAAACTTTAAAATATTTGTCTTTGGATTAGGGAGGTAGAAAGTCATATTTTGTCGTGAATTCAATCGTGGCACATTAAAATTAAGCTTACCCAATATATTGTTAGAGTTACGCCTAAATGACACGTTTTCCATGATTGCCATTAATTCTAGAGTGGTTTCTGGACCATTGGAATATTGAGAAACAAACCTACCTAACCATAAAGTTTAAAAATATTTTTTGTCATGGAGTGCTTGATCACAAAACTATGAAAACAAACAACCGCTTCTTCATTTAAAGTTTTAAAAATTATTTTATTGGCAATAACTCTGAAACGGATGGAGATATCGAACTGCGGTTTTGACAGCTGTCAAATGTTGACAAGTAGTGTACATTTTTTAAAACTTTTTTCGTAGCGAGGGTTATAGCTGTAAGAATATCCTAAATTGAAATTTTTTTCAGTACCTAAATAACAAAGTTCTATACGTCAGCTGTCAAATTTTGACAGGTAGGTGCAAATTTTTTTAAGCTTTTTTTATATCCAGGTTTATAGCTGTAAGAATACGAATAAAAAAATGTTCAGTACAAATAACGAAATAAAAAAAAAAATTATAAAAAAAAGTATGTAGCGAAACGCGGGTTTGAATCAGGGACCTCCGTGACCAGAGTCGAAATCTATACCTCTGCGCTGCCGCAGCGTCTCTAAGAATTTGTTGTAAAGTAAGTATATTAACACCGTAATGGACATTTCACGCAATGTTAAATATTGAAAATAATAACGTACGTGATATATTTTTTACAATTATTTTTGATCAAACGCAAAGAAAAAGGTTCAGAACAGGTATTTTATCCTTAAAATAGCCTCCAAATGTTATTATAACTATAGAATTTGAAGTTGAAATACCTCCTGCAAGCTATTTTTTATTATTAAAAGTACGGATATAAATGCGATCTTTTTTACCTTATTTTTGGTCAAACGAAAAAGATAAAGGTTCAAGGTACCTATTTCCTACAAAATACCTTCTCAAATTGGTCTTATTACTTTAAATGGTCAACTTGTAAATCTCATTTTTCACCTATTTTTGACAGATGGTATAAAAGTTAAAGTTCACGGCCCACACACGTGGTGAATGGCCAACTTTCCTAAATTGATTGGTATTTTTGGTATTAGAATTGGTGGCTCAAAAAAAATAATTTATGATTTATCAAGAGATATTTTTATCAGACGTTTCACTATATCAACTGTAGCTTATTCAATTTTTAACAAAACCGTTTTATTTTTTTCCCAAAAGACGCGATGATTTATTCTCAACACCTCTACATATATCCAAACTTATCAAAATATATTCGTAAGTTTAAGAAAACTCAAGTTTTTGAGTGCGGAAACAGGCAAAATTTACAAATTCTAATACCAATCAATATTGGCACAGACATTAGAAGAACAACGACAACATACATATATTTCAAATGTAGCAGCCGATATAGTGCAAAATTTTCAAGAGTCGATCGGGGTTGCCGTGATTCCGCGTGAAGGAGACGTATAACATATCGCGTGTTCGCGCGATATGTAATAACCGGAGTAGAAAAAATATAATACACAAAGTCGGGAGGTAGTGCGCTTAACTAGTCTCCGACTTTTTTGCCAAAAAAACCGCGTCCTCCACTGGTGAACCACCTACTTTCCTTGTGGTGTAAATACCGTGCGAGCAAAAATTATTGGCATCAAAGAGGGCTTGGATTAAAAAACGTAGGGCTTGGTTTAGATCACAATGATATGGGGACGATATACCTAACCAAATCTAGGTTAAAATTTTGTCAAATTCGTATTATGACATGATATGCCAAACTAATGAGTAATAAAATAAGTAGACAAATACAAAGTTATTTTTGTTGTTTACAAAAGTAAGAATATACAGAAAGAAAAATAATTACATAAATTGCTGAAATTGGCCATGCTCCAAGCATAAATTCATATTTTCGAAAGTGTTGACCAGCATATCTGGAGAAATCCTTTTTTGTAATTGTTCTAAATTTGCAACTGGTGTTCTTTAAATGAGGGAAAAGCAAGTATTCAATAACCGTTAAACAAGGTGATCTAGGTGGGAATTCAATGTCTGACCGAAAACTGATCAATCTGTCGTCGAAAAAATTTCGTAAGTAGTTAATAGTTTCGGCGGCCGTATGAGCATGGGCGGTTGCACCTTGCACCGCCCTGTTGAAAACATCTAGAACGTAATTCGTCGTCAAGTAATTGCTCCACAAATGGATTCAAAATATTGTCTCTATACCGCTGTGCTGTATCTGTGTCATGGAAAAAAATAGGACCAACAATTCTTCGGGAAACAGCTAAGCAGACACCAATATTTTGAGGGTGCAATGTGGACTGTACAAAAAAATGGGTATTTTCACTACTCCACATGCGTGTATTCTGAGAATTCACATAACCGGAGAGGAGAAACCAGGCATCATCCGAAAAAAATGTCAGGTCTAATAAATCATTTCTTTCCAATAAATTTTGGGTAAACCACAGAGTAATTATTCTTGCGTCTTTCAAAATCTGCGGCTTGTATTTCTTGGAATACTTGCACTTTATAAGAAAATAAATTTAGCTGCTTCTTAAGAATAGTCCTGCATATTCCATAAGATCTTCCCACTTCTTGGGACATGCGTCTTATACAATTTGTTGGCGTATTTTGCATCATTTCACGAACGTTTGCAACAAGTTCTTCCATTCTTACAGATGGTCTTCCTGCTCCTTTTTTGTGTTGTATAGAACCTGTTTCCCTAAAAAAATCCCCAGCAATAAAAGCAACGTTAGGAAAATATTCGTGAAAATCGTCCATGCACAAACCCGGATTGTATTGCAACTCACAATTTACTCTAACCCCGTTTCGAAAATACGCTTCAATCATGAATGTTTTGTGCTGTTCCGTAAAGCCCATTGTGTGAATTGTTCAAGAAATTGGAAAAATTGGCGATGAATCAAATTACTTGTAACGACTGTCAAAGATGACGGAATAACTGATCGATTGTTACTTCAGGTAGTTACTGACACCCAACAGGTATTTAAGCTCTACGGCTAAGTATTACATCCTTAGATGCAAGGCCCTCTTTGATGCAAATAATTTTTGCTCGCACGGTAACTAGTGACAAGTTGCAGGTTTAGGTAAGTTCTGATTTGTTGACATCAACTTTGTCAAATAATATGTTGTCATCAATATTTGCTATACTTAATATAAAAACCACGATAATGCGGTAAAACAGCTATAATTCACACCAGATTGAGGGACAGAGATATTGCTCCGAAATTGAGAGTAAGCGAGAATACAGTGAAATCATGCAAGCAATAATTGATGAATACGGGAAAATTAGGAGAAAACCAGAGCTTTTCAACTTTCTAAGAGAACATCCTTTCAAGACAGCCTTACACCCGAAAGGATACCACTTCCTGGATCCTCCAGAACAGCAAGACATCGACTAGGAGCGTCAGATATAAACAACCGATGTGATGCTAAAAAAATTCTTTGAATGAGGAAATAAACAGAATAATAGAGTTTTGTAGGGAATGGGGAACAGGGAGGAAACCAGAATAATTTATGGCAAAGAGTAATATTTTCTTAACAATACTCGGGCAACCAGGACTAGAACCAGAGACTCTCCCCAGTTGACTTACACAAACTAGTGCAAGGAGTTGGGATAAATGAGTGGGTGTAAGACCAACTAGGGAGCACAATGGGCCAAACGTGGCCGACGTTCATCCGGCACATGGACGGGAGCCTCGGAAAAAAACCTTTTCTGAAGAAAAAAAATATTCCGATCGTGCAACAATGGCAAAATTCGTGAAAATATACCCAGAAATATGCGGTATATCGAGAGAAACCTTCGGCCATGCCGCCACTCGTGTTCGATACAATAAAATTTTTAAGTTTCGGTTTCGGCCGAAACTGAGACCAAGGCCGAAGATATTCGGTTTCAGCTGAAAATCTTGTTTCAGTCGGACACTAGTCTAAATATTATTTTATACAGTGATGGGCTAAAATATGGAACAAATTCATTTAAAAATCAGGTATTCATTTTTTGAAAAAACGCTCGGACATGTCGATTATAATTCTTTCTTCCGGATTTTTTGCCTCAAAAAGATATTATACCGGGTGTGTAAAAAAGTAGATGTAGCAAAATTTTTTTGTTTTTTAAATAAAATTTTACTTATTACCCTAATTCTACGTCAAATTCTGCGCATAATTCATGTAGCATACTCTATCCTTATCTCTAACGGTTTTAGAGAAAAATTACATCATAAAAAAAGGTACATGTACCTACTTAAAGGTAAACAGGTAAATTTAAATGAATTGTTACTACGATAGCAAGTCACGTGTCAATCAAAAATTAGTTTAGGTATAATTTTGAAAAACGGTGATCATGGTGCATTTAAATGAAACACAAAGAATCGAAATTTTAATTGGATGTGGAGACAATACAAGAAGTCAAGAAGAAGTTTGTAACTTGTTTAACGGTAAGTATCCAGAACGGCCGATTACAAGATCTACAGTAAGTAAAATTGAGAAGAAATTCAGGGAAACAGGGAATGTAAAGGATCGTCTACGGCCAGGTCGTCCAAAAATTAGTGAAAACTCACAATTGAACATTTTGTTAGAGGTTGAAGATAATCCTCATAGTGCATCCACTGAAGTAGCCCTTAATAATGATGTTAGCCGACGATCTGTGTTGCGGGTATTGAAACAAGAAAAGTACCATCCGTACAAAATTAGGTTGCTGCACGAGCTAAACGAAGATGATCCCGACCGCCGACTACAGTTTTGTGAAACTATGATGGAAATTTGCAACTTAAATCTATTTTTCCATCGCAACATACTTTTTAGCGATGAAGCCACGTTTTGTTTGAATGGTTCGGTAAACAGACAAAATTTTCGGTATTGGAGTACAAATAATCCCCGTTGGATGAGAGAACAGCACACGCAATACCTACAAAAAGTAAATGTTTGGGCAGGGATATTAAATGATAGAATTATTGGACCTTTTTTCTTCGATGAAAATCTTACAGGAGACCGGTATTTACAATTTCTTCAAAATGAATTAATTCCCACACTAGCAGCGGATTTTCCAAATCCGAATCAGCCTCATCTACCAGAAGCGTCTATTTGGTTTCAGCAGGATGGTGCTCCGCCTCATTTTGCTCGACAAGTACGAGAGTATTTGAATACTGTATTTCCTGAACGATGGATAGGTAGAAGAGGACCCATAGAATGGCCCGCAAGATCTCCCGATCTTACACCCATGGATTTCTTTCTTTGGGGTTATTTGAAATCAAAAGTGTATAAGGATAAACCACAAAATTTGGAAGACTTAAAATTTAAAATTAGGCAAATTAATGAAAATACTGTAAATAATGTTTTAGAAGGGTTTTTAAGTAGATTAGCATATTGTCAAGAAGTTAATGGTTTGCATATTCAACACTTAATAAACTAATTTTTTAACCTTTTTTTAAAGAATTTTTTTTTATGATGTAATTTTTCTCTAAAACCGTTAGAATTAGGGTAATAAGTAAAAATAGGGGGGTTCTATCTAAAAAACAAAAAAATTTTGCTACATCTACTTTTTGACACACTCGGCATAATTTCTTTTTGAGGCAAAAAATCCGGAAGAAAGAATTGTTCCATATTTTAGCCCATCAATGTATAAATTTGATAAGACATACTTACCTTTACTTTTACCTCGTATACTAATGTAATAGCATGGTGGAATCATTGATACCACTTAAGCTTCGGTTTCCTACAAAGCGGCACCGCAAAAGAGCGACCGTAATTTGACAAGCCTCGCCGCAAAAAAACGTGTATATGTACTTGCAAATCGAAGTGTGTTCCTTCAGAGCTTCGGCGCAAAAAATACGGCACCGTATTTTCTAAAGCGGTCGCTCTGTTACGTTGGGATAGTCCAAGCACGATTTTTGACGGTGCGCCAGTATTAAAATTGACCTGTCAACTGGCTCTTGACTTGGCGCTCTTGCCGCCGTATTTTATCGACCCGTCCGTATTTAATGTTACTTTCCAATAATATTCACCGTCCAAAGCCATTGCACTACTGTTGGTAATTACGGCCGCTCTTTTGCGGTGCCGCTTTGTAGAAAACCAAAGCTTTACCTTTTCGAAACGTTTTCATAATAGTCTAAGAGTTATATTTTGATTTTTTTCTTGTATCTTTGAGTCTCAAGAGTACTTACATAAACGTCTAACAAAGCAAATTTTTGGCAATTCTCTGCCAAAAAGTGAAATGTGTTGTCCATATCCATTGCTTTATGCTGCAGTGCGTGCTGTCACCTTGACGTGTGCACGGCAATATGTGCTCTCCGACAGTCGTCAAAAGTAATAATAAATACAAAGTACTATTTTGGACGCAGAAATGCCCACCCCGGGCTTTTTTAGCGTTTTACTAGACACATGCACAGAATTGAAAATTATAGAGATTAAAAATTAAAACACATCAATTTTACTTCAAACTCTTTCTTTCTATAATATATATTTTTGTAACAGTGCGAGTGTTAACAATGAAATATAGTTTAATTTGCATTTTAAGTAACTCCTACTTTATTCAATGAAAAACTAGAAATATATATTTGAATAGGGAACAGTGGCTGTTCGTTTTAATAATTTAATTATACAATAAAACAAAGACTGTTTAAATAGTGCGAATATATTTACAGCGAAACAACAAAAACATCCCAACGAAATAAAAACCCACAACAGCTTTTAAAGCAACGAACCGTCAACAAATTAATAATTCTAGAGAAAAAAAAGGTTATTGAGATTAGGTTATTACAACTACTATTTACATAGGAAAAATCCAATACCATTGCTGTTATTTTGCGGAAAATATATAAAATAACAACTTTATCAACAAATCGCACATCTAATGGAAAAAAGACCTAACTGCAAAAAAATCAATTTTTAAGTTATAAGCGTCATAAGTGTCCTAATGCTATATTCTTTCTAATGGAATAACGAAATTATTGTGTTGAAGCAAACAAACGCGAGATGGCGAAAGTGTCACCTTTCTTTCGCGCTACTTTTAATTGGAACAGTGACCCAACTATCAGTTCGGCTTTAGCCTTCGACGCAGGTGCACGCAATTGTCAACAGAAAATAGACGTAAGTACCAGTTAAGACGTTTTTCCTCTAAATTTGGCAATATTTTTGTTTTTGAAATTGACTTAATTGTAGTTTAGGTCACTTTTCTTTTATTCTCTTTATTTTTTGTTAGGTAAAATACAAGTATATTATAGTTGTTATTTTATAAAGTTACCATTACTTTTATAGTTTAAAGTTCCTCGTGTTTATGGTTACTTTCGTTTAAACCTTATATTGTTTCTTTTTAATACAAAAAAATATAATGTCGTTTTATTTTAGTGTAACTAAGAAACAATCGTTCATTTTTTAAGAAGAAAAGTGTCACAATTACATATTTTTGTTATTTACTAAAGCATTTAAAAAAAACTCAGTAATTTGATCATTATTAATAATTAATAAACAAAACTAGTCGCAGATGTTTATATTTTGTTTTTAAACCAAACTTTGTACCCTAAAAATTAAAATAATTTAAATTCAATTTTTAAAAGCGCGTTTTCTCAAAATAACCAATTTTGCAGTTAGGTCTTTTTTCCATTAGATGTGCGAAATATCGTTCGATTCAATAAATCTTTACTATGCTAAGAACAAAAAAAAAAACTTCCTTTTCAAATATAAAATTGAAAGGAAACGTTTTCCTCGATACAAATTATTTACTTATACTAAGTACTTAAAAACGTTAACGGCGGTATGCAAGCAAGGTTGTAGAATTAACTTTTAATCTGGTTTAAATTCATTTTTACCGTGTTACAACATACCAAAAATCATTTAAAGCGAGATTAAAGGATATTCTGGATTAAGGACAAGTGCTGCATACCGCTGTAAACGTTTTGTTCGAACAATCATAACACATTGATCATTCCAGAACACCAGGTATTGATGGGTCGGCGATGTTTGCTGAAGGGCACACCTATCGCGATATATCTTTTATAAATAGGTATTTTTTTAGTGTTATTTTGCTGAATAGCAAGTAAAAGTAAACATGTCTAGAAGTGAATATAACTTAACTCTGGGTAGCGATATCTTAAAATAATGGACGATATTGTTCCATATGTTTTTAAAAGGAACGCTCAATTCAGGCGTTGGCTTTGCTATCTAAAAGCAACTAAAATTAACTCGGTTTATGTTGATTGCGGGTGTTTAATATTTCGGATTTCTAGTTTTTGTGTACTTTTGTATTGTGTAGTTAAGTGAATTGTGTTTGTGCTATAAACAATGACTCGTGCTTTTCGAACTTAAAACACAATGGCAAATAATTTTAAAACAAATTTTAGAAACAAAGCATTAAAAACGATTTTCTAACCTAAAAAATCTGTTAGGTTGACAGCCACTATAAAAACATCAGAAATCACTACCTTTTCCCCCAAATTGGACAAAAAATTAGAACAAGTTCCAGTTTCATGACGATAAATTGTGGCAAGAACTTGAGAGTTCACATGTGAAAATAAATTGAAGGGCGACTTTTACAATTTCTTAAGGGTTACTTAAATTTTAAAGCCTCGACCTGACTATTTTCCGCATGCACCTATTAGTGTATGGACTTGTTTACATGCGCGAGGCCCTAAATTTGCCACTTTCGAGATTACTGTTTGCTTATCTAAAAGTACATGTGTATGGCTTTTTTACTAAATTTTGATTTTTACCTATCGCATAGAGAAAGAGAACAAATAGAATTTTCTACGGTTTCAACTGAGAAAATAATTAAACAAAAGACCCTCTCTAATAAAAACTAGCGAAACCAGCGATCTACATCATTACAAATTGACCAGTCACAGGGACTCTGACTGAAGGTCGACCCCCCGCCATCTACCTGAATAATAGCTGGCGTGTAATATGTTCCTGTCTATTTAAGTTATCGAAACAAAGATAACGATATAATCGACCGCAAGAGTGCGCGGATAATAGCTAAGTATCTGATCTCGTGTTTTCAAACTTTCTACTTTCGCGGCGTCTTTTTAATCGTTTCTATAAAAAAAAAGGTTTACCACACTCTGGGAAGATTTTTATTATTTGAATAAATTTTCAATAGGTTCTAATTTAGGATGTCGATTATATGTTAAAGTTTATAGTGAAAAAGCCCATTACAGTACACAACGAGGGATTTTCAATAATTTGTAAAGAAAATTTGACGGATTTAAGATAATTTTTTTAAATAATCTGTTGTTCACATTTAAAATTATGTAACCAAGTGCGACTACCCACGACTGTGTGTCCTCCAGAAAACATGGCCGACCTGCCAATGACGTCATTAAGGAATGATCAATTGGATATTTTTCAATCTTAACGGCGTATATATTGTTCTTGCATACATTTTCCTCAGAATAAGGTTGCAATTTTAACAACATTTTTAATTAAACTTAAATAATAATTAAATACAACCCCACCCATTAAGGATGCGATAAAAAACATATTTTATTATTTAAAGTTTAATTTATTACTAATTTGTTGACAAAACTAGAAATAAATAAAAATATAGGGTAAATAAAATATACATAGTTATCCATTTTCTTTTTATTTTGTACTTTGACTACTTATCAAGAATACTCATACCAGACTCATATCAGAAAACCTATTTTCATAATTTTTTTTTCTACGTTAAACATTTTGGTTTTTATTTCGGCTTTAGACAGTGAACACGATTTTGGATTTCTTTCTAAAAATATAGGTTTTATAGAAAAGAATATTAAACTAGAGATCAATGTTGAATTGAAAGTTTACTATCCATACGAGAAAAGTTAAATTATTCCAATTTTGTTACCAAAAAACCAAAATTTTTTACAATTTTTTTGTTTGGAGAAATGGCCGATTTCCAAGACGTTTTAATTATGGAAAACTCCGGTGGGTTTTCTAAAAGCAAAGACACCTAGTATATCTTGTCATACTCTACAAAAAATTACTGTAAGGAGACTATATGTTTTATATTTTTGTTCCAATTTGTAACAGTAGAGATATGGGTTGTACCGACTGTGCATAGGAGTTTTTCAGTTTTTTGGAGCTGTTTTAAAACCAACTAAAAAATAGCTGCGCACCGAAAATGGGCTGGTGGCGAAACCTCCAGCTATATCTACTAACCTGCATTTAATTGCACGAAAAAAATTGTTCTGAAAATCAGCCAAATATGATGAATGAATACTTTTATTTGCCGGTACCTCTTTTTTGTTTATCTATTTAGAGAAATACAACCGGAGACACCAGCGGTAAATAAAAGAACTCGTAGATAATTTCGATGTTTAGACACATTTTAATTACTTTTCCCATTATATCATTTCTAAATCCATCACTGGACAAATCTATGTATGTCTCAGATAATTGGCATAACATTTTCTTGAAAAATCGCGTACTTTCCAACCTACATAAGCTTGCCTTAAAAGAAGAGGTAAAATTCGAAAAACCTTATCCTAAGTATACTCGCAATTCAAAAAAGCTAATACTTTTAGACACCCTGCAGAAAAATCTAAAAATATTTATTTAAGTCTTCAAAATCCGTTTTTTTGTCTACCCGATACACTTTATTTTGACAGATGTTATTGACATTTCTCTGGAGTCTGACACGGTCTAAACCTCCAGTTACCTAAAGTCTTTGGGAACACGAGCCTCAGAATGTAAAAATACCTTGTTCAATTTATTTGTGTGTAAAAGCATCTCTCTATTTATTTTCTATAGGGCGCGGTGTTGTAAGTCATTTTACGCGGCGTTGTCAAATCACTCGCAGTCTGTGTCTCCTTCGCTGGAGTAGTCTTGCAGTGGTACAGGTCGTACAAAAGGCGCTGAAGACATTTGTCTAAAAAATATTTAATAAGTCATAATAATATATTATTATACTTACAGTGACCTGCATAAAGTTGGTTTCATATGGGAAAAAAACTTATTAGCATAGTTCCGAAAAAACTTTTCGGGGGGATCGGTTCTTCATGTCCGATAACCTAAAAATGGATTTTGACCTACACCACGTGACTACTGGTATAGCGGCAAATTAGAAAAACAAAATTGAATTTGCCAAATTTCAAGATTTTATTTTAAATATATTTTTTATCAATTTACAAAAACCCTTTTTTTTATGTAGTTGGGCCATGTATTTGGATGAAACTAAACGGATATAGTAGTTTTTTCTACAATTGCCGGGACAAAATCGAAAAAATAAGTTTTTGTCGGAAGCTCGCTGTTGCTATAGTTTGTATATAATGACTATAGCCAATTGTTTTAAAGATTTTTGTGCTAAAGTACCCAGAAAAGCATTATATTTCTTTTTTAGAATCAATTTTTATCGATAGTCACGATAAGTATTCTACTCGCACCAAAATTTAAAAACGAAGTAGGTATATTTAGTTTTAAAAAAATTGATGGTCTGCTTGCAACAGCGAGAGCCCGGCGAAAACTTATTTTTTGGATTTTGCTCTGTCCATTGTAGCAAAAACTACTACATTCGTCTCTCTTCATTCAAATACATGGGCCAAGCTAAAAGGAAAAAATCCTTCGAAAGTTTTTTCGGTACCCTACTAATAACATAACATTTTTCCCACCATTTAACATTTTGCCGGTTACTGTAATACACTTGATCTTCCTGTATAGAATACCTACATTTTTTTTAATACGTCGATTTTAAAGTTTAGTTTCTGAAATGTGCAAGTCACGATAGGGGAGCAGTCTTTGTATGTGAGACATAGACATATACCTTTAGACCCGTATAGCTTATTTCGTACGCAAACAAAAGTTAAGTTTTATGGGAGAAAAAATACGCTTTATATTTCTAAACGTCAAATAACGCTGGGCATGCGTACAAACCTCTTGTTATCGGCCTGTCCTTTAGCGACACCATCTAAATACACTCCGGAGGTGACATTCCGTTCATACCAAAAAGCGATGTCGCAAGCAACATTGTGACATGAACTAATTACGTTCAGCGATCGAAAACTCCGTCGGGAATATTCGGTTTATGCAATAATTTTCTGTCAAAATGTGTCATTTTATTTTTGGCTTTGGTTACTTTTGTTGTCAATATCCTTCAACCGTCAGTGGCCAATGTCACACAAATTCGCATTTGTATCTGTTAACAATGGTATTTATTTTTAAAAATACTAAGACTATTTTACAAATAAGACTTGTTAGGGAACACCACAAAGCAATTTTGCTGAAGAATATCCTCAAATCATAACGAACAAATTTATTGGGCTGAATACTAAGCAAAACCAGAACAAACTACGGGATATTTAACCAATCAGCTCAATTATTTGAGATACGCTAATTTATCGGTGCTGAATACAAAAAGATAAGTAAAGATATTTTAAATCTTACTGCAAAATGCAAATAAAAAAGTATATCAAATTTACAAAAATAATAATGGTTTTTCTTATTTTAATTTTAAACAGAAAAATGTTCATTCGGCATGCAAAGTTAAAATTGAAATTTTTATACCTCAACCAGAATAATTATAAGTAAAAGCATACATAAATACAATTACTGATGAGAACAAAATGACATTAAGAAATGAAACGCTCGACATTGCTTGTATAGAATTTTTTTGTCTTACACATGTAGGCGACACCCCATTGTTGAACGAAACCAGGCGATCGATTTGTGACAAGTTGCTTTCTTTTGATCGCAAACCGTGAACGTAATTCCAATAGCGACAAAGTCGATTTAATGCTACTAGATCGCTTGAACGGAATACCACCCCAAAACCGGCTCGTCGCTATGTTTCTTGTTACGGTTTCTTTATTATTATAGGTGTTTAATATTTGAGGATTTCTCGTTTTTGTGTAGTTAAGGGTACAGTTCTCAAGGTCAATCATGTATAGACCTATAAATGGCTTAAACTTCCGAAACCTTGCAATTATAAAAAAAAATAATTAGTATCTAATTTTGAAAGGGCTGTTCAGGGAGGCATTGACGAATAGAATACCGGTGTTTGTTTTTAAATAAATGCACAGAAACTATAAAAAAAAGAGTTTTTTGAAACCGCTAAAATTGCCACAATTTTCCTTAAAATCCTTGAAAGTAAACACGTCGATTTTCAGAACTGAAGTAAAAATAACAATTTTTACTGGTAACACGATATTTTATAGTCTATCTAGACGTCATCTTTCCTAAGAATTCTAGAGAATATGTGTTTTAACAGGAAAGGTTCCGTAACTGCACAAAACACGAAAGTATAAATATATACTTATATAAGAAGAAAAGTAAGTACCTACCTATGTTTATATTAATCCAAGTGTGAACCAATTATTGTATTTGAAATTATTAGTATGGAGGTCTTTAGGCATTAAAATTATACATAATCATTGTAATTGACATAAAAAGGTTAGGGCGGGTGGGAGGGCGCCTATTTAAACCAGTCTTTATTTTATAGAGTTGTGGGTATATTGTAATAATGTGAACTTTTACAATTTTTTGGCCCAGAACTTGGCCCGTGAAATACGGGCCTTAAAATCTGCACCTAACCATTATGCTTTTAGTAAGACATTTTAAATTTTAAAGCCCGGACCTGTCTATCTTCCCATTTGTTAAATGATAACTAGGCAGTGCGCGTGCCAATAGTACTGGGCTTTATTTACATGCGTAAGGCAATAAATTGTTGATCTAAAGGTATGTCTATGATCAAAGAGGCGTAAGTCTGTGAAATGGAATGAGGCGCATACTGCCAGTATGTCTAAAACTTACGTAATACGTCTATAGTGGTTAAGCCACTCCTCGCACATCTGTGCGACTAAGAGCGGCCTCTTATGCAGTGGCTGTTGTGCAACTAAGATACCATTTTCCGTTTCCGAAACGTCCATCCACTGCCTAAGAATGGCCTCTTCTCTACCGAGCTGAAAAAACATTAAAATATTAAATGTGTTTCGAGTTACGAGCGATCAAAACTACTACTACTACTGACTATTAAGTCAAAAGGAAATCCCTACCTCGGATTCTAAAAGGAAATGAATTGGCAACGGTTTCCTATCTCTATCGACTAGTGGCAATAAGGAAGCTCTGGGACGCATGCTAGCGGACGGTTCTACCGGAACCAGTGCGGAAAAGTGTCCCCTTGTGTAGCCCAAGGCGATGGGGCAACGGGAGCAAAAACTGTGGTCCCACAGCAACGGCAGGTACACGCCTTCGAAGCGCGCAGGACATAGATCCTCGCCTCGGAAGCTTTTCACAACCTGAAAAGGTTTGTTTTTTAATTAATTTATGTCATTATTGTTGTACCCTGCGAGCAAAAATTATTTGCATCAAAGAGGGCCTTGCATCTAAGGACGTAATGATTAGCCGAAGAGTTTAATACCTGTTGGGTGTCAGTAACTACCTGAATTAACAATCAAGCAGTTATTCCGTCATCTTTGACAGTCGTTACAAGTAATTTGATTCATCGCTAATTTTTCCAATTTCTTGAACAATTCACACAATGGGCTTTACGGAACAGCACAAAACATTCATGGTTGAAGCGTATTTTCGAAACGGGGTTAGAGTAAATGGTGAGTGGCAATACAATCCGGGTTTGTGCATAGACGATTTTCACGAACATTTTCCTAACGTTGTTTTTATTGCTTGGGATTTTTATCATTGCCTGAAAAGAACCGTGGCTGTGTTTAGGGAAACAGGTTCTATACAACACAAAAAAGGAGCAGGAAGACCATCTGTAAGAACAGAAGAACTTAAATAATGCAAAATACGCCAACAAATTGTATAAGACGCCTGTCCTTAGAAGTGGGAAGATCTTATGGAACATGCAGGACTATTCTTAAGAAGCAGCTAAATCTATTTCCTTATAAAGTGCAAGTATTCCAAGAAATACAAGCCGCATATTTTGAAAGACGCAGGAATTACTCTCAATGGTTTACCCAAAATTTATTGGAAAGAAATGATTTATTAGACCTGACATTTTTTTCGGATGAAGCCTGGTTCCACCTCTCCGGTTATTTGAATTCTCAGAATACACGCATGTGGAGTAGTGAAAATCCCCATTTTTTTTGTAGAGTCCACATTGCACCCTCAAAAAATTGATGTCTTGTTAGCTGTTTCCCGAAAAAGAATTATTGGTCCTATTTTTTTTCATGACACAGTTACAGCACAGCGGTATAGAGACAATATTTTGAATCCATTTGTGAAGCAATTACTATTACTAGGATTACTTCGTTTTTCCTCATTTAAAGAACACTATTTTTAAAACACCAGTTGCAAATTTAGAACAATTACAAGAAAGGATTATCCACGAATGTGGTAACATTTCTCCAGAGATGCTGGTCAACACTTTCGAAAATATGAAATTTATGCTTGGGCCAATTTCAGTAATTTATGTAATTATTTTTCTTTTTCTTTCTGTATATTTTTACTTTGTTAATTTTGTAAACAACAAAAATAAATTTGTATTTGTCTACTTATTTTATTACTCATTAGTTTGGCATATCATGTCATAATATGAACTTGACAAAATGTTAACCTAGATTTGGTTAGATATATCGTCCCCATATCATTGTGATCTAAACCAATAAGCCCTACGTTTTTTAATCCAAGCCCTCTTTGATGCAAATAATTTTTGCTCGCACGGTATGTAGACCATTGACTTTTTTGTTTCTTGGAAAAATTATATCAAATTAAAATATTAATGCATTGTGTCACATGACTACAGAACAGTAAATACTAGGAAGTATTTAGTGTTCAGTAAACCATTGCCTCACAAGTGGAAGTAAATACGAAATATTCACGTATCATTAAGTATATTCGCCAACAATTTTTCCAGTGCGAGCATTTGCCTACACTTTATTCACTCGGTTCTATATTTACCTTTACTCCATATACCAATATGGGTCTTCTTAAAATATGTGCCAGGGCAAAAACGTGCAGCTGCTCCAAGCTAGACCCAGGCTGGGCAGCCAGAGCGACCAGGCTACTCCAGTCGTCCTCCCATTGCGCCTCCTCCAAGGAGTATTGAAGGAAGGAGGCGTGCGACGATTCGTATTCCTTCCAACGCGGGTAAAAACTAAAAAGCAAAAATCTTTTATTTGGTTTCGTTTCGATACACACATAAATACGTCTCTGGAATGTCATGACCTTTCCGCGCTCTATTAATAAATACCAATAAAATTAATACCTAAGTATATTTAAAGAATTGATTGACTCGTCCGTTACTTTGTGACAATACATTTTAACTATGTAAAATGAAATGAAAAGTATACTTTGTTATTTGTCACTAATTTTTATTAAAAATTTTGGCGTTACGGCCCTTTCGTAGTACAACTACATCTTCAAGACGCTAATCTAAACTTAACAAACTAAAGGTATATATAGGTTAACAGAGTCGTCATAAAATTATTGGATCTACCTAAAGTATAATATTGTTTGGTACTATTGGTACACAATGGTATTTTACAACATTCCTAATTATAAGGGACAGGCTGGCTAATGTTTATAAAATCTAAATAGTAAACATGCCAGATAAAAATTATAATAATTTTATGTGGGGAATTTCCGAAATCTAATTGTGTATTTAGGTGAAAAAATATTATGGGCCAAAATATGTCCCTAACCCCTTAATTCATCAGGATTTTGGAAACGATACAACAAATCTCAGTTTTATGTAAAGTAACACGAATACTTATAAAAAAAAAAATAGAAAATCCTCATATCTAAATAAATACAAACTTACTCTAATGGGTCGTAAAGTAATTAAAATGTCATTTCGGCAACGTGTCCCTATCTCAGAAATTAACATTCATTTGATTATTGTGTGTTTGAAAACGATTTTTGTAAGCGTTGAATGTCAGAATTAAATTGTCAAATAATGATACTTGTTATGTTGGTCAACAAAAATGCATTAACAGTTTATATTAAATACATACGATCTCAGTAAATTTTGTCCCTTAAGTCTAGTGTCATTTCGGCAACACTTAATAAACTTAAATGCCTGGTTGCCTATAATTGAACAAAGGTAGTTTTTTTGTTGGGTCGGAGTTTCCATAAGTAAAAAATATAGCGTACGTGTTGATTAATCTAGATAGTTTTTTAAATAAATTGAAGGGGTAAATTTTATAAGGTGTTTTTAGTAGGCGTCAGTTCGGCATCTAAAGGTAAGGAACTATTTTAGAGTAATATGTTGAATAGAAGCTTTATAATGGATAAGCCGCCGTTTCTCTACATCATAACCTCAAAAATACCTTTCTTTCAAAAAATGTGTTTACGTTATTAGCTTAGTCTTTAAGTTGTCATTTCGGCAACACCGGATTTGTTGCCGAAATGACAGTATTTTAGTATCCACGGACATTTTTTTTAATTTAAAATATTTTCGTTGTCATTGAGCCTGAATTTTTAACTTTTTGTGCGGTTTTTAAGATCTTTTAGCATGTTCTTTGAAAAAAAAACTGATTTATTTTAACAATTTCCAACATAATAGGGCCGTTCTTAACTTGTTGCCGAAATGACAAAATGCAATACACTAAGCACCAATGGTTGCTCTAAAATCCTAAGAATTAATTTTGTTTCGTGCCCATGTTACAAATTAGGTCAAGTAGATATTGCAAATATCGAGAAATAAAAATTTTTGTCTCATTACATACAGTGTCACCAATAAAGTCCGCATCATATGGGATTTTTTTTTATTAATAACTTTATTTGAAATTTGACTTTGGCATCAAGTTCTGCTTAGATCGAGATGAAAATTAAGCAAAAAAATAGTAGTCACGTGATTCGCATTCTGTCAAATTTTAATTTTTTCCAAAAAACAATTCAAAAGTGGGGTTATTTCTGAAAATATCGAAAAAAGTTATTGGAAAAAGTTTTTTAAAATGCCTTTTCTAGCCCACATGCAAAATTTCAGCTGCATAAGATAATTTTGATTTTTTACCCATATTTTGTAAATTGCACCACTTTTGCAAAATAAAACTCAACGCAACCCACATAAAACTTCTTAATTTTGACAATGCTTTATTTCAGATACATTTTCTTTAAAGTAGCGCCATATTAAATGTGTGTTTTTCTACAAAATCAAAATTGGGCTATTAAAATTTGGTCGCATGTGATGCAAAGTTTATTTGTTTTTGACCCTGTATAAGGTAACTTCATAAAATAGGTATTTTTAAAAACGTAGTTTGTGTCTGAAAGTAATGCACCTTAATATTAAGACAAAAAGAACACAGTGTCATCAGTAAAGTGTTCATTAAGTGGAAAATAAATTTAAGTTTAACTTAGCGTAAAGTTTATCTATTTTCAACGATTTAATTTAAAACTTCTTTATTTTATTTTTATTCTTTTACTTTCAGACACAAACTACGTTTTCAAAAATACGTATTTTATGAAGTTACCTTATACAGGGTCAAAAACAAATGAACTTTGCATCACATGCGACCAAATTTTAATAGCCCAATTTTGATTTTGTAGAAAAACACACATTTAATATGGCGCTACTTTAAAGAAAATGTATCTGAAATAAAGCATTGTCAAAACTAAGAAGTTTTATGTAGGTTGCGTTGAGTCTTATTTTGCAAAAGTGGTGCAATTTACAAAATATAGGTAAAAAATCAAAATTATCTTATCCACCTGAAATTTTGCATGTGGACTAGAAACTGCATTTAAAAAAACTTTTTCTAATAACTTTTTTCGATATTTTCAGAAATAACCCCACTTTTGAATTATTTTTTGAAAAAAATTCAAATTTGACAGATAATGCGAATCACGTGACTACTATTTTTTTGCTTAATTTTCATCTCGATCGAAGCAGAACTTGATGCCAAAGTCAAATTTCGAATAAAGCTATTAATAAAAAAAAATCCCATATGATGCGGACTTTACTGGTGACACTGTATTTTAATTTTTTAAAGTACTGCAGCCCCTTTTGGCCCATAATATTTTTTTCACCCATTTAAAAGCTTGACATTGTGGTCTTTTTTATTTTTGTAAATTTCGATGTTTTCTAATATATCTAATTTATTACCTTTTTAAAAGTTCTGTATGTAATATTTGTAAGTTGTTAATATCGGGAAAAACGTGGTTTGTGTCTAAAAAATGATTCGCAAAATTAGATGTTCTTTTCTTTAGGCTAAAACATGCATTATGTCCTTTAAATCTAGTTTCAAAGTTTCGTCCCGTTTGTCCTATATAACAGCTATTGCATTCATTGCATTTTAGTT
Organism: Polydrusus pterygomalis; assembly: GCA_963969555.1. Lineage (NCBI taxonomy): Eukaryota > Metazoa > Arthropoda > Insecta > Coleoptera > Curculionidae > Polydrusus > Polydrusus pterygomalis. The sequence goes on along the minus strand of OZ018377.1, from coordinate 110,029,734 downwards.
TATAAACTCCTGATTTCTTATATTTTCCACATTTATCTTTAACGTTAAAAATTAGTTTTGATAGGTTATTTGAGGATTTGAAAGCTATTGTCACTTCGTCAGAGGATAAAATGTTTTCTATTTTTTCGGAGGTTGGGCCTACATCATTTCTCCCGATATTAACAACTTACAAATATTACATACAGAACAAAAAGGTCATAAATTAGATATATTAGAAAACATCGAAATTTACAAACATAAAAAATACCATAATGTTAAGCTTTTAAATACACAATTAGATTTCGGAAATTCCCCACTTTTAAAATTATTATAAGTATATTTCATCTGGCATGTTTACCATTTAGATTTTATAAACATTAGCCAGCCTGTCCCTTATAATTGTAAAAATTAGTGAAAAATAACAAAGTATACTTTTCGTTTCATTTTACTATAGTTGAATTCACATAAACTTTTAACGCAGTGACATTTCAGTTCTGTCATACTTGTCAAATACTGCAGCAACTCATAAAATGTAAATTTCTAATGGCAAAATTTAATTAGTATAATTGTACTGCACACAAAGTATTTCTATCTTGTATTATTTCATACGATTAAGAAGAGATAGAAATAAAAAGAGACAATTCCAGAAAAGAAAAAACACTGACCAATCTCAGCTGTATAAGAAATTTAGTAAGTTGGTGAAATCTAAAATAACTAAGCAATGACAAGTCTTGACATTTGGCATTAAAACTTTATGTGAATTTAATTATAAGTATATTTGTTTAATGGCACAAACAAAAATTTAAGGGCTACTTACGCGTGGCCAGCGTGGACCAGAGTCTCTGCCAATGCCATTCTAAGAGTATTATCTCTATCGAAAACGCCCCATGTAGCCTGCATCACACTGTCCAGTAAACAATCCCCTGCCGATCTGTCAAACGGATGAAAAAAAAACAGTTTTTAAATATAAAAATAAACTAATAGCTTTACAGCATAATATTAAAGGGAGAGAAAGAGTCCGTACCTATTCCACAGGGCGTGTAGACGACACACGCCGGCTCCGATGGCCCAGTTAATTACAGCCGCGTCGCCAGCTTCCAGCTCCTCTTGCGCGTCCTTGTCCAGTAGTTCCGTCATCAGTTGTTCTTGGACGGTGAGCGGAAGTGTATCCACTTCTGGAAATAACAAAATATGTAAACCCAGATGATACTATATAATTTTGTGAAAATTTCCTTATAGTTTAAACTCTTGTAGAGGTAATCTAACTAAATCATATTTAAAGTCAAATTTTTTTTTAGAAAATGGGGGTGCACCGCCAAACCGGCCATGGGAAATCCCATGTAAATTTTGCTACCCACACATATTGGATTCCAAGGTTGGCAGGATATATATCCGCGATAAATATCCTGATATATATCCTGATAAATATCATGATATTTATGCGACGACATTTATCCCGATATATTATATCAATATTTTTTTTTCTAAAATTCCATTCATCAATATAAAAATATGGCCCCGCTGCCGCTGAGCCGGCAACAGCGTATTATGCTGCTTACGATGCGGTGACCCCCATCTTTCAGAGACGTTGACCACCTGTTGTTCTTTGCCGCCTGGCATTTTTATTTAGTTCCGATTTCTGATTGAACGGAGCAATATTTTGCTGTTTGTTTTTTGAAATAAAAATTTTGCAATGCCAAAAATAAAAAATTTAGTTTGGGTTCATTTAGATTTAATTAACAAGCCCAGTTTTATTCTGGGTTTTAGGTTGAACCATAGTTACAAGCAAAAATATATGATGTGTTCATATTCATAAACTTGTATTCTTTACCTACATTTTACATTCCTAACATAGGAGTACTAAAAAACTTGTTATTGTGACAGCAGCTATCATTAAATAGAATTGAAAATATACAAATTTACAGATTTATAACATGTTTATATTAAATTAAGTGATTTTGCATTTTTAAAATATATCTTCACAGAAAACAGATGAAATAATTTAAAAATAATTAAAAATATAAATAAATATCCAAATTTGGATATATATCGGATATTTGGAACTTTATATAAATATCATGATATTTGCCAACCCTGTTGGATCCCCTATTAATTTTACTTCAAAATTGTATATACAGTATTGGGATAAGGGGAAATACACACAAACTACTTCAAAGTTATTTAAGCTATCGTAAACAATTTGTTCAAATTGGGGAAAGAAAAAGTTCGGAAAAAGAAATAATATGTGGAGTTCCACAAGGATCAATATTAGGTCCTTTATTATTCTTAATTTACATTAATTCCGTTTCCAAATTGAACTTAAATGGCAATATAAAGCTATTTGCAGATGATACAACAATTATTTATTTTGCTGAAACTCTTGCAGAAATGTATTTTGATATTAATAATGATTTAAAAATACTTCTTTCTTGGCTTCAATCAAATAAACTTACGTTGAATTTTACAAAATCTTCTTTTATGTTTATAACTAAAAATAAAATAAATTCCATCATTAATCCCTTAAAATTTAATAATGAAAATATTCAATATTCAAAAACGACAAAATGTTTAGGATTAGTTTTAGACGAAAATTTAAATTGGAAATGCCATATCCAGTATATTATTAACTCGATATCTCCTTTGGTATCTGTTTTGTACAGAGCTAGATATTTCATTCCTTTGAGATACTTAAAAAATATATATTTTTCATTAATATATTCAAAATTACAATACTTAGCTTCTGCATGGGGATCTGCTTGTTTATCAAACTTAAAACCATTACAAAAATTGCAAAATAAAGTTATTAAATGTATACACAAATTACCACATTCAGAACCAACTGTTAATCTATATAGACCGAAATGGTATTTACATGTTCAAAACATTTATAAATTAAAAATTTGTATTCTAATTCACTCCATCATTTTAAAAGAAAAAAAGTCAAACATAACACTTCAGGAGAATAAGACATTACATGATCATAACACCAGACATTGTATAAATTATCAAACTATACCAGTAAAAAGTAATTTCGGAAAAAAATCGCTTTTATATGACGGAATAATAAAATATAACAATCTTCCTAAAAATATCAGAAAAATTAAAAAATTGGCAACTTTTAAAAAACAATTAAAGAGATATTTACCAAATTAAATTATTTATACCATTTTTTTTTTAATTGATTTTATTAATGAATCAAATTGGATTAACTTCAATTATTTTTATTGTTATTTTTTTTTAATGGTTATTATTTTCTACATTATGTTGTCACTTTCCATGTAATGAACTGTAAAAGTTAGTTTGGAATAAAGACATTTTGAAAGTTAATTAAAAGTTATTTAGAAAAACTAATTGAATACGGCTCTGATAAATACCCCAATGAAACCAGTAGTAATAATTATGACAAGTTTAAATGTTACTAGAAGTTTTATTTTTTATTAGTTTCAACATGTTTTACAGTATTCAAGAAAAAATAACAATTATTTAGGGGTTCCTGAGAAAATAACATATTTGTGTTATAAACTATTATGTACATCATAACTGTAATTCACTGATTCTCGAAATTTAAGGTCTCTAACCAACTACTATATCAAAAGCTGGAAGTAACAAACGAACGGACAAACAAACAATACCTGCTGGCAATGTAAAAGTAGGAAACTCCATGACATAGTGACACGGTAAACCGCCCTTCCTCTGTCTGAGAGTGGTCGCGAAATGTCTTCTAATATCAGCTGCCAAGTCCGGAGCCACATAACTGGGCACCCTCTTGATTCCCGAAACTGAACCTTCGATTTGCGAGAGTAGGACTGCTAGTAGATCTTCCCTTTGGAATCTAAAATAATTGAATAGTCATTTTAAATTTGAATTTTTTATAATAATTTTGTATAATAAAAAGTGAGTTCGGTTTTACCATCGGATTAATCGGACTGCTCCGCGCCCGTTCGTTTACTGTTTCAGAGGACAGAGAGAAAACTGAATGTCGTTCGTTTAATTATATCGGCGAGCAACTGGAGGTACATATTTTTCGTCGGAGAATTTCGTCCGATTTTTAAGAGGAAATTTTCAAAAGGTGGGAAATTTAAAAATCTACCAGTAAAAATAAGTTCAGTTAGAGAAGATTTTTAAATGGAACACCCTGTATTTCTTTGGCTATATAGATTCAGAACACCATTCCAAATTTAACGACACTCCATACGTCAATTTTTGAAACCTTAAATAATTTTTCTTTTTCATCTAGATTGCTAAAATGGTTTAATTCTAAGCCAAAATTTTGAAGTTTTATTGTGTTAAATTTTTTACAAACTTTCTAACTTTTTGAAAAGGCTTTTTTTTAGAGAAAGGGCAAAAAGATCGAGCACTTTTTTTTCCAACAATTTAACATCACACATCCTTATGTCAAGTTAAAAAAGGAGAGATATTTTATTTAAAATACCAATTCATGACAAAAAATACAAGAAGCGCAAACGGCTTTGCATTTATTTAGGTACCTAGGTAGCCATAACGCCAAATGCTAACAATCATGGAAATTAGTTTCACATAACAGTAGCTTGGTAACCCATTCTAGAGTTCATAGCAGTCTAGATGAAAAAACTAGACTGGGTACATATCGCTAATCGTCAGCCGAGAGTGCATCTAATATTAGTACTAAAAAGATTTACAAAAATTTACAATAAGAAAATACTTTTCTTTTCTTTTTTTCTATTTACTATTGCTTTTTTTGCCTCACCTTCCTGCGGAACGTGAAGGGAAAACATATCGCCTTATTGTCATTATAACAACTGACTAAAACTACACAATGGTGCAAAATTTCCGTTTTCTCGTATAGATAGGTAGTTTTCTTAGACGGCGCCGTATAGGTGCTCTTTAAACTCGCACACCTTTGTGCAATGTGGGATATACTTTCCATATTTGCTCTATAAAAATATGTAAGTATTCAATCGATTAAAACATAAGGAAAAAATTATTCTTACATGGAAGCTATCAATTATCAGCTAATAAATTTGTAGAAATATTATTGTGCCGAGCCCTTCGGGCACGGCACTGTTCTAGTTCGTTCGTTTAATTATACGAGAGCTGTCAGTTTGACAGGTAAGTGTCATTTTTTTTAGCTTTTTCGTAGCGAGGGTTATAGCTGTAAGAATTCGAAATTAAAAAATTTTCAGGTACCTAAATAAGAAAGTTTTATACGACAGCTGTCAAATTTTGACAGGTAAGTGTAATTTTTTTTTAGCTTTTTCGTAGCAAGGGTTATAGCTGTAAGAATCTGAAATTAAAAAAAAATTCAATACCTACCTAAATAACAAAGTTCTATACTACAGCTGTCAAATTATGACAGGCGGGTGTAAATTTTTTTAAGCTTTTTCATATAGAGGATTATAGCTATACGAATCCGAAATTTAAAAATTTTTTAGTACCTAAATAACAAACTTTTATACGACCGCTGTCAAATTTTGACAGGTAAGTGTCAATTTATTTAAACTTTTTTCGTAGCGAGGGTTAAAGCTGTAATAATCCTAAATTAAAAAAATTTTCAGTACCAAAATAACAAAGTTCTATACGACAGCTGTCAAATTGTGACAGGCGGGTATAAATGTTTTAAAGCTTTTTTCATATAGAGGATTATAGCTGTAGGATTCCGAAATTTAAAATTTTTTCAGTGATTAAATAACAAAGTTCCATACGACAACTGTCAAATTTTGACAGGCAAGTCTCAATTTTTTTAAAGTTTTTTCGTAACGAGGATTATAGCTGTAAGAATCCCAAATTGAAACATTTTTCAGTACCTAAATAACAAAGTTCTATACGACAGCTGTCAAATTCTGACAGGTAGGTATATATTTTTTTAAACTTTTTTCGTAGCGAGGGTTATAGCTGTAAGAATCCTAAATTGAAAAAATTTTCAGTACTCAAATAACAAAGTTCTATACGATAGCTGTCAAATTTTGACAGTTAAGTGTCAATTTTTTTTTAGCTTTTTCGTAGCGAGAGTTATAGCTGTAAGAGTCCGAAATTATAAAATTATCAGGTCCCTAAATAACAAAGTTCTATACGATAGCTGTCAAATTTTGACAGGTAAGTGTCAATTTTTTTTTTAGATTTTTTGTAACAAGGGTCATAGCTGTAAGAATCCTAAATTTAAAAATTTGTCAATACCTAAATAACACAGTTTTATACGACAGCTGTCAAATTGTGACAGGTAAGTGTCAATTTTTTTAAAGATTTTTTGTAACGATGGTTATAGCTGTAAGAATCCTAAATTAAAAAATTTCTCAGTTTCTAAATAACAAAGTTCTATACGACAGCTGTCATTTTGACAGGTAAATGTCAAGTTTTTTTTAAGCTTTTCTTGTATCTAGGATTATAGCTGTAAGAATCGGAAATTTAAAAAAATGTCAGTACCTAAATAAGAAAGTTCTATACTACAGCTGTCATATTTTGACAGGTAAGTGTAATTTTTTTTTAGCTTTTTCGTAGCGAGAGTTACAGCTGTAAGAATCCTAAATTTAAAAAATTTTCAGTTAGTAAATAACAAAGTTCTATACGCTAGCTGTCAGATTTTGACAGGTAAGTGTCAATTTTTTGAGCTTTTTTCGTATAGATTATTATAGCTGTAAGAATCCAAAATTTAAAAAATTTTCCGTACCTAAATAACGACATTAAAAAAAAAAGAAAAAAAAAGAAAAAAAAAAAGAAAAAAAAACACTGGGGTTTGAACCCACGACCTTCGTCTCCAAAATCAACAGCCTCTACTACTACGCTATCGAAGCTTTGAGAGTGATTTGTGGTAAATAGGATATTAATGACGTATTCGATATTACATAGAACGTTGAGTATTGAAGATACACACAAATAATACACTTTTTTCAATTATTTTTGGTCAACCGCAAAGAAAAAGGTCCGAGACAGGTATTTCATACATTAAATACTCTCCAAATATTATAAAAACTATAAAAACTATAAAAATTGAAGTTAATATGCCTCCTGCAAGCCATTTTTATTATTACAAGTACGCGTATAAATGCGATATTTTCCCCCTTATTTTTGGTCAAACGAAAAAGATAAAGGTTCAAGGTAGGTATTTCCCACAAAAGACGTAGTCTAAATGTTCTTATTCCTCTAAAAAATCAATTTGGAAATCGCATTTTTCACCTATTTTTGACAGATGGTATAAAAGTTAAAGTTCAGGAACACGCACGTGGTAAAACCATGGCCAACTTTTTCTAAATCGAATGGTGTTAGAATTTGAAAATTTCGCCTGTTTCCGCACCCAAAAAAGCGACTTTTCTCAATTTTGCGAATATATTTTAATGATTTTGAATATGTAGAGGTGTTGCGAAGTAATCAGCGCATTTTTTGAGAAAAAAATAAAACGGTTTTGTTAAAAATTGAATAAGCTAAAGTCGATAAAGTAAAAAAAAAAGCTGCCGTTTTTTCCGTATTAAAGATAAAGAAACGAAAAGATATCTCTTAAATACAATTTGACGAGCTCTATCCGCTAAAGTTCACAACGTTTCGATCAAAAGTCGTTTTCAGTACGAAAAAAAATAAAAACCGTGAAAAAATCAGGCCTAACTTTATGATTTCCACTTTCTTACAATTTTCGGCAATTTCCATTCCAGTTAGGTATAGAACGATATATTGGAAAAAGGTAGATTTTGAGATGGCCTAACCGATTATCCAAACCGAATGTCGATTGGATGCACCCAATTCGACTTATTAGCGATCCAAGAGGTACCATTTTCGACCAAATTTTGACTTTGAAAAAATCAAAAAAATTACTTCCAAACTTTCGATCGCGCTCACAAACAATAGGGTTCTGTAGCCCACGGTCGTCTACGCGTCGAAAAAGTTTAAATCGAAAAAACTAATTTTTGTTGCCTGTATCGAATGCCAACGAGATCCCGATATTTCTCGACTTTAAAAATTAATAACTTTTTTCCGGCACACCCTGTATATTCGAAATTTTCACACAACGTACCCCCACTATTCCTTTGTAAACCCAAAAAGTTTCAATTGTCCCACATTAACCGTTTCCGAGAAAAAAAATCGCAAATGTGAAAATGTCGAAACTGACGACGACGCCGCCGACGCCGCCGACACGGACAACATACGCACATATTTCAAATGAAGCAGACGATATAGTGCAAAATTTTCGGGAAGCAGTCGGGGTTGCCGTGATTCCGCGTGAAGGCGACGAATAACATATCGCGGAAAGCGATATGTTAATAACAATAAAAATGATCTAAAGTCTCAAAAAGTGACGTATGGAATGTCGTTCAATTTGGAATGGTGTTATAAATCGATATATCGATAAAAGTTATAGGGGTGAGCGTTCCTCCTGAAACATCCGGTATGTCGTTTGTGAAGGTGAAACGTCCCCGACTTTGTTTGAATTAATGATCCCTAAAATTTGAAACTATTTTATCTGCAAAGTCTAAATACTTTCCCCCACTCCGGTGAAACTGTAAATTAGCAATCCTGCATCACAAGGTCATATCAAGCCGCGCAGCTGGCCACCAGAGTCAAATTGGCGCTGTAGTCGCTTGAGGATTCTCCAGCTGGCCGAGGAACCGGGTTCTGTCGCATACTTTTGACATATAGAAGAGAAGGACAGTAATATTCTTAACGCTTCCTAAACTGAGCCAGGTGCTAATTGGAACAAACCAGCCAGCCCGCCATGTCAAAACTGTCAATTTCTCATGTCCACGTTTTTTTCTCAGGAAATTAAATTCATTTTTTATTATCATTTGAATATTTAATACAATTCTATTAGTTTGTATTCTAGAAAACTTCGCCGATGTGTGTAATCTTTCAGTTATTATTCCAGCCTACTATGCAGGTAATTATTTTTTATTGGTTATCAAATTGATTTTACATTTATACCTTTTTTTATATTGGAAATATAAGTTTACAAGCCAATATTAACAAATTATCGTTGGGCAGCCGGCAGACAACTGCAACAGATTTATGCCCGAGGTAATATAGATCTAACAATCTATCAGTTACGAACTGATAGTTTAGGCTCTTGAAATGATTATTTTAACATTCTTTACATTTAACATTACAAGTATATTTTATACTACTTAAGACTAATTTGTTTGTTTTAAGGAATCTTGTACATCGAGCAACATGATGAGTAGATACTTGGCCACCGAGAACATTAGTTTATTCTAAACAGTTATTTTTCGTTATGGTTGTCCTTGCAGTTTTTATTTATAAATAAACATAGAAAAAAGTATTTACGATATAGTGTTTCCTTCTTTATTTTCCAAATCTTGGTTAATATAAAAATGTGATTTCATTCCAAAAAATAAAAACTTTTGTGCGACTTTTTATTAATTTAATTTGTGATTCAATATAAATATTATTGATTAATAAACACTGGTTTAAAAGTTAACAAGAAAATTCGAAAGGTCTAAAACCGTCCTTTAAATTTCCCGCCATTGCGACACTGGTGGCCAGCAGACACACTAAAACCCCACCCTTTCGCTCTCTCTATTTTGTTGCGATTGTTTAACAAGGACAGTAACATCATCGCCATCGTCAAAAAAGAGATAATTTGTAAATGGCACAGAAATCCCTAATATTCTGGCAATTGTATAAAAACTCATTTTTATTGTAGTATTGTTTAATAATTAATTTTTAGAAATTGACTCAATTTGTAACTATTGGGAATTTACTAGTGCTATGGCCGCGCATAATGCAAAAATGTAAATTTACAGTCAAAACAGTAGGTATATATGAATACTCCACATTAGTGAGAGTCAGCAAGACATGAAGACGTCTGTCGTCTAGCTGTAGCAAGTAAAAACAAGAAAATGAAATACGGCAATTTTTACATTACAATTAGAAGTTTATGAATGAGATGCGTGGTCAACCTTCGCTTGGTTGTCCTTGAATAAACCTACATACTTACCTTATGGCTAAATGCACCAATGTATGCCCAACATCAAACGCCGAATGTCTATTTAGCATAGCGCATTCCGTTGCAGTTAACGTCCTGGCGGGGTCGCCGCCTGAAGACAGGTATGCCTCTACGGGGTCGGGGTCCCCGTCGATGACGCCCATGCAAGCGTTCAGCCAGTTCCAGTCGGCGTGACGGCGCAGCTGCCTTATTCTATGCTCCGTGTCGAGATTATTCTGTGATGGATCTAGGAGAAATGATGTTATTTGTTACTGAATCCAAGTCCTTGCAACAGTTTTGCTGCGAGAATAATAATTAATGACGCGGTTACCATTTTACTTTTTTATTTTTATGTATAAGACGGCTTTGCACCCTCTGAGCATTGTGCAGAAGTATATTTTAAAAATAATCTACAAAAAAATAGACTTTATCCAACTAGCATGTTGTATTCTAAAAAAGTTTTTGACATAAGGTCTCTATATGTCTTGGAGACTAGCATTTTTGTCTATAAAAATAAAGATCTAAAAAATCATATCAGTCATTGCCACCTAACGCGAAATAAAGCAAATGATTATATAAAACTACCTAAAAGTAACACTAATATTAACTTAAGATTTCTTAATTATTTCGCTCCCAAGATTTATAATCTCGTACCCCTGTAAATAAGAAATATCACTAAAATTCATATTTTCAAAAAAAAATGTAGATCTTACATATTTGAAAGGATTCACATATTTAGGAACCTATTCTGAATTTGGGTTATGTAGGTCACTTCTGTAGTCTGGAAGGTATCTACTCATTTATGTCTATTTATTTATTTGAAAACTGTTCAATTATTTGAAATTTAAACTTATAGGAAAATTGCGGCTATTACACATACAGGTGTTTAGTCATCTAGGAAATCTAGGTGATAGGTAGTTGCATTTTTTTGTGTAAAAAATGTATCTTAGTATTTATTACTTAACAAAAACATTGCAGAAGAGATCACTTTTAGCTATTAATACAACTACATCTAAATGTAACGATTTAAATGTAATACATCCTAAGATAACAAATGTGGTGGGGGTACAGGGGTACTGTTCCCACCGAAATAATAAATAATAATTTGTTGCCATCACAAAACAATAAAAAAAAGTAGAATGCTGCACATTTTCATTAAATTCATGAAAGTAATATTGGATATTTTCTTCAACCAATGTTATAAAAAATTATTTTTCAAATTTTTGCATCGAACTTTGTATTTGCGCATCAAATTAAAATATAAACACCTTTTTCAAATAATATTTTTCTATATTTTGTTATCTAATACCAATTTTCGTAACAAAATATATTTTGTATAATTTTGCCGCCAAACGAGCAGTCATGTAGAAATGAATTTTACAGTCACCCATTATGCAGTGATAATCGGTATAGTTTTTTTTCCAATATTCCATCAATAATTTTTTTTTCCATATGTGGTCAACATGCCAGTCATTGTATGCATCTTATAACCTGTTTACATTAGGTGCAGTCAATGCAATTGCCCAAGGCATGGGCTTAGGTGACTTTTTGATCAGCTGATTCAATTTTATTTGCATCGCCCGAAATTAGTTAATGTTCTAATTTGATTGCAAATAGCATGCAATTTTAGTGATTTTTCTAGTAATAGTTTCAATACCTACCTAAAAAAAAGTAAATTTAACCTCCACAAAAGTATTTTGTAAGTTTTTTTTAATATTATGATCAGTAACGGATTAGGATAACTACACGGCCCTCGGTACTTCTGTATCAATTATATTAATTAACAAAAATAACAGAAACACACTTCAACAATAAAATCAGCCGATGTTGGATGGATTTTAAAAGATGGTTACATCTGTTGTCAAGATACTTGCATAAAAATAATTGCTTCATATGTCAACGTTCATGGAATGCAATTAATTGCCTCGCTATAACTTGCATGCAGTGATTGCACCTAATGTAAACAGGCTTTTACACAATCTAGACCCTATCACCTATACATACCCGTTGACAACGAAATTACTTCCCAGCTTGTCCTTATAAAACAATACATTACTGTGAAATTTTGGTATGTTCTATGGTTGCACTGTGCGCATATTTTCAGAATTCAAACGTCTTACTATCGCTTCCACTTAAACCGAGTGCATACAACTTTGTTATTTTAAATAGAACACCCTGTATATTCTTCAAAATATGCATTCTACTAAGAGTTCTAAGCATAAAACATGGATCATATCCTATACCTATTTAAAAGAGTTTCCGAGAAAATGGCGTTGGAAATTGTCAAATTATTATATTTTTAATTGCTTATATCTTTAAAGTATTAAGTTTAGACATAGGGAAGCATAAATAAAAAATTATTTAGAAAAGTAAGATAATTTTGAATATTAAATTATATATAGAGATTTAATAGGGGGAGTGCCGTTAAAATTATTGGAGAAATTTGTGTTTGAATGTTAAATTTTGCAGCACTTCCGGTTAAACCGGAAGTGAAATAGTTGTTATTCATACGGATTACGGAATACCTAAAAAGGAGTAAAAAATAATATTAAATATTTCACTATTCATTTGTTGCTAATTTGACAATTTCCGACGCCATTTCCTCGCAAACTAGGATACATGTTTTATGCTTAGAATTCTTCGTAGAATGCATGTTTTTAAAAATATACAGGGTATTATATACAGGGTGTTATATACAGGGTCCTGCACCTCACCTCCCGTCTTCTATAGCTCACTTAGTAATTAAGTTAGAATTTTCATATTTTGCAGACCTTATCTGTATCTTGGGGCGCATTTCAGGAAAATATTTTTTTTCATACAGGGTGTTCCAAAAAAGTGTGACGTCATAAGGGTGTATTTTTTTAAATTGCATGCCATATATTTTCTTACATTTTTGGGTGCCTCCTATAGTTACCTACATAACCCTAAAATTTTATTAAAATTGATTCAGTATTATAGACGAAAAAAAATAAAAACTAAAAAATATCAGTTTTGCGCCACTGGAATTAAAAATAAATAAAAAATAAAAATAATGCCTCGTTAATAAATTTCTACAAAGGAACCTATTAAATAAGGTATAACAATTTCGTTTACCAAGTTTGGTTAACACGAATTGTACAGGGTGTCCAATGTTTAGTGTCAAACTTTGCAAACTTTAAAGCAATTTATTTTTCTTATTTCAAATGGGAACCCCTGTATATTTTTATGTCATTCGATGCAGAATTAAAAATCAAACTTTTTTCCTAATTGCAACCCTATCGAAATTTCTAACGCATCAAGAGTTATTTGCAGAAAACTAATTTTATCAACTATTCCAACAGTCATTATTATGAATAAAAATATCGAAGGTGGCTTTGAAAAACAATTTATTGGTATTAAATTTTATTAAAGTGACTAGAGACCATTTTGACTTTAGTAATCTAAAAGTTTTAAATACTGTCAAATTGTTAGTAATTACTTAAGCTGTTATAATTACTTTACATTGTTTTTTGTGATGGACTACAACCAAGAAGAGCTCGTAGATATGATTTTTATATTAGGAGCATGCGAAAAGAAAGAGTTCTTTTCGCATGTTCCTAATATAAAAATCAAGCCGAGTTTACGCACAGTGTTAAAGTCGATTCACCCAGTAAACCTGCAAGATGGCCAACATGTCATATGACAAAAGTCATATTCCAGCTAAATAAAACGAAATTTGCATTTTCAATGACTTTTGTCATATGACATGTCGGCCATCTTGCAGGTTTACTGGGTGAATCGACTTTATCCGGAACGACGACATCCAGACAAAAGGAGCCTGCAAAACGTATTAGAGAGGTTTGTACAAACGGGAAATGTAAACTACCCAAAAACCAGTGAGAAATAAACCGGTCCGAACTGAACAAAATCAATTGGCTGTGCTATTATCTGTTATAGAAAATCCTTCAGTTACTCAACAAGCAGTCGCTGATGCCGTAGATGTGATCGAAAAAACAGTTCAACGAATTTTCAAGGATAACCATATTCACGATTATCATTTCCAGTTAATAATTACTAACAAATTAACAATATTTGAAACATTTAGATTACTAAAGTCAAAATGGTCTATGGTGACTTTAATAAACTTTATTACCAATAAATTGTTTTTCAAAGCCACCTTCGATATTTATTCATAATAATGACTGTTGGAATAGTTGATAAAATTAGTTTTCTGCAAATAACTCTTGATGCGTTAGAAATTTCGATAGGGTTGCAATCAGGAAAAAAGTTTGATTTTTAATTCTGCATCGAATGACATAAAAATATACAGGGGTTCCCATTTGAAATAAGAAAAATAAATTGCTTAAAAGTTTGCAAAGTTTAACAGTAAACTTTGCACACCCTGTACAATTCGTGTTAACCAAACTTGGTTAACGAAATTGTTATACCTTATTTAATAGGTACCTTTATATAAATTTATTACCGAGGCATTATTTTTATTTTTTTTAAATTTTTAATACCAGTGGCGCAAAACTGATATTTTTTAGTTTTTATTTTTTTTCGTCTATATTACTAAATCAATTTTAATAAAATTTTAGGGGTATGTAGGTAACTATATGAGGCACCCAAAAATGTAAGAAAATATATGGCATGTAATTTAAAAAAATACACCGTTATGACGTCACACTTTTTTGGAACACCCTGTATGAAAAAAAATATTTTCCTGGAATGCGCCCTAAAATACAGATAAGGTCTGCAAAATATGAAAATTCTAACTTAATTACTAAGTGAGCTATAGAAGACGGGAGGTGAGGTGCAGGACACTGTATAAAATAACAAAGTTTAAACCGGAAGTGACAGTAAGACGTTTGAATTCTGAAAATATGCGCCCAGTGCAACCATATAACCTACCAAAATTTTATAATAATAGGCAGTTGAAGTGCGGTCACGAACGTTAACGTATACGTATAAATTGCCAGCTACGCATGCGCATTAATAGGCAGTTGAAGTACAACAAATACGTAAGCAAATTTACGCACGTTAGTTGAGGAGTTTACGTGACAAACCGGTGACAATAATTTTAGTTGAAGTGCTTATCTTCTGTGTCCGTTAACGTAACCTGCAAAAAATGCAATTTCACATTTGTCATATTATTATCTTTATTTTTTACCTTTTTCTGTGATTTTTTAAAAGTTAAGAAAATTGCAGCAGCACAGATGCAAAACGGAATTTTTTAGTGTAAAATTATTAGGGATTTGTTTGTAGGTTTTTGTGTCGGTTATATTCGGAGGTCCTTCGGGTAACGGAACGTTCATTTTTCACGTCCCGTAAAACAACGCAATGTAACGTACGCCCGTTGAACTGCTTAAAACACGTACGTCAAAATGTGATTACTGCGCATGCGTAGCTGTCAATTTGTACGTATACGTTAACGTTCGTGACCGCACTTCAACTGCCTATTCACTACTATCCTTTTTGCTTTCCTTCCTTCTTCATGCAATTTTCTTAACTTTTAAAAAACCACAGAAAAAGGTACAAAATAAAGATGATAATAATATAATAAATGTGAAATTGCATTTTTTGCAAGTTACGTTAAGAGCAGTTATCACTTGCCGCATTTAGGTAAAAAGGAGTGACAAACTACAAGAAAACTATTGGATAGAACTGGTTAAAATTTGGAATTTAGCTCCGAAATTTGATACTACATGACTATATTGCCTTCAATCTTTTTAAATTAGAAAACAAATTTTCAAAAGAAATTATTTTTTCAAAATTGATAAAATGAAGGTTATACAGTCATCAAATACAGGCTATCAAATTTCGAAGCTAAATTTCAAATTTTAACCAATTCTATCCAATAGTATTCTTGTAGTTTGTCACTCCTTTTTACCCAAATGCGGCAAGTGATAACTGCTCTTAATGGACACAGAAGATAAGCACTTCAACTAAAATTCTTGCCACCGGTTTGTCACGTTAACTCCTCAACTAACGTGCGTAAATTTGCTTACGTATTTGTTGTACTTCAACTGCCTAATATTTTGATTTATAAGGACGTGACAAGCTGGGAAGTGATTTCGTTGTCACCCGCGGTATATTAAAGTTAGAGAAATTTAATAATATACCATTTATAAAGTATTAAGTAATAAACTGAATATGGTAATGATAACTTACCAATAATACCACCTTGATATCTTTCGTCTTGATTGATGTCGTCTAAGCCGATATTCCTTTCGGGCGAGGGCATTATGAAACTGGAAGCGGGCGACCGTTGGTGGGTAGCGGCACCGCACATTGCACATTTTGGCGTTCGCGGCCAATTTTCGTAAGTACACATCTAAACAGAATTTGAAAACTTATAGAGCTTATACAGGATTTTTCAAATACTCCAAAGGCCTATGTCTCGGGATAATTTTCTATCAACAAAAAAAATTCGTGACGTTGAAATTTTTTTCGGTTAGTTAGGTATAGATATGGGATGGCATACAAAAATAAATAGCCAATTTAAGTAGCTTTTTAAATCAGTGACAATGTACAGCGTTATCAATTTAGTTTGTCATACTTTTAAGAGCCTGTAACTTTTTTGTATTTTGAGTTAGCGAGCTCATTCAAAAAGCAAGATGTACCATTTTTAGCCAAGTTTTTATGAGTGTTGTCAAAACTGACAGTAGTCACATGTCACATTCAAAGGCAAAAATTTAATTTTTTTAAATGGGACACCCTGTATATTAGAGGCGCATTAGATGGTCCCTTTTCTTCCTATTTCAAAAATATAACACATATATGCATTATTTTCTTCATTCCATCAAATATTGACAAAAATATGAAAAAATATATTATTGTTAAAAAACATCAAGATAGCTATGCAACTGTTTTGGTTGTTAGCTTAATATGATCCATAAAACACGACACATTGAAACGAATAAACAATTTTGTTATATTAACTAGAAAATAACAATCGTTTCTACTGAACCATACGATATAGGCAGCTCTCGTAGTATATCGGGTATAGATTTGTAGAGAAATGCTCGAAAATAGGCTAATACATTCATTTCCATTTCTTCCGTAATAATTGTTTTCCCCCTAATTATTCGTTTTTTCTTTATACCTCCAGTCTCGAAAAATGTCTTTTTCAGCCGATAAAATATGTTTTTGGAAGGAACCCGTCTATTGGGAAACTGAAGCCTATACCTCCTAAAAGTGCTAAGTTTGCACTGTCCGTTTGACGAAAAATATCAAACATAAAACACTTTTCCTCCACTGAATAATAATATCTCATGTTACTTAATTTTTGCATACAAAATAACTTTTCTACAATATTCGAAACGATTAATAATGCTGAGATTCACGGACTGAAATATAAATGAAGATAAAATCCATAGCAACCAAAACAGTTGCATAGGTATGTTGATGTTTTTTAACAATAATATATTTTTTCATATTTTTGTCAATGTTTGATGGAATGAAGAAAATAAGGCATATGTGTGTTATATTTTTGAAATCGGAAGAAAAGGGACCATCTAGTGCGCCTCTAATATACAGGGTGTCCCATTTTAAAAAATTAAATTTTTGCTTTTAAATTTGACATGTGACACCTACTGTCATTTTTTACAACACTCATAAAAACTTGGCTAAAATTAGTACATCTTGTTTTTTGAATGAGCTCGCTAACTCAAAATACAAAAAAGTTACAGGCTCTTAAAAGTGGGACAAACTAAATTGATAACACTGTACATTTAAAAAAATATATTTATGTTTACCTTTTCCAGTAACCAAATTAGCTGTATTTTTAAGCCACAATGTATATCGCAACTGAGATTTGGGTGTAGAGTTGAAAGCCCCCTGTTATTATTTAACTATCCACCAAATTTCATGGCCTTAATATTTCAGAGTTAAAAAATATCATTTTTCTAAGTTAACGTTTTCCGTCAAAAAAATTGGAATTTAACTCGGAATTTAATTATTATTACGGTAAGAGATATGTATAAGATAATGTTAAAAAAAGTTGTTAGAAAATTAATAGGGGATTTAAAAAAATTCAGGGTGTTCTATTTAAAATATAAAATATCAAAGTTGCTACTAATGTTTGGTAAAGGTGGCAACACTGTATAGTAAAAAATATTTTAGATAATTAGAGCATGTAGTTTTATGTAAGTAACCAAATTTTCAGAACGATTTGTTACCTGGTTCGTCATATTCATCCACCGTGAATCACCCTGTATAATCCTATTATAAATTGTAACAAATAACATGTACTTAATATATAAATGTCTATTTAGATTTAACCCTTTCACTGCGCGGTGCTCAAATAAAGTCGCACGCCAAATTGCCTATTTTTTTACCGCTTGCGAATATACTCGTTAAGAGCACTGTAAACTAATTGAGTATGACATTAGATACTATATTATAACCTCCCAGACACAAGTGAAATTAAAAAAAAAGGTTATACACTGCGTTTTTTTTAACGCGGGCCATAGGGATTTACATTGTAAATCTTTAAGCCTATGTTGGGCACATTTATATGAAACAAATAATATTAAAACTTGAGAATAGATAAAATATGAGATGGGAGGAAGAAGTTAACATACAATCTGTGCAAAAAATCTCCAAGAGATACCCAAAAAAGCTCTTTTTATTTTTTTAAGATTACACTTTTTTACCCCCTTGTAATTTATGTAATTATCTACCTTAGATAAAGAAAAATATTGACACCGCTGTCAGTATTTCCTGACTTTCATGAAATTAGTTTAAATTATTAAACTTTATTGAAATAAAAGTTCTGCTTGAGAATTATTAAGAAAATTAATACATTTTAAACCACTTAAAATAAAACATATTTAATACAAACTAAATAATCATCAACATTGTATAATTTCGGTACAACTTGCCAAATATTATAAAAATGTGACATACCAGTTTATGTCAAATATACCTGGGTAAACTTAATATACAGGGCTGGGCAAAACAGCGTCATATTATAACTTAAAATGGTATTTTTCAATATTTTGCGTTAGTAAAGTAATACAAACATGGTCCTAAATTGGATATGAGACCACAAGAAATATTTGTGTAAAATTTCAACTCGTAGTTCTCAATAGAAATGTGCCTAACATAGACTTAAAGATTTACTATGTAAATCCCTATGGCCCGCGTTAAGAAAAATGCACTGTATAGTGTCTAATGTTGTAAATATAATGCTACGGAACCCTTCGTAAGCGAGTCTGACTCACACTTGGCCGGTTTCTCCAATTCGGGAACTCACGTTTTGTTCCTCATATTCGCTGTCACTTCTGGCTAATATCTCTTCAAGTTGTTTATCTGTAAGATATTTCCCAGCCAATTAGGTTATTCTAACACAAAACTTGTCGAAACAACCAAAAACGCGAACTCTAAATATGTAAACGTACAAAATCAGTTAAATTTCGCGGGAAACATTTACGGCCCCACCCTACCTCGGTCCAACCGCCCGCCCGCCACCGCGGCAGTCTGCAAACAACACGTGGAAACTCCGCCAACGAGTTTATTTGTCTAGAGCAGCCTGATCCTATTTTTATAAGCAAAACGAATATATTCGTCCGGAGCAGCGAAAGGGTTAAAAATTGTAAAGTAAAATATTTTAGTTTGCATAATCGAATTTTCCTACCTACATATTATATTAATCTAGTTTAAAAAGCCTTATTTGATTTAGGAAGGTCATAACTTTCACATTTTGTAAAAAAATTGATACCCACATAGAACCATCTAACAAATTGATTGACAATAACACTAATAACAGACCTTAATGTTAAAATCAACCTGAGAAGTGGAATTCATGTTTATACTGACCTGGCAGATCCATTTGGATTGAGTTGTTCTCCTACTATTTTCTAAATTGATTAAACTAGAAGGGGGGCTACTATTCCTCGACAGAATCTGAGGTAAGTCAGAATTCTGAGATATTCGAAGGGGCTGTATGTGTTCGTGAAGATTGTTGGCTGATAGGGGGGGACTCATGCAGCTAAAAGTAAAAATTCATAGTTAAATAAAAGAAAATAGAAGCCCGGATAAAAAAAACAAACTTGAATTACAATATCAGGTAAAATAAATAACTTTATTTTACCTTAAGCATGAGGAACAATTCATATAGTTACTACATTGACATTTGTCTTTTGATTTCCTGACGTCCAGTGAAGGTGCCGCACCTACTGGAGAATACCTATCTTCTCTCTCACCTAAAAACAATATTTATTTATTTATTTCAGCACTTAACTTAACTTAAATCGAATTGAAATTTACAAAAGTAAATGACCCAATTACAAAGTGTAGGTATAATATTGTGTAAATATTAACCTCATATCATCTATGAAATTTGAAAATTGATTTGATTTGATTTGATTTGATCTATGAAACTGACTTTTGCCACACTGGGTAATATGTCAAGTTTGTAAAATAAAAAAATTAGATGGTTATTAGTTTGCTCCTAGTTTTCTACTATAAAAAATATGAAATGTATATTCTTAATTTTAGAAATCCTACTACACTATATTAGGTAGGTAAGTATGTAAATATTATTGTGACAACTAGGATTATTTTAACTTTATAACTTACCACGTAATCGGTAAATATTTTCAAAAGGGCGAGGGCCACGACACATGGTACATTTGATAGCCGAAGGGTAGTTCTCATAGGTGCAGTAATCACAGGACCATTTCTTCTCGTTATCACTCATTTTCAAGATAATATGCTATCCTGAGTGGTCTTGGAACTAATTTTTGTCATGAAAATTTCATGGTATTTTTGATTTATAATGTACTTAAGCTAGTTTGAAGTTTCATGGGATAGTTTTCATGCCTGTAGAAAATAGGTAAGTTAACTAAACTGACCACAGTTGTTTTAACAAGTATTCATTCTTTCAACCTTTTATTTGAAGATTAATGATCTCTAATATTATTATTATTATTATTATTTGCCTTTGGTGCAAACTAAGTCAAGTCTAGGTCCCACCAAGCATTGGGCGACACATAATGTTAAATTTGTAGAGTGGGAAGTACCTAATCATCGGAAAACCCTATGATACCACATTGTAAAAATAAGTAACAACTTTTTGTACAATAGGATATTTTTATACTTACTTGGCATTTACTTAGCAGTTAAATGCAATGCAAAATGATCCAAAACAGTGAATCAACAAATCAACCTTATTATTTTGGCAAAGTGTTCATGGAAATGTTTAGGAAGCATTGCCAATGTCATTCAAGGTGTATACACAAAACAGTAAATAACATGCAGGAAGTAGCGCATTTAAAAACATTTAATCGACATTCACTCAAGCTTCAAATCAAACAAAAATTTCTCTTACCTTCAGAAACAGGGTCAGGAAAAAAGTTATTGTGGTGAAGGCACTGCGGTTAGAGGTTTGTGTACTTATACCAACAACAAATTTAGATACCATTTGTATGCCAATCGTGGTAATTTTCTGTTGACAAATCGATGCAAAAATATTTTTTCGACGTCAAAATAACAACCTCTACTTTAGCAATTTTTTTTCGTGTCCTCCACTTTCCAATCGTGACATATGTCATTTTTTAACTCGTAAGATGTTTCTCATATGTATAATAGATGTCGCTAGCGACGCACAGAAACCGTCACTTCATAAGGCGAATTTGGGTCACTTACATTTAGCCCACGTAGACATGAGATAGCAAAAAAATAAAAGAAGAATAAGAAACCTTTAACATCGTAGCAACTTTTGCGATGCTGCCATCACTTCAATTTTTGTCAAATAGTCAAATCAGCTGCTCCCTCACAAATCGGCAGCAGCGCAACAAATTGTCAAGAGTGGTGCCTAATGTCAATTAGCAATAATTTTCGAATTAGAAAAAGAATTTTTGTAATTATATTCTTCGAAGAGTTTGTTTAGAGTCACGACATCTCAGCATGATTAGAATACGCCCGTCAACGGATAAACGTTTAAGGTAGCTGAGAAGACGTAAAGTCCGGGTAAAGGGAAGATCCAAAAAGCCCCAAGGTTAGAGGAATTTTTAAATGATGGATACTTTACTTGATAATAACAACGCAGACACCAGCATCTTGTTTCTCAGGCACACAACCAAGAGCATGATTTCGGATCTATTAAATCCCCATAAACTTTTGAGGACTGAGAATGGAATACCACGGTAAGCAAAGTAGGGCCACACAAATGTATAGCTGAAATCTGTGAAGGCTTATAAATATTAATAATTTACACAAGATTTGCTATAGGCTAAAACAGTCTTCTACTATACAAAAATAAAGAAAGTATGCACTTCTTAAAGTGCTGGCCATTCATATCTGAGGGTCCGCAAAACCTCAACCATTCATATTGTTAGATTGAGGTGTGAATATTTTTAGTGATTGGCAAGGTTTAGCAGAATTATGTGGTATATCAGGGCAAATAATACCCAGCATAACAAAAGAGGAAGATCCAACAAAAAAAGTTTTAAAATTATGGTATGAACAATGCAAAGGGGAAGCTACGATTGGTAAATTAATAGGTTTTTTGGAGCAAATGGACAGGACTGATGTTGTAGATGATGTTTCACCATTAATTGGTAAGTAGGAATATTCTAATTTAAACAAGGTCAGGCTTTGATATAATAACAATTTTTAACAACATAAAATAAAAAAAGTTATTAAAAAATAGTTTTATATACTTAGTGGTCCATGGTAGGCATTCTTTGTTTCAGGACATTCCATTTATTCTTTCCATTCTTGTTCTAAAAAGATAATTAAGTTACCTACCTACCTATATCTGTCTATTTTATATTGTATATTGTTTTTTAACCTGTAGGAGTTCCTATTACCTACCCATGGGTAGGAGTGGGTGTCTACATCTAGGTAAGGTGATGTTACTTAAAAATACTTTAAGGTTTGGTTTAAAATTTTATATTATGTTTTAAACATAATATAAAACAAGATTGTATGGCATAACCTATAAATTCGGTTAATATTCTACACAGGCCAAAGACAAATCCAAAGAAAATTATGATATTGAAAAATATATGTTAATATTTTAGACAAACTTAAATGGTTACAAAACAAAGCAATAAAGACTATTTACTCACTGAGTTATTATACACCCACCGAGTCACTGTATGATACACATTCTTTCCTAAGAATTAACCAACTAAAAAAGTTTGAGCAAAGTAACTAATATACAGCGTTAAAACAGCTTAATCAAATCAAATACCAGACTAAAATTATGTGCCACTTTTCATCACTATAATGTTAGATCTAAGGAACTGATAAGAAACAACTATTATCGTAGATATTTCAGCTTCCCATGAAACTTTCAGTGGGTCCTGATGGTCTACCTGATTATTTTTTAAGGAAGTGTGTTTGTACAATCACCTTGCCTCTTTATATTCTTTTTGGTAGATCGTTGGAATCGTCAGTCTTTCCGGATGTGTGGAAGGTAAGCTATGTTGTTCCAATTTTTAAGAGTGGTCAAAGAGATAATATTGAAAATTACCGAAGTGTATGTATTCAGTCTTCTATCCCTAAACTTTTTGACTCACTTGTTAGCAGGCAGCTGGGATGGCTGTGCAAAGGCTTGATTTCTGATGAGCAACATGGATTTTGCCAAAACAAATCCACACTAACAAATTTAGTCTCATATCAGTCAAACATTTTGAGGAGCATGGAGAATCATAAGCAGATTGATTCAATATATACTGATTTTTCTAAAGCATTTGATCGGGTCGACCATTGAATTCTTTTGCAAAAGTTACAAAAAATCGGTCTGAATCGTCAGCTGGTGCTTTGGTTTAGTAGTTCCTTGACTGGTCGTGTGCAATATGTTAAAATTGGTGGATATTTTTCCGAGTCCATTTATGTAAGTTCCGGTGTCCCTCAAGGAGGGCACTGTTCACCTCTACTTTTCAATATATTTGTGAATGATATTATACATTGTTTTATACATAGTAAAAGTTTAAAGTTTGCTGATGATTTAAAATTTTGGAGAACGGTTGAGAGCACATTGGATCAGGAACTTTTGCAGCAAGATTTAAACCGATTATGTCTATGGTGTAAGGTTAATAGGTTGGATCTTAATGTAAAGAAATGTGTATTTATTAGTTTTACCCGTAAAGTAAATAGGTTCCAATCTTCTTATTTTATAAATGATAGGGCTATTGAATGTGTCGCCAGCGTTAGAGATTTGGGTGTTGTTATGGATAGCAGGTTATCATTTATTGATCAAATTAACTCTGTATCTGTGAGGAGTACAAAAATGCTAGGTTTTGTTTTAAGAAATTGCCAGTATTTTTCTGTGGGTGCTACCAGAATGGTTTATTGTTCCTTGGTTAGGTCACTTTTAGAGTACTGCTCTATTGTATGGTCACCATACTTTCAGAATCACTCAAGTTCCTTAGAAAGAGTTCAACATAAGTTTTTAAGAGTATGTGCTTTTAAGTGTGGCAGTAGAGTGGTAGATCATGATTACACGGTAGTGGAGCAGCAGTTGAACTTACCTCCTCTTAGCATTCGGAGGGAGAGGTTTGGAATAATGTTTATTTTTAAACTGGTGAATGGCATGTTGGACTGTCCTGGCCTTTTAAATTCTGTTCGGTTCAATGTACCTTATCAAGGGCTGAGACAGCAACTGCCTTTTTGCATACCCTTTCACAGAACTTCTTATGGCATAAATAGTCCAATTGATAAATATTTATCTGTTTTGAATAACCGTAACATTGATATTTTTAATGTATCTTTAAGTCAACTGAAGAGTTATCTGAATAAATATTAGTTTGGTATTTGATGCTGTATCTCTGTGGTGATGTATTTACTTCTATATTGTTGAAGATATTGTTGTTTAAGTGTAATATATTATAATTTTGTTGTTTGAGTGTAACATTGTTGTATTTCAGCTTTGTTATACTGTAGAATTATTTTATTTAGGTTATTATTTAGTTTATACCTAACTTTATCATTATTATTATTGTAACAGTTAATGGGGTTTTCCCGTACTTAATAAATAAATAAATCGTACTAAGAAAGGACAAGATTCACCATACCAAAGGAGCATAGAAACCTATAATAAGGTTCCTCAAAATCTGCTAAATGGAAGTTTCCACAAAGTATGCCATAACCTTAAGCTACATTTTAAACAGACATAATTCAATGATAAAGTTAATTCTTTGTGTATATGTATAGATGTAATAACATGTTATGTATTATATTGTTTACTAGCGTTAAAGTTTAAAGTTTCAAATGCGTGTATCCGGTATGCGTTGCAACCCGCTGGTATAAATACAAACCCGATATATTAGTACCCGGCATGCCACTTTCTGAAATTGCACCCGTGCGAAGGGGCCTGTCGCTAGTTATACATAAAAACCTTCCCCTTGAATCACTCTATCTATTAAAAAAAACCGCTTCAAAATCCGTTGCGTATAGTTTTAAAGATTTAAGCATATACCGGGTGTTTCAGGAGGTACGCTCACCCCTATAACTTTTTTGTTGTTTTAATTACAGATTTAAAATTTTGTGTGTTTATATGTGATATTCTTTTGCTTTTGATGACATACCGGATGCCATTTTATCACTTCCGGTTTAACCGGATATTATCTCAACCTTAGATTTTTAAATGGAACACCCTATATATTTTTGGCTCTATCGATTCAGAACACCATTCCAAATTCAACGACACTCCATACGTCACTTTTGGATACTTTAAATTATTTTTAATTTTATTTTTATTTTTCATCTAGATTGCTATGAACTCTCTAAAATTGTTTACTTCTAAACCAAAATCTTGATAAAAATGCAATTTTCAAGTTTTATTGTGTTTTAAATTTTTTACATACTTTTTAACTTTTAAAAAAGGCTTTTTCCAAGAGAACTAAATTTTTCCAAATGGAAGCATATTGGCTTACTCGGGCAAAAAGATAGAGCACTTTTTTTCCGACAATTTTATATCACACATCCTAATGTCAAGTTAAAAGAGCAGCGATAATTTATAAAAAATAACATTTTATGAGAAAAAATAAAACACGAAGCGCAAACGGCTTTGCATTTATCTAGGTACCCATGACGCCATAATGCTCATAAACAAATGAACATATGAACAAATCTAAAATCCGCCATCATTGAGATAAGTTTGACATGACAACAGTAGCTTGCTATTTTATCGTTTGATTTTTCGGCCAGTGTGTAGGTATTAGTTCTAATTTTGTAATAAAATATTAAAATGGAAACCTATAACAGAAACGAAAAAATCGATATGGTACTAATTTATGGCGAATGTTTGCAAAACAGTTCTCAAGCAGCCAGGGTGTATGCTGACAGGTTTCCCGATAGACGACACCCTTCGAGACATTACTTTCCTAGGCTAATTCAGAAGCTGAGGAATGAACCCAAACCCGAAGAAGAACAAATTATTATCAGCGAAGAGAAGGAAATTGATGTGTTGGCATATGTTGAGGTATACAAAACAGCATCGCTTAGAGAAATTGCTTTAGAATGCGCGACAACTATCTCGTCGGCCTGGAGAATTTTACATAAATACAAGTATCACTCATTTAAGTATCAAATCCATCAGCATCTTTACGAAGATGATTTTGCCAGAAGATTGGAGTATTGCAATTGGTTTCTAGACAAAAATTATGAAGATCCGACATTTCCATATAATATTTTGTATTCAGGTGAAAGTAGGTTTACTAACCTAGGAATGTTTAATAGAAATAATAAAAGGTATTGGGCTCAAGATAATCTACACCTAATGGAGGAAGGTATCTTTCAAGCGAGGTTTGGTTTTAACTGTTGGCTTGGAATTATTGGAAATAGAATAGTAGGCCCAATTTTTTTTGATGGGCACTTAACTGGTGAAAGATATCTTCATTTCCTCAGGAATGAAATTGAGCAGGTTTTGGATGAGTGACCGCTACAAAACAGTGCTAACATTATCTTCCAGCAGTCCAAGAGTATCTAAACAACAGATTTGGAGAAAATTGGATTGGTACTACTGGCCCTATTAGATGGCCTCCTAGGTATGTAATAAATAATTATACCCTAATAGGAACTTAAATAACTAATGATTTTATTTATCAGGTCGCCAGATATTACCCCGTTGGATTTTTTTCGCGTGGGGCACAATAAAAAAATGAGGTTTACAACACTCCACCTGCCAACAGAGAAGAGTTGGAAAATCCCGTAAGAGCTGCCATCAATAGAATTACACGGGAAAATTTACGAAATGTTGTAAGAAAAACAATTCAAAACATTCGCGCTTGTCATGAAGAACAAGGAAGGCATTTTGAACAACTGGACTAACAAGACTGTTCTTATTGTTTCAATGATTATATTTAATTTGTAATTATGTTCATTTGTTTATGAGCATTATGGCGTCCTGGGTACCTAGATAAATGCAAAGTCATTTGCGCTTCGTGTTTTATTTTTTCTTATAAAATGTTATTTTTTATAAATTATCGCTGCTCTTTTAATTTGACATTAGGATGTGTGATAAAAAATTGTTGGAAAAAAAGTGCTCTATCTTTTTGTCCGAGTGAGCCAATATGTTTCCATTTGGAAAAATTGAGTTCTCTTGGAAAAAGCCTTTTTTAAAAGTTAAAAAAAGTATGTAAAAAATTTAAAACACAATAAAACTTTAAAATTGCATTTTTATCAAGATTTTGGTTTAGAAGTAAACAATTTTAGAGAGTTCATAGCAATCTAGACGAAAAAATAAAAATAAAATTAAAAATAATTTAAAATATCCAAAAGTGACGTATGGAGTGTCGTTGAATTTGGAATGGTGTTCCGAATCGATATAGCCAAAAATATACAGGGTGTTCCTTTTAAAAATCTAAGGTTGAGATCATTTCCGGTTAAACCGGAAGTGATAAAATTGCATCCGCTATGTCATTAAAAGCAAAATAATATCACATATAAACACACAAAATTTTAAATCTGTAATTTAAACAACAAAAAAGTTATAGGGGCGAGCGTACCTCCTGAAACACCTGGTATAGGTAGGGACGGACAGACAGCGACAGCGACTTTGTTTTATACTATGTTAAAATTATTGTTATTTTGTATAGGTCTTTTTACCAGTAGCAATACTGTTTTAAGATCAGAAATAAAATAAATAAATTAAAAAAAAAAATATGAGCTACTGATGATTTTCTGGAAGAAGTATTTTCTAAAAAAATAAATAAATATAATCAGATGAGTAAGTACCTATATTTTTACCATCTATACTTAAATGATCCTCTAGATGTCTGTTTTTTGTTAGAATTTTATATACAGAGAAGAAACATAAATATTTTTGTAATAAAAATGTATGTGCCAAATTGTCAGACCATTTTTAAAATTAGTCTCTCAAGTTTACATAATTGTGTAAATATTATTTAAAATATGGGTTTATTCGGGTTTATTTTTGCAGTTAATTATTTACTATTAGCATATTAATCATATTTTATTTATTAAGCACTTAATACTAATACTTACAGGGTTGTTCAATTTAAATAATTCATAGCAACAAAAATATTAAGTACATTTTTCAGTGTTATAGTGTGTTTTTCTAGATTAAATACAATTTAAAATTTTTATCCACAGGGAGTAGGTACTTACCTACCAAAGAAAAAAATGTTTTTCAACTTTTACTTTTTTTCCCAAAGTACTGGTTTAATTATTTTTGTTGTTGTCAAAAGTGGACATTTTTAGGTAAACCCTATCAGACTGTTATTATGTACCTACAATACCGGGTGGAGCAACGCCAGACTGGCCATGGGAAATCTCATGTTAATTTTGCTACCCTCAAATATTGGCCCCCCTAATAATGTCATCAAAATTGTATTAGACTCTTTTGAAGGTCCTTGTATGGTGGACTCACTTACCAATTTTTTTTTTATTTTCTAATAAGCAAATTAAAAGTTATTTATAGAAATTACTCTTCCTAAAATTCTTAAAAACGGCTGTGATGTATAGGTACCTTAATGAATCCACCAGTAATAATTTTAATATCAAATAATACTAGACTTTTTATTACTTTCAACATGTTTTACAGTATTCAAGAAAAAATAATGATTCTATTAATTTAATAATCGCAAGTAAAACGAAATAATCGGGACTTTATTTATTTCAATATTTGGACACAAGTTAAAAACAACACTTTAAAAAAAATACCTATTAATTTAAGTGGCAACTTAATATTTTAAATCAGATGCTCAAACAGTCCTCCTTTTACTGCCAGGCAATATCCTTAACAGTCATAAAATTCAGTTCTTACATTATTAAGTTGGCAGAGATTCGATTGCATACTTACCCCTGACGTTGCAATCTTTAGTTCTTCCAAATGCGCACATTTTTATAAATAACAATTTTACAACCGCTACATAGGTCAACTTGACAACGTGCAAAGGAAGTTTGCTAAATATCTGGCATTCAGAAGCGATGGAGTCTTCCCTCGTAGAGAAATCGAACAAAACCAACTTTTACAAATATTTCAATTACCCTCCCTAATTAATCGCAGAAACTTTACATCCACACAATTTCTACTCAAAATACTTAAGTCCCATATTGACTGCTCCGAGCTACTAGCTCAAATCAACTTGTATGTTCCAACGCGCCCTACAAGATCTCCTCCTACATTTTTCCTACCTACCTCCACTACTCACTTTTTAATTAAAACACCTAACAATACCTGTGGTAACATTGACATTCACGAGCTGTCTACTATCCAACTCAACAAAGTACTAAAACACAAGTTCTTTCTACAATAAATAATACCCCTACTCTTATTCCTACTTGGTCACTACTTACTATTGTAAATATTATAAATTGTCTTTTAAATGGACGTCATGTATCTGTTAGACAATAAAGATTATTATTATTATTATTTTAATGTGACCCCACAGAAAAAATCGTTTGGTGAAAGATCAAGAAACGTAGCTGGCCAATTGATGGTGTAATTTAATCCTATTGTGCGTTCATCGAAAACGTTTTGGACATATTCTCTTACTTCTCGTGCACTGTGCGCAGGACAACCGTGAAATGTGCGACCATTTTGGACTGGGTTACTCACAAGTTTGATATTTATTAGTTGTTTTAAAAGGCACTTGTGTTTGATAATTATTAGTGGTGGTTCCATTAAGAGCAGTAACCCCTTTTACCACAATGAAAATTGCCGAACGTTTTGCTGGTCAAACGAAAAGAAAAAATAAAAATTGGTATTTAGAAAATAAATTCTACTTTAAATACCCCATCCAGAAAAGTAAATGACGATCGAAAATATTCCCAAAATTTTTTTAATTTTTAGTAATTTTGTAATATCTTAAACAATTCTTTATTGGTCAAAAGCAAAATGACTTTCCCGGGTGTAGAATGTTGTACCAAACAATTTTTCTTAAAGCCATTTTTCAATATCGGCCTTACTTTTTTCTCAAAAACGTTGGGCGCGTAAAGTGAATTTAAGCGTGTAAAGTGGATTTACGCGCCCAACGTTTTTGAGAAAAAGTAAGGCCGATATTGAAAAATGGATTTAAGAAAAATTGTTTGGTACAACATTCTACACCCGGAAAAGTAATTTTGCTTTTGACCAATAAAGAATTATTTAAGATATTACAAAATTACTAAAAATAAAAAAAATTTTGGGAATATTTTCGATCGTCATTTACTTTTCTGGATGGGGTATTTAAAGTAGAATTTATTTTCTAAATACCAATTTTTATTTTTTCTTTTCGTTTGACCAGCAAAACGTTCGGCAATTTTCATTGTGGTAAAAGGGGTTACTTCCTCTTAAGGTATAGTCGTATTTAATTTTTAAGAATTTCCCGAAGAGTTTTTCTATATAACTTTTAATTGGCTTATTAGAAAATAATAAAATTTGCTGTGCGAGTGCACCATATAAGGGCCTTCAAAAAAGTCTATTACAATTTTGAAGTAAAATTAATAGGGGACCCAATTTTTGAGGGTAGCAAAATTAACATTGGATTTCCCATGGCCAGTCTGGCGGTGCAACACCCTGTATAATACACAGTACCGAGAAAAGTGTTGGGCAAAGGCATTTGCCGATTTCTGTTAATGAAAAAAACTCTGTCAAATATGTAGATACAAATTCTTGTCAAATTTGTTAAAGTCAAGATTAAAATGAACATGACATTGGTAGGTAAATCAAATGCATGCGACAA
This sequence comes from Polydrusus pterygomalis, assembly GCA_963969555.1. Classification (NCBI taxonomy): domain Eukaryota; kingdom Metazoa; phylum Arthropoda; class Insecta; order Coleoptera; family Curculionidae; genus Polydrusus; species Polydrusus pterygomalis. The sequence goes on along the minus strand of OZ018377.1, from coordinate 109,998,750 downwards.
TTAATACTTTTGTTAGTCTGTGGCAGCGCACCTTACACAATAACAGTCTGATAGGTTCTATCTAAAAATGTTGAATTTTGGTACATCATACATAAACAAAATTTCGTCATTCCCCGTCAAGTAGTTTTTAAGCTTTCGAGACAACGGACAGACAGATGGAAATCGGAAACATGTTTTTCGCGATCTTCTAAAACATCAGACTGACAGTACATTTTTTTTTAAAACATTTGATTTGCTATTAAAATGCTTTCTCTGCAAGGGAAGTAAAACATGTTTGGTACAGCCTGTATATAAAAAAATTACTTTGGCGGACTTATTTTTTTATTTTTTTACTAACAACGATTCGGTTAGTTAGTATCTCTAACCGTTTTCAAGTACCTTACACTTTACACTGACTTGACGGTTCCCAAGTAGCAAAATAAGTCGCAGATACCTCAGTAACAGGAATGGCTACTAAGAAATAGTATTTGCCTAGTGCTCGCTACTTATAACCACCACTTTATAGTAAAAGCTACCATAAACTCTATTTCAATAGTCGCCGTTACGATAATGCCACTTTAAATTTGGAATTAAAATACCCATTTGATAAGGTAGCAATTATATGTTTTTCATAGTAAGTAGAACTACCCATTTACTAATAAACGTTACTTAAAAGTATCAGAAACTTAATAGTAATAAAGTAATAGTGGCAGGTACCATTAAATTTTACCATAATGCCTTTATAAGGTAGCGATTCCATAACGAGTAGCTTACTTGGTAACAGCTACCTTTTCGGGACCATTGCCGGGAACTATAAAGTTAAGTGGCTCTTAAGAGACATTGATAGTTGCCGGGGAGTTCCCGAAACCTTTAAAAGCCACTATTGAGTGACTGTTACTATTCGAAAGCCACCAAAGAGTCGCAGTTACTTAATAATGATAACTTTATAGTGGCGGCCGCATTACAGTTTTAATTCTATTTTTTAAGGTTAGTGGTTTGCTAAAAGACGCATTCGTATTAGCAAGTTTTAGTATCTACTTATTTCGTTGTATATAAATATGCCTAAAGCACAGAAAAAAATGTTTTTTAGACATCCGAGTACCTTTTATAGAAAACTTAAACGTGAACTTAGTAGTGTAGTGTAATTTGAGGTTAGATTGTCCACTTGTCGCCTGATCGATATAGCGATGGAAGGTGTAACTTTATAGTGGCCTGAGTTACCTATTAGTGGCTTCCGCTCCTTTATAGTCGCTTCTGCCTACAGCGTGTGTCGCCTTTGCCTACGAGTCGTAACAAGCGCGACCGATAAGTCGCCGGATATAAGCATCTGGGACTGTATCGACAAAATAACTTCTTCTATCAAAAATGTTACTTATATTTTCAAACCTTAATAGTGGTATAGTAGTAACTGCCACTATTAAGTAATTTTTAAGTAGTTCCAATAATACCTTTTATGGTCGCAGATATTAAAAAGTTACAAACGGGTAGTATTGGCCTCGATGATAAAGTTGCAGTAACTTTTAATAAGAAATGTGCCACTTTAAAGTAACTACTTTCTAGCCGGCCATTTTTAAATGAAATAAATCTTCGCCATTGTATAATTTTACTTATTTAAAAAAAAAAATCGATATAAATAAAACAAATCAATCTTTTATTGCGTTTTATTTACTGTACTATAAAAGCCTAAATAAAATAAATGGTATATTCCAGTAGCAGAAGTAATTTTTATTTTTTGCTAATTTTTTTTTGCTTAAATTTTTTTAAAAATATAATTGTTTCGAGGGCTAAACGAAATTTTCCCACAAACTGGCCATACTTTAGTCAAAAATTTTTTTTTCGTTTGTAAAATTACCCTCTTATGGTGGTTAAAAACGCGCTTAAAGTTTGTCTTCTATAGTTATAGTTTACAAGTTTACAATATAAGTAGTAACTTATAATTAATAATTTATAATTTAATATAGTAATATATTATAAGTAATCCAACATTGGCAACTTATGTTTTATCACAAACTGTTTATAATATTTACAAAAACTGCTACAGTATTACCTAAATAAACTTAATTCAGTAATCAATAGGTACATTTGAACAAGATATATCACAGGAATGTTTGTAGTCATAAAGTAAATTATATTAAATTAACCGAATCAGAAGGAAATAATATGCACCTAAGTGAATTAACACTTGTTTTGTGCCTATAATTTCCCATAAGTAATTGAGAGTACAAAGTACCACCCAATATTACAATACGCCAGCACACAACACGACAGCAAAATACACCAAACCCTTAACTAATCTATTGCAAGTGACTAAATTGTAATTAATTTTATAAAAAGATGATAATGATCACTAATAAATATTTTACAGTTGTATGAAAATCTTTTATAGCTGCTTATAGTTTTAATTTCACTAGTTAACAAATTATAGCACTTTGGACCTAGAAATGTTACAAACCTTTTTCCACAATTAAAAGTAATCTGAGGACATTGAAGTAGTTCACTGGTGATACTACGGGTCACAGTGTCATGTGAAACATAATTCCTAAGAGCGGGATGCCTATACACGAAGATACACAAAGAATGAAAATACAGAGATCTGATATTGCATATTCCGTCCTGATATAAGAGTTTTGTAGGGTATAGCTTGTTTTTCTTGAAGATAATCTTTAGAATGTAATTTTGTACTATGTTTAAATTGTTAAGGCTCTTCGCGTATAGTCCACCCCAAACTAATATACCGTACTTCAGCAATGATTCTACTAATGATCGGTAAACCAGAAGTAAGAGACCTTTACTTAATATATCTGTTATTTGATAAAACTTATATATTAATTTTCTAACTCTTTTATTTAAATAAGCAATATGACTATCCCATTTTAGATTCTGATCTATTAGTACACCTAGATATTTTACATAGTTTGTTTCTTGAATTAAATCACTAAAGTTATCAATACTAATGGAGTTGAAATGTGGACGATTAACATTAATTTTTGTAAACACTATATACTTTGTTTTTTCAATATTTAGAGATAGCTGAAACCTATCCAACCAATTTTTTATCAGATACATATCATTCTTAATAGTCGTTTCAACCTCCGACCAAGTATTTCCCCTAAATACAACGACGGTATCGTCAGCATAAGATACAATCTTACCCGAAAGTTTCAATGAAAGCAGAGAATTAATATAAGCCACAAACAAAACCGGACCCAAGACGGTACCCTGCGGAACACCAATCTTTACCTTCATATCCTCACTCACACACCCATTCACCCTAACACACTGCCAACAGTCAGTCAGGTAACTCTCAAAAACGTCCAACACAGTACCACGCACCCCACAACACTCCAGTACATGTAGAAGTTTACCATGATGCACTGTGTCAAACGCCTTTGCCAAGTCTAGAAATATACCAATACTTTTTTGTCCAGAATCAAGATTCTGAATAACCTCATTTGTGACCTGAAACATGGCAACAGCAGTACTCTTACCCTCCTGAAATCCAAATTGTCCCTTATTGATGATATTATTAGTTCCAAAGAAGTGTACTAGCCGAGTTTTTAAACATTTTTCGAATAATTTTGCAAAGTTGGTAATTACACTAATGGGTCTATAGTTTGATATTTTCTGTCTATCGCCTGATTTAAAAATTGGACTTATAATACTTTTCTTAAACTCTCGAGGCACATTACCAGTATTAAATATCAGATTTATTATATGCTTTAAGGGCAAAATAATGTATGGGTGAATAAATTTAAGGACCCTCTCGGATACATTATCAAAGCCTGGGGCACTATTATTTTTTAGTGATTTAATATTATTTATAATTTCGTTATCCGTAACTGGAGTCAAGAACATTGTATTATTATTTATTGGCAAAGTATGGTGAAAGTTAATAGGTTCTGAGATATTTTCGATCATTTTGATACCGATACTAGAGAAATAGTCATTGCAGAAATTAACCATGGACTTTTCATCAGGAAAAAAATCATTACTGTCATTAGATACTTGAATTTTACTATTGTTTATCACAATTTCATTGGTTGCCTCTGATATGACTTTATATACCTTTTTCATGTTATTTTCATTATCCACTAATAATTTTTTATAATAATCATGTTTGCTTTTCTTGAGTAAATTATTTAATTTATTTCTGTATATCTTAAACTCGTTCTGTGCCTCAATTGTAAAGTTAATCAAAAGTTTTTTTTTCATTTTATCCCTAGTTAGAATAGAATTTATTAATCCATGGGTAATCCATGGCTTAATTTTTCCACATTTATCAGATACTATTGATTCGGTACTGCACTCAGATAGGTGTTTGTTAAAAGTAAGTAAGAAATTTGTAGTTGCAATTTGTGGACAATTCGAATCTAAGACATTCAACCACCTTTCATCCGCAAGCAACAATTTCAGTTGGTTAAAGTTTGTGCGTTTAGATGTATATACTATACCTTTTTTTATATTTGTATTTTGACATTTCAAATTCAGTATAATTCCATAATGATCTGTAATATTGGTTTTTAAGATGTAGCTACTGCAAGCAATGTTATTAGAGTTATTCGATTTATTTATAAAAATGTGGTCAATGCAGGAGGCACTGTCCTGGGTAACACGAGTCGGACGCTGAATATAAGGAAGAAATCTATGATTTGCCAACAGTGTCAAGTATTTATGAACATTTTCATTTTCTAGTAATATATTCAAATTTATATCACCAATAAAGATTCTAAATTCAGACTTACATTTTGTATTTTCAAGATAAACATCTAATTCTTCAAGAAATGACAACAAATTGGTTGGATTTGGTCGATATAGAGTAATGATTTTATAAGAAATGTTGTTAATTATTAAGTTTACAATACCCAGTGTTACTCCACATATAGTCAACTTGAGAGTAGTAAACTTAAAGTTTAGTTGGGACTTAACAAGCACCATCACACCATCATTCCTATTAACATCGGCAGAATTGTATAAGGTAGTGTAACCAGAGACATTATAGTTGTCAGTGGAATCCAGTTCAAAACATTCACCAAGCACCAAGATGTCATAGTCCATAATTTTATAGGTTTCCAAAGTAGTTAGTAGATCATCAAAATTTTTGCGAACACTTCGTATGTTATGTGGCCATCCATTGACATAATTTAAAACAAAGGACATATATTTTTAATAAACAATGATGCTCTCAGGTTGTGGTTAAAAAAGAATATAAGTTCCTATATTAGAGTGGCGGCTACTAAGCAGCTACATGGCAAAGTAGTTCCCGCTACTGTTCTGCGACTAAAAAGGATTTCAAGATAGTAACTAAATAAGTTCCAGGACCTACCCGGACACTACGTAGCTACCTCAATATCTTTCCCCATTTTGGTGACCATTACGTAGCTGCTACTTGGCTGCAACGTGGTCGCCGAAAGTAGCAGCCACCATTGGGGATACTTTCATGGTGGCTGTTACGTTCCTGCCACTATAAATGTTAGTTGGGTTAGAGATACTAACTAACCGAAACGTATTAAGTAACAAAATAAAGGTAATGTAGGTCCGACAAAGTAATTGTTTTAAAGAAGTTTTAAAAAACCATAAACTCTTGACATTTTGATATTCTGGTTTGGAAGTGACCCACCCTGTATAAACCATATTTAATAAGTAATATAAGCGGTTTAATAAAGCGCGAGCCCATACCGTTTACCTTGACTATTTGCTTAAGGTAAAAAGTGTTATCAGCCTGCATCACATGATGTGATTGATGTGGAAAGCATTTATTTTCCTTTTGTTATAGTCGAACGGCGAATCAGAGTTTTTCTTAAACTCTACTATTTTACACTAGCCGACCAAATATTTTGCCTTGGAATTTTCTTGAGCTTCATAATTCCGTAGGGTTCGTTGCAAGAATTTATAGTTATAGCGTTGTGATAGATAAAGCATCTATAATACTAATGGATATTTATTTAGCACTTGGCTAGTTTCAAACAAAAATTACATAATACAATATGGTAGAATTTGGTGACATGTAAAATCTACTTATTTACTAGGTATTTATTTAACAGTCTGTTAAAAGAACGCAAATTTGGTGAACTCTTGATGTCTCCGGCAAAGCATTAATAGGCATACACCCTCGTAAAATAAAGTTTTTGGAAGTTTAGTTGTTTTAACAGATGAAATATTGAAGTTTTGTTTAGAACGAATATCATATGAATGCATGTTAGATCTTTTTTCTAAAAAAGATCGCAAATATATTGGCATCAAACTGTGTTCTATTTTATATATTAATGTTATGTTTGCCCTTTGAATACACTGCTTCACCAACAATCACCCCAAGTACCCCAGCATATCGTTTATAGGCGTGTACCGATCACAGGCCAAAAGAAACCTCATCATCTTATTTTGCTGGAAAAATTATAGTATTGTAGTCTCTTGGACCAGTAAGACAGAGATGCAGATATACGAAATAAAAACCCTACCTTTTTTTCTATTTTTTTACATAAATAATCAACATGCATACAAAAGCTTAACTGTGGATCAAAAAAAAAACCGCCTAGGTATCTTATTTCAGTAACAGACTCGATCGGGGAAGTATTTATATATAAAGTTAAACCTAATTCACTAAATTTATTACAATTTGTTTTAGACCCTATTACCATGGGTTTTGTTTTCAAAGCGTTTAATTTTCATTTATTTTTACATAGCCAATTATACAAAATCCCGAGCTCATAATTTAAAATTCTAACTATTTCGTATAAGTCAGTACCAGAAACTGAGATTTGCGTGTCGTCTGCAAAAAGACTAACAAAACATTTTTTAAGACTTTATGCATGTCGTTTATAACACATGTATTTGTGGATCTGCAAAAGGCATTCGACACTGTAGACATTACTCTACTACTAAATAAACTTGATAAAATGGGTTTTCGTGGCAGATGTTATCAATTATTACAAACATACTCTACAGGAAGGATGCAGTGTACAGAAGTGTAAGGTGAGTGCAGAGGCAAGTGTCAGCGTTGGTGTGGCCCAGGGGTCTGTGCTGGGACCGTTGGAGTATCTTCTGTATGTCCAAAGTTTAAAGTACGCTGGATTACAAGCAAGGTATATAAAATTTTGTGACGACACAGTGCTGGTGTATTCTGGTACAACAGAAAAAGAACTAGAAACACTGATCTTGGGAAGTACTTCGAGTGGTTATGTTACAACAAGCTGACCATAAATGTAGAAAAAACAGTTCATATGGTATTAAGCCAAACAGGAAAAAGCCCAATTCACCCAAAGATTAAGCTCAATAACAGAGAACTTAAAAGAGTTCACCAGTACAGATACTTGGGACTCACAATTACAGAAAAATTAACATGGTCTGCACATATACAAAGCATTACTGAAAAAGTTATTCCTGTGCTGGGAGCAATTAGAAGGTGTAGCCATATGTTAAATAAAAACACAAAATATCTTCTGTATAACAGTTTTATTGAACCACACATAAGATACTTGTTGCCATGTTATGGAAATGCTGGTGAGCACTTGATAAACAAACTTCAAAGACTGCAGAATAAGTCAATAAAAACAATATTCTCTCTCGGCTACTATACTGCTAGTGAAACTTTGTACATCGTATATCCATTTCTAAAAGTTAAACAACTTAAAATGCTCGAGCAAGCTAAACTTATATTTAAAATTAAAAATAAACTACTAAAAACGAATGTGGAATTAAAACAAAATAGAGACTTTCACGATTATAGCCTAAGAACTAGAGACAATATAAGAAACACATATCAACGAACAAAAAAGTCACAGGAGTCAGGACTCACCTATATTTAGAAGTGTACAAATCTACAATGGATTGCCGCAGACTCTGTTCGAGGGCGAAGAAAAGGCTGTGTGTCGTAACCTCAAGATTTATTTTAGAAACAGAGACTGAATTTTGTTTAAGTTGTTAATTTGTATAAAGTTCTTTATATTGTTATCTGTTTATAATTTTTATTCGTTAAGGCCTCGGTGCCAGTTATTGTAACTGTTTTGAGGTCTGAAATAAATAGATTTGAAAAAAAAATAATACAATAGAGGGCCCAATACGCTACCATGTGGCACTCCCCAAACACATTACTTTTCTGCTGACTTATTATTAACAATTTTAGTCATCTGATACCTTTTCCTACCTTTTCTACGATCCAATCCATAGCCTTGTCACTTATACCGAACAATTTTAATTTCTTGACCAAAATTTTGCGATCGATAGTTTTGAAGGCGCGTTTTAGGTCCACAGAAACACTCAGTACTACTTTTCCTGCATTCATTTCATTTCTCCAATTCGCACTAACGTGTTGGATTGCTGAATCGCATGAATGTTTGCTGCTAAAGGCCGACTGACCCACATACAAAAGGTTTTTGGTTTCCAAATATGATTTTAATTGTTTACTAGCTATAAACTCCAATATTTTATCAACCGTTGGCAGTAGGTTAGTCGGTCTAAATGCGCCAGGCTTTGGTACCTTGGGAACTGGTACAATAACTCAACTCAAATGAGGTTAAGTATAAAAGGAGATATCATATTACGCAAAATAGATCCTTGATTAGTTTTTTATTAAGTCTTTGTCACTAGTAGGTACTTGTATTTTTTAAATTAAAAACAACTCTTCGTAATTCTGCAAGACTGATTTCGTTAAACTTTAAGAAACTTGATTAATTAAATTATTAAATAAAAGTCATTAAAATTTTCTTCCATTGATTCTGTATGGATAACCTCCAAAGTCAATATCTAAAAAATCAGTTTGCTTGTTTTTCTGCCTACTAACTCCTTTAATGTACGCCTCATTTTCTTTCCATCCACCCTACACTCATCAATGTTTGCCTGAAATATTTTTTTCTTTCTTCCAAGTTTGGCAACAATTTTTCTGGAAACCGTTTCTCAAAGTTTTCATTATACATCGAATCATGGTTTCAGGCCAGCTTGGAAATTATTCATGCTTATAACTTAACCAATCCTGCTCGTCTTTGATAAAACAATTTTCTGTACGCTCGATCTTTTTCTACTTGAACCGTTTTTACTTTTTTAGAGACCCAAGGATATTTTTTTGGCTGACATTGTTTAAGAGAAGCGATTTTATCAAGCGCTTCCTGGATATTCTTTATGGAGCCAAAATAAATAACGTTAACATCCACAGAAGTGTAATTCCATTCTTTTCGAACTAATTCCCAAATTAAATTTGATATCGCCATTTAAATTTTAAACTACGATTTTTTTTGTTCTGGGCAAGTCATGAAAATTAGTTTAAAGCTGCGCCTCTGTGCCGTATGTATCATGGTCGGTGATGATAGGAAAGCTCCTTGGCAACTCCCTTGCACACAAAATTATTAGGGATTATATGGTCCAATAGCGACGACGAGATTAGTCCCACACAATTTGAGTAAAACCAACTCCTTGGAATATGGCTTTGTATTTCTTGGTCTCAGTGTTATTTTTTAATAAATCAACATTTATGTCTCCTATAATAAAAGTTTTATTTTCTTGAAATCATTGAGTTTTTCAGTAACAGGGCAACTAAATTTTTTTTATGTAAATGATAGTTCTTCCCGTATGCCTGCTGTTAGAATGGCATATTACCGCAGAATGCCCATGGATATCCACTTCTTGGCCTTTTATCTCAGGTGTTAGAAGGGTTTCGCTAACGCCCATGATGCACGGACTTTTTTCATGCAGAAACTGTGTTAATTGCAATATATTCGAAGTAACACCCTGTATATGATCAGCCTTTTATATATAATACCGCCTACTTAATCAAGAATCGCTCGGACCCGTCAATTTTTTTTTTAAATGCATTTTTTTTAGAGAAAAGATATTATACAGCGGACCATAAAAATGCTACGTGGATTAACTTTAATATTTTATATTGAAACATATTGTATATTTTTACATTGTTACATTCTACAATCAATTCTAGACATTTTTCATAGATCATGCCCTATAGCTATAGTATGTTCAATGACCGCTGACAGTTACGTCCTATTCTCCATATTTGCGGTACGTCGTAAATTAATTCAGTCAGTTCGACTTACCGGTGGTAAAGGTTATGATTTTGTATTTGGAGTTTTATCAGTTAGCCCAGAATGATCGGTGGCGTTATTCATGATAATAAGCGACGGTTCTTCCAAGTTTGGTAACAATTTTTTTTTAACTCAAAATTTTCACTATTTATCGAATCGTGTTAATCACCAGATTTCAGGCCAGACTTGGATATCAAACTTGCATTATTCACAAATCTGTATGAAGAGTATCATCTTGCCAACTTTGCCTAAAAGCCCCTTTACTGTATATCCAGGTTTCATCCAGAAAAACAGGTTTTAAGGGAAATTAAGAGTTGCCATTATTCTTAAATTATCTTTAAAATTCCACTTGTTTTTGGGCTATATCGGGTTGCTCTATTAAAAAACGCCTGTTTGATACAGTACATTTACGCAATTTAATTTTTTTTTAAACAGTCCGCTAATGAACCAGTGGATATTTCAACACCATCCATAATTTTAAGGTTTAGTGGTATTGAGCGAATGGTAACGTGTTCACTTGCTCTATACATCCCATAAATACGCTCCCTTATGGGATGTTCATGAATTTGGTAAAGTTGTCGAACACGGGATTACAAAATAGCTACATTATTGCGATTCTTAAAATCTACACCCTTCTCTATCACCTTTGCCTTAATTCCTTGGATTGTTGAACACGAAACTCCCAAGGCATCAGAAACTAACTAAAACAGATAGGTATTTATAAAAACATTGCCAGATATTTTTCATGTTTATTATTTATGTTTTCATATTTCCTGCCAGTGGCGGCTCGTTAATGAAGGGCTCTGGGGCGCCGCCCTCCCTGCAAAACCAATAAAGCAATCTATGTAAGCAATCCATTAAAATAATTCAAACCAAACATAGCCCTATTCCAGCGGGTAGGTTATACTAAGCGCGGGCATAAACCAAACATAGCCCTATTCCAACGGGCAGGTTATACTCATAGACAAGCGAGTTCCGCGCTCTCAATGTTATACTAAGCGCGGGCGGGCGAGGGCGACCGATTATCCGTCCCGATTCAACGCGGCTTCTCGATGAGTTGCCATGACGACAAAGGCGTGACGTCACCTATACATCGCACAACGAGCGGCCACGGACAAGATCCAATTTTCCGCGCCCAACAACAGCTGTTCGCGATGCCACGGTAGAATAATCGATATATTATGTGCTCTGACGAGGCGACCTGTTGATGCCGCTAGGCGCTAATGTTTTTTTTATTTGTTTTGATTTGATTTAATAGTTACGTTATAAAACTTATAAAGTTGGAAAATGTCGTGTCATATGAAGGTCAGTGATATACAGAAGCGTGTGTTTAGTTCTCTGAGCTTAAGTGAAAAACTTGATTTAAAAAATGCAGGGCGGCCACTAGAAATTGAACATAGTACAAGTGCAATCAAAATGTAAAAGTAAGGCACAGTTTATGCGTAAGTTTGACAAAGAAATATATAATAAAAAATTCTGAATAGGTATGCGGTTGTGAGGACAAAAATTATTTTTTTTTGTTTCGTGTGTCTTCTTTTTGACGGGGATGATAATTGGACTATCAATGGGGTGCAGGACTTAAAAACATCTTTCAGAGAAAATAAAAATAGTGCAAAACATCGTCATAATGTGGTAAGTTTTGAGATGTTAGGACTAATATTTTAACTTGTTTAAGTAGTGCTTATGCTGATGAAATTAAAATTCACAACGAGAAAGTTAGAAAAAACAGACAAGTACTTTTGAAAATAATAGACATTTAAAATTTTTTTAATTTAAAGCCAGCGCCCCCCTGACTAGTCACAAGCCGCCACTGATTCCTGCTTTACTCTATCTACTTACCTGGTAAACTGCATTAAAGGGTAAAAGAGCCTTTCCGGTATCACTTTCTCTTTGAAAACAATCAAATCATTTTAAAATTAATGCTTGGTTCTTTTTCACAATGCCGTGACATTTTTGAAATAATGTTGATTAAAAATTTCACTGTCAAAAATGACAATAAAATTTTTGACTGGTAAAATTATACGACATTCATTATTGACGCATATATATATATATATCAGGATCATCGTCCAATGACTGAACTTTTTATAAAAAAACATACGGTGGTTTGGCGAGTATCGTAGTCACGCCCACGTTGTGTGCTTGAGCTATGAGAATCTTCCTGTAGTGATAATAATATGTTTAATTTTTCTTCTCAGATATACCAGGACGACCACTTTTAACACTACACTACACTATTTAATAGTACGACTAGTTCTCTACTTAACTGTAACCAGTGATTCTCAACCTTTTTGTGGTGGCGGGACACTTTTGGTAGCATAGGAAAATGGCGGAACAGCACCTTTGTCAAGATATTTGCGGTGAAATAATAGACCAGGGCTGAAGCCTTTGAAAATGGTAAAAAGTGAAAAAAAATAATAGTAGGGTGAAACCCATTGGAAAAGGAAGAGAATATAACAAAAATGAAAGGAAAAATAATTTACGGGCGATCCGAGGTCGGGAAGTGGAAAGGGGTGAGTTTTTAAGGGTAGAAAACGATTCATCTCGATTTCCGGCAAAACTACAAGTCCTATGGAAAAACGTTAAATGGCAAAGTTGTAGGTAATAAAAAGATCTACAACTTTTGTATTTACACTTTTTTCACATAACCTCAAAATTTATGTGAAAAATTCAAATACCCAAGTTTTTGGTTTTTTATTTTTATCTTTTACAAACAATTTTTTTTTCACGAAATTTGGTGAAAACGTACCTTTTTATGTCCCAAACACAGTGTAATTTTTTTGATTTAAAATATTTATCTTTTCACCTTATTTTGACTTAATATCGATTTTTCATTCGAATTTTCGAATTTTCAATCGAAAATTCTCACGTCAAAATATCTGCTTTTTAAAAAAGTCGGTGTGCTTTTTGTTCGTTGAAATCTCTACTTTCTGAGGGTGTTAAAAAAAATATTTTTCGATTATTTCGATATTAAGTCAAAATAAGGTGAAAAAATAAATATTTTAAATCAAAAAAATTACAGTGTGTTTGGGACATAAAAAGGTAAGTTTTCACCAAATTTCGTGAAAAAAAATTTTTTTTTTTGTAAAAGATAAAAAAAACCTTGGTTATTTGAATTTTTCACATAAATTTTGAGGTTATGTGAAAAAAGTGTAAACACAAAAGTTGTAGATCTTTCTATTACCTACAACTTTGCCATTTAACGTTTTTCCACCCTTAAAAACTCACCCCCTTCCACTTCCCGACCTCGGATCGCCCGTAAATTATTTTTCCTTTCATTTTTGTTATATCCTCTTCCTTTTCCAATGGGTTTCATCTTACTATTATTTTTTTTGGTTTCAAAAATTATCGACCCTGGTCTATAATCAGTTTATCAAATACTATCTCATGATTCAGATTAGTTGATATTATTAAATTATTTCGCGGAACACCTGGAAGAGGTTTGCGGAACACCGGTGTTCCGCGGAACGGCGGTTGAGAACCACTACCCTAGACACTCTCGATTGGCTATTAGGCGGGCGATTTGGGTATTTTTATTGAACATATTTCTCTATGATATTCCCTATAACTTGTACTTTTATCTTCAAAACGCAACATAATTTCGTGAACGGTCAAGTGAAAGTAAACATTTTTATTAGTCCTTAATGAAATATAAAACCAAAACATAAAATTTAATTTTTGAAAGCCCAAGGGCGTAGGACATGTTGAAGGTTGAAGATAGGTATAGGGCACGATTTATGAAAAATGTCTAGAATTGATTGTGAAATGTGAAAATATACAATATGGTTCATTAAAGAAATTAAAGCTGATACAGGTAGCATTTTTATTCTCCATCGTGTATAGAATTTTTTTTCTAAAAAAATGCATTTCAAAAAAATTAATTCGACGGACCCAGTTTTCGGTTAAGTGGGCGCTATTCCATATAAAAGGCGGATCCGTTTCTTTATCCTGACACTGTATGCATTGACTTAGTTCTGACTCCATGAAATTTCGGTTTAGAGTAATCTACCTCTACTTAATGGGGATTATTTGAAATTTTTTAGCCGAAGATCTGAAAAATTACAAAGACCAACCGCCAAATATCAAAACCGTCTCCCCTTTCGACCTCGAAGCTGACAAACATATCTTAACTCGAGATGACGTCATAAGAATAAGCGAGGGCCTAGAACCCCAGCGATATGACGCATTTGTTCTATTCGCTGATGATGATATCGATTTTGCCACCGAGTTGATAGAAAACATGGAGAAGAATTACAATTTGAAATTTTGCGTAAAGGAGAGGGATCTGGTCGTTGGAGGCTCGGAACATGATGCTGTTATTAAGTTGATTGCAGAAAGGTATGTAGGAATAAATTGTAATTTTAAAAGACTCAAAAGATATAATTAGAAATTAAATTGGACGGTTTTGTGATGGCCTTTTAACCAGACTGTTAATTTGTTATGTCCAACAACGAAAAGGCAAAGATATAACACGCATCTCATTCATAAACATACTTTTGCGCCTACAACCGAGTCTACAACTCACTGTTTACAGAGGACATTCTATCACATCCTTACATTTTTTTTTATCATTCTAATATCAAAAATTGTTATATTTAATTTTCGCTTGCCGCACCAGCTTGCAATATTCCGAACAATAATACCTGCTGGTCTGACTTAAATTCAATTTTTAATTGGCTGCCAATCAACAGCCTTTCTTGAAACCGGCATTATGTTCCACCATATCACTGGTAAACTCTTAATAGTTACAAATTGAGTCAATTTAAGCTCAGAGCAAGTCTTTGTAGGCTTCGGCAAAAGCATATTATTCTAGAATAAAAATTGGTGTACATTTTCTCGTGGTTTCATTGTGGAATCGCGAGGAACCTGGTGGGCCTATGCATTTGACATCTTGTCGGCTTGTTATGATAAAGCGAATGAGATGTATATCTTGCTGTCGTCGTTGGTTACGTCGCGGCTCTGTTGCATTAAGTACGAGGGCGGATTGAATTGTTGCTGAAATAAAAATAAAATTTAATAACCTGTTTCCAAAATGTTACCACGTGAAAATATACACTTATTATGTACTCTATAATATCACGCTATTGGCGGGGAATCCAAAGACCGTTTTAGGGTTTTATTGAACTTAAATTGACACAATTTGTAGCTATTGAGAATTTATCAGTCCTATGGCGGCGCATAATGCCGGATTTAAGAAAAGCTGTTTGTTGGCAGCCAATCAAAAATGTTAACCTTACAATAGGAACAGTACCTAGATATACAGTATGTCTCCGTAAGTTGGAACCATATGGAAAACTTTTTTATTATTAATTTTACGAAAAAAAGTTATTCTTCATAAAAAGTTCTGCATGGTCTAAAACCTAAAACGCAACTATCAGAGATTAAATTCTTCTGGGCGTATACGAGGTTTGTCAATAAATATGAATTTTGCCCAAGAGCAAAGTACAGTAGTATATTTGACAATATCGAAAATTGTTATTAAAAAAAGTTGATTAGAATAATTTTATTTATTTTTTTACCATTTATTTAACAGAATTAATAATGGATTTCCACCAAGTAATAGCCGAATCAATTATATTGTTCAAAGAAGCTTCAGTAAGTTTCCTGGCTACATGGTATTGTAAATTCTTACTTAAAATCGCAATTTGTTCTCAAAATTTGTGGTTTTTTGATCAGTGTTCTCGAGAAAAGGTTTTCCCTAAATATATGAAACTTAAATCCAACAACAATAGCAAAGCAGATCAAGCAGGTTCCTTAGCAGGATTGAAAAAATTGTTATCAATCAACCTGAAAATTACCTGCAATTTTATTGTTAGACCTAAGTTATAACTTTTAAAATACCATTTTTAAGTACTCCTTTGAAGAAGCAACTGTGTTGCGAAACATGTCGAGTCAAAATAAAAATTTGTGGAAAGTGTAAAATTATAATTTGTATTATTTTTTTTACCATTTATTTAACACAATAAATGTTCATTCATAATTAATTAATAATGCAGAAAAATTATTAAAAAATAACAAAACCTATTTTTTTTTATCGTAAATGGGTGTAATCACATATTTGAACGTGGTTTTTAGTTCTGATCAACTTTTTTTAACAACAATTTTCGATATTGTCAAAAATAAAGGTACTTTGCTCTTGGGCAAAATTCATATTTTTTGACAAACCTCGTGTAAGCCTAAAAGAATTTAATATCTGATAGTTTAATTTTAGGTTTTAGACCATGCAGAACTTTTTATGAAGAATAACTTTTTTTCGTAAAATTAATAATAAAATAGTTTTCCATATGGTTTCAATTTACGGAGACATACTGTATATTCGGAATATTCCATTGGTACTGGTATAGAATCCGTAAGACCTGGCAACGTCTGCCTTCTAGCGGTAGCAAGTAAAAATAGGAAAATTAAAAATGACCGTTTTTGAATTTTGACATTAGAATAATAAAGAAAATGTAAGGTTATTGTGAAAATAGTAATTAAATTTAAACGTTTTTACGTTTTGTGTAACATTAAAACAAAACCATATTACAAAACAGTACCAGGTCTGAAAAGTAACTGATTTAGAGCCAGAATTTCCATTTTATAAGTAAGTGTTATTAGACACATTTCATACGATAGAAGGTCCTCTATAAACAATGAGATGCATGATCTATCTGTCTATTTGTTGGTTTTAACAACCTTACATACTCTTTGATTCGGCAAACGACTAACACCATATTTTCACTATTTTTAAATTGAACAGTTTTGGAATTAAAAAATCTGTCCTATAAGAATAATTTTTTATGAATAAAATTGTCACTATATCGTACCATTAATTTCTTCTGTCCAGTAAAAACCTGTTCAAATTAAACCAATTTTAAAATATCAAAACAGGCACATTGTATATAATATTGTTCTTTTGTTTAGGTGTGGTAGATTAATAGTGATTATTTCTCCAGCATTTTTTGAAAGCAACGCCAATAAGTTTTTCTACAGTTTGGCACAATCAATAGCTATAGGTAAGTAAGTGTATACTTATTTGTGATGTAAATATCTTTGACACGGCTTTAAAAAACTGTATTGATCATTCCAGAACACCTGACTTTGACAGGTCAGCCATGTTCACTGGAGGGCACACATATCGATTACTTCACGTTTAACCATTGTGTTTTCGATAGCTCTTGTTATGAATAGTAATTTTTCTGGTGTTATTTTGCTGAATATCAATTTAAAATGTCTAGAAGTGAATATTACTAACTTCTTAATGGCGATGTTAAGTGCCGGTATGACCAAAACCTTAAAATAATGGAGAATGTTAATCCATGTGTTACTCCTTTGTCTTAATCGTTACAAGTTACCCAATGTATCTACGATGAACCTGGTGAATTATATTATTTTGACTCATGCCATAGTTTTTATACTCGAACATAGCTGAAAGCTTACAAATACTAATTTATTATTCATTTAATTACTAACCGTTTATAAAATGACGGTAACGAACACGTCCATTTCTGAGTTGACTTTCATTTAAGGTAAATGTTCTTTAATTTCCAAAATATTCTGCACCCACATGTGACATTAACCGCTGATACAGGTTTATTCTTAAAAGTTCCCAGTTCAGTAGTAGGCCGTAGCAATACCGCCATAACTTTTAATCTATCGCACGTTGAGTTCGATGTTTCAATTGTAAATAAAATGAACGCTGTATTTTTGCAAGCCTTAAACTAATAAACCATTAAGATCCCCGTACAAGTTTAAAATATGGTGAACGCGATGGTAAAAGAACTTAGCCCGTCCTGTCTCTGCCGCCAACATCTTAACGTAGACTGCAATAGGGTGCCATAAATGATAGGTGACTTAGCCTGATGGGGCTGCCTACCGACTAAACTGCCCGTGTTCCTGCGGTTCCGCGCCATAGGCGTATAAACCTTCAGACCACTCGCTTAGTATTTCCGCTCTGCACGCCTAGTGTCTGGCCGACCTGTCAATGACGTCATTACGGAATGGTCAACCATACCCGAGCAAACCCATCTGTTAAAATGTAATTTTTTTTTTTTAATTTTAGAACAAAGGCAAAGAAAAATAATACCATGTATTTACAAAGAATGCGGCAGTCTTCCACCAGAACTAACTTGTTATTTTAAACTGGATTTTAGAAGAACGGGGCCTTTATGGAATTTTTGGGACCGATTGCACGATTCCATAAAAATGCCCGAGTACAAACCCAAGATCAAACTGAGCTTACCAGAAAATAGGTTTGTGTTTAGATCTTTAATAGAACTGACCTACGATTGGTTATAAATCCCAATAAATGTTACTAAATAATAAAAATATCAAGCTAGTGGTTTCCTATACAGGATGGCGCTTCGGCTGGCGCAAGGCTTTTGGGATTTAAGAAGGAGTGAGTGAAACAGATTACAGGCATGTTCATTAAACAAAAACAAGTGAATATTTAAAGTTTAACTCTGGGCTGACTTCGGTCCATAGACATAAGCAAACAAAAATTTTCATTTATCGGTCTAATGGGTTGTTTCTAAATTTTGTTGTGTTTTTAGTTCGAAAAGCAAGAGAGTCAATTAACCTTACCCGATCAAATCGAAAATAAAAAACAAACAAAACAGCAATCTTCGATGATATCGCGAACCTAACTTTAAGCCAAATATTAGTTGGTTTTAACAATTGGCTAGAAATTTGGGTACGTGTAAAAAACATTTTCAAGCACAATTTCTTGATCAAGAATTCATGAGAATGTTTTCGGTACCAGCCATTGTTTACAGCAAAAGCACAATTCAGTTAACTACATAAGTACACAAAAACCGAAATTTTAAACACCCACAATCCACATTAACCTAATTCGTTTTAGTTGCTTTTAAATAGCAAAGCCAACGGCTAAGTTAAGCGTTCATTTCAAAAATATAACTCAGCTCCTCAAAGGTTTTTCCTCCTCCCTTGCCGCGGTTAAGTATGCCCATCTATATTTCTCATACGATTTGTTCGTTGCGTTCGTTTAACAACTTAGCTAAGCAAAGATTTTTACTTTGCTATGCTGTTTGAAAGAAGCAAAAGGAAAGTACCTAATAGCAAAGAATACAAAAATCCACAGTGAAAACCTTACAACAAAAATGGCGCCGAGCCGGTTCTAGAATATATTTATATGCTGTCGGTAAAGAAGGAACATCCACCGGAGGGTTGTGCGCATGCCCATTACTGTTAAACGCCAAGGTATCTGACCGACATATTTTTTCACCCATAAAATTGAACTCTTGTTTGCGCACGAAATGAGGTGTACGGATCTATGCTTCGGCCACAGCCTTCTACTACGCTAGTGAAGATACGAACCAAAATCGTACTTGATTTTTGATATTTTGACGTCTTGTCATGTTTTGACAAACAAAACTAAACCCTGCCCCCCACATGGGAGGACGTTGTCTCACTCATTCCTTTAAAATCGAGAAGGCTATTGGCTGGTGCAGCATAGGAAATTCCATGCAAAATTTATGGTAGTCAAACATTGGCTTCCTTGTGACTGTTTGAAGGTTGGAGACAATGATGTTTCTTGAATGATGAAAGAGTTTTGGACTTCCATTCTCTTTATTTGTTTTAAATCACAACGTTTCAACTGGTAAGTATCTCCAGTCGTCTTCAGGTGAATACTGATCCAGTATTTAAAGATACTTACCAGTTGAAACATTGTGATTTAAAACAAATAAAGACAATGGAAGTCCAAAACTCTTTCATCATTCATTGGCTTCCTTGTTTATTTTACACCAGGAGCGTATCTAAGTTTTTAAAGAACTTATCAAGCTAGACTCGCTTGCAAACGTTTAATATGCAGTATATCCAAAATTATTTAAGAATTTACCATTGAAATAAAGTAGTAGTAGTAGTAGTACGATCTTTATTGGTTTCCCAAAAGGCCATCGACCGAAGTCCTTCAGCCACAGTGTATTACATAATATGTATATTATCATTTACAATATTTGCATTAGATAAAGTATAATGTTTACATGTAGTTTTAAAAGAAACGGAACAAAAAAAAAAAAAAAAAACTTAATTATTTGAAGAATTTTTTCTTTGTAGATTTCTATCTGACTGTATTGTCTCTTAGGATCTCCAATATGGTTTGTTCTGGATACCGATATCTAGCTTCTTGGTAGTTTCTGGTGAGACACAGCTCTTCAATGAGTTCAAGATTTTTTGGTTTGGCCTTGAATTTTCCAGTCAGTTGTATTAGTCTTTGTTCGATGGGTTGTATATTTGTTTTTTCGTAAAGTAGTTGGTTGCTGGGGTTGTGAAGTGAGTTTTGTGGGTGTCGAATTTTGGTTATAATTCTTAGGGCTGATGTTTCTGCCACTTTAATGTTTTTTATGGCCGTTGGTCTGGCGTTGCTCAACAATATGTGCCCATAGTCTAATAATGGCCTGCAAATAGATTTGTAGATTTTTGTTGCGGTTTTAATGTTAATGCCTTCGTTCTTGAATGTTAGTGACCTGAAGTGCTTGGCTCGATTTTTAACTTTGTATTTAATGGTACGAGTGTGTATATTAAAGTTCAATTTGGAGTCTAATTGTATGCCCAGGTACTTTGCAGTATTATTTGGCTTCACTTGTTGGTTTCCCAGAGTTATCTGCGGCGAGTGGCCTGTAATGTGGTGGTTAAAAAGAAGAAGTTGAGATTTTTTTGGGTTTGGTATGACTCTCCATTTTTTAAACCATTCTTCGATGCTTACAACTGCCTCCTGTAGTTCTTCTGTGGCTTTCCAAGTAGAATTCATGTGTGCTATAATACCTGTGTCGTCTGCAAATTGTAGCAAGTAGCAGTTGGCATTGTCTTTCATGTCCATACCCATGTCGTAGCAATATATATTGTATAAAGTTGGCGAGAGTGGAGAACCCTGTGGCACACCTTGTTCAGGGGTAAATTCTTCGGACACTATACCGTTAATTCTGACCGTTAATGTGCGCAAATTGAGAAATTCTCTTATGATGCATATTAAATATTTAGGCACCTCCAGTTGGTGTAGTTTGTATAACAGTCCCTCGTGCCAGACACTGTCAAATGCTTTCTTGATGTCCAAAAGAAGTGCAGCTGACTTAAGGTTCCGGTGTTTGGCTGTTTGTACATTAGAACAAAGGATTGTTAGTGGGTGGATTGTAGAGCAGCCCTCCCTAAAACCGAACTGGCACTTTGGGATCTTGTTTTGTACAGATTCCAGTAGTCTATTTCTAATAATTTTTTCGTATAGTTTTCCCAGCACCGGTAGTAGGGTAATCGGCCTATAGTTCTCTGGTAGTTTGTGGTCGCTGTGTGGTTTGGGAATGTTTATTATGGTTCCTCTTTTCCATACACTCGGAAATATCTGGTAATTTATGCAGTATTCAAATATTTTTATAATATATGCCTGAATGTTATCGGATAGTTGTTTGATGACATACCATGGAATGTTGTCCTGTCCTGGCGCACTGTTTTTTTGTGAATGAAGAATTGAATAGTATTCTTCTGGGTCAAGGACAACGTTTGGTGATTCGACAGGTGTTTCAAAGTATGTTTGATTCCAGCGGTGGATATTTTCTTTGTGACGTGCATCGAAAATTGGAAGGTTTGTTTCGCTGAAGTGTTCTTTGTAGTGCTTTTGGAATAATTTAGCTTTTTCGTGGTCTAGGCTGTATGTAATGCCGTTTACTTCTAGCTCAGGTATTGTATTTGTTGTTTTATACTTAGACAGTTTTTTAATTTTTCCATAGAAGTTCCTTCCACGGTCGTCGTTGATTTCCTTGCATGTATTCAGCCAGGTGTGTTTCTTATATTCAAAAATCAATTTCTGTATGTTTTTGTTGAACTTGTTGATTTTTTCTTTAGCGTCTGGGTTTGGTGCTGCATAATAGTCTCTGTACATGCGTCTTTTTTGTTTGATCAAGGAGATAATATACGGTGGGAGTGGATATGCAAATTGGGGTTGTGTCGATCTTGGCGTGTATTGTTCAATTAGTGTTTGTAGTTTTTGATTAAATTGAGAAATATGGTTTTCGTTTATTGCGTGTTCCTGTACCTGTATGTATTCACTTAGTTTTCCATTAATTTTTTCTAAATTTGATTTAGCATAGTTCCACCTTTTCTGGATTTTTTCGGTAATAGGTTTTTGCTTTACATCTATTTCTATTTGTATGAATAGATGATCAGAACCAACATCTGATATTAGTTTTGTGTTTTTTATGCATTTTTTGAGCGTTTTTGTGTATATAAATGCATCCGGTGTTGAGTCCATATTATTTGGCATGAGGAATGTGGGTGGAGTGGTAGCTTTGTCAAAATCTGCGTTTTTTTGGAAATCTTTTAGTTGTTTTTCTTTTCGTTTGTTAAAGTTCCAATCCCCAACAACTATTGCATACTTGTATGTTGAAGCCTTGATAAATATACTTTCGTCAATTTTTGCAGTTGGATGTATATAGATTAGGAATATATGGATTTGATCGTCTTGATATGGCATACTAAAATGCAAGCACTCGTTAAGTAGGTTATTGATTGCAGGAGGATTTTCCTTTTTTATTCTGATTTTGGGGTTTGCCTGCACCATGCTGCCACCTCTTGGGTAGTTGGTTATATGATTGCCAATTTTTTGTATGTTTTTCCAGTTTTTGTAGTTAATGTTGGAGTCGATTTTGTTTTTTGTTTCTACTAGTAACAATAGGTCGATATTGCTGTTTTCTATAAAATTGTATAGTTGTGTTTTTTTGCTTGAGTAACCATTAATGTTTCCATACAGAAGGTTAACAGACATTATGTTGGCTATTATTCTCGCTGTTGACTGGTTCTGTTGGTGAAATGCTATTTGGTTGTTGTAGGTCAAACATGAGTATGTAGATTCTGTTTCCTGAGAAAACTGCTGTAGTATCTATATTATAGTTGTCTATAAATCTTAGTCTCAATTGTTTAATGAGTTCGTCTCGGTTAGTGTTTTTGGGTTTATTGAGTTTGTTGACATATGTATTGACAATAAGATCGTGGATTGTGGTAGGTGAGTGGATTCTATTGTTATTTGTCTTTTCGGGTGGTATTTCGTTACTTCTCTTATTGAGCGATCGAATTTTCGCATTCGGGATACCCTCTATTGGTCTAGTTGGTCTGTTAGGACATTTGAATGACCAAGCCCGGTGGTCCTCAGCGCCACAAGCTAGGCATTTGGCGGGTAGTGATGTAGTGCATTTATGTGTCTGATGATTGCCCTTACACTTTTCGCATGTTGTTTGATTACAACAATCTTCTGTTTTGTGTGTAAATTGGCTACATTTCTTGCAAGGAATTGGGGCGGGTGTTGGAGGAGCACTTGGATAAATTGCATAGTGTCTGTTTTTATAGAATAATCCATTATTAATTAAGTTTTCAAAGGATTTTTGACAGGATGTAATTATGCGGATTAATGAAGTTGTTTGTCCCGTTGCTCTGGATATTATTCTTTTACAATATCTATGGACGATTTGGTTTTTTTCTAAGTATTGGCTTATTTCTTCATCATGGACGTATTTTTCGACACTGGCTATTACCACCGAATATGTTGTTTCTGGGTCTTTGCGTGTCGCTGTTGTGTATGGTTTCGTTTCTTTGTATGCGGTAATAGTTTTAGTTCCAGTCAGTTTTGCTAGTTTTCCCAGTAGATTGTATTTGTCTGTGTCGGATTTTAATAAAAATCCTTTTTTTGTTTTTAAAATTGTATCTCTGTTGTTGGGGAATTCCTTTTCCCAGGCATTTGATATATCAACTCTATTTATGTTATCAGCGGTGTTGAGGTAAAAAAGGTTTTTGTATTCTTTATGAACTATTTCTTGCATTTTGGGTGAATAGTTTTTGTTTGTATGTTTAGTAGTTTTTTTTTGTGAGTTGGAATCTCCTACGTTATCTTGATCGTTTTTGTCCTGATGAGTTGAATGTCCGACTATTTCTGATATGTCTTCCCTACTTAGTGGGGTTCGGTCGTTTTTCTTTCTTTTCCTTTTCCTATACTCAGTCATTAGCCATTCCATGTCACTTCCTTCCGCGTTTTCACTGTCACTCATTTTTGCTAAATGACCCGAATGAACGTTATATGAAAGAGCATGCCGCAAACAGTGTGCGTTGTATAGACACTCGTCTGCGTCTCAGGTATGTTCTGGCATTTTTTAAATTATATATTTACGTAGGGTGAAGCAAGGTTTACCGTAATTGCTTATTCCGTGGACCTAATTTATTATGATTTCTGACTTCTGTTGAAGATGTAAAAATTCAAGGGTTGTTCAATTTTAGGAAATATCTTTTTTCGTATGCAGTAAAATTATCCCGTATTCCAAGTTTATGTTATTTTTATGATTGCTTACGAACCTAACCTAAAAGAAACAAAATTGAAAAATTTTATTTGATATTGTTAATTTCACCTTGTTGAAGTTTTCACTTCTGTCGTGTGGTCTTAAGCACACACAATTTTTTTTGTTTTGTTCTCTCCTTAAGTTGTAAGTGCGTTCGTTTATCAGTAAGTGTATTGGTATTGTCCCTGCAATAACTTGTACTGATTTTGTTGCTACTGTTCTGTATGCGCTGGTAATTCTGATTGCAGCCTTTCTTTGTATTCCTTCTACCCTTTTTTTATATAGTTCCTTAATTACTAAATAAATCACGTCAAAATTTCGCAAGTTAGTTCGTCAAAATAAATGAAAATAAATTATTGGTCTAAAATAAACAAAGGAGTCAATATTTGACCCCCCCCCCCCGAATATTGCCCATGCACCCTGTATACATTAATTTACATGATTTAATACACTGTAAATTACTAAGTGAGTGGTAAAAAAAATTTGAAAACCTTGTTAGGTTGTCGTTAAATGTGAATATTATTATTATTATTATTTTATTTTTAGCCTTTTCCGTAGAGAAGATATGACCTCACATTTAAAAATAGGAAATATTGTTTCTAGGTAAGTCAGTTTTAAAAAATCAATTGGTTTACGTACTTTTATTTAAACCTTTTACCTAGTACAGAAAACACAAATATATTTCTGCAATGTGTCCAAGACAGATTACAAGTTAAAAAAGTAAGTAGCGGGTGTCCCACTAAGAATGGACACCGGCCATAACTCGCTGACCGTTAATCATATAACTTGGGAAAAAATGTATTAGCTAAATGCACTAAGAGAAATCGCTGGAAAATACTTTGAAGTTTCTAAATCCACCGCTAGAGGGCGTAAATCCAAAATTTTCCATTTTTTGAAGGGTACACCCTGTATATTTTTAAATTTTCAAATACCACATAAAATTATAATTATTTTTTATTAAATGCATTATTAGTCTATACTTGATAGTTTCCGAGATATTGACTCCCGAAAAGTGACATTTTTGAACTTTGATAGCTTCTAACTTTCTAACACTACGTCTTAGAGCAAAACGGCTAACATATCCCTATCTTCAATTTTTATTATATTCCCAAAAAAATCAACTTCCGATTAAACCGGATGTTACTCGAAAGCAAGAAATATAGTTGTTCCGGTTTAACTGGAAGTTGATTTTTTTGGGAAGATAATAAAACTTGAAGATAGGGATATGTAAGCCGTTTTGCTCTAAGACGTACTGTTAGAAAGTTAGAAGCTATCAAAGTTCAAAAATGTCACTTTTCGAGAGTCAATATCTCGGAAACTATCAAGTATAGACTAATAATGCATTTAATAAAAAATAATTATAATTTTATGTGGTATTTGAAAATTTTAAAATATACAGGGTGTACCCTTCAAAAAATGGAAAATTTTGGATTTACGCCCTCTAGCGGTGGATTTAGAAACTTCAAAATATTTTCCAGCGATTTCTCTAGGTGCATTTAGCTAATAAATTTTTTCTCCCCAAGTTATATGATTAGCGGTTAGCGAGTTATGGCCGGTGTCCATTCTTAGTGGGACACCCGGTACAATATATAAGCCCAAAATTTGTCAGTCCTTTGATAAGTAGTATTAAAACAAGGAGTAATGGTATTTGTAATTATGCTCTTAAAAAAAAATTCACATTTATTTAAATATTTTTTTAATATTTTAGATCTTTTCTATACTACATAATAATTTAGTTCTAAAATGACTTAATCCTTTCCAAATTGACGTTTTAATACGGTATTTGTAGGTAAAAAGTTACAAATACCATACATACATATCTTCTACAAAGCCATAATCATAACACTACTTTAAAGTAATATTCTGTAAGTTGCCTTTATTTTCAACAAAAATAATAGAGGATGGCAGCATTAATGCAGTCTTTTCCAAAGTGCCTTGTGGGAGCTGGAGGGGTTCAGGGGGGCAGTAGAAGGTCCAGAGAAAGCTAGGAGGCGTTAAAGCGATATAGGGGAAGGAGGGGGGCAGTGTTCCGGTTTAATTATTCTCCGCAATGTTTACTTATTTACGCATTTTTTAATTGAAATATCCACTAAAGCCTTGATTTTATTAGATTAATATTTAAATATGTAAATATTTTTTTGTTTTTTCTCCTTTTTATAGACTTTTTATAATTACTTTTACTTAACAGGGATTACTTGTTACAGATATTATATTTGTAGATTTTCGTAATTTTATTGCTGGTTTAATGAAAGCGCTTAAAATAACTATTTTCAGGAAAACTAATTAAAAAAAACTTGCATTCATCTTTGAACTTTCACACTTCATTGTCTTTTTCCTGCTTTACCATTAAACTTATCGAGTTATCTCATAGATATGTGATATTATAATTATAATAAAACACATTTTATGATACATAAGCATTTGACAATGCCCTTAATTTATCAAAACCTCCATTAAGCGCAAAAATCCATATCTTATGCTAAAAGACTATACCATAGTTGACATAATGTAGATTTCGCAATCAGATACAGCAAAATTCTATAGTTTTAAATCAATTCACTTAATTTCTTAAATTTTTTCAAAAAAAAAATATTTATGGGGTCTTTTTCCATCACTATTTTCGATCGAAACTCGTTACCACAATCTATATTATACTATTTCCTCTCCCCTAATATCACATTCTTAATACCTAATTTAGAAATTGCTTGCCCCCTGACCAAATCCTAATTTTAGGTTCATATTTCAGCCTCATGAGTTCGTGCTAGTGTCTTGTACAGGGTGTCCCAAATTCGAGCCTCATCATGGGGATCTCGGAAACTATAAGAGATACAGCATCGGCGTACTGAGCAATATCGCAAAAAAATATCTGAGTTATCTTTTTTAGTTTTTGAAATTTTTGCAAAAAACTAAAATTTTGAGTTTTTGTTTTTTTAAACTGCTTGACTTATTTTATCCGCCACAGAAAAACAAGCGCAGCATTGTTAAGGCAACTTTTTACGCTCCATATTGTGACGTTTTTAGAATTTCGTTACAACGTTTCGTTTTTATGGAACTATTATCAACTTTAATTTTTTAAATACGGACCTGCATTTTTTATTAAATTTTTTGATAGCCCATTAAGCCCTGAATTCAACCATGTACCACACTTAATTATATTTAGACGTTTTGATGTCATTATTACATCTTCAGGAATGTGATAATTATTTTTAAATACGGCCCTGGTGTTAGTTACTTAATCTTTTTACCACATACAACATGTAAATGGATCCGGAATTTTATACAAATAATTTACTATATTTAAGTTTTTATATAAATTGTAACAAAGTAAAAATAAAACCAAACAAAACAAAGGTTGCTATGACAAGAACTTTTACTTGATTGTTTGGCTTAAGGTGGAATTCTCAACGTCATTTCATCTATTGCCAACCTATAACCTATTTCGCGTTGCTTTTTTTAGTTTATTATTTGATTAACCAACATTTAAATAAAATCAATATCGTCGGTACAATATTTAGGTAATAGCTGACATATTACAAAAATATCAATTTATTTCATTGCTAATTTTGGGAGAATTGTATAGTGAAAGAAGAATGACATAATAATGTTTAAAAAAAACTTACCGGACATTTTTCGCTATAAAATTCTCCTAAAATATTTAATGAAATTCCTTGATATTTATTTAATGTAAATTATTACCTATAAAATATGAAGACGATAATGATTTTATTTAAATTTTGTTTAAAAGCTAGAAAAATTAAATAAATAAACGCGAAATAGGTTATAGGTTGGCAAGCATGTTGATACTTCCACCTTAATTATCTTGACAACTGCAGTCACCATTTATACTGAATATTTCAGCAAAATTATGTTTTCTGCTTTAGAAAAGCGCGACATGTTACGAGTTTATTATTATTCTTCCAATAGGAATTCACAAAATTTCTTGTGACCGTTATTTCAGGACTATCCTGAACGCTTGCAGCCTCATTATAGTTATTTTGCTACGCTTGATACTAATTTAGCCCAGTATGGTGGTTTTAATAAATTAAGAGTCAAATATACACCAGGGCCGTATTTAAAAATAATGATCACATTCCTGAAGATGTAATAATGACATCAAAACGTCTAAATATAATTAAGTGTGGTACATGGTTGAATTCAGGGCTTAAAGGGATATCAAAAAATAAAATAAAAAATGCAGGTCTGTATTTAAAAAATTAAAGTTGTTAATAGTTCCACAAAAACGAAACGTTGTAACGAAATTCTAAAAACGTAACAATATGTAGCGTAAAAAGTTGCCTTAACAATGTTGTGCTTGTTTTTCTGTAGCGGATAAAATAAGTCGAACAATTTAAAAAAACAAAAACTCAAAATTTTAGTTTTTTGCAAAAATTTCAAAAACTAAAAAAGATAACTCAGATATTTTTTTGCGATATTGCTCAGTACGAAATTGCGCAACTTTGCCACAATTTAACCGATGCTGTATCTCTTATAGTTTCCGAGATCCCCATGATGAGGCTCGAATTTGGGACACCCTGTACAGACCTTTAATTATTGACACCCCGTATCGGGTGAGTCAACGATTGCGCGGAGTAATTTTAGGCCTTGAAGATAAGATTTGTCGATAATGAGCTTTTGTATAAAGGTATGGTTGGATATCTGGCACATTTTAAAAATATTTTGAATTATACAGGGTGCGCCCAAAAAGTTGGGTGTCATAAAGTAACATTTTTTTAAATGGGACACCCTATATTTAAATACATTTAATAATTCTACGTGTTATTTCATACATTTTTATTAATGGTATAATTTACGCAAAAGTTATAGTTTTAAGATAATTCGACTTATAATGAAAATTTTGCATTTGCAAGCATCTCGTTGCAGTGAAAATGCTACTCAAATTTTGACACTAAGCGATTCATAATTTTTATACTTACTAAGTAAAGTCAAAAATACATATTCATTATGAAATATTTGACGTCTCATTTACAGGGTGTTTACTTTCTAGGACCAAAGTCAGAAAACTTCTAATTGAAAAATATCACTTTTATTAAATGGAACACTATATATTTTTCTGTCATCTTATAGCTCGTCATAAACAACTTTCATAAAGAACGTCCTATCCCTATCTCTAATAGTTTTTGAAATATTTTGATATTTCGAGATTTAATGTCCTCGTTATAGCATTTTTTGTCAATGGATCGCTTCTGTTGAATCAAACATTTCCATTAAATTTTGAAAACTTCGAGGACTGGGTGTTCGCCGCTCGGGATATTTCATCCTGTATAGTTGTTCAGCAAAACGACACTTTTTATCCGCCTCGCCCAAAACATAAATCATATTGATTAATTCATTTTTTGAAAAGTTTATTTTGATTACCAACTTATAAAATGACTGGACTAAACTTTGCAGTAAAAAGGCATAATTTTTACGTTGATCTGATTCTTAATGTGTCATCCACTGCCATTATTTTCATTTATTTTCCATGGCTATTGTGATCCATTGACAAAAAATGCTATAACGAGGACATTAAATCTCGAAATATCAAAATATTTCAAAAACTATTAGAGACAGGGATAGGACGTTCTTTACGAAAGTTGAAGAGTTTATGACGAGCTATATGATGACAGAAAAATATATAGGGTTGTTCCATTTAATAAAAGTGATATTTTTCAATTAGAAGTTTTCTGACTTTGGTCCTAGAAAGTAAACACCCTGTAAATGAGACGTCAAATATTTCATAATGAATATGTATGTTTGACTTTACTTAGTAAGTATAAAAATTATGAATCGCTTAGTGTCAAAATTTAAGTAGCATTTTCAGTACAACGAGATGCTTGCAAATGCAAAATTTTCATTATAAGTCGAATTATCTTAAAAACCATAACTTTTGCGTAAATTATACCATTAATAAAAATGTATGAAATAACACGTCGAATTAATAAATGTATTTAAATATAGGGTGTCCCATTTAAAAAAATGTTACTTTATGACACCCTACTTTTTGGGCGCACCCTGTATAATTCAAAATATTTTTAAAATGTGCCGGATATCCAACCATACCTTCATACACAAGCTCATTATCGACAAATCTTATCTTCAAGGCCTAAAATTACTCCGCGTAATCGTAGACTCACCCGGTATATGAATAATTTTGAAAAATTTACCATCGTACACATAATGTAATATCAAAGTTTTATATGGGAACTTTCTAGATCTGATTCGTACCCAAATCAGTTCCTATCACAGAACAATCTGAAATCGGCTTTGCATAAAGATACGAACGATTCGAGCGAAAAAATATCCCGTTCTGTCAATTTTAGCAGTAGCATGACTAATTTACCGAACGCCGAGGTGCCGGAGGACAATATGGCACCTTCGACGAGTGCCAATAGCTTGGGGAGGTACCAGGAGACGGGCGTCAAGAAGACACTGTCGTTTTACAAGAAGATCAAGAGGTAAGGCGGGAATGATTTAAATTTGCTTATCTTACAGTATTAAACAGTAGTAAGTATTTTGTATAATTCAATAAGAAACAATCATATACCGGGTGGTGCACTGCCAGACTGGCCATGGGAAATCACATGCAAATTTTTCTACCCTTAAATATTGACTCTCCTATTAATTTTACATCAATATTGCATTGCACTTTTTTGAAGGTCCGTGTATAATCAACTCTCACACCAAGTTTTTTTTGTTCTAATATAATAAGTTCTATCATTAACCCCTTAACATTTAATGATGAAAATATTCAATACTCAATTTCAAAAACGGCAACATTTTTTGGATTAGTTTTAGACGAAAATTTGAATTGGAAAGGCTAAGGCGGAAAAAATTGCTTTTATACAGGGTGTTTCATTAAGGGTGGCCACCGGCCATATCTCGGAAACTAAAGCTAAGCATAGAAACCTGGGGAAAAAAATTATGATTAAAGTGGTCATGAGAAAATTCTGGAAATTATTTTTAAGTGCCGCATTTCGCCACAAGGGGGCACAATTGAAAATTAATTTTTAAAATTCTAAATTTCTCCGAAAATTCCTATATTATGGTATACCTCTGGGTACAGCATTAAAAATAATAGATAATTCTGCATCAATTTGGTTTAAGGCTCATTGGCGTATCGACCTTGATAAGAGTGGGGGAAGCTATTGAAAGTGTAATCATTAAAATCGCTGTAACTTCTAAACGACTTATCCGATTTTACTAAGTTTAAGCTTGTTTGGAAGAGAAAGGTAAGTACTTTTAATTGTCGTATCCAACGGTACATGAGAGTTTCTAATAAAATTGCTAGAGGGCGCAATTTGTAATAGTAACAGTTTTTTCGATTTTATACCGAAAATTCAAATCATACGGTATAACTATGACATCATAATCGGAAAGTAGATTAAATTTGCAAAAAAAAAATGTAAAGACTGCAGTTTGATATCTTTGTTGGTGTCAGAGTTATTGCCAAAACAATAATTTTTAACACTTTCATCGAAGAAATAAAAAAATATCAGAAAAATTAAAAAATTGGCAACTTAAAGAACAATTAAATATGTATTTATTAAATTAAATTGGTATTTATAGGTACTACTTTTTTTAATTGATTTTATTAATGAATTAAATTGGATTAACTTACATATTTATTGTTATTTTTTTTAATGTTTATTATTTTCTATATTATATTCTCATTTTCCATATAAAACTTAGTTTGGAATAAAGGAATTTTTTTTTAAATAAAAAATTTTCCATCTAAAACTTAGTTTGGAATAAAGGAATTTTTTTTTAAATAAAAAAAATAAGCAAATTAAAAGTTATTTAGAGAAAACCCCTCTTAAAATTCTTTAAAATTAAATAAAGTTGTGATACATACGTGAATACCACTAGTAAAAATTATAATGTCAAATGTTACTAGACGTTTTATTTTTTATTAGTTTTAACATGTTTTATAGTATCCAAAAAAAATAATGATTTAACTAATTTAATAAACGCAAGTACTTAAAACGCACTAATGATGACTTTATTTATTTTTTACATTTGATTTAATTGAAATGGAAACTTAATGTTTCTTAATCATATGCTCAAAGAGTCCTCCGTTTACTGCAAAGCAATATCCTAAACGGTCATACGATTCAGTTCTTACATTATTAGGTTGATACGCAGAGATTCGATTGCATACCCCTGAAATTGCAATCTTTAGTTCCTTCAAATATATATAACACACATTTTTATAAATAACACTTTTAATGTTACCCCGCAGGAAAAAGTCAAAGGTGAAGGATCAGGAAACCTAGCTGGCCAATTTTTGCGGTGTAATTTAATCCTATTGTGCGTCCATCGAAAACGTTTTGGACATATTCTCTCACTTCATATGCATTGTGCGCAGGACAACCGTCCATTTGAAACCAAAAAATAACTTCAATATTAGCAGCAACTTCTTATGCAGGCAGAACAAACATTACGGTCATATGATTCAGTTCTTACATTATTAGTAATTGAAATTGAAATATTTAGTTCCTTCAAGTATATATATATATAACGCACCTTTTTATAAATAACACAGGAAAAGATCTAGCTGGCCAATTTATGGTGACATTTAAACCTATTGTGCGGCCATCGACAACGTTTTGGACATATCCCCGTACTTCTTGTGCATTGTGCGCAAGGCAACCTTCTATTTGAAACCAAAAAATAACTTCAATATTAGCAGCAACTTCTTATGCAGGCAGAACAAACATTACGGTCATATGATTCAGTTCTTACATTATTAGTAATTGAAATTGAAATATTTAGTTCCTTCAAGTATATACAGGGTGACGCGGATCTAAATGAACATACTTCAACACAAGACAAAGAATACCTTGGGGGTTCTTAATCACCCATCTTTGATAGTTCAATTGTCGATAGTTAATAAGATACAGGGTCTTTTATGAACTTCAGCAATTTTTTGTTCTTGTCATATTTTTTAATGCACTCCGTATAAAATTTTCATATTGGGTCAACATCTGTAACCTATCTGTCGCTTAAAATTGCAGTATCAGAAAATTTTAAATTCCAGGCCCGTATTAAAAAAAGTTGACATTTTCAATTTTTACATTTTTAACACCCTGTAGATCAATTTTTTCAAAATATTATTTTTTTATTGGAAAGAGCATAAAGAATTGACCCTAACGGCATAATTTTCAAAGTTCCCGCACCCATCACTTGATTAGAATAAATGGTTGTTTTTTAAAAAAATTCAAAATGGTGCATATTTGGAAATTAGAAATTAAGAAAATAACAATAAAAAAGCAAAAACTGCTTCCGAAGTAAAAAAATAAATGTACTAAACGTTTAATAGTTTTAACGAGACTAAATTTTAGGGAACAACACAACAACAAATAACAAAGTAATAATAATAATAATAACAAAACTGCAAGATAATGATTGCTTTTTAGACATCGACAAAAAATCGTAAATTACAGTCAGAAATTTCAAACTTTGTAAAGTAGGCTTTGCCTCATTTAAAAACAAACCAAAGACTATCGAGTTACTGTTCCATAGCAACAATTCAAGTCACTATCAGATATGTGACAGTTGTCTGACCTTTGTTAGTATTCGGTTAACAATTATTGCAATTTTCTGTTGAAGATGCCTTACCAATTTTCAAATGCCGAATATGCCGACATTATTTTTGTATACGGTTTTTGTAACGTAATGGAAGAGCTGCTGTTCGGGAATATCGTAGGCGATTTCCGGGTAGAAGATGTCCATATCACAAAACATTTGCAAATGTATTTGCTGGAGAACATGGATATTTTCCCACTGACAATAATATTGATCAACCAATACGACATCCAGTTCAGGAGGAAGAAGATATCTTAAATCTTGTTGAAGATAATCCCAAAACATCTACTCCAAAAATTGCGACACGTCTAGGAATCCCGCAAAAAAGAGTTAATGTAACACTGCAAAAGGAAGGCTTGCATCCGTTTCATGTTCAAGAAGTTCAAAGATTGGAACCTGGCAATTATGCAAACCGGTTACTCTTTTGCCAGTGGCTCAGTAGACACCAAAGGAGTCTTTATCGAATCCTCTGGACCGATGAAGCACAATTTACCAGAGATGGTGTAAATAATTCAAGGAATTCCCATGTATGGTCGTTAGAAAATCCACATGCCATCAGACAATCGCATTCGCAGCACAAATTTTCCATACACGTTTGGGCGGGGTATAATAAATAATAAATTAATTGGGCCGCACTTTTTTGCTGAAAGATTAGATGGAAATCAATATTTAAATTTTTTACAAAACATTTAGCCAGGACTTATGCAGAATGAAAATGCTAACGTGAGAGGGCTCTTTTTTCAACATGATGGGGCCCCACCACATTTTGCAAGGGTTGTATCTGAATTTTTAAATATTACGTTTCCTAACAGATGGATAGGCTGTGGAGGGCCCCATTTATGGCCAGCCAGGTCGCCGGACTTTAATCCTTTGGATTTTTTTTTCTGGGGGAATATGAAAAATTTGGTTTATTTAGAAGAAATCTACACGCGGGAGCAGCTTTTGCAACGAATTATTAATGCTTTTCAGGAAATAAAAAATAACCCAGACGCAATTAGAAAAGCAGTGTCAAATTTAAACATCAGAAGACGAAGATGTGAACAAGCCAATGGAGGGCATTTTGAACAGCTTCTTAAATAACAGTGTTCTGCTAAAGTGCTCTTAAAATTAATTCTTGCTTAAACTTTTTCTATGTATTAGATTTTAAGCAGTCGATTTTAACTTGCAGTTTAGTTATTATCATTATTACTTTGTTATTTGTTGTTGTGTTGTTCCCTAAAATTTAGTCTCGTTAAAACTATTAAACGTTTAGTACATTTATTTTTTTACTTCGGAAGCAGTTTTTGCTTTTTTATTGTTATTTTCTTAATTTCTAATTTCCAAATATGCACAATTTTGAATTTTTTTACAAAACAACCATTTATTCTAATCAAGTGATGGGTGCGGGAACTTTGAAAATTATGCCGTTAGGGTCAATTCTTTATGCTCTTTCCAATAAAAAAATAATATTTTGAAAAAATTGATCTACAGGGTGTTAAAAATGTAAAAATTGAAAATGTCAACCTTTTTAATACGGGCCTGGAATTTAAAATTTTCTGATACTGCAATTTTAAGCGACAGATAGGTTACAGATGTTGACCCAATATGAAAAT
This sequence comes from Polydrusus pterygomalis, assembly GCA_963969555.1. Lineage (NCBI taxonomy): Eukaryota > Metazoa > Arthropoda > Insecta > Coleoptera > Curculionidae > Polydrusus > Polydrusus pterygomalis. The sequence continues at coordinate 109,963,257 of OZ018377.1, read as the reverse complement.
TTTATATGGAGTGCATTAAAAAATATGACAAGAACAAAAAATTGCTGAAGTTCCTAAAATACCCTGTATCTTATTAACTATCGACAATTGAACTATCAAAGATGGGTGATTAAGAACCCCCAAGGTATTCTTTGTCTTGTGTTGAAGTATGTTCATTTAGATCCGCGTCACCCTGTATAGAACGCACCTTTTTATAAATAACACAGGAAAAGACCTAGCTGGCCAATTTATGGTGACATTTAAACCTATTGTGCGGCCATCGACAACGTTTTGGACATATTCCCGTACTTCTTGTGCATTGTGCGCAAGGCAACCTTCCATTTGAAACCAAATATCTTTATTTTCAAGAGCGACGGCTTCTAATACAGTTCCAAAAAAAATTCTTTTCTCTAATTTTATTTCAAAAAAAAGGTCCAACAATCTGATGTCCAAATTTACCTTATTCATGTATTGAGTCCTTGTTTTAAAAATTTTGACAATTTTTTTTTTAAATATTGAAAATTTTTGTCGTTTGTTCGGGTTTGTTCGGGTTTGTATGTATGTTTGCTTGTAACCGACTTCTTTGAACCCGATTTTGACCCACTTTAAACGATCAGATTTAATTTAAATTTTGTATACTTATCAAGAACCGCTGACAATACAATAATCTACTAATCTAGCTCAATCTAATCAAAAAAAAAATTTTTTCTTAACAATAACTCAAACTAAAAAATGAAAAATAAATATGGTTTAAAAAAATTAAAAAACATGCTTTAATAATTAATCAAAACTAAAAAGCGGAAAATAAATGTAGTTTAAAATAATTCTTGAAATTCTTAATATAGGCAGAAAATAATAATGAACGATAAACATTAGTATTATAGTGGAAAAAAGCGTGGGGCGCTTTGTGCTATATTTTTCGTATATCGAGCACCCCACGCTTTTTTCACAATAATACTAATGTTTATCGTTCATTATTATTTTCTGCCTATATTAAGAATTTCAAGAATTATTTTAAACTATATTTATTTTTCTCTTTTTAGTTTGATTAATTTATTAAAGCGTGTTTTTTAGATTTTTTAAACTATATTTATTTTATTAAAGACCAGTTACTTTTTTGTAAAATGTTTGGAATCAAGTCAGTTTAGACTTAAAGCAGTGTCTGTTTTCCGTCGCTTGCGACAACATACTGAAATGATACTCTTTAGTATTAAAAAAGACGCGCAAATACATACCGTTAATATGAAAAAGGCATAAATAGGTTCCTGTAATTTGGGAGAAGCGATTTGGGATTAGGTCAAGCAGCAACTAATAGAGGGCGGTATTTAGTGTCATTTTAGGATTAATCTAACAAATGAAGGGGCAAGTGGATGAACGAGTTATGTTACAAAAAGTAGTTTCTGAATAAATTGAGTTTTAGTTCATATTTTTGCTACTTTTTTAAAAAACAATATTTTGAATTGAAACCAGCCAAGCAAAAAAAAAAGAATGAATATGCTTTTTTAATATGCATAAACATTTTGGTTTTTGTAATTTATTTTGGTAAAATTTGATGTTTGAATGTACATAACCCCTTCTTCCAAATTCTCCCTATGCGGTATTAATTAAAATGTGGGTCATGTACTTTATTGGAATTAATTCAAGTAAAAAAATACAAATAATAATAATTATTTGGTACGACGACGTTTCTTTTTTTTGTTTGTTACCTTCTGGTTCAATACCAATAATGTTTTTATAAAAGCCTCTATGTTATGGGTACATATACCCTTCTTTTACAGTAACGTATCTCATTATTTTAACAACGATGAAGAGGTTATGGGTACATAGTCCTTTCTTCCACAATACCGTTATTTATAAAACGTGGTGATTTTAAGCAAATGCGGGGCTTATGGGTTCATACCTCTTTCTTCCACAACAGAATTTTATAACTTTTGTAACATAACCCCTTCTTACTACTTCATATGTGCTTAACAAAGGCAAGTAGAGTTAAATGGGATTAGGTATAAGTTTCATATGTACAGAGTGATCGCTTATAATGTTACCCCCCTTTAACTTCTTTGTTTCGAAATTAAGAAAAACCTGTTAAATACAAAAGTTGTAGGATTTAATGTAAACTTCTTGCAAAATATATCTTCGTAGTAATTTTCAAACATCAATAAGTCGAAAACGGTTCAATTTAGATATATAGTGGTATATATAAATTATGTTTAGAATTGTCCGTAGAATCCAATAATGCAACAATATACAGGGTATTCCATTTAAAAAAATATAACTTTGATCTGTCACGCTTTTATGCAACACCCTGTATCTACGAAGATATATTTTGCAAGAAGTTTAGTATACAATATCGTCATTATTCAAAAAATGTCACTTAACCCCTTCAACCACTTGCCCCTTCAAATATACAATTTTCGAGTTGTGTCACTTTACTTTTAAAGGTGTGAGTTGTTGTGTGAATATCATAACAAAACCAAATTATTTTAGGACTTTACCAGGTCTGTCAGGTACATACCTAACTGATTTAATATCAGGATTTTCATGTTGCATGTTCTAAGTCGTAACTTTTCTTTAAGCTTGGGCTCACTATTTCCAAAATCAAAACCAAAAACACCCAAAGAGCCTACGGATCAGCAAGTTACCAAAACAGAAGTAAAAACAAACGGAAAAATTCCCTCGGAAGCAAACAAGAAAAAAATTAAAGATAACCAGTCGGAAGCAAAGGAAATAACCGAGTCTGTGAAAGAGATAAAAGAAGAGAAGAAAGAAAAGAAAAAGAGGAAACTTTTCACTTTGAAGAGGAACAAGAAGAAAACTGCTTTAGCAGATACTTGATGCACCAGGTATAGTTGGAGGGGGAAATCATTTTTATTCTCTCTGTAGGTACATATTATGATAAATTTCGGTTGAAGTTAAAAGCAGGCGATTTAAACACTACTTTAGAGATTAGGAAATATTTATTTGCATTTGTAAGTATGTTTTTAATATAGACGAAAATTAAGTTATATTGCCCCACCTCTTTCCATTAAACAAATATGCAAATATTAGGGAAAGTTTTTTTTTAATCATCGAGCAAAGGAAATAACAAGTAACGGTTTTATAATGTAAACGGAAACGATCTTTAAGTGGAAGTAAATCTATTGTAAAAGCTCCTTTACTAGAAAATAATAGTTGACTGTTGGTCTAGAGTCTAGACTAAAACTGTTTATCTAGAATCTAATAAACGTATCTGCAACATATCCGAAAGCATTAGAAATTCATAGATTTGAATGTAGAGTACTGACTTTGGTTCTAGGCTTTGCTTTCTTTACAAATACCTATATTATAGTAAATCCCAGCGGAAATCCCAATGACGTCATAGATTATGTAATTGCCAAACATTTACTTTACCAATCAAAATATTTTTTGGTTAACGCGTAAACCTTTACAGAAATTTAAATTTAGCGCGAGAGTTTTTTAATTGACCGTCTTATTTTTAAAATTCCAAAATTGCCGATGCTTTTTCCTCGACGTCTCCACCATTTTTATCTTTTTTCGTACAACTTTATTTTTGTTAACTTTCGTTTTTATTACAGAAAGTGTAGGAAATTTTAGACATTTTACATGATTGAGCATTTACATTAATTGCCGAAAACTTCACTTTTGTTAATGCGCAGTGTATTGTTGGTTGGTTATCTGCCATTGAAGAACAGTGACGTTAAAAAAAATGGTTAAAACCGTAGCCTTTTCGATTTGAAAGGAGTAAGCGAGACAACATTCCCAGCCACACTATTTCGGGTCCTTGACGGATCCAGGTAAGGAGGCGTCTCCGAGAGATCAGTCCGGTCAAGTGTCGGCTATACAGTTGGTTTGAATATTCACTAGCCGAGTAATAGAAAGTTGTGGCCGAAGACTGCCCGAAGTTAAAAGTCAAAATTCCCCCTTTTTTTTTTAATAAACAGGTCTATAATTATGCTATTTCACTCACTCCTTAAATCTCAGAAAGCCTTGGTTAAATCAAAAACTTTTAAATTTTCATTTATATCCCGATTGATATATCCAAGTTGGCGAGTTTTTAATAATGGTCATATTTGTGCCAAAATTCCTCAAAAATTATTTAAAACGCTTCCATCTTTTGCCTATTATTCCTCTGCAATTGCAGACAAACCGTTTTCTTTTCTATCGTAGCATAACCAGAGCTGGGCAAAGCACTCGAAAAAAGTGCTTCCAGCACCAAGCCCTTTGGAAGAGTAATTGCTAGCATCAAGCACGAAGCACTTTGGAAATTTTAAGTGGTTGCAATTAGCAATTACCGAGGAAAGTAATTGCACAATTCAATTATTGCTTAAAAATTGCTTGAAATCGTTGTTGATTACTCAAATCAATTACCAAGCACTTATTACTTTTCCAATTGCTTCCTCCTCAATTAAGCAACCTGTTTATTTTGAAAATAAAAACTAATGTTTTTGGGTGACACAAATTATCTGCAAGAAGGAGGAAGGTGCTGGAAAGGCACTAAAAGCAGTACGCACGCAGTAGTCAGTACTCAGTGCTGTATGTCCTTTAGTGCTTGCAAGCCCACTAAAGTGCTTGCAAGCTTTTGCAACTTTTCGGCAATATTTGCTGAGGGAAAAGAAGGTTGATCGAAGTTTATATTGTTGTAAAAATGTGATTAACTAAAATGAAAAAGCAACATCCAAAGCAAAAATTACTATAAATTACCAATTTGTTTCAATGTTTTGTCGTGATTACGCGACATTTAGAGTGTTGACGTGCATTGGGAGTCACGCTAGATACTCTGCACATTCAGCGTCTCCAGAAACCATCTTAAAATATGGAAAACTTTTTTTATTTTTGACTTAACAAAAAAAGGTACTATTCATAAAAACTTCTGCTTGTTGAGAAAATGACAATCAAATCAAAAATTTTAAGCCAGCATAGAAACAAAGTAAAAAATATAAATGCCATGTTTATGTTATGATAATTTTAATTTAACACTTAAAAAATAATGCTTTATTTGTTGACATCAAAATTTTTAATATATTACCTACTAATTTGAAAACTATGAGTTTTTGACATTTAAAAGAAAATTAAAATCATGGATTATGCAAAATTATATAAAGGTAAGCCAATTAATATATAGGTAGTATAATAATAATACTAAATATTATAATTTTTCTATTATAATTTCTCCCTTATTTATAATTTTTCCTTTTTTTTTGGGTGAAATATTTTTTTGAATTACTTATATTTTAAAATATATTTATGATGTGATTAAAATTAATAATCTAAATGGGTGTATATTTTTTCATTACAAAATCGGACAGATTTGTTAATCTATAATTTATGGTTTTGTAATGATCCTTTCATTGGATTTATTTTAATAAAAAAAAAACGATGTTATTGATTTTTAATATTATTATAAAAAAACCTGCAAATAAATAAATAAGATGGAAAACTATATAAAGTGGTTCTTTTCCCGTGCGTCATCACTTTTACGTCATCAAAATCGTATGAATCAAATCAAAATTACGAGACGAAAAAAGTCAAAACTAAGTTAAGTTCATAAAATGGACGTGCCTGCCTACCGTTTGACGTACCTACATAATATCCCGAAAAATTATTATTTTTTTTTAAGTTTTGCCCGGCATTCTCTATTATCTAAAAGAAATTGACAAACAAATGTTAATACATTTAATACTATTTTTAAAGCTTAAAATCTAGAAAAGTTTGGTGTTTTATTGACTATTAGAATCGCAAAAGTCAAATTTTTAACATCCTTTCATTTAAGGGAATTTAGCCACTGCCGTAAACTTTCCAAAGAACTTTCACGGTTAGAATATTTAAAATAAATAAATTAGGTATTATAAAAATCCATAAATACTTACCGCCAAAACAGATGGTGGGTATAATTAATAATAATAATAATAAAAAGTTTATTCAACATTTTTTGTTTACATTTAATGTTAATATAAATTTTTTTTGAATAAACTTAATTCCGAAACTCAGAAGTAAATACTTGTATTGAGTTAAATATAATAATAAGTTATTATTATATTTAATAATTATTTATTAATTAGCTCTAAAAAGAACTATTTTTAGAAAAAGGAACAGTTTTAAGGCACACAGATTTACAAAATACGAATTAGATTGGCAGATCAAAATAAGGTTGACAATGACGTTCTAAAATACAACGGTTGTCAAAAAAGTAATTAATTGACGTTTATAGTTTTATTCTTGTCTAGCACATTATATTATTGCGGAATCTTGGAGACGTTCTTTTATGCTTTTATTCAAACTTGTTACTGTAATAAACAAGGATGCAGAGTTATTAACCACGTTGAGTCCTGATCGTTGATTGATGACGCACGGGCAAAGATCCACTGTGGCGACTTTATATTTAACTTTAAGTACAAAGTTCAAAGTACAATAACATAATAAACAGTTCGAAGTAAAAGTGTCATATATAAAATACTACAGTAAGTTTCAACGTGACCACCATTTGACCACGGTTGTACGTCGTGACAATTCCGTCATGGCATTTCTAGCCATATGTGGGGATATTTCTCGGGTACATTCTCTGATAATTCTCTCTAAATGGTCTATGTTTTCGAAAGATCTATGTTCATAGGCTTTTTGTTTCAAGAATCCCCATAAGTAAAAATACAGAGGAGTTAGATCTGGTGACCTTGGTGGCCAAGCAAATTCTTACTTTCGTCCAATCCAAAATCTGTGGAAATGTCCGATTTAAGAATACTGTTACTCTTGCATAGCTCTGACATTAAACACCGTCATGTTGGAAACAAAGTATGTTTCTTATATTCAGTGGTAGTCCATGAAAAGTTCAAACAATTCCGTATCCAAAAATTTCAAGTAAATTTCACCAGTAATATTTTCCAGAACAAAATACGGCCCTACAATAAAATTTGGTTCTTAAAAACACCGCACCAAACATTTCTGGAAAAAATATTGGTCACGACACTCAATTAGAAAGTGAGGATTCGCCTCATGAAAATAATATTTTTCTTGCAAAAAATGGGTCAAACCAAGAGCAAAACAAAAATTGTGAATCAAAATCTCTAAGCGGCAGTTTGTGAAGAAATTTTGGTTTGTATGGATGAAAATTATTTTTCATTAAAATAACTTGGACAATGGATTTTGTAACAGGTCGTGGAACAGTTTGTGTCATATTTCTCAATGAGATTTTAGGATTTTCCACGACAGCTTGCAAAACCTCTAATTGGATATCTTCGTCCGTACGCGAAACCTGGTGCTTGTCAGAAAATTTATCACTTACAGACCCGGTACTTTTAAATTTATTAAAAATATCTCCAACAGTCACATTGCTAATAATTTTATTTGGATATCTTGCACTAAACATTTGAGTAGACTTTCTGTATGTATTGTAATGGTCCCCAACAATTAATACCATTTCATCTGTTTCCTCTGTGGTAAATTTAAGCAATGAAAAAACTTTCAGCGTTGACAACTGAAACAATTATTTGTCATAGTTTAATTGGTATTATATATTAATTTATCACCATCGCATTTTCCAAAGTGTTTTAGATCCACTAGACGAAAATAAATACCGCTTTTTAAAATATTGATCTCCTTTTCGTTCAAAACTATTTGAGCTAATTAGAGGAACTATGGAATCAGGAAAGAAAGAAGTTTCATGAAATGAAAATTATACAGGGTGTTCCAAAGAACAACTTTACGCTAAAGTTTCTTTCTTTCAAGCTAAGCCGCTTTTCGAATGGCAATTTTATACCCTTACACATACATTTTTACTTTTTTTCTACCCCTATATGCTGGTTCAAATTTTTTTTATTTGATTGTTATTTTCTCAACAAGCAGAACTTTTTATGAAGAGTACCTACCTTTTTTTCGTAAAATTGAAAATAAAAAATTCCCAATACGTTAAGATGGTTTCTGGACACGCTGTTATATAGCTATATTATGTGCCTACCCCTAAGTACGTTTAAAGAATTATTTATTTCGTTCGACTAATTCAGGATTTTGCCATTATAAGTGTGTGTATGGTTATATGTAGCTATAATATATTTATCAGTCTGTGATGTTTAAAACCATCGTGCCTCGAATGAACCTCAACGAATTCGATACTAAATTGTAAAATAATTTAAAAAGGCTTGGATGATCTATGGAAATGTCATAAAAACATTTTTAATTGGGGTAAATAGGAACTAACATTATGATTTTTTTTACTGGGTAATATTACCACAGAATTAGCTTTAAATGGAAAATGGATTCAATGTTCAAAATATAAAATGAAGTTTAAAACCCTATTCCAATTAGAAGAAAACAATTTTTGTATCCCCAATAATATTTTCTATAACATTTCTTTACCCGTAGTTCAATCAGTCCAATCCATTCTTTGGTTTCTATGCATGTATATTTTTAAAATTTCTGTCAGTGACTTGTCAAGCGCGAATAAAAGAAATGTAGCAACACAGCGTTAATAGTATAAGATCCTATCCGAAAATTCCACCATGGAAAGGTAGGGGGTAAGCTGTGCTGCTCTGCCGTATGGTGGCTCGACTGAAAGCGCGGCGTTATTTTAGATCGGGAACATCAATTAGCTTATTACATTTAAAATAGCAAGGTAATTTTAATGAACATGTACAATATTAGTGCGGATAAAAAAAATATAGCCACACAGTGTTAATAGTCTAAGATCTCATCCGAAAAATCCACCATGGAAGGAGGCGATACACTGTTAGAAATTGAACGTGTACCTCATAAGTTATTATATTATTTTGAAGAAATAGTCCATACTTAAAGTGGAGTTGAAAGTATGAAAAGGAAAGAAAAACACAAAGTCTTCCTCCACAAATTTTGAAGAAATAGTCCATACTTAAAGTGGAGTTGAAAGTATGAAAAGGAAAGAAAAACACAAAGTCTTCCTCCACAAATTTGTGGAGGAAGACTTTGTGTTTTTCTTTCCTTTTCTCACTTATTATATTATTTTTAATTTTAAATAAATAGTTATTCTCTGACATGAACAGTGGGGTTCTGGGGAATGTGCAGCATAAAAAAGACCCATTAGCCAAAGGTTAATTGGTCTTTTTCATGCGGCACATTCCCGAAAACCGTACTGTTCATGTCACTTTTTGTGTGAACAACTTTCGGTATTTTTCTCGAAAATAGGCAAAATAAAAAAAAATTGAAACGACCCTCTTATAGGGCACACGTTTAATTTCTATTTTATGAACAGTTTACCCTCCTACCTTTCCAAGGTGGATTCTTTGGGTCGGGGTCTCCTACTATATACGAGGTGGCCAAATAAGAATGGACGCCGGCCTTATTGTCACGAGGGCACCGGGTTCCTTGATTAAAAGGCGGTCATCATAAATAATTTAACTATTTTTTAACAAAACATTTCATAGATCACAATAAAATACATATAGAACTTAATCCTACCTTTTTATGGTCTAAGCTTCTAACCTTCTTGGGAGGAAAGTGTCGTCGCGATCTTTTATGGGCGACTCAGGGCGTTTGGCGACGTGCCTGCTTGGCTGCGAGATACTAATTGATTAAGTTCCCTGGTCGCTCTCACGCGGGTCGACGTGCTGGGTTCCCCACTCTGTCCCGGCCATTGGGTTTACTCTAGAGCGGGGGAACCCAAGTGTCGGCTACGTGGACGCGCAAAAACTACCCCCCCGTGACACTATCTCAGGAACCGTTTGTGACAAAGTTTTAAAATAGACAAAATCGACCAAGAAAACTTAATTTTTGATATAACTTTATTTGGCATATGATTGATAAAAACTCGTTAATCTTCTTAGTCATAGGACAACCGCCCTCTAGCGGAAAATTTAGAAAGTTGATAATAATTTTCAGCTATTTCTCTTGGTCGATTTTGTAATATTTTTTTTTATTTAGAGCTTTGTGACGAACGGTTTCTTAGATATGGCCGGCGTTCATTCTTATTTGGCCACCTGGTATAAGCACATACATGGGTTGACCCTGCGAACAACCCCAAAAACTAAAGTCGTATCAATGGGACTTTAAACGAATCTAAGTGTGTATGTAGTGTTTTGTGTACCTATTTAAGTTTTATTTTATCGTTTATTGTTGTCTTATATCGGTTAAACATGTTTAATACTCAAAATGAATTAACCAATTAACTAAAATCCTACCCAATTTAATTGTTACCCCTGACGTCGCACGACCCACTGCTGTCTATATGAAAGCGACGAGTCACTGACAAAATAATTGGACTTGTATAAATTTCCAAAAATTATATCGTGCATTTTCTTATGCTTATTTTTTATTGTGCATTTTTTAGTCGTAAAAAATTTTAATATAATATTTATATTAAAATAATATAGCTTGCTGTGTTGTGGTTGTATTGTACAACAAAATATATATTTTATTGTTAAATATTATTTTTGGATAATAAATTTATATTTGCCCATATATTTTTTTAATTTTTTTACAAAACCTTTTTTTATGCTACCGTGCGAACAAAAATTATTTGCATCACAGAGGGCCTTGCATCTAAGGACGTAATGCTTAGCCGTAGAGCTTAATACCTGTTGGGTGTCAGTAACTACCTGAATTAACAATCAATCAGTTATTCCGTCATCTTTGACAGTCGTTACAAGTAATTTGATTCATCGCTAATTTTTCCAATTTCTTGAACAATTCACACAATGGGCTTTACGGAACAGCACAAAACATTCATGGTTTAAGCATATTTTCGAAACGGGGTTAGAGTAAATGGTGAGTGGCAATACAATCCGGGTTTGTGCATGGACGATTTTCCATTTTCCTAACGTTGCTTTTATTGCTGGGGATTTTTATCATTGCCTGAAAAGAACCGTGGCTGTGTTTAAGGAAACAGGTTCTATACAACACAAAACAGGAGCAGGAAGACCATCTGTAAGAACAGAAGAACTTGTTGCAAACGTTCGTGAAATGTGGAAAGATCAATGGCCAAATTCAGCAATATGACAAAATTTTAACTTAGATTTGGTTAGATATATCGTCCACATATCATTGTGATCTAAACCAAGCCCTACGTTTTTTAATCCAAGCCCTCTTTGATGCAAATAATTTTTGCTCGCATGGTATAAAGAAAGTATGCAAATCAAATCCTTTTTTACTGGAGTTAAAAGGTTCAAAACTTCCACATAAGCTTTAGTAATAAAAACGTCGCTTTTTATGTACCATAACCAGATCTACATATTATACTACATAGTCGAAAATACCTTGCAATATCCCTAAGAAAATATGCTAATTTGGCAATTCCAATAGCTTTAGTAACTGCTTTAATTAAAGAATAATCCGCAATTATTTCCATCATACTAATAATAAATTTATTTATAAATAATTATTCTACCGCTTTACAAAAAGTCACTAATAGAATTTTTAATACTATTTCTATTTTAATCGTGGATGCATTTTATTTAACGCGTATCGCTTATTATTATAGGGCATGTGCACAACCTGACAGATGACAGTCGCCCTGAGGAAAAACATATTAAGGTTAGTTTTATGACGTTGACATCGGTATATTTTCATGTTAGTTTGTTTGTCAAATCATGACAAGACGTTATTTAACTCGCATTTTGGTTAGCTTCTCATCTTGATCCGTCAAAGTGCCTTTGCGAAGAGGCTAGTATATGCTGTCACTTCTTTAAAATTAATAAGGCTAGGTATCGTTTTTTTTTTCTTAGAGCCAGTTTGGCTAAATAGCATTTTTGAACTTCTTTTGGAAGGGTATTATAGTAATTGCTTTTGTCCATGTTGTAGGTTAAAATACTTTGTACAACCTTAAGTAATGTAGTAAATGTAGCAACTTAAAACCAAAGCGAATATTCTTTATAAAACAAAATCCAAAAATATGATACTGGCTACAATAATTATACTTATTATTCGCACAGAAAAACTACCAAAAAAACACTAAAGAACATCCAAACATCAAAAATACCTGTAAACTAACGGTAAAAACAGGTTTTGCTTTTCCTCAGGGCATCTGTCAAATTTGACTAATGCCGTCACGTGCACATGCCCTATTAAATGAAACGAATTGACGGCAGATAATTGTTGCCGCGTTGCTACGACACAGTGGCGGATCCAGGGGGGGGGGGGGGGGGGGCAATGGGGCCCGGGCCCCCCCTAAATCCCGTTGAAACATTGAAAATTATTTTTTGTTTACCTGTTACAATAATTTGTGTTACGTTTTTCACAATATAAAATATAAATATACTGATTTATTTTGATTTTTTGCCTTAGGAGTATTTCTGGATCCGCCACTGCTACAACACAATTTAAGTTGTGTAGTGGCTATTTTGGATGTTTGTTGTGAAAAATCTTGTTCAGTAATAAACAATCATGGTGCATGCATGTGTAGTATGCAAGAAAGGGGACCAAATTAATAAGAATTTATTTTTTCATCGGTAAGTATAGTTATATATTAATATTTTATGTTTGCGAGTCTGACGCCAAACCTCAAGCGTTACATTCTTCCTTAAAGGACTATTTCTGGATCCGCCACTGCTACGACAACACAATTTAAGTTGTGTAGTGGCTATTTTGGATGTTTGTTGTGAAAAATCTTGTTCAGTAATAAACAATCATGGTGCATGCATGTGTAGTATGCAAGAAAGGGGACCAAATTAATAAGAATTTATTTTTTCACCGGTAAGTATAGTTATATATTAATATTTTATGTTTGCGAGTCTGACGCCAAACGTCAAGCGTTGCATTCTTCCTTTTAAGATTTTTGGGTATACTAAGTGTATCATAACAAGCCGACAAGGCGTTAAATGCAAAGATCCACCAGGTTCCTCCACAATTGAATTAGGTGAAAATATACACCAATTTTTACTCTTACTTTTGGGTTTTAGTTGAGCTTAAAATAAATCAATTTAAAAATTATTGGGAATTAACCAGTGCTCTGGCGGCGTATAATGCCTGTTTCAAGAAAAGCTGCTGGCTGGCAGCCAATCAAAAATGTAACTTTACACTCAAAACAGCGGTGGCAAGGGAAAATAAGAAAATAAAATATAACAATTTTGTAATTTTGGCATTAGAAATGTTAAAACGTCCTCTATAAACAATAAGATGTCGGCCCGCCGGAAAAATACGTTTATGATTGAAATTATTTGTCTATCTTTGCTTGATCGTCGTTGGTTCTGGGTTGTAGCTGGAACTTGCAGAATTAAAGTTAAGGCTACTTTATCTCAGTGGAATCACTATGAATACGTTTACATTTTCTAGGGGCCAGCCCCCTCACCGAAATCACTCCTAAACACGCCAATGCAGGAGTGGGCACTAGAATAGTGTGGGAATAGAAAATAAATACAACTCCTCAAATAATACAACCTATTAATAAATAATCTTTATTTTATTTTATCTTAACAATTAACAAAACTTATCAAAATTAAAACGAACACAATAATTTTTCTCGAAATATTAACTGCATTATCCTATATTTTTCCTTACGAAAACCAAAATCGAAAATTTTGGCTTTTTTCGAAACTCTTCGCGCAGTTTTTGAGTTTTCTTTTTACTTATTTCCTAGCTCAGTTGGATGATAATCGTTCAAGTATGTTACCAAGTAAATAGCTTCTTTAAGTTAACGTTATTTCTTTATCTAAAGAAATATATAAAATTTACTATCTTCAGCTGAAATTTGGTATGGTACATAAGAGCAAAACCTAGTGACGCATTTGCCATTTCATTTTCTTATCAATATCTTGTTTGGTTTTTGTTTGCTATAAAAAGCGGTAAAATATCCTGTCTTGGGTAGCAATTACCTACAGTTTTGAGTTAAAAAAATTTAATTAATAAAAGTAAAAAACGAAATTTGGTCAAATTTACCCATTTGCATTTATTAATATATAAACTCAACCTTTTTAACGTAAAAGTTAATTATTGTGCTCTAAAGATGGGCATATTATGTCCGATTTATGGATTATGGATTAAACAAGAAAGTAACGAAATATTTATCAAAAAACGAAATGGCGAATGCGTTACCAGTATTTGCTCTTAATAAGACCCAATCACAGTTAGAGTTTAAAAATTTCAATTCGAAATTTTATGGGTATTCGTTGGGATCAAACGGGTGCCCAAAAAAATTTGAAGAATTATTGTGTATTGTGAAGTTTAGTTTTGGAACGCAAAGAAATTGTTGCTCCTCCTTTGCATAATACGAGTAGTGATAGATGGGAAGTTCAACGCCAAGTGCGCACTAGCTGCTCAGCTGTTTTTGAGTTGTTTTTAAAATAACTTTTGCGCAGAAGCCAGTACGCATTTGGTATTGAGGTCCCCATCCATCAGTACTTATAATATGTTGTATGTATACAGGTTGTCTCACGGCGACCGTCCATGAGAATATTTCGGAACGTGGTGCGATTTCAATCCTGTAAATTTGGATAATTGGATTATCGGTGACGCTCTCTTTAAGTAAAATAACAATAACGATCATATGCAACGTCCGATTATACCGGAAGTTGTCACAAACTTTCTTATTTTAAATATAATAACACCTTGTAGGTATATTATATTTCTTTGTGTTCCTTTCTTCATATTATATTATTCTCTATCCGTTTCTGGGAAAAAAATTGTTTTTCTCAAATTTTAACATTTAACTTGGTGTCCATAAACATCATAAATAAGTGTAAAAGTATCCTAATTAGGTACACCCTATATGGACAGCTAGAAGATGTTCTGGCCTATCCCTTTAATTTATTTATTTTATTTATTTAGAAATTAATGATACCTACATACAGGTAGAGCTACCCAAAAACTTTATCCACTGTTTACTACAGTTCTTTATAAAACTATTTATCTTGAACCAGCAACTTAGCATAGTATTTAAAAAATACATTTTTTTATAAAGAAATTGTTACTTTTCCACTTCCCTGTATCTAAAATTCCGTTTTTCGACAATTTACCGTAATAATTAACTCCACAACCGGAATTTCGAATTTCTCTATTTTATCTTTAAAAATATATTCATTTCAATGGCGACACCCTCTTAAAGGTTAAAATTTGAGAAAAACAATTTTTTTTCAGAAACGTATAGAATAAGACTTTTTATCAGTGGCAGCTCGTGGGGTAGAGCCGCAGTGCCATGGCACTACCTGCCCTCCTGTCCAGCGTCCTGCCCTTTACAAATTACCAAAACCTATTAAAATTAATATTCTCGTTTTTAAAGCAATTAGCAAAATAATTTAAAAATGGAACACAGTCGGGTGCAAATTCCATCTATTAAGAAAGCGATTATGCGTAAAACGGTAACGTAGCTTTCGCGCCAAGCGATGAGGCACCGGCGGAGGCCCGAAGTTATATATAACACATCAATAAAAAAACATTGGAAAATGACCTTGAATGCAAACAGGAAAAAATCTCTGCGTGGCCAGGCCCTCTTCGTTTGACCGTTTGACGTTTCAAACAGTTAATGTCCGCGTCGCGTCGCGATTTGTTTGTAAACTAAATAATTTTCGTTCGGCCGGCTGATTTAATGTATGTTAACGAACTTTTTATTTTAGAAATACATAATGAATACTATTAGATTTTTAAAGGAAACTTCATTTTCTACCATTTCTTTAGAACAGAAAGAAAAAAAGAAAGAGACAATAAAATTATTAAGTACTTTAATAACAACACCTATGTCTACGTCGGAGGCGGAAAGGTGTTTCTCAATGCTAAAAAGGATTAAGACCTTTCTGAGGAACACAATGAAAAAGGACAGACTCAGTGCTCTAGGTATGTTATCTGCTGAGAAACAGTTTGTTAACTCAATTAGTGACTTTAATAATAAAGTGATAACAAAGTTTGTGAGCCAAAAGGAACGAAGAATGGACTTTGTTCATCATGTACTTTAATAATAATTGGGTAAGTTAATACTCCCAACCCCCAACACATTTCTGAAAAAAAATTCCCCCATTAATGCTCTATACACCCTCTTTCTTTCAGTCTATATAGTACACTCTACCTACAGTATTTTTTAGGTGCCTTTTTGCTTATTTTTCCTACTTCAAAAGCAAGAACTATTAACAAAAAAGGGCGTGGCACCCAAAAAATTTTTGGACGCTAAGGGTTTCCCTGGCCCTACTTCACTAAAATGGCACGAGCCGCCACTGCTTTTAATAAAAGTTATTGGAAATGAAAAAAGGACACAAAATAATATATTATACAGGGTGTTCTATTTAAAGTAGCAAGTTCGTGATAACTTCCGGTATACCCGGCAGTCGCCCAAGGTCGCTGTTATTTCATATTAAGAGAGCGTCGCCGGAAAACATTATAATCCAAATTTACAGGATTCAAATCGCATTACTTTCTGAAATATTCTAATAGACGGTCACCGCAAGGCAGCGTGTAATAATGCGAAAAACGTAAGACCTTAGTGTATTTCTTTTAATTTAAACCAAACTAAATCCTTGATAACACAAAATTTACATTTAGAAGTGTGAAAATGATGAAAAATTGAAAACGCCACACATTTCACAATCTTAAGTGGGAAGATTATCGTTTTCTATTTTCTGCCATAATTGTGATTGACTTAATTTTAATGCACTAATCGATGGTGTGTCAAAAAATTGTTAAAAAGGTCTTGAAAATTCTGATCTCTTAGTCTTATTACTTACTTCTTTAACATAAGGGCATCACTTGACAGGAAAAACTAATCAATTTCTGTGACTACTCGTCCATTTTTAGAAATAGTGCATTTTCATAGTGACCCAGGACAATTCGAGAACCGGAACCTTTTTCTTAGTTTTAATGCATTTATGTAGTTTTCTATTTCCATATAAATCTATGAAGTCAATTTAAAAAAACTCTTGAGCCCGATGAGCAAGCACAGGAATTGGTGCTTCACGTCGCTGGGCTCGATTTTATAAAGTTTTTTAATATTAATTAAAATAAACAAATTATTAGGTTAGTCAATAATTAAATGACCGGATGAAACTTCACTTAAGCAATATATTAATAATTTGGAATAATACCAATTTGCTTCGCCCGAAAGATACAGTCAATATTTTCTCTCTCTTATAACAATTCTTTGACAAACGAACACTACCCAAAATGACCAGTGCAATAGTTACATACCAACATTCTAAAACAGAAGTTTGTACTTGTTTATACATATTTTAAAATCGAATATATCCATATAAATTACAATTCGTTTTTTTTTATATAAAATTGAAATTAAATACATTATAAAATGCCGTGTTTATTACAAGTAGATGTTTCCTAAGAATAATGATTTATTTAAAAACAATATAAACTGGTTTTACTATACATAACATTAATTTTACTAGTTTTTCAACTTAAATAAGTTGATCTTTAGTTTCTATATTTAATAAGTAACCACATCAGCATTAGGTATTTTACGTCTAAAATTCGCGAACGCACCTTTGAAAAACATTTTTTTTTGCTACTTATAACTATAGTCTGGATATTAGGTAGTTAAAGGACTTTTGGACTTTGAGGACTCATCGGAAAATATTATTTATTATTATTAAAGAGATTAAAATTTTACAGGCAATTATAGTACTTACCAGAAAGTACATGCATATATCCATTGACGGCCGCTTCTTTGCCCAGGAGGGTGCTGCCCCTAATTTATTGTCAATATTAAAAAGCGATATCTCAAAAATGGAAAGGCCCAGAAAGCATGTTGGACAAAGGTTTTAAACAATATAATTAACCAGGCAACTTGACTGTGACAGTAATGACATTGACAAACATTACAAACTCGTACAGATTTATGCAAACAAGTGCGTACAAACTTGTATAAGCTTGTACAAAAGCTAACCGAGTCTCTTTGATTGTGAGTAAATTATGTTTGTCAATTTATTTATTCCTTTATTTAGCACCTGGCTAATACACAACAATTTCAGTAAAAATTTACAAAAGCAATCAAGATTTAAAATAAAAAATAAAATAAACTACATACTAACAACACTGTCAAAAAATACAATACAATAAAATAAAACCGTCAATGTGTTAACATATTTATTTTTCATAACACGAATAAAACAATCATGATTATTGAATCATTCTCCCTTTAAGTGTTTCTTTAATTTATTCTTAAATATATTAAGGTTTCTAGCATTCTTAATATCTTGTGGCAGGGAGTTAAAACTAATTAAGCCTTTATGTTTCTTGTCGGGTATGAATTCGTTAGTCAGTAACCGTTCTGTTAAGCATCCTGGTGTTAACCCATTTTTTGTTTTAAATATAAGAACCAGTGTCTAAAATTTAAGAAAATCTTCAATAGAAAGCCAATTTAGTCTTTTTAACATATCTCCTACAGGTGTGTCTCTTCTTTCCCTCAAAATTATCCGCATCGCCCTATTTTGCAGTTTTTGTAACTTATTAATCTCATTTTTGTTAGCCAAATACAATACAGATGAAGTAAAAACAAGATGCGGCATAACCAAAGTATTAAAAACAGTAATTTTTGTCCACTGGGATAACGATGCAGCGACCCTAGATAAAAAGTTAACATTCCTTGTTACATTGTTTAATGTGTAAAATATGCTCTTTAAAATTAAGATAGCTGTCAATAAAAAATCCAAGATATTTAATTTTTTCCACCACTTCAATAGAATTACCGCCTATTTCTATACTTAGCTTCTTCTGCTTAAATTCGCTTTGATGCTTACCATTACCAATCAACATGAACTTGTTTTTTTTTATGTTTAGTTTAAGTGAATTTATACTGAACCATTTTATAAACATGTCCCAATTCCAAATTAATGGTACGAATGAGATGATCTAGATCATTTGAAAAGAAGTATATCAACGTATCATCTGCAAACAAATGTATAGAACAGATGTGCACTATTGAAGTTATATCATTAATATAAAGTAAAAATAGTAACGGGCCAAGGGTACCTCCTTGAGGTACACCGTTATTGTTCAATACCTCCCGTGATATACTATGGTTAATTTTGGTCACCTGCTTTCTATTTTCTAGATAGTTTATTAGCCAATCCAATGCTTTATTAATTACACCATACTTTCTTAATTTTTTTATTAGAATTTGCCAATCTATTGTTCCAAACCCACGCTGTAAATCAAGGAAAACTGCTTCAATCAAATCATCCATAAGATATTTCCAATCATATATTATATTCTGAACTGCAGTTTCACAACTGATTTTTTCGAAATCCAATCAATGGCATTCCTGTCACAGTGAAAGTTGCCTGGTTAGTAAATTATTGATAAACACCTTTATGCAATGCAACATAACTTTTTGCAAATTTTCAGCTTCCTGGGCCTTAACGTTTTTGAGATATCGCTTTTTAATATTGACATTAAATAAGGGGCAACTTTTCCTCTGGGCAAATTTGAAATTTATATCTTATTATATACCCGAATTATTCAAAAATATCCGTTTTCAATTCATTGGCATTGTATATCGAACATGGTTAAAAATGAAATATGGCATTATAAAAATCATATTAATTTTGCTTCAGGAATATATGGTCAACGGTATTTATACAAACTAATATACAACCCAGTGTCATTAACCTAAATGAAAATAACAATAAATTTTGACGACATGCTAACTTTGAGATATACTTTACAATGAATCCTCATGCTGACTCTGATTTACGGTTCTTTCACTACCGGATATCCGTACTCTACTTATAACATTCATATTAAATCTAGATGATTTAACAAGAGGTCAGAAAAAACATTTGGTCAAGAGATTCCCATAATTTTTTTAGGTGGTTTAAACAAAATATTTTTCTTATTTACAAGGATGATGGCCCACTTTTAATTTAAGGTAGGAGTATCAACATGCTTGCCAACCTATAACCTATTTCGCGTAGATTTATTTATGTTTTCTAGGTTTTACACAAAATTTAAATAAAATCAGTATCGACTTGATATTCTATAGGTAATAATTGACATATTTAATAAATATCAAGGAATTTCATAACTTATTTTAGGAGAATTGTATAGCGACAAATATTGGGTAAGATTTTTTTTAACATTATTATGTCATTGTCACTCATTGTTCTTTCACTATACAATTCTCCCAAAATTAGCAATAAAATAAATTGATATTTTTGTAATATATTAGATACTACCTAAATAATGTACCGACGATTTTGATTTTCTTTAAATGTTAGTGATTAAAATAATAAACTCAAAAAATCAACGTGAAATAGGTTATAGGTTGGCAATAGATTGAATGACGTTGAGAATTCAACCTTAAGAACAGAAATATCGTAAAAAACTGAAGTCTCCTTACGTGCGTGCATATAAGTGTCAAAACCAGCCCCCGCCCCCTAACTAAGTGGAACGAAGTGTTGATTTTTTACAGTCGATAAATTTTCCAGTTTTAATATAAACGTTTCCAATTAAGAACAAGCGTTTTTTTCAGGTGCGGCACATTTTTACTGGGCATTACATTTAAAAAGAGGAATTTTTGAAGTTTACCTTATATTAATAAATTTAGATAAACTTTGCTGTGTATGGTTACTTTTGAAAAGGCGTTTTAAAATGAATATGAAAACATTCTCGTAAGTAAAAATTTAAAAAAATATATATAGAGGCTGTAGGGACTAGGGAGGGGGGCATTATATTATAACAAAATAGGATGTAATTATGTGTTTCTCGTGAGTGATTTAACTAAGATTGTTAAAACCTGCGGGTAGAGTTGCCAAGACAGAAAGAATCAGAGAGATTTGGGATAGGAATTTTATAATAAAATTTCTCAACTGTACCATAATAAAAATAGATGTCTCATGGTGGCTGTCCATTAGAATACTTTGGAAGTAATGCGATTTGAATCCTGCAAATTTGGATAATAGGGTTTTTGGAGATGCTTTCTTCAAAAACAGCGACCAAATGCGACTTCCGGTAACTTTTATTGAAAGTTTTTGTATCCTCTACTACATTTTTTTCTGATAAAAATATTTTTCTTAAATTGTGTTGCCTAAAATTGAATATCTTTTCAAAAAATAGTGAAACTCGAAATTCGGGTTGCGGAATAA
The DNA here is from genome assembly GCA_963969555.1 of Polydrusus pterygomalis. Lineage (NCBI taxonomy): Eukaryota > Metazoa > Arthropoda > Insecta > Coleoptera > Curculionidae > Polydrusus > Polydrusus pterygomalis. The sequence goes on along the minus strand of OZ018377.1, from coordinate 109,942,312 downwards.
GATATTATTGTGCTCGACAATGAATTGTCGGAATTTTAGGTACAGGGAAGTGGAAAAGTAATAATTTTGCTACGTTGCTGGTTCATTCAAAAGATAGGCGCGATGGCGCGATCATTTCCTGTCTGTCCCTATACCTAGCTATAATTGTTTCAAACTTATTTACGGTTTTTCGCAAAATCCTCCAAATATCAAGCATTAATAATTATTGTTTTTTGACAAGAGGGCCATGATAAACAAAGTATTAATTGCAACTGTCAATGACACGCGTCCTCTGTAGAAACATAATATTATTACTGTGTTTATGATAGCCATCCAAAAATCTGTTTGATATTTGGAAGATTTTGCGAGAAAATAAGTTTAAAAGTATCCTAGTTCTGTATAGGGACACCCTATTGCCTATATGGACAGGTAGAAAATGTTCTTTATATATATTTACAGACACGTGTCATTGTCAGTTAAAGGTAATTATTTATCATAATTAATAAACATTATAAAAGTTATTGGAGAATATGAAAAAAGGGATACAGAAAAAAATCAGGATGCTTCATTTAAAATAAGTACATTTAAGTCAACTTCCGTTATAACCCGAAGTCACATATGGTCGCTGCTATTTCATTTGGAAAGAGCGGTCTTCGAAAACCCCCTTCCAAATTTGCAGGATTTTACTTTCCGAAACACCGTAAGACACTCTCTTTCTTTAAATTTGATATATTAGGAAGAATTTTATGTTTTATTAGTAGAAAGCTATTCTTAATCTTTTGCCCCTTATTAAAGATGAGCATGAAGTTTATAATACTATAACAAATAACAATAAACTCGACATAATTTAAAGACAAATGAAATTATTTTATTTACCCAAATGATAAAATAAACTTCGTGTAAACTATCGGCTAACTCGTATCTTATAATGTACCTATGCATAATAAATCATTATAATAGTAGTAGATAGGTATACATGCAGTCCCATATACCGATAACAATAATTATTCAATCGGTATATAAACAGTGCACCTCATATTTCGCAATCAATAACAGCTCAAATCAAACGCTTTCTTCCTGTAAAGGAATGTCGTTTGCCCTATTTACTCCTGTTTGTCCCTATTTACTCTTACTCTTCTCCTCTCTCCCTTTCGCCCTTTCCTCCCCTACAGCCTCGATTCAGCGAGTAAAGACCTAGGCAAACGAAGTGGTGTTGCGTAAAAATGGGACGGGCCAATGTTGCCAGGTTTGGTAAAACGTGGTGAAATCATGCACGGCTATTTGAAATAAATAGTAACCACACGAAATGAATAAAATTTAGAAACTTGTTTTCAATGCGTTTTCTTTACCGATAATGCTTAGCATTTTTACTTAAAATTATATACCCAAACGGATCATCTGATAAATAATATTTCCAATATAAGATATAATAATAATAATAGCCGCGTGTTATATTATTTTTAACTTTTTAATCCCTAATTTTTCAAAACTATGCATTCCTTCTAATTGTAAAAAATTTAAAAACATAAATTTGCCTTCAATTTTTCGACAAATTAAATCGATTCGGCAACACCGCGTTGGAGTATGCATCGGTCACAGCGCCCCGGCCCGCCCTCCAGCCGGGTGGCGCAATTGGGGCAGTGTGTCACGGCCCGGCGATCCAAGTCGACGACCCTGCAACGGCAGCCCAGTGTTGCCAGGGATGCTGATTTTTCACCAGATCTAGGGGAATTAATATTTTCCACTGACAACACTGCGCCGGCCTACTCTGCCGTCCGGAATAAATTGCACGTGTACCCGGGCCGACGCCCGTATTTGGGACGATTGGGTTTGGATGTTAGGAGGCCAAGTGGGGGGGGGTTTTCGGGTGGATCTTTCGTGTTTGGGGCAGTGCGTAATGAAGACTGATTTGGAGTTACCGCGTGGAGCACCGCCATTGCTACTTTCAAATATCGGCTCCCCTATTCCCTATTAATAGACCTCAACCAAAATAAGGTGTTTAGGATTATTTTCGGCTGTCATCGATACACTCCTATAAACGATATTCTGGGGTACTTAGGGTGGTTGTCGGTGGATATAAAGAACAAACAGCATTGATATATTATTATACAGTGACCGGCAGAAAGTGCGCAGCATATTATGAGAAAGTTTTTTATCTTTAAGTTTAGAAAATTTATTTTATTTTAGATAGGTTCTACATGTTCTCAAACCAAAATAACACCTATTAAATCCGGTAAAAGTCTTATGGTATACGAGGTAGGATCAAAAATTTGAAATTCCGCTAAGAGTAAAGTACCTCCATCTTTTATTTTAGAATATTTTTTTACTAAGAATTATTGTTTAATTTCAAAGTTATACCCAAATTCCAAATTTTGTTTATTTTGGACAAAAAAATGGATTTAATCGTGTTTTCTGAATAACACTGCATAAAAAATAAATGGCAACCGAACAGTACGAAAATAAGATTTTCTGCAGACTTTGTTAGAGATTACCGTCGATCATAGGTCCGAAATTTGGAATTTGGGTATAACTTTGAAATTAAAACAATACTTCTTAGTAAAAAAATATTACTAAATGAAAGATAACGGTACTTTACTCTTAGCGGAATTTCAAATTTTTGATCCTACCTCGTATACCATTAGACTTTTACCGGATTTAATGGGTGTTATTTTGGTTTGAGAACATGCAGAACCGATCTAAAATAAAATTAATTTTCTAAACTTAAAAATAAAAAACTTTTCCATATGCTGCGCACTTTCTGCCGGTCACTGTATATAAAATAGAACACATTTTGATGCCAATATACCGGATGACAACAAATGTTGTTCCCCCCCCCCCCCCCCCTATTTTTTCCGTAGTTTTATTAATACAAATTAAAAAATTTCAGGAGACTCCACGTGTATATTTGGTGAGTTTTTAGCAAAATCAGACCTTCAAGATCACTTCCGGTTTAACCGGAAATGGCTTCAACTTTTTATTTTAAATAGAAACCCATCATTTTTATTTGATATTTGAATTCTACCGAAAATTCCCTTTAAAATGAAGTAGCACACTCTTTATCAATTGTTTTCAAAATGGCTTCGAAGTGTCACAAAATTCTACCATATTATAATATCTTATAGTTGTTTGAAACTAGCCAAGTGCTCAATCCATTATTATTATTATTATGTTATTATTAATTTTACATCAGAATCTTATTAGAGTTTTTTGAAGGTCCTTGTATCCTGGACCACCACATTTTATTATTTTATAATAAGCCAATAAAGTTATTTAGAAAAAACTCTTCGTAAAATTCTTTAAAATTAAATACAATTAAGCTACCAGTAATGAACGATAATGTCAAATATTACTAAACGTTTTATTGTTTATTCAACATGTTTTACAGTATTCAAGAGAAAATAACAGTGATTAAATGTATGTATCACAGCCGTACTTAATTTTTAAGAATTCTACGACTACTGGCTGTTGATCATACTAAGCCAATGAGTGTACTTAGCAGTATCGGTTTCCGCGGACCGGCATATGGTCTCTTGCAGGATTACCTTAAAGACAGACCACAAAGGGTACAAATTCAGCAACACCTTAGCGACGAAAAAACTGTGAAATGTGTTGTTCCTCAAGGAACAGTCCTGGGCCCTTTGCTGTTCAATATTTACATAAACGGTTTATTTTGGCTAGATATCAAAGGGGATGTGTGATGTAGATGATACAGTTATCTTTTTTGAGGATAATAACTGGAACGACCTCAAACAAGAAATTGAAATGGAAACGTCCAAGTTAATTATTGTTTTCAATAACATACTTTTAATGGTAAACGTACAGACCTAAGACTTATTAAAACTTTTACATTATAGTATAGTGCAAACCTATGAAGGCGTAGAAGGGCCACCGAAACAGAAAAAAATATTAAACCTAAATTTCTGACTTTAATCTCAGAAATAAATGTTTACGGATTACTCGTATGTACCAACTTACCGAATCCATGACCGGTATAAAGTCTAAATAAGTCTAATTTTTAGTATGCAAATTTTGGTTGCACATTGTCTGTATTTTGAATAAAAAAACATTATATTTTTCTTTTTATAGAAAGTACATAATTTGAGTAAATAATTTATATTGATACGCTAAGTTTTTTAAATATAATTTGGCATAAGCCTAGACCAATCGTAAGTATATTTGCGTGCTAGGTGTATTATTGTTTTTACATAAATTGTACAATGTTGAAAGGAAAGGTACGGATTACTATTATTATTATTATTATTATATGTAAGTACTATTAGTATTTGTTTCTAAATAACTTTTAATTGGCTTATTAGAAAATAATAAAATTTGGCGTGTGTGTCCATTATACAAAAGTCCAATACAATTTTTATGTAAAATTAATAGTGAAGAAAATATTTGAGAGTAGCAACATTTACATGGGATTTCCCATGGCAAGTCTGGCGGTGCAACCGGTATGCGGGATATAGATAGGAGTAGATTGCGAAAAAGCCCAGCGAGTACTTTTTGAACGCTATTTGATATAAAATATCAGTGTTTTCGAAAAGGATAAAATACTTAAATTAACCTTTTTTTCTTAGAGTTTAAGTTCATCGGGCATTTAACTAATTTTCTCAAAGAGGAACCTATATTATAGGAATTTATTTTTATAACATCTACTTATGGGTTTTCGATTTGATTGCTTATGAACAAATAAAAATAATAATAATAATTTATTAAATATACCTAAACTACAATTTATTATTTAAAACATTTTTAGGCCAGACAGATGGAAGTCAAAATGTATATTATCTTTGTAGATTTCACAGACGCTGGGCATATGTAAAAATGTAAGAATTGTAAAATATTTTATTCCTTACGAATACACTGGCATACACTAACATTACCAATTTATAATTCTGTTCAAGGTTCACAATTTTTTTTTAAATTAGAAAAAGTTTTATGTATAAAGTATAATTCGTTGAATATGAAATCCAAACCTAAATATTACAGATTAATTGCATAAGTCTTGCCTCCTTGGTAAGCAAATAATTTTTTGAATATATCTAAAATTATAATAACATTTTAAAATCGACAGAAGACTATTTATTTAATTTACATTCTATTGTAGCACACGTAAAAATAATTAAATACAATTCAAAAAAGTTCAATGTCGAATTGGTTTTTCATTTAACATTGGTTTTAAACCTACCGCATAGAGGAAAAAAAATTCTACGGGTTAGGTTTTTAAAATCTTGAATTACTGGGAGAATAATTGAATATAACTTTTCAGAGCAAACACTAGGGACGCCTTCGCCATTACCATTTTTTATCAATATGTCGTTTTATCCAAGTACAATGATATAGTATAATTACCTACAGTTTTATGTTAAAAAGGTTGGATTTATAAATTAATAATAGCAGAAAAAGAAATATATGCAAATTTTACAAAATTTCGTTTTATGCTTTTATTGATATATCAATTACATTTTTTTTAACATAAAGCTGTAGCTAACTGGTACCCAAACACAAGGGTCGCTTTTTGGAGAGAACGAAAAATGTATTGATAAGAAAATGAAATGGCAAATGGGTCACTAGTGTTGCTCTTCAGTGTTACAATGTTATAACTGATGGCACTGACGCATATGCATATTCGATTCGTAAACTGTGCCACTGCGCTATTCACAAAATGCATATACCATACGGCCCTAGACATATAAATAGGGAGACATAATTGCTTATATTTTATCCCGATCAAGCATTGTTTTCTATGATGATACATTTCTGCTGATTGCCCTAGATCTACCTCCTCTGTTTAAAATATTATATTAATGAAAAACGATAGAGCAAGATAAACATTTATATAAAATATGTAGGATGCGTTTTTATAATTTTCTAGTTGTAAGATTATTTATAGTTTCCTAAATTACATCAACTTATCATGTAGCTTATAGCGTTGCAATTTTTTAAAGCCATCTCCTTTTAACTTATCAGAAACTGTGAAATTATGTATGAGTTTAAACAAATTGGTGTTTTATGAATGGAAAGTTTAGTCTTCTTTATTATATGTCTATGGTCAGTACTATCCGTTTTTGTTGCATAGTATAGAATATAGATGATTCTCTTTGCTTTTGCACTTAGTCTTCTGTAAATTTTTAAACGTAAACATAATTGTTAACTTGTTCTCTTTCTTTTTTTATAATAAAAAATTATTTTATATTTACAGTAAACAGGATGGTGCAACATTCCAAAAATGCATCTAATTTTTTTTTATCAAGGGGATATCCCCTATTTTCAATCATCAAATAAATTAAGCACTATAGAACTTACCCAACTAAGCAGATAAATTTCTTTTTTGACCTGAAGTGGGGCAAATCCACTTTGCCTCTTGACGTCAGCTCGTCCAATTTTTTTCTTCTTGGCAGTGTAGTAAAAAAGGGCCCATGGGAAAGCGGCTAGCCTCATGCCTCATACAAAATTCACAAATCGGGCCATTTGGGGGCACAGCCTCTTGCCAGGGTCCCAGAATTTTCAATAGTATATCTAATATAGACCTACACGATCTTTTTTCATTCTCATGAAAAATTAGCTAATAATAAAGTGTGTGGAGAAGTTGCAATGATACGTTTGTGCAAATAATATATAGGAGACAATTATTACTGAACTTAACTTTAGAAGGTTTGATCGTATAGGACAGGAAACCTAAGGATCTGTATAATGTACATAATATGTCTTTCTTGCCTTCACAACAATTTTTTTTTAGCAAAGTACCGAAATAACTTTTTTGGGGGATCGATTCTGCATGTCCGATAACCTAAAATAGATTTTCACATAGGTACTGGTATGAAATGTAAAAAGTTGTTTATACACAAATTCTAGGCCCGTGTGCCAAATTTCAGAAGTTTATTTTTAAAAAATTTGAAAATGCATTTTTTAAATATTTTTTATGTATTTACAAATTTCCAATTTTTTTCTTTTATGTAGCTTAGCTAATATAGAGCCCATATATTTGGATGAAAATTAACGAATGTTAGTTTTTAGGCTGTTTCACTATAATCGAACTTATAACCGCACGTATGATTTACTTATTCAATTTAAAAATTTAGAAATACCTATTCTTACACTCTGTTTCTCATGTAGCATATTTTCCGATTACCCTTTCTTTTTCAAAATATACTATAACTTCTGTTAGTATAAATAGGCCAACTTTAAAAATTATTTTCTCCAAAAGAAAGGCCTAAATTAAAAAGCTGTTACAAGACAAACAGCGTTTGAACCTAACTGTCCAGTAATACCAAATGTATACCTGTTTAATTAAATTTTACTGGTAATATTTGATGACCGCCGAACGCCAGCAACTTTTTTAAAAATATTTTTGGGTATCGTTAATAGTATGGAAGTCAAATGTTCAAAACTTCCTTTATTATTTCAAAATAAACAAATATATCTTGAAACAAATTCAATATGTTTAGAGGGTTTCGAGTAAATTGTATAAACGCATGTCACGAGTAAAAGCGACGGTAGATTTTTAAAATTTTGCATATGGGCATAGAAATAAGTTCTAAACAACTTTTTCAAACTATTTTTTTTGGATTTTTTGTCACTTTTTGTAAATTCACAATATTTTTTTATTTGACGTTAAACCAGTAGTCGCGTCAAAATCGGTTTTAGGTTATCGGACATGCAGAAGCGATCCCCCGAAAAAGTTTTTCGGTACTCTGCTAACTAAACATTTTTCCCATATGTTGCAATCTTTTTGCCGGTCATTGTATATAAATTGTTTAGTTTTTTACCAAACTAAACAATTTGTTTATTGATACAGAGTTGTTTTTAGGATTTTTATATTATGTTTTATTTTTATTGTGTATGTTTTCGTTAGAGACACCTATAGTTTAAGGTTCCATCCGAAAAATCCACCATGGAGAGGTAGGGAGGTACGCTGTTCATAAAATAGAAATTGAACGTATACCCTATAGGAAAGTTATTATAAATACTTTTTTTTAATTTTCGAGAAAATACAAAAAATTGTGCCCAAAAAAGTGATTTTCTGACATGAAGTAGGTTCCCGGGAATGTTCCGCATGAAAAAGGCCAATTTGCCGAAGGTAATGCGCCAGGGTTGACGCCTCCCAACGTGCATCGTGATGGTACACTATCTGGGGACCAGTAGCTTAGTGGTGATTATCTATACGTGATTACGTGCATCATAGGCTGTCGTACTTGGACTCAAATAAAAGCGTGAAATTTCCTCTTTTAAATAAAGTAGGGTTAATGTTTTTTATTTTAACATAAGATAAAGTTTTAAGCGGTCATAAAATTTAATTTGTAGGAGTTTTTTTTACTTCAATATTTTTAACGGTAAATACATAACACATAATTCTTTTTAGAAATTGTAGATCAAATAGAGTAGTCCTCAAAGTCAACCTGGAAAATATCTCCAATGTCCTGAATTACAGGTATTATTTTATGACAGGAATTAGGTTAAATAATGGTAATTTACGACATGTCTAGCCTACGATGACGATGTTGCCAAGCCATAACTTTGAGGACGACTTTTTTTTGGTTTTACGTTAATTTGATGACGGGTAGGTATGATAGGTCATTATACATAAAGGAAAGTTTAAAAACACGATGTAGTATTGGTGATATTGTAGAATGGTAGTACGTAGTGTTCTCCAGGCAAAATACAATTCCCTGTTCCATTCCTTTGGAATAAAATTAATTCCTTGTGTTTTTGAAAATAAAGATATTTTAGTAAATAGCTAGGAAGCAATATATACATAGGTATATTAATTATAGCATATCAAATAATATAGTTTTAGAGGGCAGAGTAACACTGCTACCCGAGAAACATGTTTTTATTGTTTTCTCGGATACAAACAAATGTGTGGTATCGCTATATCCAAAAGAGAAATGTAGTTGCAAAGCGCACAATCATTGCCATCATATTAAAGCCCCACACGTAGCTTTTGAAGACATAGAACAAAAATAGTAACGCATTAAATGTCAGTTTGACGAAAGAATCGGGAATATATGATTGGAAGAAAATATATAAAGCATGTTAAAGTTATTGGAACAGCTAATAAGGCTTCGCTAAAAAACTTCTTATCTCATTATCACTATAAAAGAAAATTAGGTTAAACATTGTTCTTATCTGTATGATGAAGAACCGTTGAATGTTGGATGCATTTTAGTAAGTATGAATATAATTATAACTCCTATTATTTAACCTAGGTAATTCCTTGCAGTCATAAAATAATAGCTGTTACTGAATAATAAGTAATTTAACTTACTTTAAGAGCACGTTACGATTTGTAAAAAGAATTATGTTTTTATATCTGCCATTAAAAATATCGACGTAAAAGAAATTATAGGTTCTACAAATTAAATTTATCTGGCCGCCTTGAAACAGGGTGTGTATCTTTACCTTATGGCGAAATAAGAAACGTTAGCCCTGGTTTATTTAAAACAGAAAATTTTACGCTTTCATGTGAGTCCAAACACGATAGCCTACGATGCACAAAAATATACCTAATCACCACTGAGCTACTGGTCCCTAGGTACTCTACCCTGTTATGAGGCACGATGGGAGGCGTCAACCCTAGTGCTTCATCTTCGGTAAATGGCTTTTATGTGGCACCTTCTCAAGATCCCTATACTGTTCATGTAAAAAAAATCACTTTTTTTTTACAATTTTTTGTACTCTCGAAAATAAGCAACATTTTAATTTTTTTTTTGGTATTATTGTGATCATAGGCCAGAGGTTTAATTTCTATTTTATTAACAGTGTACCCCCCTACCTTTCCATGGGAATTATTCAGGCCTGGCTCTCTTAAGAAGTCACCAATAATTTTAAACATACGATCAAAATAGAAAATTTAAAAATGTGCACAACTGTTCTTAATAAATTTATTTCATTTGGTCTTAAAGCAAAATGTTTGACCGTTTTAAATTGATATTTCCATAATTCAATTATTACTTCATTGTTATTTTTTCTTGTATATTTTTACTCCAAGAGTATCATTGCAAATATCCATATACTCAGACGATCCCGCCGAGCGGTCAGTGTCTTCGTAGTACACCTCTCGTCTAAAACTTAAGTACACCAATCAAAATTTTAGAGGGTAAAATTATTGGCACAACATTACGTCATTTCTTTTAAATTTTTTTTTATAATTAAGTTTTTAAACAGCCTTGTTTTACTTTTAGGATATGTTAGTTCAAAACTATGGTTAATGGTGATTTATAATATTTGCGAGGTTTTAAAACCGTCATAATTTTTTATAAAATATTTACGGAAAACATACCGGGCGGTACACCGCCCAACTGGCCATAGGAAATTTCATGTAAATTTTGCTACCCTCAAATATTTGCTCCCCTATTAATTTTACATCAATATTGTATTGGAGTTTTTTGAAGGTCCTTATATAATGGATTCGTACACCAAATTTAATTAGTTTCTAATGAGCCAAAAAAGTTACTTAATAAGAACTATTAGATAAATTTTAAAAAAGATTTAAAAAGTCCGCATCATATGGGATTTTTTTTGTTAATAGCTTTATTCAAAATTTGACTTTGGCATCAAGTTCTGCTTCGATCGAGATGAAATATAAGCAAAAAAAATAGTAGTCACGTGATTCGCATTATCTGTCAAATTTAAATTTTTTCCAAAAAATAATTCAAAAGTAGGGTTATTTCTGAAAGTATCAAAAAAAGTTATTAGAAAAAGTTTTTTTTAATGCAGTTTTTAGCTCACATGCAAAATTTTAGGTGCCTAAGATAATTTTTATTTTTTTACCCATATTTTGTAAATTGCACCACTTTGGCAAAATAAGACTCAACGCAACCTACATAAACTTCTTAGTTTTGACAATGCTTTATTGCAGATACATTTTCTTTAAAGTAGCGCCATATTAAATGTGTGTTTTTCTACAAAATCAAAATTGGGCTATTAAAATTTAGTCGCATGTGATGCAAATGTTATTTGTTTTTGGCCCTGTATAAGGTAACTTCATAAAATAAGTATTTTTGAAAACGCAGTTTGTGTCTGAAAGTATACTTACACCTTAATATTAAGACAAAAAAGAACACAGTGTCTTCAGTAAAGTGTTTTTTAAGTTGAAAATAAATTTTAGTTTAACAACGTAAAGTTTATCTATTTTCAACGATTTAATGAACACTTTGCTGGTGACACTGTGTTCTTTTTTGTCTTAATATTAAGGTGTATTACTTTCAGACACAAACTACGTTTTCAAAAATACTTATTTTATAAAGTTACCTTATACAGGGTCAAAAACAAATAAACTTTGCATCACATGCGACCAAATTTTAATAGCCCCATTTTGATTTTGTAGAAAAACACACATTTAATATGGAAGAAAATGTTTCTGAAATAAAGCCTTGTCAAAACTAAGAAGTTTTATGTAGGTTGCGTTGAGTCTTATTTTGCAAAAGTGGTGCAATTTACAAAATATAGGTAAGAAATCAAAATTATCTTATGCAGCTGAAATATTGCATGGGGGCTAGAATCTGCATTTAAAAAAACTGTTTCTAATAACTTTTTTCGATATTTTTAAAAATAATTGAATTGTTATTTGAATTATTTTTTGGAAAAAAATAAAATTTGACAGATAATGCGAATCACGTGACTACTATTTTTTTGCTTAATTTTCATCTCCATCGAAGCAGAACTTGATGCCAAAGTCAAATTTTGAATAAAGCTATTAATTTAAAAAAATCCCATATAATGCGGACTTTACTGGTGACACTGTATGTATTGTATATGCCTCAATGAAGCCAACAGTAATAATTATGATAATGTCAAATGTTACTAGACGTTTTATTTTTTATTAGTTTTAACATGTTTTCCAGTATTTTAAAAAATAATGATTGTAGGGACTAATTTAATAAACGCTATACTTACTTAAAACGAAATATTAAGAAATTAATTTTTTTCAACATTTGGAGGCAAGTAGAAAAACAACACTTTTTTAAGTACCGCTTAATCATTGTTATTATTAATTGAATACAGTACTTTTACAACGTCTTTTTGTTGAAATTAATAAGAAATAAAACGTCTAGTAACATTTGACATTAGGTTAGGTTAGGTTAGAGTGGCATACCTCTGGCATTGACCAAACAATCATACGTAGTCCTGTAGGACCGTTGTGGTACCACACGTGTTCCGCGGTACTTATCCGCATCAGCTTCCTGATGGTTAACGCGACGTGACGTAGATCGTAGAAGAATCTTGACAGCTCATTCAAACCAGCCACTGCTGTTAATAAACTTCGTAAGTCGACCCAGCTGCAGGCTGCTCACTTCCTCCAGATCATTAAAAAATGGTTCGCCCAGGGCATTGAACCTTCTTCTAGCGAGGCCAGGGCATTCACACAAGAAATGCTGAATACTTTCCTCCTCTTCTTCATCTCTGTAACTTCTACAGCAGTCGTTAGTTGGTATTGGCATACGTTCAGCGTGTCTACCGAACAAGCAATGTCCGGTGACTACGGCAGTGATGTTTCTTAGGTCATTCTGAATGTGTTGTAATAGCACTGCGGTTTTCCTGCCGTCAAGTAGTTGCCACAATTGCCTGGAGATGCTACAAGTTGCCAGCCCTGTCCATCTGCTTTGTGCACGTTGTTTAGCTATCCGCTCTATATCCTCTTTGACTAATCCCAGTGGTCTAGCCACAGTATTCTCTTCTCGTTCGGAAGACATGCTTGCGCCCTCCCTGGCGAGCGCACCAGCAGTCTCGTTGCCATTTTGCTGTGTCCAGGAACCCAACACAGGGTGATTCGATGTTGAGCATCAAGTGTGCAGAGATTGTTGCGACAGTGCCTTACTAATTTTGACTTAGTGCTGCTGGAGCAAATTGCCTTTATGGCTGCTTGACTGTCTATATAGAAACATTTGACATTACCTTATGGTAATTATTTACTACTGATGGTTTCATTGAGGTATTGAGAGCCGTATTTAATTTCTAATAATTATACGAAGAGTTTTTCCAAATGACTTTTAATTGGCATTAGAAAATGATACAATTTGGTGTGCCAATCCATAATATACAAGGACCTTCAAAAAAGTCCAATACAATTTTGATGTAAAATTAATGGGGGAGCCAATATTTGAGGGTAGCAAAATTTACATGGGATTTCTCACGTCGAGTCTAGCGGGGCCCCACCCGGTAAAGCCAAGTTAATATATTTAGTTATAAAGTTTGCAAATACAATAAAAAGGTAATCTGTTACTACTATCTACACTAGGCCAAAAATTAGGATTTCTTTCAGGATGAACTTCTTTCAAGCGTAGATCACGAATCTGAGAACGAAATTTGGCGGAGTAAAGCTTAGCTTTTCAGATATTTTTATTTATAGTGCTCATTTTCCATAGTTCTGTTAAAGTCGCGTCCTCATTAAATTTATACTGCTTTCTATTCAGATTAAACTTACCTTATTAAATCGAAAATAAAAACAAACAAAGCAAAATTTAATGTTATCCCATACTTAACCTCAAGACAAATATAAGTTGGTTACATTGTATTGATTTTAACAATTTGCCAAAAACTTGGGTTTGTGTGAACAACATTTTCAAGCACAATTTCTTGGTCAAGAATTTGAAAAAGAAGAACTTGGAACTTGGCCTTTGAAATACAGGCTTAAGTTCTAAGAGAGAAATTGCGGTTTTCCTTTATTAAAAGTCTGTTTTTGTAACATTTTGGAAGAAAGTGGTAGTATAAGTGTGGTGTAATATATTTTTTGGTGAAAATCTAAAGAAAAAGCAGTCTAAATTCATTAGGAACGTGACGTAAACAGAACTTTGGATGAAAATATCTGGAAAAGTAACCTTTGTCGCCAAAATTAATTTTCAGATTCGTGGTCTACGCCCCAAAATACGTCGATCATGAAAAAAATCATAATTTGTGGGATGGTGTAGCTAGCTATAACAGATAATAATAAAAATTAAAATAATAAAAATACCACCCCTCGCTGTACTTTATTTTTAAAACAGAAATTATGATTTTTTTTCAATTACCTGCGTACACCGTAAAAAAAGTTATGTTTATTTTTACCTTACTATCCCCTATTTCTGGCCACATTTTTTACATATGGACATTTTTAAGACCCCAGTTCTATTCAGTGTAGGTACAAAGTTTACCAAAATATCTAAATTTTAAATTTGTATCTACAAAGGTTTCGAAATTATTTAGAGAAAAACATCTTCATCTCTCTTTAGGAGGCTGTAGCTTGGTAGTAAGTGAACATAGAACACAATTTTATATGAAGTTTTTACTTTATTTTTAACCAATTTACTCAATCCCAAATTATTATTGACCATACCTTTTAGAAAACCATATATTTATCAGGAGGTAAAAAAACTACCAAGTACATACATCCAATTTTGGACGCCCCCCTTCCGGTTATGAGACAATTTTAAATATAAAAAGCTGGCTTGAATCGACTTAAAAGTCAATCTTTTTAATTTTTCTAAAGTATTTGATAGGACTATGGTTTTGAACTAATTCTCCCAATTTTTGGCACAAACAATTATTTTCTTCTGGAAATTTCCAATACATCATATAGTACAAACCGCTCAAAATTTTGACAAATATACAAACTGTCATAATTATCAAAGATCAAATCAGCAATTGAGCAATGTACAATCGTAACTCAATTATAAATATTTTTTTAGTTATCTAAACAACTTTATATAATACCTTTTTCCTAATAATGTCTTAAAAATATTAATCTTAAATCGACTAGTCGCGTGTGTTGTAACACTTAATATAAAAAGTACAAAGCGATTTTTTTTTAGTTTTGAGTCTATACGCGGTACTTGCGACCGTTTAACGGCACTAAACGAAGTGTTCGTCTTGTCACATTGTTTATTTTTTTCGGTGGGTACGAATTTTGAAGTGTTATTTAAGGCCGCTTCACAATAATTAAGATCCTATGGGGCTAATTCCATTAATATTTAACTGTTTTGGCGATTATTTTATTTCAAATTAAACGGGCATTAATGGGTTTTTTTTAATAGGGCTTTGTACTTTTCTTCTATAAAAAAATACCTAATATCGTTGGTGAAGTACTAATACCTCGTAACCCACAAAAAAATCAAATTTGCGTTTTTGGTGGCGTTGGGTAGCGTAAACCAAATTCCACAAGGTCGCCAATATATTTTATACCACAAAAAACTACTTCACTGAATATTTGGGATTTCTAATGCCTTGTATTGTCACCATATGTTTTCGTGCGATATCTCTTAACCCACTATCAGCCATATTTATAATATATCGTATGCCACAAATAACCCTTATTTTATTACAATACCGCGTACCTATGCCACTTCAGTTCCGTTAAAATCTGTTAGAGTTTGTGAGTTATGTACCTATCCCACTCGAAAAAACAAATTTTTATTCAAATACCTCGTATGCCATACCGAAAATGGATAAAAAACAAAAATCAGTACAAACCCGTAATTTTGTGTAAACATTTACTTTTAGAATCGGTTTCCCGAAGAATAAGATTCTCTTAGTTTGACCCTTTAAATAAAAAATAGTTTTTTACTTCTTGTGAAAAATTTCATTTTTGGGTTTCCGAGGTATTAGTACCTACTTTACAGACGATATGATGAGGCAGAAGGAGTCCGTAAGATGAGGCAACGTCAGCCTTCTAGCGCCACAAGCAAAATTCATTTAAAAATTAGGTGTTTCTTGCGTGGTCAGATGGTGCCTTTTTTAATACGAAGAAAAGTATAAAGCACTGTTTTAAAGAAAATGAGTACCGAATAAAATAATTGCGACAAAAATTAAATGGTGAAGAAATCGGTCCCAAACGTCTTAGGACTAGTGTTGTGGGTCTCATCCTTCAATGTTTTGAGCAATCGTGGAATCTGTATGAATGGCAGTGTTTTAATAGCATTTACGCCATGATAGAAAGATTACTAAGATAAGTCAGAGGCTGTGAGGTCACAACCTATGACTCTTATATTTTCAGTTCGTTGCTTACGCTATTGTATTGAGAACGGTACTGCTTTTGATTGAGAACCGACGAAATAAGTTATATTAAGGTAATATAAACATTCTAAACGACTCACAATACTAATTCCTTATTGATCGATGCAGAAAGAAGCTAAAAAGTGAGGTAGTTTTGGTATAACTGCAATTTAACACGGTAAGAAGACATAGAATTTGGCAAAAATAAAAGCTGATGATATTTAAAAACATTATCTAAATCGTCCAAGAAGCAAGTAATGTAAATAGAATATTATATAAATTTATATTTTATTTATTAAATATAAATCAAAACGTTACGATGAACTATAGCTTCCTATTTGTGACAATTTTATGAATTCTTTACTTTTTTAGCTACCTTACATTTCATTTTCTCTCTACCCCAGAACCTTCTATACGACCTCTTATGCGGACGACTTTAACGACAGTGAATACGCGTCACGTAAGTACACTTTCACCTTTTAAATATACCTTTTTCCCACTGTAAGACATCTTACGCTTGCAACTGGCCATTCGTTTTGACAGTACGCTCGAAGCAGGACATATTTTTTCAGTTTAAGAGCACGTTGGACGATACGTTATTAACATAATTCTATAGCAGGTTTAGCATTTCTAACCCACAGCGGTTTGAAGGTTTACAGTAGAGGTAATTAAGTTATATGTTACCAGCGTACGCATAAGTTAGTGCCGGAATGAAAAATAAAATCCAGCAACGTTTGAACTCTGAATAATTTTTAATGCTAATTATACATTATAAACATGAAACGTGATCATAACCAAATAAGTCGTTCGTTTCGAACGTACGCCAAAACAGGCCGTAGGCTAGTAACGTACGCTTATAAGACACCATACGTTTTCAACGTACGCCTGCAGCAAGACATGCGTTTCAAGTTTCCCCACCGTGATCGTTTTCGAAATACCGCGCGCTCGATTGTGCGCAGTTGTGGCAGTGGCGTTCACAGTCGGTCCTCCTCCTCTTCTTCTTCCTCGGCCTCCTCAAGCATGCCTTCGTTTTCCTCGCGATACCCCGGGTGCTCAGAGATGGCGTAGTAGTTACCGTTGTAGATAACGCCCAGCTCGCGCATGTCTGCCCCTCGTATTGTAGCCTGCAAGAAATAAAATATTCATTTTCATTTTAATATCTATTTAATTATCTATAAAATTGTGATCAGAATTGTTGTCTTGATCTATAAAATTGTAGAAAATAATGGCGGACATTATGTTGACTGAGAAATTTTGCTAATAACGGTTACATCTTACCTTGATGGTCCAGTTGTAACAGTCGTCGCTCTCGCTCTCGCGGTCCAGTCGCTCCACGTCCAGGATCTTCGAGCTCAGTCTCTCGAGGATGATCCCAATGTCCTTGATGCTGAGATGGCGCTTCTGGTCGACGCTCAGTTGATCGATAAGCAGCAGGAACTTTTCGGAGGTGACGGCCTCGTCCTCCATGACGGTATTCTCCGTTTCGGACTCGGAGGACTCGTGCTCGGAGAGGCGGCCGCCTCGGCCGTCACCTTCAACGTCTAGAAAACACATGGTGGTTGCCTATTTTCAGATCTTTCGTTGTTTCTTATTAGGGCTAGGTGTTATTGACAATTGGGTGAAACAAGGTCCACAATGAAAAGCTTTTTTATTATCCGAATAATGTGTGATTAATTTAGGAGACTTTAAAACCATCAGATTGTTGTCGGTTTAAGAAAATGGAATTCATGGTCATAAAATTGGGGGTCAAAGAGTGAATTCTGACGGTGTTATTGGTCTCGCATTCAATGGCTAAGTGCTCGTACGTTGAAACGACAGGTCTGCTATTTTCTATTTTGAGGTCGTTTGGTATTTCATCTTAGGGCTGGGGGTTTATTGACCGTTATTATACCTACGTTAAAACACGCAGATTAAAGCTTTAAATATTTATTATGTTATTCCTAGGAAGAAATAAATATTATTCTCGCTGTTGGCATAGTCAAAATAAATATATTTAACTTTTTGCCCTTGTTTGAAATCTGATATAAAACTGTTTTTATCTACTATATACTCATTTATATTGCATAGTATATGATATATACATTTAATAGATATCTAATTATAAAGTAGTATTTTCGAAAAGGTAATATTGTAAAACTCAATTGGAGATAAGCATATTTTTTTTTTGTATACAATTTCCAACGAACTTTGTTGTACAGTAAAGGAAATAGAAATAAATAATTACAACACTCACATAGAAATTATAAATTTAAGGAAGTTTGTATGTAGATTTTTACCTTCTCTTGTTTTGTAATTGTTTTGAAGGCTTTAATATAGTAGAAGAAGAAGAAGAATAAGTAGGAGATCCCCATATTGTAACTCAACATCGTAGTAATAAGAATCTATGGATAGTTGGAAAAGCTACATCATCAGTTCTTACGGTAACGACTAGGTATTTACAAAAACTGGAGTTTCTCCAACTGCGTTGCAGTTGGTACTAAAATGAGGTGAATTTCTGAAAGTATATGTCAACAGTTCTTACGAGTTGATCTTAAAATTAGAAAAACTCTTTTATCATACCTAAAAAACGAACGTGTCTAGGCTGAGGAGACGCTTGAGCTTGCTGTGCGCCCGCGTCTTGGATGGGCGACGTTGCCACCGACTTGTGTACGGCGATGCGTCTTCCCTCCTCGTGTAGCGCACAACAGTGGAAGTCACACTCGATGGCGCCGTTCTGCGGGCTGCCGGCGCGGGGTAAGTGCGCATGGTGCGCGCACTCGGGCGTGTGCACGTGCACCGGCGCTTCCAGCGAGCTGGTGCGACGGGCACTCATGGGTCGAACCTGAGAGAACTATAAAAAGTTATGTCAGCTTTATAATTGAAAAGTGGAATTTTATTTGTTACGTATTTGATTACTGTTTTAATAGTTTGTATTAATTTACCAAATACCTTAAACTCCAGACCTTATATTTCATTCCTACAACGCCTATTAAGCCTATCCGTTATTGTTTGAACTGTTACTGAAAATCAGTAAAGGGTGAAAGAGAGAACTCCTTGGGTTATCCCTGCATGGCAACATTGTTCAACGCTAGGGATGAGAACGCCGAACGAAAGCATCGATGGCAACATCGAAAGTAGCCATTAATCTTGAAAAAACATCGATGATGGTCGACATCGTTATTGTTGAAAAATATCGGTTAGTGATGAAACACATCGGTTAGTGTTGAAAAACTTCGATTATTGTCGAAGAACATCGATAATTGTTTCGAAAAACACCTACGATACACTCCCTGACCGACCTTACAATCTTGTCTTTATGTGCTACTATCTACTTTTCATACTTCATATTCTGGAGGTTTGAGATTTATGTGGATGTTCCGATAAAAACATCGATGTTTCAAACCATCAATGTTTATTGCTCATCCTTAGACTCGCAGATATAAATATTAAAACATAAACATACTTGCGGATAAAAAGATAAATTCTTATATTCCACTTTTTTGCATACTAGACGTGCATGAATCACGATTGTTTTTTACTGAACAAGAATTTTCACAAAAATACAAAAATCACCCAATATAGTCACTATAACTTAAATTGTTTTGGACTAATCCAGCAACCTCGTAACGTTAATTTCATTCATTTAGAATTTCGGATAGTACGCGATAATAGTAGAATAATAATTAATAAATACATTTATTATGAGTATAAAGAAAAATATTACGGATTACTCATTTATTAAAGCAGTTGCTAGATATACTGGAATAGTTAAGTTACCATATTTTTTGTGGGATTTTGCAAGGTATTTTCGACAAATATGTAAATCTGGCTATAGCGCAATGAAGAGCGATCAAGTAAAAATGTAAAAAAATTGGGTCTCTACTACAGTTCGGCGGTATTTAGCAAACTAATACATTTGAATTTTTGTTGTTCAATATTATTGAATTTGATATTTGAATCTATTTTATTCTATTTTTCTTTGGTATTTCAGTATAGAAATGTTGGTGCTTGAATCCTTTTGAAATCGTAGGTTTCCTGCAGGACTTGCCCTGCCTAATTCGTCTTATACGTGAAATATTACTTTCTCCCCCTTGTTACGTAAATAATTATTACTACTGACCTCATCGTGGTTTATCACAGTGATCTGCGGGCTGGCCCTTCGGGGCGGTGTGAACCCGTCTTGAGGCGGCGGCGGGCCCTTGGGAGCAGCGGGCGGCTGCGTCCCCGTCCCCGCGGCCGGTCTCTTACTTGGCGAGAACTTCGCCGGCGACGGTACGTCGGTGGGCCCCCGTCCCGGTCTTTGGTCCCAGTGTAATACCACTGTGACCCGGCCCTGGAAAAATAATCATGTTCAAAATTATGTGAGAGATAGTATAGTTAGAAAAAGCGGTACTGAGATTCTAGGAGTTTAAGCGAAAAGCCTAAAAATGAAATAGTACTTTATGAAATGTTCATAGAGTAATTGAAGATTTTCTGTGACATTCCATGAAAGTTATCTTGTTGCACACTAATCGGAGCATTCCCTCCCCACTTATAAAATGATTAATAGGAACGAACAAATTACAACCGGGATATACTCCGTCTCGTAGATATATTAAAATATCATATTGTAACAGAGTGATATTGGAAAAGAATTTTATAATATTTTTTTTTAATTTGGACAAAATTTTCGTCCTGTAAGTAATACCTCTTATTACCGTTTATAGGCTATAACCAATATTATAACACACCGACTAGGTACTGACCTTGTTGTCCATGATCTTCCACGAGGGCGTCTCATCCTGCAACTCTAGCGCGTTAATAGTCTCGCATACGATGCGGGGGATGGCCGAGACTACTGAAACAAACGAGGGATGAGGAATGATCTTGTTTTTATTTATTACACTACGTATTGTTAGCCATGTACAGACCGGCCGAACATCCTCGCGATGACATAAGGTTCCCACGTGCAATCGTTTTGTGATGACGCCTTAAGGCCGCGAGGCTGCCCTACAGTGGGCTGGACTTGGCTATCGGTATCACAAGATGACTATTAACGACAGCTGATCTATTTCTCATCAAAAGGTAAGAACATTAATATTTTTTGTACTCACCTGCACGGATGACATCAACCCCCGCAGGCAACCAACGCTCGCCTGGCCTAAGCAATAACAACACACTATTTGGCGGTAATGTCCGAAAGTATTCGGCGTCTTCTACTTGCGTACCATCCGATTCCAATACAAGCCGAACCTGAATAATATAACAATTTTTAACGTTGACATACTCCTTAGAGTGGTGTGCAGAGTCGTTAGAGGACGTGTTGAAGGCTCCGTTGGATTATGCTTTTATGTAGGCTGAGAAAGCCTTTAAGACGTCTTCCAATGACTATGCGTATTCATATATCGACCTGATAATGCTATCCCAAAATTTGTTTTGCTAGTCCAGGATGTTAATTGTTATTGGTTGAGTCCGGATATCAGGTAATAAGTCAGAAACGGCACGAGGGCTTATTGGAAAATGCTATTTATTATTATTAAATAAACTAAAATTTTACAGGCAATTATAGTACACACCACCAAGTGCATACATACATACATACATACATTGACGACCGACCATTTTTCCCGGGGGAAAGCTGTCCCTAATTTAATGTCATCATTAAAAACCGATATCTCAAAAAAGGGTAAGATCTAGGAATATTAAATTTTATAGATTGCACAAAGGTTTTTAATAGTAATTAACTAACCAGGCAACTTTGACTGTAACAGTAATTATAACATTGACAAACATAATTTATTCACAATTAAAGTAGCTCGGTTAGCTCTTGTACAAGTTCTACAAGTTTAAATAAATTTGTACAAAATTAAACAGACTTGTATAAACGTGTGCTTGTGCAAACGTATACAAATTTATAGTATTATGAGATACAGTAAAACAAAGTTGAACTTGTAAATTTCCACTATATTAAACAGAAAATGACATGTTTCGCTAACACTGTAGCTTCGTCAGATGACAATGATTAAATAAAGGTGAGAAGTAAAAATTGGTTGCAATAAAATTAAACTATTTAAGATGTAAATAAAACAGTGGAATGGTTACAATTGTGGGAAAATCCAACAGAGGGTTTAAAAATTTAATTACATTAGGTACTATATGGGTAGGTATTTACAAAATCTTAATTATATGGTCAACAGAATAAATTTAGCAAAGGTGAATTATTTAAATCTAATTGATCATTAAGTAACAGGTCCGTATTTTTAAGTTTATTTATTACCATATAGATTCTAACATGTCATTTTCTGTTTAATATAGTGGAAATTTACAAGTTCAACTTTGTTTTACTGTATCTCATAATACTATAATTATGGATTTCCACCTACTATCGGCTGAATCAATTAATTTGTATACAAATTTGTTTAAGTACCTAGTAAGTAATTTTCTACAAGCCCGAACAAACTTGTACAAGTGCGTACAAACTCGCCAGTCTCCAGTCCGTATGCTGACTCTGATGCACGGGTCCTTTCACTACTTGATATCCGGACTTTAGTTATTGGGCATACTTACCGGCTCTTGAGCAGCGACGCCCAACTTGTCGCGACCGCGCGCCACTAACTCCTCGAGGCTGCCCACCACCAGCCCCTTGCGCACGCTACGCTGCCCGTCCCATAGCTTGAAGGGCCGCTTGCCGCGTGCGTCCTAAAACAAAAAGTAGGGTTAGGAAACGTATAAACAACAGAATTGCTTAATAATTAAAATGGTTTTAATCTGCATGCAAACGAGGCGATGCTAAGAGTCCGTGTTTAATTCTTTGGCCGAGCCTTTTATTTTGGAAGTAGTTATCATTGGCTGGATCCGGACCATTCAGACCGCCCGAGTTACGATGTTGCCGTGGCCTTCGTCGGCCTACTTCATACGCACGAGTCCATTACAAGCCCTCGTATACTTATAACTTACCTAAAAAACGAATTTAAAGAAACATTTTTACAACCAAATAAATGAGTAGTATAATTTAAAATGGGAATGTGATAAACTAAATTTCCCCTTGCTCTTGGGATTGGGAAATAATTTAACTTACTTAAAAATAAACGATTGAGCAAGTGTAAGCAATATCTTATAAAATTGTGGCATTTGTAAAAAGATGCGAGTCATGATCAACGAAATTATGATCAGTGCAGATAAGTGAAAGTGAATAAAATATATTAAGTACTTTAGTCCTTGTTTAAGGATACATTAATTTTATTCTGGACACTACTTATGGTCACTTATTCTATTGGTTACAAACACACCTGCTTGGGTTATACGCTAACTCCTTGTCAAAAGGCCATTTTAAAATCACTTTGGTTTTGGTTTGATTAGCAATGATCACACATAAACATATACCCTTAGGAATAAAAGTATAATTCGGTAGGTATTTCGGTAAATTAATTAATATGTTTAATTAATAATAATAGTAATAGTTTTGTAGGCTCTCCTTAATATAATCTGTATACAACGGGGCTTTGAGTACAACGTTTGATTTAGAACGTGTCTCAACTAGATTTGTGGTTTTCTTACTCATAAAAATTGGTATAAATTTGGAGGATTTTTAAAAACTAATTGTGAATGATCTATTTACCCGATGTTACTGAAAAAATATATGTTGTATAAATAACTCAAACTTAGAGCAAACCTCATCCAGAATTTTCAAAAAATTGATAGGTAGCCTATCAAAAAATTAGAAATTGGGCCGAAACTATTTCAACTTCAGTAAAAAAATAAGCTATTATAAAAATAAAATATCTTCCTTTGTTTTTACAAATTATTAAAAAATAAAGAAAGATAACCCTTTCTTCACATATTCGTAATGTGTTGTTAAAATTTCAAATACTTTTATGCAGTTAGAACTGCCACAATTCCTTTTAAAAAATTTAATGTTTTTCATGTAAAAACTAAGCGTTTCAGCTGCTGTCCTTCCTATGCTTTCTTTCTTGGCGAAACACACAAATTTTAAATATAATTAGCAAAAGCACGTATCGAATCGCCATAACAATAAAATCCATTGTTTATATCTAACGAATGATAGATGAAGTAAAGAGGATGACACATATAATGCACCATTATAAATAAATAAAATGATAATTGGAAACATTTTTAGGATGTATATTTCTGCATATACGATGAACATTTTTTCATTCAAAAAAATCCACTTTTTTCTGTTAAACCGACTACACACCTGCAACACGCCCATTGGCCCGGTGGCTCAGTAGCGAGCAGCCTGTTCAGCGCCCGGCCGCCGCATCGTGACTGGTCCTGACCTATCCCGGCGAAACGCGGTGACGCGAGTGCGTTGAACCGGCCTAACATGCGCCTCTCAGGCCGGATTGATGGAGACGAGATTTGAGAATTAGAGGTTGCAATTTAACAATTGTTTATTTTGCGTTGTACGGTCTTCTTTGTATTTGAAGATTTGAATACGCTTATTTAGGTACATCGTTTCACACGGGAAAACGATAACATTTTAATATTTTATTTTAATTTATTCATGATTTTCATACATTTTTAGGTACACATTCTATCTGGCTAGAAATGTTACCAACAGAATATTTTTTTATTTATTAGCGTTGTTTGTAGCTCTTCCACTGTAATTTATCGGGCTGGTAAATTTAACACGATAAAAAAATAAACTGGGCCTTAAAGAAATTAACTGTTGACTCTCATACTTAAAACTCGTTGCAATGACATGCTTCCCTATTTACTCTATAAAAGAGGTGGGACAAGATTTAACTCCTTTACCCCTACCAGATTTCATCTCGTTTTTGCAGGTCAGGACTGTTAGTAATTTTACAACATTTTAATTGGGTCACAAAAAGCTTATTGATATTTTTCTAGAAATGCAAGGTATTCGAGCGTTAGTTTTTAGGATAGTATCCTAAATTGGAATTTATTTTATATAGGTACATATTATAAATTAACTAAGTGATTAATGTACGTATACCCGAGTGGTGCATCGCCAGACTGGCCATGGGAAATCCTATGTAAATTTTGCTAGCCTCAAATATTGGCTCTCCTAATAATTTTATATCAAAAGTGTATTAGACTTTCTTGAAGGTCCTTGTATGATGCACTAGTACACCAAATTTTATTATGTTCTAATATGCCAATTAAAAGTTATATAGAAAAAACTCTTCGTAAAATTCTGAAAATTTAAATAGGGCTGTGATACATACTTCAATGAAACCACCAGTAATAAACGATAATGTAAAATATTACTTGACATTTTATTTTTTATTAGTTCAACTGTTCAACATATTTTACAGTATAAAAGTAAAAATAACAATAATCAAATGGTACTTATCCTCTTGAAATAAAGTTTTTATTATTTCGTTTAAGTATCTACTTGCGTTTATTAAATTAGTACAATCGTTATTTTTTTTTGAATACTGCAAAACATGTTGAACCCCATAAAAAATAAAAAGTTTAGTAACATTTGACATTACGATGATTACTACTGGTGGTTTCTTTGAGGTACGTATCGGAGCTGTCTTTCAGCCAATATTTAAGGGTAGGAAAATTTATATGGGATTTTCTATGACAAGTCTGGTGGTGCATTACCCGGTATACTACTCTGCTACAAATCAAAAATACACACTTGTGTAAAGAGCTGTACAACTAAACTATGTTATTATTTTTAAATAGATGACTCCTAATCTCAACGACTTCACCGGCCCAGTTGACGCGCCCGTACAGCGCCTATCGGTCGCTAATAGTCGTTGGAAAATAGTTAAAATGGTGGTTCTCATGTGGCAGGATTATTTTAGCTTTTGTAAGTAGTCTTAGTAAATAATATAGTTTGTAACAACATGCTGCGTTTTGAAAGTAAAGAATGCGGGCAAACCCACCTAACTTTTTTTTCATTATTAGACTATAGTGCGGCAAGGATGTTTTTATAACTTTAGGATAGTATCTTAAATTGGAAGTATGTATTAAGTGTGTTATGTTTTTCAGGCACCATTCATTTTTCAAAATCGTTCCTGACCTGCGAAGGCGCGGGCGGTGCGATGCCCTGGCCTACGCCAACCTTACCGGCCAGAAACCGGGCGATGGGCCGATGACCCATTTACTCGCGATAGTACGCAAAAGTGGGTCGTCGTGTCAAAACGCGAAATCGTGAGGGTTGTAGTGTGTAAAATGTGACGTTTTAGGGCCCGGCTGTACAGTCACCACTCTTTGTGGACGACAATAATAATTGATGCTGAAAGACTGATCGCAAGGCTGTACACACATTATGGCTGTACTAAAAACAATTTTGGGCATGTTTCTAGTAGAAAAGTTTGTTTCTTTTATGCATTGTAAAAATAAAGTTTTATTACAACCCCATAGATTTGATTTATTACAAATCCATACATAAATAAAATAAGACGTCTACTATTCCTTTTCACAATACATGCGTATGGAAAGATACTTCACGCTGACCTTTATATACCTAAGTACCGGGCAATATTTTTCTAAATGAGAAAAGTAATACCGCAAAAATTAAATAAATTTTCCGTTCTTCCGCTGTGAAATTAACAATCTTGTAATTGAGGAATAATTTTTGTCAAGAAGGGCAAATGAAATATTTCATTAAGAATAAATAACACTCTTGTTCGTAAACAAGTTCATCCTACCAGAGATCAGTGATGTAGAAAACAAATTTAAAAGATATTTAGGTCAATAATATTTTAATTGTTGTTTTGCGTTCAATTATTTATAATTAATTTAAATAACTAAACAATAATAATATATATTTTTAAGTTGTTATAATATTATGTTCATAAGAAAGAATTGTAAAGCGGTATCACCCAACCAATCCCACCACCGACCTTCGCCAAATCGTCCCGACGGGAGGGTAGTCGATCCTAGCACCCGGTCTTCCTAGGGCCTCGCAGGTGCCCAGGAAGTGCAGTGGGGTTTCCTCTTCCTCCAGGCATTCAACGCAGATTGGGTCTTCTTCAACACCGAACAGGGCTAGGTGTCTCCTCAGCTTGCAGTGTTCGGTCAGTAACTCAACTAAGGGGCACATCGTCTTCTATTTAAAATCCACTCTTGCTTAGCCTTGTTGGGTCAGGCTGAAGTAATTTGCTTGTCTGTACCCTTAAACCATCCGTCATTGCTCCTTGGAGCGGCGTTCCGCCCACTCATTTAGTGTAGATCCTACCTTCTGTTTAGTTATTCCTATGGATGGTTCCGGTCCATGGGGTCCCGGCTCCGCGTCTGGCAGAACCCTCTGGTGTCCGGGAACCCAGGCCAGGTTTACCTCTGCCCTCCTCGAGAGTCCCTCCAAGGCATCCACACATTCGTGGATTGTCAGTATTAAAAAGCGAAATCTCAAAAACGGTAATGCCTAGGAAGCTAAAATTTTGCATACTCTTATGTTGGATTGCACAAAGGTTTCTAACAATAATAAACTATCCAGGAGACTTTCACTGTGACAGTTATGATATTGACAAACATACGAGTAGTTTACCCACTATCAAAATTACTCGGTTAGCTTTTGTACAATTATTGTTAATTTAAGTTAAGTTTGTGCAAGTTTATACGTAGTTGCACAAGTTTGTATACCACTGGTACAAGTTTGAACGCACTTCTATACGTTTATTCAAATATGTACAAGTTTGTATAAAAGCTAATCGAGCCACTTTAATTGTGAGTAAATGATGTTTATCAATGTCATTACTGTTCAATCAAAGTTGCCTGGTGAGTGAATTATTGTTAAAAGCCTTTGTGCAATCCAACATAAGTGTCTGCAAAACTTGAGCTTCCTGGGCCTTGCCGTTTTTAAAATATCGCTTTTTAATATATTAATATTAAATTGCTCCCTCCTGGAGATAAAAGGCGGCCGTCAAGGTATGTATGCCCTTTATCGTAACTAATAATCGCCTTCAAAATTTTAGTCTCTTTAATAATAATGATAAATTGATAAATAATATTTTCCAGTGAGTCATCATTCCGCATCCGGTTTCACTACCGGATATCGGTACTATAATTAAGGATATATAAAATATAAATGGAATTATGGAAATGCCCTATTATATTTAAAACCGTATAATATCCTAATATTAAAATAAAACCACAGACAAAAACTTTTAAACGTCGCTTTACTAATAAGCGACAAAATTCACCATTTGCCTTTTGAAATTGATGACCCCCCCACCACTGGTGGATTGTGGATTTATAAACACAATCGCATGGCTAACAAGTACCTTAACACTTTAATCAAAAAAACCCGCTTTCGACACTTTCAACATTCACGATACAAAATTAAGCGTTTACTCGGAGAAATAAATAATTGTTTTAAACTGCTTGCAGTCCATTATATAGAGAACACATTTTCTGTAGGAATATTTCTTATTCGGGCCCAGAAACGATTCTTGTTGTTACTTTTTATTAAAACGACGTACAAAGGTAAAATAATGCCGTAACATTAGAACCGCCATTTTAACTACTTTTCTACGGCTCTTAAAATGAGCTCGGCGAGTCAACTGACCAAGTACGGACCTGGAAGGCGAACCACAAACAACCGCTTTTATATCGATCGACAAGGAAAAGTCGATCGCCTTCTTGTCGAAGCGATCGAGATTTCGTACCACGGTTAATCTATTTATCGAAATCGTCTTCTGTTCGGACGTTTCCGCTTTGTCGATAAAGACTTATTATCCATTTTAAAAGCATTTCCTATAATTCCTAGTTTATAATTAAAGGCCAGTAATTAACAATAAAAAGAAGAAGAATATAGGTTATATTTTTAAATTGTTTTGGTATTTGTGTTTGTTTACTGTTTATTGTAGTCTCTGAATTTTAAGTTTTTAATCATTTTTTTTGTATATTATCTAATAAAATGTTTTTATTTCCGCCACATTCATTTTTGTTTTATATTTTTAGTTTTGCACAGCAAGCAGCAGGGTTTTTTTCCCTAGGCCCAACGCATTTAATTTTGTGGCTGCATCCTTCCACAACTTCAGAGATTTTTGTTTAGCATTTTGGCACACAAATTGGCCTGTAATCATTTCAGGATGCACCTCTAAGATATCTAGGAGTAAATCCCAATGCCTGGAATTTACTCTCATTCTTTTTACTGCAGACTACATTGTCTAAAAACAGAAAAATTCATCTACTTACCGTGTTTTTCGCTTTCTCCGAAGAACCTATAAATTTGTATGAACTAAACGGATATTTAAATTTAGAAAAGCTTTATAAATTAAAATTATGCATTCTAATACATTCTATTATTATTAAAGAGAAACAATTAAATATAATAATTCCTTCGATCAACATTATTCACACCACCAGACAAAACCATGATATTCATCCACCTATGGTAAAGAGTAGGTACTTTTAGCCAAAGTTGCGAAAGATCAGTATTATATAAAGGAATAACAATTTACAACAGTTTGCCCAAAAAAATTAAAGAAAAATCGAAATTATGGATTTTTAAACAAAAACTAAAAAAATATTTTTTAAAACTAAACTATCTTTAACGTAGGTATTATTATATTTATTATTATTATTATTATTTTGTAAATGGTTATTATATAATTATATTTTTTTAATAATTCGTGGAGTTAACAGTTATTACTAAACATGATTTTTATTATTTGTTATTTTATATATTGTATATTTGGTGTTATATCCTCTGTAATTAACTTTTTAAGTTGGTTGAGAATAAAGATATATAATAATATTAGTATTATAAAGATATATTATTATTAAACCAAATGCAAAAAACCATAAAACCTGTGCATAAAACCCGATAAAACCTCAAAACAAAGTAAACAAACACGATTTCTGAGGTTAGGTTGTTCGTCGACAAGCTTTAGCGGCGTCCACTTGTCAATCGACTTCTTTCGATGCGATAAAATCGTTAATTTGGATAAAGCGATTGTCTGTGGTGGCTATTATGTAGATTGACCTTGAGCCAAGGCGAAACGGGGAAAGGCGTAAGGGAAAATTGTCGATTACGATTGTCTGTGGTTCCACTACTGGTGCTTGTTTTTCTAGGACATCTAGAGAGTCGTTATTACCTACAGTCCTACAGATCGTAAGTAATAATGGGTTATTCATGTAGTTTGGCCAATCACAAAGAACATTTCCGTTATTCGTTCTTCAAGAAGATTAGAAAACGAAATTTCCAAACACGTCGAATTGATTTAATATACACACATTTAATATTCACTGTAATTCAACAATAAGCCTTTATTTTTACAAAAAAAAAATTTAAACGGATTATTCGTGACAGGTCGTGCTGTGGCGGATCTAAGATTAGGACATCGCATTTATTTTTGATATAGGTACTCCTAAAGTAGTGTAAAAGCGCCGCAGGCGAAACATTTTTTTGAATAATTTACCTAATAAGAATTTATGCATTAATTTAAAAGGAATAAAACAGGATTAATGTAAGCAAATTAAAAAAAAAATTTAAATATACAGCGAAAATTAGTTTTATTTTTCATTTATTATACTTTTTAATAGGTAGGTATACGTAATTATATCCCAGTATTCTTGGGTTTTAACTAGCAAAAATTGTTTTTGTTCCCAATGATTTGAATTTTTAAATAGATTATTAAGAATATATTTATGGTTTGGGGGGGGGGGTCAGAACCTCAGAACCCCAATAGCCCCGCTATGGCCCTCGTTAGACGATAGGTAAAATGGAGTTAAAAATATACTTAGTGCGAAAT
The DNA here is from genome assembly GCA_963969555.1 of Polydrusus pterygomalis. NCBI lineage: Eukaryota > Metazoa > Arthropoda > Insecta > Coleoptera > Curculionidae > Polydrusus > Polydrusus pterygomalis. Next base: position 109,911,704 of record OZ018377.1, on the reverse strand, counting down.
TAATTTGAAAAATTAAGCTGTTTAAAATGTGTTTTTATTTATTATTATTGGGTCAGGAGGGAGTAAAGCCCCTGTAACCCCCCCCCCACCCCCTCCATATAGATTTGCCTCTGAGATCGGCTTAAAAATAGAAGCTTCATACGCAACTCGAGTCCGCTATCGTAACATCTTTACTATTTAACAGAAGTGTTCACTGTTCATAGCAGGAAAAGGAGCCAGTAATGCTGCTAAATATTGCAACCGTGAAACGAAATTTGGGGTTATTACAATCAGGCATTCTAATTATAACGGAAGTGTTATCTTAATAGACCTTTTATTAAATAATAACGCTGGCTATGTGCCTCCAAAGATAAAAACGCATCACGTAACATTAATAAATCACAGCTGACGTTTATCTTCCCTGCAAATCAACCAAAACGCAAATCAGCAAAACCGTCAATTAACCCTGTAAAATCCCTGTCGGCACCTTGCCAAAAACAAAATTCAATCCGGCAACACCTTAATAAAGTTCAGTAAACCAGAGCAGCCGAAAGCAGACGAGGTCAGCCGATCGCCTTGACAAGTCTCATCGTAGTGCATTTGCTCGTAAAACCCCGCATTCAAGTCAGAACCGAATACCGGCGTTTTGTGTGTGTGTAAGAGAGAGACGGAGATGTTTGTTTGGATCGTTCTGAAATGGGCCTTTTCTTTTTTACTACACTACCTATATGATAAACTTGCTATTAAATGAGTAGTTGTTTCATCATAAGGCTTGTATCGTTAGGAGTTGTAAGAATTGTAGTTTGGGAATTAAATGTGGGTCATAAATACTGAAGTTGTTGACGAATGGGAAATAAATGTGGGTCATAAATACTGAAGTTGTGGACGAATGGGGCACACCCATGAAAATTTGCTGCCCTCAAATATAGGCTCCCCTATTAATGTTACATTAAAATTTTATGAGACTTTTTGAAGGTCTTAGTATAATGGACTAGGCATCAAATTTTGTTATTTGCTAATAGGCCAATTAAAAGTTACTTAGAAAAATTCTTCGTAAAATTCTTAAAAATTAAATACGCCTCTGATACATACCTCAATGAAACCACCAATAACACTTTTGATAATGTAAAATGTTACTAGACGTTTTATTTTTATTAGTTTCAACATGTTTTACAGTATTCAAGAAAAAACAAATGATTGTACTAATTTAATAAACGCAAGTAAGTACTTAAGACAACTGACAATTTAAATGGAAATTTAATGTTTGTTGTTTAATGCTCAAACAAGCCAAGCAATATTCTAAACGGTTATAAAATTTAATTCTTACAATATTAAGATGATACGCAGAGATTGAATTCCCCTGAAATTGCATTTTTTAATTCTACCAAATTTTAATAACGCACAGTTTTATAAATAACACTTTTAATATAATAATATTATCCCACCTGAAAAAGTTTTTTGGTGAAAGATCAGAAGATCTAGCTGGCCAATTTATGGTATAATTTAATCATATTGTGCGTTGTGGACAGTGGCGTAGCCAGGATTTTGGGGCGGGGGGGGGGGGGCGAAGTCCTTTTGGGGCGCCTATACAGGGTGTCCCGAAATTAGCGTGCAATATTTCTAGGGCGTAAACTATATCCAAAAATATGACAAAAATGTCCTATAAACATATCCCGAGAAATGCTCCTTTAGGGGGCTAGAGCCCCTCAAAGAGGGCCGGGAAGGAAGCCTTTTTTTATAATAGTATGGAAACCCTTACAGATAATGACATGAAAATTGGTACGTGCCTTCCAACCGATAAACTGTACATAACAGTTAGTTTAGAGTGAAAATATTTCTTCCAGTGGCGTCGCACGGAGTGGGGCTGAGGGTAAATATTATCCTATATTTTTTATTTCTAGGATTTTTAAAATTTAAGTACAATATTTTAAGAACCTCGAGTTTTTTCTTTAAAAAAGTACCCCTTGTTTTATTTCGATAGGAGGCACCGTTTTTAAGTAAAATTGATTTTAAAATAAAACGTATTTTTCAAAAGAAAGGTTAGTCCATATGAGTTCAGGTAAATCCGAAAGTTAGCGTGCAATATTCATAGGGCGTAAAGTACATCCAAAAATATTATAAAAATGTTCTATAAACATACCGTCAGAAATGCTCCTTCAGGAGACTAGAGCCTCTCAAAGGGGGGCAAATTTTTTTTTCGTAATAGCATGAAGTCTTTAAAATGATCCATTTTCTATTAAATTTCGATGGACCGTAGCAAATCTTCTGCAGCTAGGTATTCTTCTATGCGGAAATCGCCTCCTGTACTCTATTACAGCGGCAGTAGAACTACCATTACAAAATCCATACACAAAATGAATATCTGTGAGTTCTCTGTTGCCCCCTTTTGAGAAGCTCTAGTCCCCTAAAGGAGCATTTCTGAGGGTATGTTTATAGAACATTTTTGTAATATTTTTGGATGTACTTTACGCCCTAGGAATATTGCACGCTAACTTTCGGATTTACCTGAACTTATATGGACTAACCTTTCTTTTGAAAAATACGTTTTATTTTAAAATTAATTTTACTTAAAAACGGTGCCTCCTATCAAAATAAAACAAGGGGTACTTTTTTAAAGAAAAAACTCGAGGTTTTTAAAATATTGTACTTAAAATAAAAAAATCCTAGAAATAAAAAATATAGGATAATATTTACCCTCAGTCCCACTCCGTGCGACGCCACTGGAAGAAATATTTTCACTCTAAACTAACTGTTATATACAGTTTATCGGTTGGAAGGCACGTACCAATTTTCATGTCATTATCTTTAAGGGTTTCCATTCTATTATAAAAAAATAATTCCTTCCCGACCCTCTTTGAGGGGCTCTAGCCCCCTAAAGGAGCATTTCTCGGGGTATGTTTATAGGACATTTTTTTCATATTTTTGGATATAGTTTACGCCCTAGAAATATTGCACGCTAATTTCGGGACACCCTGTATTCTTAAATACACATTTTGTCATATTGTTTTTTTTAATCCAGATTCAGTTAAACATTGACAAAAAATAAGGCATGGTATTAAGCACCATTAAAGCCTTTTATTAAATTATTGGTAAGCGACAATAAAAGTATATTTTTCCAAATTAAGTTGTGTTTTAAATTTCAGCTAAAAAAACATAAGATTTCAACATCGGGTAAAAAAATGCATTGTATGCTTTTTGTCATATATTATTATATTATATTGATTTTTTTTTTCATTTAACACAGTTAAACTATTTTAATTTTAATAAAACAAAAAATAAATCCTTTTATAATAAAAACAAGTACCTACTAAACCATAAAAAATAAACAAAACTAAAAATATTTTAATATTCTGATCTTACACAACTTTAATCAATAATTTAAAAAATGTTTTTATATAACAAACTATAAAGCTATTCGACGAGTCTTAAGGCTTTTGATTTTGAAATAATCTAAAACATTAGTAAGATCTAAATTTTTGACATAATCACTTTCTATGTTTAATATAGCTATGTCATTTAATCGTTGTTCCGTCGTTGTCGAGCGATTATAAGTTTTAATATTTTTATATTTATCGATTATTAAATTGCCATTTATGTCAGATTCATAAAAGGCTGACAGATCCCCAAGATATTTTATATTATCTAGTGTCGGAGAGATAACGTCTGCCTCTAAGCAAATAAATCTATTTGCAATTTGAAGAAAATCTTCAAACCTCAAAGCTAGTGTTTGTATGAAAGTATCCAGTGCAACGTAGAAAACGCTTGTTTTAAATTTTTTGTGCGGGCAGTTTTCAGTGTTAGCATCTTCTTTTTCATCGTGAAAATGTTTAACTTTTTTATGTCTTTTGGAAATATATTCATCTAAAATACCACATTTGCCAATTGTTTTGCGCCCGATTTAAATTTATTATCGTCACTTCGTAATTTTTTTAGATCCTCTATTGTGGATTTAATTAGCTTAGCGACGGTAGTACCTATTTAAATTAATTTCAACTTTTTGAAGATAGTTTGACAATGAATAATTTTAACCAAGTACGTCTTTCCAACAATTCAACATAAAGATAAATTCAAAGGTCATAATGTATTTTAAAAGTCCGTTAGCTTTCGCCATTTGTCTAGCATTTAGAGTTATTTCGCCATAGATAACAGGCTTTGTGATTTTTTGGTATTTTGTTCTGTGTTAAGTTTATTAAAATTCAAATAAGACCGATTTTTTTATTTTATTTAAGTAGCAAAGGGGCGCCAAGCCAGGGGGCGGGGGGGTCAACCGCCTCCCCTGTTCCCCCTATGGCTACGCCACTGGTTGTGGACATATTCCCTTACTTCTTTTGCATTGTGCGCAGGACAACCGTCCATTTGAAATAAAATTTCTTCATCCTAAGGAACAAAACTTTTTCTAATGCCGGTCCAATTTGATTACGTAAAAGTTCCAAAAAATTTTCTTTTTCAATATCTTCAATTTTGAGCATTCGGTTGTGCGTTATTTATTGTGAAGGTGCATTTGTCGGTAAAACAAAAGTTACGTGGAATTTCCTATCGTTATTTACCCTTTTTCCATAAGTTCAAAACAAAATTTTGCACTTTGTATTAATTTCATCACCTTCCCCCCATTCCTGATGTTTTGATATTTGTACGGATGATACTTATACGTATATAATTTGCGCAATACTGTGAAATGATACTTTCCTACAGGTTTGCCAAGAAGACTGTTGCTAATTCCATTATTTTCTTCTACATGGAGTAAAAGTTCTCCATCTGCATTATTTTTTTTGTGCTCCAGCATTGAGTACCTACATAATTATTTTTTTTAACTTGAGGAAATAGTCCATACTTTAAGTGGAGTGTAAGTTTAAAGGGAAAGAAATAAGACACTTTAAGTCTTCCTCCACTGGTATATTAAAATAAGTTTCAAGGTTAGTTCAAGGGTAATTCTCTACATGTTTCGAACGCATAAGCATTCATCATCAGGAGAATAGAATAAGGAATTTAGAAATATAATAGGTGCAAACAGTCCTAACGGAGCTACGAGATGGTGAAAAAAACAAGCAAAGTGTTTGGAAACCTTTCAACGTAATGGTAAACCTACCGAGAGGCCATTCGTGAAATATTGGCAGAGAATAAGTTATAAAGGTAGCATAACAGTAATTTAAGTGTCATTAATGAGACAACACCATAAGTGTGAGGGGAGAAGAATATTTAAAATTGGAATGGTAGATGATGTAAAAACTTTAATTAAAATCAAATGAGGTCACATATTAGGGAACTATAGTAGCTTAAGTGTAAGGAGAAGAAAACTTAAAATGAGGAATATATAGCTACGTCACATATTAGTGAATTAGTGACGTAAGTGTGAGGAGAAGAATATTTAACAGTGGAGTAGTAAAAAGTTTTTAATAAAACGAAGAGTAACTGAAGTCACAAATTAGTGAATCAGCAACATGAAGGTGTGGACTATTTAAATTGACATAGAAAAAGTTTTAAGTTTAAGGTTTTTTTATGTCATGTATGATGAATGCTTATGCGTTCGAAACATGTAGAGAATTACCCTGTATTAAACCTTGAAACTTATTTTAATATACCAGTGGAGGAAGACTTAAAGTGTCTTATTTCTTTCCCTTAATTTTTTTTAAGCAATTGCATTTATTAATTACAGTACCTTTACCCTCAACATAACGAACAATATTCAGGACTGTTGTTTTGCTTGGAGTGGAGCCGCCGGGAAACATCGCAGAGATCATTTCGGATACTCTTCGAAAACTATTTTCCAAGTTTTCCAAGTAGTGCCACTTAATCATTGTTATTTTTTCTTAAAACCCTCTTGTAAAACATGTGGAAACTAATAAAAAATAAAACGTCTAGTAACCTTTAACATTATCATTATTATTACTGTTGGTGTCATTGAGGTACACCTATGTATCACAGTCCTATTTAGTGAGTTCTTTGGAATTTTACGAAGAGTTTTCTCTAAATAACTTTGAATTGGCTTATTAGAAAATAATAAAACTTGGTGTCATACATCATACAAGGACCTTCAAAAAAGTTTTAATAGAATTTTGATGTAAAATTAATAGGGTAATTGAGGAATCCAAAATTTACATGGAATGTTGACATTGGTATGTAAATAAATTTAATAGAACCTTTGTCAAGAAATTTGGGAAAAAGCAAAAAAGGATTTAATCTTCGACGCCCTCTATCCGACTCGTAACTGAGACGTAACAAATATTTTCTACTTACAAGAAGACTGCCGGCTTGAACCATTCCACAATACAGAGTAAATCAGCAAGAAAAAAAGCAAATGCTGCCAACCCTTTTTTTTTTTGCTGCCAACCCTTTTTTTAACACTTTACACCAAAATTATTTACTTAAACTTACTAAGAACATTTATGATTCTACCTCTTACACCTATCGTTTATGTGTGTTCTGTCAACAAGTAAAGTTGTGTCGTTGCGATAAGAATTCAACAAGATCTGCGTAGGTGTCTTAACCCGTGGGCCTTAATTTATTAAACTTATTCCCCGACATATGCCGAGTATAACCATTCATAAGGATACTGAAATTTAATAATAATATATGGCTAGGATAAACACGATAAAAAGATCCATCTTTATTAAACATATTTTGGCTATACTTTGAGCCGCGCGTGTAGGTGTCGCGGAACGATCAAATGCCATACGATTTTTTTATTTACGTAAGGGGATTCTGCCTTTCTGACTTCTTTTAATAGGCCTCGTATTTATTTTTTAAAAATGCAGAATGAAGAGCGCTCTGTTTCAATTATTATATACAATAGAAGTCACAATTCCTTTTTAATAATCCTCCAGATATACAGGGTGTTCCGATGATCATGTTACAAAATTCTAGGGTAGATAAAACACACGAAAATAAGAAAAAAAGTTCATGTGAACATGGGTCCGGAAACGCTTCTTCAGGGAGCTAGGGCCCTTCGAAGATGACCTTCAAAAACTACTTTTCGTTTTATAGCTTCGGTACTACTGCAGCTATCGCAACCAATTTTGGGACATGAAATCTAGTTCGTAGGTTCATCAATTTGAGCCTTCCGGATTTTGTCACCTTTAACCAGGGGCGTACAAACCAAGGGGGTATTTGAGTAAATTTGACCCTACTCCTCTTAGGCTTTAATTTCTTACCATTTTTATATCTGATTATGATTCTCCAATGCCTTTTACATAAAAAAGGTACTCTTAGTAAAAATCGCTATCTGTCACAGTTTCCTCCGAAAATGGCTAAATCCAATCAATAATAAATTATTGGTCTTAAACCAATTATTACGTTAAAATATGAAAATGAGGTTCAGTACAGATAGTGAGCATTATAAGTTAGTCAAATCTTTTTCTTTAATGAAAATAAATTAGATTAGAGAGATTTATTGCCTTTTCGAAATTGGGGGTATAAAAAGTAAAAGGGAACGTATACAAAATATTAAAAAAAAAAACAATTAAACAGGTTTAACGAGTGAGTCAAGGATAAGGCAGAGTAAATTTTTGTCTTGAAGATGAATTTACTAGCGCTGTCGTTGACTGACCCTGTACGTACCAAAATAAATTCAAAATAACAATTGTTGAAAATGCCTGCCACCACGTTCAATACATGTATTACACCTACGTAGCATATTTAAATTGACGTCAGTAAAAACATCAGGCATGGTTTGGATCATTTCAGCCGCAACAGAAATCCTAGCCACCAAATCTTCCTCCGACTGAACTGGAGTTTCATATACAAGGCTTTTCATATGTCCCCAAAGAAAGAAATCCATAGGAGTTAAATCTGGGGACCGGGCTGGCCAGTTGACATCGCTTCCACGTCCAATCCAACGTCCTCTAAAACGATCATCGAGGTGCTCACGTACGACATGTGCAAAATGAGCGGGTGCTCCATCATGCTGGAACCATAGATTCCGACGTATGTCGAGGGACAGCTCATCCAATAACTCAGGTAAGGTGTATCTTAAAAAATTGAGGTACACCGTCCCAGTTAGTCGAGGAGGCAACATGATTGGTCCAATTAGACGTTCTCCAACAATTCCAGCCCACATGTTCACCGAGAATCGATGTTGGTACCCTCTTATTTGAAGAGCATGAGGGTTTTCCTCCGCCCACACATGGCTATTCCGTGAATTAAAAATACCTTCTCTCGTAAAAACAGCCTCATCAGAGAAAAGCACAAATTTCGGAAATTGGGGTTCTTGTGTACACTGTTGAAGAAACCACTCGCAAAACTCTACGCGGGGTGCATAATCATTTGGTCTCAATTCCTGTACTTTTTGGCGATGGTAAGGATGAAGAAGTTGTTCGTTAACAATCTCCCATACACGTACATGACTTACATTCATGGATTCTGCAACAGCTCGGGTACTAACACTAGGATTTTCCTCGAATTGTCGGAGTACCTCTTCCTCAAATTCTGGAGTTCGTACAGTTCTTTGAGCGCCATTATCTGGCCTCGTTATTTTCACGGAGCCAGTTTCCCTTATGCGCTGATTTACCCTCTCGAATAGCGTGTGAGCAGGTACACGCCTCTCAGGAAACCGCTCCTGATACAATCTTGAAGCGGCTCTTCCATTGCAATGAACTTCGCCATAAATTAATAGCATATCGGCATATTCGGCGAAAGTATAATCCATGATTCACTGGCGACACAATATTTTATTGACAGATTTTTGACAACTATCTGTACTGAACCTCATTTTCATATTTCAACGTAATAATTGGTTTAAGACCAATAATTTATTATTGATTGGATTTAGCCATTTTCGGAGGAAACTGTGACAGATAGCGATTTTTACTAAGAGTACCTTTTTTATGTAAAAGGCATTGGAGAATCATAATCAGATATAAAAATGGTAAGAAATTAAAGCCTAAGAGGAGTAGGGTCAAATTTACTCAAATACCCCCTTGGTTTGTACGCCCCTGGTTAAAGGTGACAAAATCCGGAAGGCTCAAATTGATGAACCTACGAACTAGATTTCATGTCCCAAAATTGGTTGCGATAGCTGCAGTAGTACCGAAGCTATAAAACGAAAAGTAGTTTTTGAAGGTCATCTTCGAAGGGCCCTAGCTCCCTGAAGAAGCGTTTCCGGACCCATGTTCACATGAACTTTTTTTCTTATTTTCGTGTGTTTTATCTACCCTAGAATTTTGTAACATGATCATCGGAACACCCTGTATATCTATTTTTAAAAGTAAAGATTCCCTTATTGGCATCTTTTATATTTCCCATTCCCTATGTGTTATTGAAAATTTATTATCTCCAATATAATAGCATTATTTAACAAACAAGTAATGACAAATAATATAAAATATACAAGTCTGGAAATCATTTCCATGTGAAGTAAGTGATGAATTATTTCCATGTCAAGTGAAATAGACCAGAGGTGTCCAAAACGTTTCTATTTCTTAGCAACACAACAATACGATAGTGCTTGGGGTTCCCACAAACAAGGACGATTGGTTGAATGAAAAAATTATGGATTTGCTGAAATAAACTACAATATGTTGATATCGGACTTCACGGCGTCTGGTAAACTCTAACGCCTTTGTTAAGAACGTGATAATTATTTACTTCTACTCTACACATGCAAAGGCCCGCCCGAACGATCTCCTGATGCGACCTCTGTGTTATTTTAATTATCATCTGTGTTATCCTCGAACAAACCTGTACAAACATTCTCCAATTTACAAAATGTGCCACTTTTTTAATCTGAATGCATCTGATATTGATGTAGATACAACTAGTCTTGATCAGTTCAAGGATTTGGTCGAGAGAATACTGAGAACAACCAATTAACAGAGTAAAGATTTAATTGCAGCAACTTGTAAGTAAATCTATGCTTAATTGTGATCATAAGTACCTATATATAGTTTTAACAAATATGTCCATTGACTAGTATATATTTGGCTCAGGTTGCAGAGAACGTAATTTTGTGACGCTCAGTTATGTACCTATACCCACTTTTATGGTGTTTTAATACTTGATTGCCTCATTGGCATTTCTTTTGTTTTATTCTTTTGTTATACTTACTAGCTTTAAAATGTATCTGTAATTGGCACCAGTGCTATTGATACTTATGAATAAATAAATAAATCATTTAATGAATTATTAAATATGGTTTGTTTTTAACATCTAATAAACTATATAATCTTAGTAATTATACAAATTTTAAAAAATAATTTCATTCATTTTATTACTCTTAAATAAGAAAAATAATTCATTTTTCACAAAGTTGCGATCTATCACAAATTTAGTAAAGTTACTTCTTTAAATACCTAGTGTGATAATGAATATTACATACCTTGATGATTTACGATACTGGCATGCAGTTTGCATTCCTCACTCATAAATAATTGCTAATATCGCTCATAAGAATGTACTTCATAGAGTGTTATGGGAAAGATATTTTTTAAAAAGTAATTTCTAAAAATATCTAACATTATTCTGGATTTGCGTAGGTATTAACTATATACGCAATGTAACGTTACTGAACACCTAAATGGCAGTACAGGTTCCCAGATAAATAAAATATAAATAAGTAAGTATTCACAACCACTCTACAATAATTTTATTAAATGTGCGATTAACGTTGACATTGTAAGAAACGATGTAAAAATAACAATAGAAAGCCTAGTTTTAATGAGACGCTACATAAGTGTCTGGATTGGCTCTAAATCGTTGAAGAACGTATATATTTACGCTGTAAAATATTGATAATAATTATTCATCACAAAAAACACATTTAATGAATATTAGAAAAAATATACATTAAACGACTATTTTTAATCAAACTAAATGAATTCATCTATAATAAACATTCCCCCCGGTATGGGTGGTCAGACGTGTGTGTAGGAGCTTAAAAAGTTTTTATTTCAGTTTATTTCTTATTATTTATATTTGTTTTTGTTTTTCAAAATACTAAAACGAAATTGGAGTGTCTAAAGTTCACCTTTCACCTTTTGCAAAAAGATAAGTGGACTTCTTGTTTCAGGAGTTACGGTCGCCCACATGTTTAAACAACTCCTGTGAGCATTTTGTAACCGAATCCTATACCTATACTGATAACACAGAGGAATGACAGGTCGGTGCTAGTCGCCGGACTAGAAAGAACACTTTAGGTTCTGACCAACCACAAACTTTTTCAAAATAATCTGTAAGCAACTTTAACCAATGAAATACACTCTGCATGTCAATGCAATGCAGCAAGGAGTATAAGGGTGTACCTAGGAAAGAATGCGTGGGTGATAGAATTACCTCTCAAGGGATCTTTAGAGGATGAATTATAACATATTTAAAGATATAACATCTAACGAGAATGGATGGACACTTTTAGATAAATAATATTTGTTGTATTTGGTAACTGAATGTGTAACAAAAGCCTCACGTGAAAATTAACCATTGTGCTAATGTGCCCTTGCATATACATATGAAACTTCCTAAAAATATTTAATATTTCTACCAAAAAAAACTTTAAGATATCTACAAAATTATTTATAGGTACAATATTTAAGAACATGATAGGTATTTATTTATGTGAACTATATTCAGCACAATATTGCTGTTTATGATTGTCACTGTTTTGATTAGTTATGTATATTTAATTATTCCTTCATTAATTTAGGTGCTATCTATTTTATACCACTCCTAAGTCGCCTTTATAAGAGTTGATATTTGTTTCTCTAACGAGACTAGTGAGTGTTGGACAAGTCTTGGTGCTCCACTAGGCCATTTCGAAATCTATTAACTAGATTGTGGAACTGAATTCTTTAATGAAATAAATTGAAAATCGAGTCAGTGCAAAAGGGTGTACAAGGGTGTACCTAGGAAAGTATGCGTGGGTGATAGAATCAACTGTCAAGGGACTCTTAGATGAATTACAACATATATCATATAGCATAGTGCAAAAGGGGAAAACAAGCAGTGAAGCACGTTATTCATGCTGTCGTGTGCACATTCGTGTGATCGTCGGGTGGGGTGCATAGTTCCGTACCTCTCTTGCCATCACGGCATCGTCGTGGGGCGGCCCGTGTCCGGCCGCGGCCTCGAGCTGCAATCCCGCACTCACTGGACCGTGGGGTGGGGGCCCCCAGGACGGCGCGGGCCCTCGGCACAGTTGCTTTCCCGTCTCGACTCGTCCATTCCGGGCACAATGGCTGGCTGCCTCGTCTTGACCCGCCGTGCGGATTGCTCGCGCGCCCCCTACCGGTCGATCGATCGTAGGGCCCACAAAACACCAACTAAGAGAAACGTTATTTGCATGTTAATTGAACGAAACGGGAATGACGTTTAACAGATCGCCATCTTAGGTGGCAGGGGGTGAGGAAGGCAGGGGAACGCTGAATTTTAATTATAGGTTAGTAAATTAATTATTTAATGCTCGTTTACTTTGCTTTTTAATTTTCTGAGAAAAATTATGTTTATTCTACATGATTAAAAAACAGCAAAGCAAACAACATTAAAAAATTAATTTACTACAAAACAAAAACTTTTCTAGAAAAAAAAACGACCATATTTTTTGTTTATTATTTATTTCAATTTTAGATCAAAAAAGATCTGAATGCAGAAGGCATAACTTCCAATGAGTATAACATTGACAACATAATAACAACAAATTTCTGCTCACTATATGAACTTCTGGTACGCACTAGTTATGGAACATTATACTATCGACATACCAAAACCTATTTAAATGCCCCTTATTCAATTATATATTTTTTTAAATCAACAAATACCATAACTTTAAAAACATTTTTGGAATAAATACAACAAAAACTAATGTTCTTTGGTGATTGAGATCACATATCTTCAAAATCAGGTACAAGTCAATATAGGGCTGGTCATTATTAAAATTATGTCAGGTCATCATATGGGGCAAGTCTTAATCTGGTGGAGGTCAACATTGGGCTAGTCTTGTAGGTATGCATTAACATGAAACAAAAAAAAAATTGGGCAGAATCATCTCATACATTAGTAAAATGTTTTACCTAATACAAGGATTATTTTTAAATAGAAACTAAGAAAATTGTTTAAATTGGTTTTAAATCTTTTATTACTGGGGTCATTAACTTTATTTTTATTATATGCTTTTTATAGTGTCCAGAACTTAAAGTTTGATTTTGATTATTTTTATCTCTTAAATATTTGTAAACTGTTAATCGAACATTTAATTTAACAATTTCATTACATATGTCGTGTTGCTCACCGAAGTTAAATTTTTGAAATTCATTTCCATAAATATTTAAAAATTTATCTTATCAATATTAATATCCTTCTCATCAATACCAGCAAGGTCAAAATCTGGGATCTCATTATTAGGGTTGTCAAAGGTTTGAATTTCATTATTATACTTTTGTAGAAAATTCCCAAAATCCCCATCAAGAGTTTTACAAAAGTCCTTTTCGCAATTATTAGATTTTGAAACAGGGGTGCTCAAATTATTGATCATAACTGTTTTCAAAGCAGCCACAAACGGCAAGCATGTAGGCTTTGTGTTACGAACCCCAAGTTGCCGTATCTGGCCAAAACGATTTTCAAGTGGATCTTGGTTTAGATTTCTTAGGTTTAGAAACTGTAAACCTTTACCCCTTAAATTTTTTCAGAGCAACATAACTGCCCTGATTGTTGTCTGCCACCCTTCAACAAATTTAAAGTTGTTGGGGATATTTCCAGCACCATCAAAAATATTCCAATTGCTAAGTTTTGGTAACAAATCAGACCAAAACTTCAGATGGGGTGAATTATCAGACAATGGCACTTCTGTATGGTTTTCCTTCATAGTTATGAAATTGTGAGCTATTGAGGGAATCAACGAATTCGGCGGTTTGCAGAGAATCAGAGTTTAAATAAAGGAAGTAAAGGAATATTCTCGGCTGCAATATTTTTAGCTTAATAATAATATTACAATATTTAGTACTTACCCAGAGAAATACTAGGAACTTCAGTGACATTTTTAACATAAATTAATAATGCCGGTGCGATAAAAATCACAAAAAAATAAAACATTTCCACAAGGCGGTCTAAAAAAAGAAAGGTTACGAAAACGAAACGTCAACAATGTCAAATTTTAATCGCACGTACGTCTTAATTGCTTTTGCACATACGTTCAAATATGGCCAGGTGGCTGACATATCCGGTGGCAGCATGTTGCGGGTTGCCCAATCCCACATTCATCCCCGTGGTAGGGCCTGGCAATGAGGCACTGGCGGCTTCGTCGTAACGGTCACTATCGGCCGCGTTGCCGATTCTTGTTACATTTACGTCGATTGAGGTTATTTAATGTTTTTACAATTTAATAATATTATAGCGTAGCTGGGGAGGGGGGCATAGGGGCATTTGTCATCATCAAGATTCATAAACAGAGCAATAAATATACACCTTATACAGTGTGACCTGTAAAGTACGCATCATATGGGATTTTTTTTTATTAATTCGAAATTTGATTTTAGCATCAAGTTCTGCTTCGATGGAGATAAAAATTAAGCAAAAAAATAGTAGTCACGTGATTCGCATTATCTGTCAAATTTTAATTTTTTCCAAAAAATAATTCAAAAGTGGGGTTATTTCTAAAAATATCAAAAAAAGTTATTAGAAAAAGTTGTTTTAAATGGAGTTTCTAGCCCACATGCAAAATTTCAGCTGCATAAGATAATTTTGATTCTTTACCTATATTTTGTAAATTGCACCACTTTTGCAAAATAGGACTCAACAAAACCTACATAAAACTTCTTAGTTTTGACAATGCTTTATTTCAGATACATTTTCTTTAAAGTAGCGCCATATTAAATGTGTGTTTTTCTACATAATCAAAATTGGGCTATTAAAATTTGGTCGCATGTGATGCAAAGTTTATTTGTTTTTGACCCTGTATAAGGTAACTTCATAAAATAAGTATTTTTGAAAACGTAGTTTGTGTCTGAAAGTAATACACCTTAATATTAAGACAAAAAAGAAAACAGTGTCATCAGTAAATTGTTCATTAAGTGGAAAATAAATTTTAGTTTAACTTAACGTAAAGTTTACCTATTTTTAACGATTTAATTAAAAACCCCTTTACCTTATTTTTTATTTTTTTACTTTTAGACACAAACTACGTTTTCAAAAATACTTATTTTGTGAAGTTACCTTATACAGGGTCAAAAACAAATAAACTTTGCATCACATGCGACCAAATTTTAATAGCCCAATTTGGATTTTGTAGAAAAACACACACTTAATATGGCGCTACCTTAAAGAAAATGTATCTGAAATAAAACATTGTCAAAACTAAGAAGTTTTATGTAGCTTGCATTGAGTCTTATTTTGCAAAAGTGGTGCAATTTACAAAATATGGGTAAAAAATCAAAATTATCTTATGCAGCTGAAATTTTGCAAGTAGGCTGGAAACTGCATTTTAAACAACTTTTTCTAATAACTTTTTCCAATATTTTTAGAAATAACCCCACTTTTGAATTATTTTTTGGAAAAAATTAAAATTTGACAGATAATGCAAATCACGTGACTACTATTTTTTTGCCTAATTTTTATCTCGATCGAAGCAGAACTTGATGCCAATGTCAAATTTTGAATAAAGCTATTAATAAAAAAAATTCCCATATGATGCGGACTTTACTGGTGACACTGTATATAATAAGTCAGAGTAAGAGTATGCCTAGTAAAGAACGGATTTGCATAGCTCATAACGCAAATTCCAGGGGCGGCATTATCACCATGTTTATTTTACATTAAGTTAAGAATTTTCATTTTTGCTAATGCGATAATAATATGCTGATATGATATTAGGGGAAAAATAAAATATTATTTATTTAAGTAATAGTATTTTAATATTGTTGCTAAAATTAGTATACTGGGTGTTGCAAATATTGGCGGAAACAATAGAAAATAATTATGTTTTACTAAATACCTAAATGGTGTTGCTGCTTTAGTCAGTGGAGTTCAAATAGCCGGTCTTAACTTTTCGTGTTTGAGCCATTACGACCCTAATTACATTTGGCCTAATATTTTTTTTACGTAAATACCCGACCGCTTTCGTGGTTTTTCCTAAAGACTTTAAATATTACACCGGACATGCATCAACAACCAATCACTTCTCATCGCGATCTTTAAGGCCTAAATGCATTTATTCTAATAACTTTTAAACCACGCATGCTCTATTGTCCTGGAATAAAAACATCACCTCTTATTGTACACATGTCCGAAGCACCACCAACATCGGGTTTCTTTTCGGTGGTGGAATTATTGGTGCAATAATACCGGGAATCTCACGCAGTATATTACGGGAGGTGTTATATTTTTATAGCTTCTAATTCGTCCGTGTTTCTTAATATTTTCGTTGCTATTGTAGTCAGAGTCCAAATACTCAAAGAACAACACCGCAACATTCATCAGCTTAATGGCAGCTAAACGCCGCCCTCACGTAGCAACGGGCTGTTTCCTTTACTATCGTACATATTCTATGCCGTTTATTGTTGCCGTTGTGTTATAGCCTGGTTTTTCTCTATTTTACTTTTTAATCATTGTAATATCATAGTTATATTTATAATTAAATAAATAATATTAATATAGTACACTACGCCACTAAGTTCAAGTAGGTAGACGTAGGCCGAAAATAACTGCAGTTGTCAAACTGTGATGTAGTGGTGTTATTCTTTAAGTATTTGGACTCTACCTATGATGACAGAAAAGAGTGTACGGTAAATCTGACCTGCTGTGATCGGTCTACCTTAGGGGGCTAAGCCTTACTTACTAACAGAGCTGACAACGCGGCATGGCTCGTGGCCCTTTAGTAAAATTTGTGACTGTCGTGCTCTAGTCGAAAGTAATGAGGCGCTGCCACCCGAACTAGGCGGAAGATTCAAAGGACAGGCGCAACTAGCGTCGGCGTTGTCACATTGATGATTAGCGAGAAACCTACGTAAAAAATAACAACGCAGTGTTGCTAATAAAAATTAGGGTGTTGACATTAGCACAGAATATATAGCTACGTTATATATTCTGTGATAACAGACAACTTGAACTAATAGCTAACACACATAATAATACTTCCCGTCAGTAAATTACAAAGCAGAAAAAAAATTACCTAAGTATCCACAGTTCGTTAATACAAACCAAAAATGTTATTTTTCGAAAGAAAATCATTTTTGGGAAGCATTTGCTTCTTTAAAAAATAGGTTCTATGAAGAAAGTTTTTGGCTTTTTTATACAGGGTGCTCAAAAACTACAAAAATATTAAATCGTGACAAGAGTAAATTACCTCTATTTTTCATTTTAGAGTAACATGATAAAAACAAAAATACTTCAAATTTTAATAACAAATTTTTCGAAGACTCGTTAACTGTCTAAATCATATTATATATAATATATATTTTAAATATTTCTAGGTTGGCCGCTAGGGGCGTAACTATAGTGGAACATAATCCTCATAGTAAACATTTATCAAGGTAGCATTTTTTCAATCTAACGAAAATTCTGGATACCTTTTGTCATTGAGATGTTGCTCTACCTTTTTTGTTTAAGGGGGGTAGAAGGGGACAAATATTGCTATATTCCCAAAAGTAATGGGACACAAAGCAACAGCAGACTCCTTAAGGCAAAATAATGCGATTGCCTTATCCCAAAATTGATAACAATACCAAGATACAGGGTGTCAAAGTTTTAATTTTGTTTTCGTTTTTTTGCGATTATTTCTTAACGAAACGATATAGCAGCACAACATTAAGGAATTTGGGGTTTTTTGAGGTGAGGAATTTAAAATTATTTTCAAAGTTTTTGTGTACCCAGTAGAGGGCGCTGCCTACGGCATGGCCCACTCCTTTTAGCTTATGGCAAAACTTTGTTTCCGCTTATTATATCGATCCGACCATTAAAAAAATAAGGTACCTATACGGGTTACATCGAAAACGTATAACTTATTGTCTTATTGATTTAACTCATTATAACTCGTTATAAACATTGGTTTTCAAATAACACTAAATGCCGAGCTAAATGCAGAAGTTCATTGGATTAAAATTCGGACTTCGCGCCGGCCAAGGCAAGTGGCCACCACGGCCTATCCAACATTCAGGGAACTGTTCATTTAGATAATTTCGCACATTTCCGCCTTGGGAAATCAATTATGTCGAGGCATTACTAAAAAAATTATAATATCTAGGTATATTGTACGTAGAAAATTAATAACTTTGACAGATGATACTTTGTGTAACATATTGTTGCCTTAGAAACGTCGTTGTTTTTAATCAAGGCCAGCTGTGATAAATAAATATTAATACGAACACAATAATTATTTTAAATATTTTAGCTTTCTTGCATTAAAAATATCGAAAGCGATTATCTCGAAAATGGTTGCTCCTAGCAATTTTAATACGTTTTTAATGTAAAAGAAGGAAAGTAACTTATTTTTTTAAATGTCGGATCGATATAAGAAGCCGAAACAAAGCTATGCCAGCTAAAAGGAGTGGGCCATAATATGCCGTAGGCAGCGCCTTCTATTGTTTACTCAAAAACTCTGAATAATTTTAAATTCCTCATCTCAAAAAACCCCAAAATCCTTAATTTAGTGCTGCTATGTCGCGTTTCGTTAAGAAATAATCTCAAAAAAACTAAAACAAAATTAAAACTTTGACACCCTGTATCTTGGTTGTTATCAATTTTGGGTAAGGTCAGTTTAAATAAATCGCATTATTTTGCCTTAAGGAGTCTGCTGTTGCTCTGTGTCCCATTACTTTTGGGACACCCTGTATATGCAAAAATAGTCATAATTTTAATTTGGCTTATCGGAATTTGAAAAATTTGAACTCGCTAAATTTTGTTTTATCAATTTCATAAAAACCGAAGTAGTTCTGAATTCCGTTGCGACAGGTAGAGGGCGCTATTTAGCAGTATCAACAATTTCTTCATTTTTCTCAAAAATTTTAAATTCAACGATATATTTTTTAACTTAAGCCTAAAGAAGAATTAATAAGAAGAATATCTGTGAAAACCGCAAGCATATAATATATTTTTTTAAACTGGAGATATCGAAAATATGATATAAAAATGAGCTTAAGCAGTAAAATATAACATTGTTAGAAAAAACAAAGTTATCCAAAAACATTTTTAGATTGAAAAATGCAACATTTGGTACATGTTTACTATGAGGATTTTTGAGAAAATCCCGCTTTTTGCTTGGTCACTATAGTTACGCCCCTAGCGGCCAACCTAGACACTTAAAAATAATTTTCCAGCAAATTTCTCCATTTTTACAAAAAAAAATTTCATTATATACGACTGATACTTTCTGAGATACGGCCTAGATCCATTCTTAGTGGAAGACCCGGTTAAAGTATTTTTGACACAAATATTTTATGTATTAGGTATTTGTTTTGATTTTGCTGGTTATGGGTGACGGGCAAAATAAACATCGCAGTTTTTCTTAGGAAAATTTAAATGAAAATCGAAATATTGACATATTATATTATTATAGAATATTTAGGCATAACAAAAATTAAAGAGAATTAAACTAACTATCTATAGGACGAGCCTAAGCAATATAGGGTGTTTTATTTGAAACCCCCTAGTTTTCTTTATTCGAATGTCAACAGAAAACACCCTGTGCCCTGTACGAAATTTTAACTACTTTATGATTTGAGGATGTTTTTCTATGTCTCTATACTTAAGAGTTTATAGGAAATTTTCGTATTGAGGTTTTTTTGTAGAGAAATACCGATTATTTTATATCATGTCTTTTCCAAAATTTCAAGAATTATCCAGTTTATATAATATAGGGTGTTCCGTTTCAAAAAACCTAAACCTTACAACTTTTGTAAAACCTTTTTTTGGATAATAGTAAATCCAATATATTATTTTGTCACACAAATATGTGTAGGTACACGCACGGGTTAGGAAAAATTACCAGAACGGTCGATTATTTCAAAATATACAGGGGTTATCAAAAAACGTCTTATATAAATAATTTAGGGCTGTTAAAAATCTACATATCGGTGATAAATTAAAATATACAGAGTCGCCCACAAAGTTGTGGAGAATGATAGTTATATTTTTTTAAATGGAACACCCTGTATATTTTTACTTATTTTGATTGTCGACTCAATTTTAAACATTTTTTATTAACCATGTGTTATACCTAAATTCATTACTTTCCTAGAAATCGGCGTTTCAAATAATAACGTATAACGATGCGATTTTCGAACATAGTAAACAACAATTAAGGCACGACCATGGTTACTAATAAATAATTAATAGTTTGACATCTGAAACTCAAATTCTGACAGAAATAGACAAAAAAGAAAATAGCATGGCATTTTTACTTACTGAAACAGAGAGAATTGATATTTTAATTTTAAGGGGGTTTGGCGATAAACAGAGATCATATCAGGAGGTATGTAATATTTACAATAATTTACATCCAGAGAGGCACATTTAAAAAAATGCAGTTTTTCGAACTATTGAGCGTTACAGAATGGCTGGTACTGTAAAATACCGCCCAAGATCTGGAAGACCTAGGACTGCTACCTCCGAGGAAAAAAAGCTGGACATTCTGCTTGCGATAGAAGAAAATCCCAAACAATCCACCAATCAGCTTGCTTTGGATCATGAAATTAATCAAAAATCTGTACGAACCGTTTTTAATACTGAGAAAATACATCCATACAAAATTAATGTTGTACAAGAACTTCTTGACGTTGACTGTGATCGAAGGCTAGAATTTGGCGAAATAATGACTAGAAATATGAAAGAAAACCCGAATTTTTCAAACAATATTGTGTTTTCGGATGAAGCGACTTTTACACTATACACGGAATGGTGAATAAGCAAAATTACCGTTACTGGGCGCGAAATAACCCTAACTGGTATGAAGAGCTGCATACACAGTTCCCAAGAAAAGTTAATGTCTGGGCTGGATTGTTTGCGGGACATGTAATTGGACCCTTTTTTATCGAGGGAAATTTGAACGGTGATCGATATCTCCGGCTTCTTCGGCAAGAAATAGTTCCAGCTATAAACAATTTAAATGCTGATATTAACTTAACCTGGTATCAGCAAGATGGAGCTCCTCCGCATTTTACTCGCGAAGTTAGAGAATTTTTGGATGTCACGTTCCCAAATCGATGGATAGGAAGAAGAGGGCCTATCGAATGGCCTTCACGGTCCCCCGATCTTTCGCCATTAGATTTTTTTATTGGGGTCACCTGAAAAACATAGTTTATCAAAATAAATCCAATAATTTAGAAGAATTAAGAATGAAAATTGTCAATGAAAGTGCGAGAATAACAAGGGAAATGGTCTTAAACACCCAAAGACATTTTTGCGATAATTTGTATCATTGTCAATGGGGGTAATTTTCAACACTTATTAAAAAATAGAGCCGTTTTGCCATGATTTGTTATACGTTTTTGTTTAAAGTTAACTTAATAAATTGTTTCTTGAAATTTATTTTGTGTTTTGTAGCTGATCAATTTATGTAGGAAAGTAATGAATTTAGGTATAACACATGGTTAATAAAAAATGTTTAAAATTGAGTCGACAATCAAAATAAGTAAAAATATACAGGGTATTCCATTTAAAAAAATATAACTATCATTCTCCACAACTTTGTGGGTGACCCTGTATATTTCAATTTATCACCGATATGTAGATTTTTAACAGCCCTACATTTTTTATATAAGACGTTTTTTGATAACCCCTGTATATTTTGTAATAATCGACCGTTCTGGCAATTTTTCCTAACCCTGTATATTTATCAACCAAAACAAAAATGGCGACGAGTCGGTTCGAGAGTGTATTTAGATGATGTCGCTAAAAAGGGACAGGCTGATAACAAGAGGGTAGTGCGCATGCCCATCGTTGATGGACTACTAGGGGTTTTCATAATAATTAACTATTTCGATTTCGACTTTTGAAAATATTTTTATGCAATTTGTTTTCATAACAGGACCAGTGAATTTTTTTAATTTTAAGTAAAACTGTATTCTCAAGAAACTCACAGTACTATGTAGTAGGACAATTACAATATATTATAACAATCTTAAGAAAACAATACACATATTCTTCAAGTTATTTGGGATTGAGTTATACAAATTAATACCATCATGCAGAATACAAATATTTTTAAAATTTATACCTACTGTATTTTGTAGTGGAAAGAAAATGTCTTCTAGTATCCTGGTCAGCACATTTCGTCACAGAAAATTAATGCCAATCTGTATAATATACATTTTATTGCCTTATTTTGCAATTTTTTAAGAGGCTTTAACGTTGATAAATTTGAGGATCCACACAAAGATACTAAATAGAAGATATCAATGCAAAATAAATAAATCTTAAATTTTTTAATTGCATAAAGTTTTTAATAATACAAACACCAATTATAGGTGAAATATATTTCCTTATAAGTATGATCTTTCCAATTTAATTTGTCATCCAAGTATAATCCAAGAAGTTTCTAGTTTTTGTTATTAAATATGATTGGAGATACATATCGTTTTCATCTACAATATTCCTTAGTTTATTTATTCAACAACATCCATTAGCAGATACAATTATTTAAAGTCGGTATCTACAGTTGTCCTACTATCAAAAAACACAAACAAAGATAAATAGTATAGGGGAGCCCACGATGCTAAATGGGGATTTACTTGAGCGTCGTGGGGACCTATTGGATCTTGAAGATTGGATGGTAGAAAGGAAAAAATGTCATATCATGTGTACCCTTTAACCGGTGGGGGGAGTTACTACAGGCTTTCAAAAATGTAAAAGAAACAGTCACATGGATATATACTCGAGCGCGTCAGATATTAACAGTATATATGCCCTACGTGACTCTCATGACGGAGGTACATTAATCTGCCGGTTTTGATGGTGGGGCGGCGCGGCGGTCCGGAAGGGTTAAAAATGGGGAAAACAAAATGTACTCGAGCGTGTCAGATATTCAGAGGGGATGTTAAGGGATCCCTAAGGAAGCTCCCATTCAATAGACTGACGATTCGGATGTGACGCAAGGTCGTGGCGACTTTTCGAAAATGCAAAAAAAAACGCTATTTTGACATACTTACTCGAGCGCGTCAGATTTTCATACAGACGGTTCAGCTTGGTGTCCTGGTCATGCTGATTCATAATCTGACGATTATTTTGAGGGATTTTGTTAATCTGACCGTTTAAAAAAAATTCCTGATTTTTTTTTCTTAAATCTTTCAAAATTTAATTTACTTACAAAAATATTTCGGTACAAAATTCGGAACGAGTAATAACAAGTAACAGACAGACTGCGATATAAATAAAGACAAAATCCATAGCAACAAAACGGTTTCATAACTATAGCTATCTTGATGCTTTTTAATAATATTATTTTTACATATTTTTGATGGAATTAAGAGAATAATGCATAGGTGTGTTATATTTTTGAAATCGGAAGAAAAGGAACCATCTAATGCGCTTCTAATATACAGAGTGTCTCATTTAAAAAAATTAAATGTTTGGTTTTAAATGTGACATGTGACATCTACTGTCATTTTTGACAAAACCCATAAATACTTGGCCAAAAGTTCTACATCCTACTTTTTGAGTGAACGCGCTAACTCAAAAAACAAAAAAAGTTACAGGTTTTTAAAAGTGGGACAAACTAAAATGTGAAATAATAACCCTGCTGTACATATAATACCACGAATGCTGTGATCAGCCTGTGATGGCGTGATGGCTGACGGAAAGTGTGTGGGGACGGTGCGAGAGAGTGAGCGATTAAAGAAGGCGCGAGTGCTTCACTGCACGATTTTTGTTACTTCGGCTTGTGGTAATCGGCAGATTATATTTTTCCCGTTATCTTTGAATTATTTCCTTCAAAATAAAAAAAAAATTGACCGCCCTTGAGAATGTCCATGTGACGTTTTTTTTGAAAGTTTGTGACCCTCCCACTCCCTTACGTCACGCTCAAATCGTCAGATCATTGAAATGCAGACTCTTTAGCATGCAATTAACCCACTACACCTTAAGCTGACGCGCTCGAGTAAATCCAGCTATGGATTTTTTTTTCTATTCTGATCAGCTGCCGTACACGCGCGGCACTATATAGAGGGCTTAGACATGGCAGAGGTACTCAACAGGGTGCAAGGTATCCCCCATATGTTAATCTGCCTCGCTTGAGTAAATCCCACAATCCCCTGGTTGGGCTCCCCTTAAAACGTTATTTGCGTGTTAATTGGAGAAAACGGGAATGACGTTTAACCGTTCGCCATGTATAGTGGTCCCCCAAACATCGACAGTCGATAGAATCTGGTACGAACTAGTTCTGAAACATGGTACAATTAAAGATTTAAAAAAAGTTCCTCAAGGTACTAAGGTTGGTACAGGTCTAAGGGCAACTTCGAGCCTCAAAGGCATCCTCCAGCGATTCTTATGCTACCACTATTAGTATTAAACGTTAGGGTGACATGCAGTGTCACTCGAAGACATATTAAAAGCTTCAGTTCCAATGCTTTATCTTAACATAGTATAAAACAAAGTCGCTGTCTGTCCGTCCCTACCTATATATATGCTTAAATCTTTAAAACTACGCAAAGGATTTTGAAGCTGTTTGACATGAAAAAGAAATATGTAAAATAACCTTATACATACACTATTATTATAAAATTATGAAGTTATTAGAACCTAAAAACTGCTTGTTTGGTTCTAAACATTTTATGAAGTCGTGTTGTTTACAAAACTTAAATTGTCATTAATATTCATTTCAGTAAATATTAAAAAATTGTCCACCAATAATGTCCGTCCACTCTATAATAAAATAGGTAGGTACTTACCTAGTCACGATACACATATTGTATTCGTTAAATTACTTATAGGTGTATCGTGGTACACCTATCCTTCTGGTAGGTAGACATAATTTCTATGGTAGTACATAAACTTTAAGAAATTTAAAACCACGGTATCCATATAGGTGTATTCAATACCAAATTTTGATATTATTCTGTAAAATAATTATTTCTCCTTTTTAGAAGTGAAGATATTCTTTTTAGCTCTATAATTTCATAAATAGTTAAAATACAGTATTTTAGTACTTATTCACAGGATTAGTAAGTCCTTCAGCTACATTTTTAATATAAAAAATAATAGAGGTGCCAGAAAAAAATAGAAATACAAACTTTTATTCGTGGCGAGGCATGCAGTAGACTCAACGAGGTTCAACAACAATGTCAAATTTTCTTCGCATGTACGTCTCAATTGTTTTTGGACATACGTTTAAAGGTGGTTGACATGTGTAGTGGCAAATGTTGCGGGTTGCTAAATTCTACTTTTATACCCCTGTGTATGACTAGATAAACGCTACTACTATTTCACAGTTAACCTGCTGTCCAATGATTTCTTAAATTTATTTGAATTGGTAGGTATTATCTAGGTCTCATTAAACAAGTTACACATTTGATAAATTGGCAAGATCTGTCCTGCAAAAATTCAAACAGAAACCTTTATTAGGTTTCGATTTATTGAAAAAGGAAGCTGACTTAACAATTCACGATTACCAAGAATCTTTCTCTTTACTAACTATAATAGTGTAATTAGACATATTTTAATTCGTCTTTTTTCCAAGAAAAGTCTGCCAAAAACATCCAACAAATAAATATAAATAAGTACTACCATATTGCTAATTTTGGCAAGGCCAAGGTGTCAAACAATCGAAAACAAACATCTGAATCAAATTTCTTGGTATTTTTAATTATAAAACCCTTATTCTTTGTGCCTGTTATCCAGCTTTTAACTATAACACCCAAATCCCGCGGATTATCCACTCTTTTTAAATTACACCTATGGTGTAATTACTATTAATAATATTGTGATTTAGAGAAAATACAAGAACATTTATTCACGATAAGGCTAAAACCATGTACATATATCAATCAGACACACTACACGGATCATTCTGTAACTTGCCACAATCATTCGTGGTAGCAATCTCCAAAAACAACTTAAAGTGATCTGCAAACAATAAACCCTCAGAGTACTTTACCACCCTAACAATGCATTTCATGGCTATCAAAAACACTAAATGACCCAAATTAGAGCCTTGTGGTACTCCAGAGGTGTTTTATACTGAGCCGATTTAGAACCCTTTAGTTCCACATACTGCTCTCTCCTCGACAAATTAGACGGTATGTCAGCATAATTAAGTTCTTGGTGACATTTATATCTCCAGAGCTTTTACTAACTAACACACAGTGTCTAATTTTATCAAAATCTTTCTCCGTTCTCCGTATCGGGTTTGTTTTTTCTGTTATTTCGGAAAAACTATTCGAAAATACGAGGGTAGTATCATCTGCAAATAATTTAATAAGTAATTTCTTTACCAATAACCTGTAGGGAAGAAGTAGGGAAAACAACAAATTAAAACTCAATAACAAATAAAACTATGTATTTATTTTAATTTTAATGGTTCTTATATATCAAACATTTTAAATAACAGTTTGACCTAACCTATAAATAATTATTTGAAAAAATATCAAGTACATAAGATTTACAATAATTGTTAACAACATTAAATGAAAATTATTTTCTGGGCTTTCTGTCAAAATTTCAGACTAAATCCGGGACCGCCCCTCCTCATATCTACACCCATTCCTAGTCTGAATCCGTACCCATCATCGTCCTCACCGCCCTGAAAAAGAAGATAAATATATAACGGGTGCTACAAATTTGTGTGCATACATGGTGATATTGAAAACGATAAGAGAGACGAAGATGTAAATTGAGGCAAAGTAGAGTATTATGGGGCTTAAAAATTTGATTAAAGAAATATGTAATTATTCCGAATACCTTCAAAGACATCCGAAAAATTCAGTTTTGGTCGTAATTTTTGACATGGGAAGAAAACAAAAATACTTTTCCAACCGTTTATTATGTTCTTTCTACAAGATGGCGTTATTAGTATCAAAATTCGAGGTTTCGTTTTACAGGTCAACTAATTTTTTTTTAATACAGACCTAGAATTTTAAATTATAAATACTCCGAATACCTTCGTAGTACTGACCGGATTTACATAGCCTTATATGACGCAAATTCCAGGGGCAGATTTACCATGACGTTTGTATGTATATAAAATTAAGAAATTGCATTTTAACAAATGCAATGTGCAGATACATTAGAGGAGAAATAAAATATAATTTTTTTTAATTAATAGTATTTTAATATAGTACGTTCAACATTCTGCGTAACAATAATACCGGATCTCACGCAGTGTATTACGGGAGATGGTATATTTTTATAGCTTTTAATTCATTACATCGTTTCTTAATATTTTCGTTGTGTTATTCTAGAGTCCAAATACTCGAAGAATAACACCGCACCTAATGGCAGCCAAGCGCCGCGCCGCCCTCATGTAGTAATTTTGGTCTTACCATCTGGCCTGGTCTTTACCACGGGCGCCGTTTATTTTCTATGTCGTTTATTGTTGCTGTTGTGTTACAGCCTATTTTACTTGTTAATAATTATTGAAAACAACGTTAGAGGTGTTTTAGTTTGTGATATGAGATATCACAATTTTATATTTTTAAATAAATAATATAATATAGTACAGAGTTATTGGTTATATCTTGACAGCCCTCTTAACTTTTTTAATATTAAAGATAGAAATTTAATTTTTCTCCAAATTACATTAAAAGCGGTCTTTTAATGACACCTGACAGGCTCAAAAGGTGTCTTTTTTCTGCCTAGTCAGAAAAAGTGGACTTTTTTAAAATTTAAAATGACAAGTAAACACAACAATTCAATAAATGTCATAAATAACATACATAAATATAAAAAATACGATTTTGCGTGAAATTGAAACAAATTTGAAGAAAAAATTATGTGTTTTACTAGGCAGAAAAGCACAAGATTTAATGCCTTGGCTGGTTTCCTAGCCTCGGCTGCGCCTCGTCTATGAAACACCAGCCGCGGCATTAAATCTTGTGCTTTTCTGCCTAGTGAAACAAATAACTATTTATTACCAGGTTGTAGGAACGAAAGTATATTTTATTTTCTTTATTCAGAAATATTGTATCGGGTATCAGTTGTATTTTTTTAATTGAATGACCTATTTATTTTTTCGTCGTTTTAGAGGATTAAAAGAGCTTTTCAAAAGTACACCATATTTTATAGTTATATTTTATAGTTTTCTAATTATTTGCCAAAATTTCACCATTTCTTGATGGCAGCTGAATGGTATTTGACATGGAAACCAGCAACTATCAAGTTGTCTGCTACTTAAGTAATATTAAAATGCATTAAGATACAAACAAATTTTATTATCTATTCCATAAATGTCATTTGAAACTGTAAATTTTAATAAATACCTAATGAAAAATTTTAAACAATGATTGAAAATTACTTTTTGAAATCAAGTTTTTCGCATTTCTTGGCAAGTTTTCCCATAGTATTGTTTATTTTTTTTTATACCATCGAAAAGAGACGTTTTAAGGCTCTACAATGCGCAAAATTATAGGATGATTAACACTGTTTCGCTACTGCAGGATTCTGGAAAGCCTATTTGAAATGACTGTCGGGACGAATCATATTTTAGTAAAGGAATGTTTCTATTTCTAAGGTATAGAGCCCTTTTTGCAAAAAAATAAGAAAATATATGAAAAAATGCTCACTGAAAGTACGTATTTTTAGGCATTTTCCAGGCTTAATACCGTCGCGAATAATTTTTTTTTCAAAAAAATCGCTCTATACCTTAGAGCTTCCATGTCTTATGTTTACTATTCCAAAAATTGAGACTTAAATATCGCGTAATAAGCCCGTTATCCTGCAGCGCGCGAAACGTGGTTCAGGTAAATTTTGTTAAAATGTGTTAGAAGTTGCCTATCTAAAGCTTTATTTATTTCCTGCCGACGTGATACTAGATAAAATCATGATACACTGAGAAAATGTTACATAGGTTAAATAATTTGGAGATGATTTCGTGCTAATTGTAATTTTCTTTTGTATTGTCTGCCAATAACAGAATATAGGAGCGTTAATTTTAGAGAGGTAGTAAAGGAAGGAGGATTCGTTTCGCCTCCACTAAAGGCGTACCTATTAATTTTGGGTACGCATACATCTTTCGGCTTAGACCCGAACGGTTTATAACGTGACACAGGACCAAAAGTTACAAAGCGCGTTCGCCATTTTTTCAACAAATGATGTTTTAACTTTTAAAATTGTGTTTTTAATGTTTGGTAAAGGATAAAAATTAAACGAAATGCAGCCGATTTGTTTGTGTATTGAAATCAAAAATGGGCTATCGGATTTTTAATTTTTTATATTGCGTTCTTCCTCGAAGTGAGTGAAGTCTCTTGATAGTAAAACAAATATATAAAGTTAAATAGCTGATCGCAACAGACATCGGGACAAAGCCATTAAAACTGGTTATATGTCCCGGTAAACCGGAATGGAAACCCTATATTAATTGTTAAAAGTTTCATGTGCCTTGGTAATGGTTCACAGGTGCAATAAAATTAAGCTATTTATGAACTTTCTTAGTTGGTACGGGAGCGTAAAAAGAAAACGAACTGTTTGGGCGATGACACACACGGCGTTTTTGTAGCGGTTTCTGCCGAAGCGGCGGTCGACGCTGCTGCAGCAGTGACAAGACACACGTTATGGGTTCGGCGCGGTTTCTGTCAAGGCGGCAGCCTTGGAAAGACAAATCTAGGTTAATTTTTTAATTAAATAAAATAATTTGCTTTGTGTGTGTTTTGAGTCAATTAACAACACATGTACCGACTCGGCTGCGCGTTCCATGGTTTAACGACTGAATAGTACATTTGAGGCACAAATCCGGCGTCGGTCATATTTATCTGGCCTTTTTATTGACTCGCAGCGCTGCAATTTTTGGTGTAGCGAGATTCCTGTGTATTGACAAGGCGGCTAAAAAGCTATACTAAACATCAATTTTAGTAATGGGAGTACTCAAGTACAAGAAGTGAAGTGAAGTTCGATTCCCAAAAAAAAACGATGGGATTCGAATACCGCTCGGAATCGATTATAATGATAATCAGTAATTCTCTGGAATGGATTTTTTTATTACAAATACCTTTTTCGAGTAGGAGATCTTTATGTGTGGCGATATTCTTTTAGATTCTTTAAGAAGCCATTTTTAGTATTGAAAATACTAAGTGGTCGCGTATATACGGGTCCATTTCATGAAAAATTAACGACATCAGCAAGCGTCACGTTAGAGACCGCGTCGGCTTGGCGGTGTGGGTAGGTCAAGGTTGCACGGGGGTAAAGAATTTAAAAAAGTGGAAAAAAACTAAACCGTGAATGTATCTGAAACAAAGCGATATAGCGCGGCGGTGTTGGCGTATTACACAGAAAGTCAGGGGTGAAGATTTCAAAAAAGCAGAAAAAACTGAAAAGTGAATATTTCCGGAACTAAGAATATTAGCGTGGCGGTCTTGAAATATTACAAAGGAAGTCGGGGGTAAAAAAATAATAAAAAGTGGAAAAAACTAAAAACTGTATATCTCTGAAACAAAGCGAAATAGCGCGGCGGTCTTGACGTATTACAAATAAAGTCTGGGGCGAAGATTGCAAAAAAGCTGGAAAAATTAAAAAATGCATATCTCTGGAACTAAGATCAATAGCGCGGCGATCTTGAAATATTACAAAGGAAGTTGGGAGTAAAGAATTGAAAAAAATGGAAAAAACTACAGTGAATGTCGCTGAAACAAAGCGAAATAGCGCTGCGGTCTTGGCGTATTACACAGAAAGTCGGGGGAGAATATTTCAAAAAAAAACGAAAAAAACTCAAAAGTGAATATACTGTATGTGGTAGGTATTTTCAATATGCCTATGATACTTGCGTAAGATGCAAGATCTGTGGATTTTTTTTTCAAGAAATGGAAGATGTTTATTGACGACCATCTTTTTGGAAGTTCTGGCCCCTTGCGAGCTGATAATCACTACTCAATAAAGTAATCGATTCCTAAAAGTACGTAATTTTAAACTATCCGATTCATGAGAATATCCGACTCTGCCCACCACTAATAAATTGGACAGTATGTCATGTAGAGTATAAAAAGACATTGCGTTGGTAGGCATGGCCGTTCACAGGGAGGGGGACAGTGTCTATATTTTTTACAGCCAGGTTTTAATAGGAGAAGTTTTACGGTTTTTTGGCTGCCCCCTTCTGAAATGTAGCAGTCAAGTGGTATTATTAGGTTGAATACCCTAAATAAGGCACATATAAATATTATAGTAAATTTTTATTAAAAATATGATTTAACAATGACAGTCTATTAGATAGCAGAAATAAATGAAAATTGTCTTTAATTTTTCTCTTGTTTGAGTATTGTGGATTTAATATTTCGAGAAGAAGGCAACTGAAAAAACAAATTTTAACTGTTCTTCCATTTTTCCTTGCCAAAACCGGCCATCTCTGTATATGAAACAAAATAATTATTAAAGGAAAATAAATAAACTTTAAGTCTTTCTCCATTGGTATATTAAAAAACATAAGTTTCAAGGTTTAATACAGGGTAATTCTCTACATGTTTCGAACGCATCAGGAGAATACAATAAGGAGTTTAGAAATATAATAGGTGCAAACAGTTCTATCGGAGCTACGAGATGATGGAAAAACAAGCAAAGTGCTGGGAAAATCTTTCAACGTAATGGTAAACCTACCGAGAGGCCAGACATTTTTTTTTTTAAACTTTAATTTTTTTTATAGAAATCCTATTTGCCCCAATTTGTAGCACTGTTGCCTGTGAAATTGCTATAAAGAATGGCTTTTACGTAACGTACTTTTACGTAATTTTTTACTTTGTAAAAATCCTTCTACAATGATTTCGGATTCCATAGCTGTTGATGCTCTGTCCCCGTTTTTGTAGCAGATGTGATCTTTTGCGGTTTAGGTTTTTAACATAGGAACATTTTTATTACTTCTCTAGACGAAAAGTACAATTTAGCAGCTAAATAGTAAGTACAAGACTTTTCGCCGCATGGTCAAATGTTCGCTGACGCTTTCATTATGATGCAGTTATATAGACGGGAATATCCACCGGTTCCCGCCTACTGTCGCATTACTTTTGCAATAACTTCGGTAAAATACCGCAACAAAATACCGCGACTTTGTATTAAATCGACACTGATACTGGAATGCTTTATTCCATTTTCGTAAGTGTGACGATACGGTACCTTCTTGCTTGTTTAAAAAAAGGTCGCCACATGTAAAACGTTGAACCTTGTTCTCTTTTGAGGGGCAGGCAGCACAACGGTTCCTCAAAAATAAAATGCTCTAAAGAATTAAATATAACGGAACGCGACAGAAAAATAACGCACGAGAGTCAATGACAGTTTCTACATTTTGTTATGTATGAAGTTATCCCCTAAATATAATTTAAGTTGGCACCTTTAGTTTCAGGATGGGCCAAGATTTCAAAACTTTTATTACCTACCTTCTTTTAAATCATTATAATAGGTAGAGTTTTCCAGGGAATTCATAATACCTAATATATGTAGGTAATTAGAATCATAACAGATCTTCATTCGCAAAACTTTTTGCTATCCCAAATTTTATTTTTTAGATACCTATAAAACTTACAAATTTTCTTTGATTTCATTAATAAAATAAAATAAAATAAAACAAAAAAATATAAAAATCATACTATCCATAGGATTAGGTATATTATTTTGTCTAATTTTAGAAGTACCTACCTATTTTCTATAAAATAAAATTCGTTTCCGAAATAAAATCAAGTCAAATGTATCTTCATTTATTTAGAAATAAATCGATGAAAATAACAAATTCTCGGAATTCGATCGCCTCGCTCGCGGTGAAGACTTCTGATTTCAGTGTATATCGGTGTTTACGGAATATTTTCCTACACGGCGTGATATCGCGAATATGTCCAGCTCGGATGAGTCTTTGTCGCAAATAAATTCCTTTCTCAACAAAGTCGGGCCTTAAAGAAAATAATGACCGCTATTTATCTAAAAAAATGATTCATACAAAAGTTATAGGTCTTTTTATAACCTACAACTTTTACATTTAACTTTTTTCGATGGAAGGTCTAGTTTCGCTGGAAATCGTGAATAACCATTTTTCCCCTAAAAGTTCATCCCATTTCACCCTTGTAACTCAGATCGACTTTAATTTATTTTCCCCGTTGGTTGCGCTATATTTACTGATGTTGCTGTTATTAACTTTCTTTTTCTAAAAATTATTTGCACTGGTCTAATATTTTTAAAATTTTTATCAAAAATGCCTATATTCAGGCTGAATACAAGGTCAGAGAACCATTTCCAGTTTAAACACATTTCTTAACATATACAGACAACACTGAGCCTCACTGATGAGCCGTAATAACGGCGAAACGCGTCTGGGGAAGGGTTTGGCAAAAGGAAACAGACAAAACTCTTTTGAATTACTATCTGTGGTCCGGCACTTATACCGGTTTTGAGAGCGCTCTTGCAAAATTTTCTGTTTTTACAGAATAACCCCTTTACGACTGACCTTTTCTAAGGTACCGTACTGGGACGCAAGATGTCGCACCGGGTTCTATAATTCCCGTCGATAATCGATCCTGACAAGTGATTTGTCTTTGAGCCCTGTTTCCTTCTGCCAAACTGAGCCTCACTGATGAGCCGTAATAACGGCGAAACGCGTCTGGGGATGGGTTTGGCCGAAGGAAACAGACAAAACTCTTTTGAATATACAGACAAGTTTTCTTCTCTAAAAAAGCTAGGGATGTTACGGAATAGCTTTTTCTCGTACCTAGTTGTACCTATTCCAAACCCGAACCTATTCCAAATACCTATTACAGGTCCAAACTATTCCAGTTCAAACTTAAACGCCGCTCCGCCGATTGGCGCTATTCCGGCTGCATGGCCGACACGAGTTTTTAAAGAGGGCCGCTAGAACTCCAGCGTGGCCAGCAGTTTCCGATTGTTCGAATTAAATTTCGTTATAGATTTTTGTAACAGATTAATATTTTTCGCACCAGACTTTTTTGGAAGATTTGATTGTAACGGAGGCCTATTATTTAAAGAAACATGAAGAATAGGCATAGGTACATCCACCATAATATATGTTGTCTTTTTAATTAATTCCTCATTGCTGGTTGCATATCCTACATTAAATACGCTATATTTTGTTGCCCAATAAATTATTACAATATTTTTAGAAATATTTATTATTTATTACTATTTCCCTTTATCTTTATTTAGTGAGATTATTTTAATTATTGCAATGTGCTTGTAACGGCAACGTTTAAAATTCTCAACTGCAAATTCGCCATATTATATGAATTTAAAGCAAAACCTGTAGCCGTTCCATTCCCTATATCGTACCTGTACCTGACAACTTGAAAAAGGAATAACAATGAAACCAGAGAATCAAACATGTGACAGTGCCAACGGACCTGGAATAGGTACCTGGTAATAGGTAATAGGTACGCGGAATAGGCAGATGATACCTATTCCAAAAGAACAGGTCCAGTTCCATGTAACACCCCTAAAAAAAGCCATTTTGATTTTATTTAAGTGACAAACAACTTGATAGTTGCTGGTGTCCATGTCAAAAACCATAAAGGTGCCATCAAGGAATGATGCAGTGTTGCCGTTTCAGTACATTTGTACTAAATCTAGTACATTTTAGACAGCAAAGTACATTTTACATAAATTACCTGAATTCTAGTACATTTTCCCATTTTCGAAGGGAAACAAAATAATTAAAAATAAAATAATTTCATTTCATTAAAATGTTGATATATTATTTAATACCAACCAACAATTAATTTTTAAAACATGATTTTATAACTATCATATCGTCCAACACTATCGTCTATATTCACTCCTCTGAACGCGCCTGTTTGCGGATAAAATCTGTCTTCTGTGATTGTATAAAAATGTTTCTACCTCTGCTTAATCTTATTAAAAGAAAAAACCGAAATTTGTTGGAAACTTCCACATGCCACAATTTACTATTAACAAAAGAGTTATTAAGACAGACAATTTGCTGGGAGTGGCAACCACCGCCAGAATTAACCAAAAAAATTTAGCTAAATAATAACTATTTATTCAACTGGTCATTTTATTTTTATAATTTTTTTATTTTTAGGATTAAGATTATCATTAACATATTATAGATCTGTTAGGTATGTGTTTAATATGTATAGGTTTCATGTATTTAAAACGTTAAAATAATATAAATATAGTGTGAAATACCGTATTCGTTTAAATTTCTTAAAGTTTAGGAAGTGTAAATTTACAAAAAAAGTATTTTCTGTGCCAACCCCAACGGTGCATTTTACCTGAAATTTTAGTACATTCTAGTACATTTTCCAGCTGCTTGTCAGTACATTTTAAAATCTGGTTGCGGCAACACTGGAATGATGAAATTTTTACAAATAATTAGAAAAGTATAGAAGATAACTATAACATAAATATGGGGTATTATCGAAGAGCTCTTTTAATCCTCTTTAAAATTACGTAAAAATAAATAGATCATTCCATTTTAAAAAAATGCACCTTTGGTTTATAACCACTTTCTGATACACACCATATTTCTGATTAAAGAAAATAAACTATACTTTAGTACCTACAAACCTGGTAACAAAATAAAATTTCTATCTTTAATATTAAAAAGTTAAGGGGGTGGTCAAAATATAGCCAATGACCCTGTACACTACGTCACTGAGTTTAAGGCGTATACTGGGAACAACTGCAGTTGTCGGACTGTGGTAGCGGTGTTATTCTTTTGAGTGTTTTGACTGTACCTGTGATGACTCGCACATCTATTTCAAGGAGATGTGGTATCCAGCCCTAGTAATGATAGTATCGGAGTCCAAGAGATGGATGAAGAATAAAGGATGAAAAGAAGACAGCAGTGCGTCTTGAAGTTTATTGTTTATGGGGTATGGGCGCCTGCTTCAATAAAATCTTTTAGTTTTTATTATTACAAGCCGCATTAAATATTTCTTGTAAATATTTTATTTTGCGTATTGAAAGTTCTAGCAGTAAACCAAATACATTGTCATCGTGTAGTGCAAGGAATAAAGGTAAAATCATTTATGCTATATTTCTTCTCTATTCTTTAAATATAAACTTGAATTAAATAATCAAGGGTTGAAAGGAAAAATTAATAATGATTATTTCGTACACCTGTCAATTTCGCCTTTTCGTCCAATCAAACCGTCTCGTTTTAACCAATCAGCTAGTATAATAGTGATAAAACTACGTGGGATTTTATCGATTAAACGTCGCCATTGGCCCGTCTAGTTCTGTCACAATATTTCGAAGTATAAATCAATGTCAATTATTTTTTTATAACTTTTTCGGATAATTTCTGATATTTTAATACAATAACATTAGTACTATTTTATTTACCTACTTATTTTTATATTATAATGCACCCATGCCCATTTATTCCAATAAAGTTGCTATTCTTTATAAATTACACCACATTTTAAAAATACTTATCAAATGTCATTTATTATAGAACTAATCCAAAATTCTGACTTCTGCTTATAAGGCTGTCAACCAAACATACAATTATAAACTTAATTATAATTGTATGTTTGGTTGCCAGCAGTAAACTGTTTAGAAATACATAAAACATTATTACTCAATAGATATGGATGGGACATTTGGGGTTCACGAAATAATCGTGCCAAATATCACTCGACCATCATTTTTTTATTGGTTAAATTTTCCATTTTTCACTCAAACTTTTTTGGCAATTTTACTCGTTGAACTTTGGGCATGTTTATTCAAAGATTAAATCCCTCGAGCTTCGCTCTCGTGATCTAATCAGAATAAACATTTCCAAATTCAACTCGTAAAATTTACAAACAAAAAAGTTTTCGTGACAGCTGAAAAATTTAACCGATAAAAAAACGAGGTCTTGTGGTATTACTGTTGATTATTTCGTACACTTGTCAATTTTGCCTTTTTGTCCAATCAAACCGTCTTGTTTTAACCAATCAGCTAGTATAATAGTGATAAAACTACGTGGGATTTTAGCGATTAAACGTCGCCATTGGCCCGTCTAGTTCTGTCACAATATTTTGAAGTATAAATCAATGTCAATTATTTTTTTATAACTTTTTCGGATAATTTCTGATATTTTAATACAATAACATTAGTACTATATTTATTTACCTACTTGTTTTTATATTATAATGCACCCATGCCTATGTTTATTCCAATAAAGTTGCTATTCTTTATAAATTACACCACATTTTAAAAATACTTATCAAA
Source organism: Polydrusus pterygomalis (assembly GCA_963969555.1). NCBI lineage: Eukaryota > Metazoa > Arthropoda > Insecta > Coleoptera > Curculionidae > Polydrusus > Polydrusus pterygomalis. The sequence continues at coordinate 109,874,513 of OZ018377.1, read as the reverse complement.
TGTCATTTATTATAGAACTAATCTAAAATTCTGACTTCTGCTTATAAGGCTGGCAACCAAACATACAATTATAATTGTATGTTTGGTTGCCAGCAGTAAACTAAACAGTTTTCGTTGAGTGGTATGTTATGCAATTTTACTAAAAATAACTATTCCAAGTAATCCACCGCAGGCTACCTGTAGAAATATATAAAACATTATTATTCAATAGATATGGATGGGACATTTGGGGTTCACGAAATAATCGTGCCAAATATCACTCGACCATCATTTTTTTATTGGTTAAATTTTCCATTTTTCACTCAAACTTTTTTGGCAATTTTACTCGTTGAACTTTGGGCATGTTTATTCAAAGATTAAATCCCTCGAGCTTCGCTCTCGTGATCTAATCAGAATAAACATTTCCAAATTCAACTCGTAAAATTTCCAAACAAAAAAGTTTTCGTGACAGCTGAAAAATTTAACCAATAAAAAAACGAGGTATTGTGATACTGTTGATTATTTCAGGGCCTGTTAACGTCATTTTTGACATAAAACCTTACATATGTCAAAAACGCTTAGGCGGGTGACACACTGGAGAAACAAGTTACGTGAAATTTGTTGCAGGAAACAGGAAACTTGTTTCAGTATCACAAAACCCATATATTTAAATAAGACGGAACACACTGGTGTTTGTGAAACAGGCGACCCGAAATTATTTCTCCAGTGTGTCACCCCGCCTTAAGGCATAGGACATGATATACGAAATATGCCTACAATCTTGCGTAGAATCCAAAAATGTAATAATATATACGGGGTTCCGTTTAAAATAAGCAAGATTACACCTACTTCTGGCAGAACTGGAAATGCCACTATATTGAAAATATTTTAGGCGGGTTGCCCCCATCAACATTAGCATAGGTACCGTAAAATTTTCAAAATTTTCTTATTTATAGTTTTCCATATATAGATCGAAGCGGTACCCTGTATACAGCATAATATGTATATTCATAACTAAATTTACTAAGATAACAAAATCCGGAACTGGAATGAGCTATTGAAATCCGGCAATTACTTCCGATACTCGCTCCGAAATATCCGAACAAAATCGAAATTTTCAGTTTTGGTTTTTCATTTCTTTCGTCTTAATTTTTGACTTTGGAAAAAACAAAAAAACACTTTTCCATAGACACTTATTATGTTCTATCTACAAGATGGCGTTATTAGTTTCAAAATTCCACGTTTCGTTCGGCATACAAACAAGGGACCTTCATGGTATTTGACTTATTGTTGATGAGAACAAATTAAAACTTATCTAAATAGTTTCTTTGTCCCAGTATTTTTTGGCCACAATGATACTAGGTCTATAGAGAAACACAAAGAATAAACTCACCAATTTCTTATATTCCCCACCTCCGCTCGGGGGTTTAGGACTAGCGGCCAGAGCCCGCTTGTGTCCCAGTTCGCTCTTGGCAGGCCATGTTGGAAACATGGCTGGATCAATTGGCAATGGCGGTTCGGTGAAGTATGAATGCTTCATCGCGTCCTCGGCTGTCACTCGTTGTACAGGATCGTACGTTAGGAATTTGATGAGCAGGCCGAGACCTATTTCGCTAAGGTTGCCGAATTTAGCGCGCAGGTTCGATACGGGGTACTCGTTGAATTTCATCTTTTTGACGGCAGGGAGGTTGTTGAAGCCGGGCCAGATTTTTTCACTCGGGGTGCCCAAATCCTGCAAAAAATATTACTATTGACGAATGCGAAAGACAGCTGTTATTTGAAATACGAGCTGCCAGCGAGTAAATCGGAACTTTTCACTTAAAACTCCGATGACCTATACCTTGAAAACGAATGATTTGGACAAGTTTATAAGTTTACCGCACCATACTGGCCATGGGAAAGCCTATGTAAATCTTGCTCCAATATTGGCTCCCCTATTAACTTTACATCAATATTATTATGTATTAGACTCTTTTGAAGGTCCTTGTGAGATGGACTAACACTAAATTTGATTATTTTCTTAAAAGCCAATTAAGTTACTTAGAAAAAACTCTTTGTCAAATTCTTAAAAATGAAATACGGCTGTGATAGAGTTAACTTGTTTTAAAAACAAAGTGTTTCGACAGTTGACACATACTGGTGTCTTCCTAAAAGTTCCAAGTTTAGTAATGGGCTGTAGAAAGCTCACGCGTCATGTTTCAGAGAATAAATTTTCTTGGTGTGAGTGAAATAAACCAATTTAGGTTAATTAATACTCCTATTTTCCAACAACCTACATTTCATTTGCTATTATAAATTTAATATTATTAGTTTATTTTAATTACGGTACAATAGGTTGGCAAACATTGCACTTACTGAGAACTGATCCAGCTGTTTCTATTTAAAAACATATGGCTTTGTACTACGCCGCGAACGTAAATTATAATATGACAACGCAGAATTTACTTTCAAAATTCCTTTATTCAAAACTAACTTTTACAGTCCATTACAAGGAAAATGACAATATAATATAGAAAATAATAACCATTAAAAAAAATAAGAATAAAAAATGGAAGTTGATCCAATGTAATTCATTAATTTAATAATAATAGCAAAAATAATTTAATTTAGTAAACGTATCTTTAATTGTTTTTTAAAAGTTGCCAATTTTTTAATTTTTCTGATATTTTTTGGAAGATTGTTGTATTTTATTATTCCGTCATATAAAAGCGATTTTTTTCCGAAATTACCTTTTACTGGTATAGTTTGATAATTTATACAGTGTCTTCTGTTATGATCATGAGTAATGTCTTATTCTCTTGAAGTGCTGTTTGATTTTTTTTTCTTTTCAAATAATAGTGAATTAAAATTTTTAATTTATAAATGTTTTGAACGTGTAAATACCCCTTGGGTCTATTTAGATTAACAGTTGGTTCTAAATGTGGTAATTTGTGTGTGCATTTAATAACCTTATTTTGCAATTTTTGTGATTATTTTAAGTTTGATAAACAATAAGATCCCTATACAGAAGCTAAATATTGTAATTTTGAATATATTAATGAAAAATATATATTTTTTAAGTATTTCAAAGGAATGTAATATCCCCGGTAATATCTAGCTCTGTTCCAAACAGATACCAAAGGAGATATCGAGTTTTCTAATATACTGGATATGGCCTTTCCAATTTAAAAATAATCCTAAAAATTTTGTCGTTTTTGAATATTGAATATTTTCTTTATTAAATGTTAAGAGGTTAATGATAGCATTAATTTTATTTTTAGTTATAAACATAAAAGAAGATTCTGTAAAATTAACGTAAGTTTAGATTGAAACCAAGAAAGAAGTATTTTTAAATCATTATTAATATCAAGACATTTCTGCGAAAGTTTCAGCAAAATAAATAAATAAGTTCATAGGACAAAAAAAATTTCAAATCTTTATGTTTTTATTTAAACGATTATTTACCAACAAAAATTAAAAAATTGATTTCATTAAAATAATTTAAAGTCGAAATAAAAACATGGATATTAAAAACAGACAATTTGAAAATATTTTTAGAAATGCTTTAATTAATTAATATTGTTCTGAATAATTTATATAAGTAATTTTTTTTACTTAAAAATTATAAATTAATAATATAAATTAATAATTTTTGTAGGTATTATATTTCTTCAAAAAAGCTGCATTTATACTATAAATTAACATATTTACTTTAAAAACCTTGATTTTTAATGCATATTTATGATTTATGATTTTACATACTAAAACAAAAAATAAGATTTGCCCCTAACAAGCTCAGCTTCAGGGGATTGAAGAATAAGTTTATCGAAGCCAACATAAACATATTCATTATATTATTAAATTTTAAATAAACTTATTATTATTATTATTATTATCTGCAAATAGCTTTATATTCATTGTATCTTTTAAGTTTAATGTAAATTAAGAATAATAATGGACCTAATATTGATCCTTGTGGAACTCCACATATTATTTCTTTTTCCAAACTTTTTCTTTCCCCAATTTAAACAAATTGTTTACTATAACCTAAATAACTTTGAAGTAGTTTGTGTGTGGTTTTGTTGAAGTATGTATCAGGACCGTATTTTGAAGTTGTTTCTAAATAACTTTTAATTATCTTATAACAAAATAATACAATATAGTGTGCAACTCCATCATACAAAGACCTTCAAAAAGTCTAATACAATTTGGATGTAAAATTAATACTTAATAGGAGTCAATATTTGAAGGTAGCAAAATATGCATAGGATTTTCCATGGCCAGTGTGGCGGTGTAGCAATTTATAACAATTAGTTACGCTACAATTTGTTAAAAGAACCGTGGGAAATAAATGTAGTATATATAGTAACCAGTGAATAATGATTATTAACGCAAACCGAGACTCAACTTTAATCCGAATATAAAATTTACCTTAAACACTCTGTTGAGCTGGTCTACCTCAGATTTTCCTGGGAAAATGGCGTTCATCAACAGGAGCTCAGCAAAAATGCATCCAACTGACCACATGTCTATTGGCGTGGAATACTAAAAAAAAATGAAAACTTTCTTTATACAGTAAAAATCCTACCCAACAACTTAAAATGTAATTCAGAGAAGTAGTAGTAGTAGTATAATGGGTTACAGAAACATTTTACTTAAGTATTAACCAACTATCTGATTAGATACGTTGTATAGAATAAAAATGTAATTATACTCTAAGTTCGACCTTCACTCGTCTGTTATCCTAATAAAAGGTATTTTTTATCAAACATACTGTATAGACGAACAAATCACAGATAAAAAGCAGCATCTGCTAAAAAAATGCAAGTGAGCCTAAATTTTGTTTACTCTTTTATTTTTACTTTGTAAGCCATGTCTAAAAAGTCCCCATCAATATCGCGCTTGCGTTTTTAGTTATTTAAGGTAAAAGACCATAAAACTATTATTTTCTTAAATATCTCGCTTTCCGTAAGTCGTAGGAGTATTTGGGTAATTATAAAAAATAAAGAACAGGGAATTCTCTACAAAAAAAGGTTATATAAGTTTTTTCCGTAAATCTAATAACATACGGCTAAACTATGCTGCAAGAAGCGCAACGCAGTTGTCTACAAAAGATTACGTGATGCCGCGTAAATACATTTAAAATACAATACAATGTATCGAAACGTGAAGTTGCCTTGTTAAAATAACGCCCGATGTCATAACTATTTCCCACCTCTTCATTTAACCTTGAGTTTAAACCATCGTCGTCTTCCTGCTGCACCGTGTAATATGGCAAAAAGATGATACTTTTGAGTGTATAATTAAAAGATTTATTGGCTCTGACATTACGGTTGTCTTTGATGAACAGTGACAATAGCAAGAATATAAAAGCAATGGAACAACTTCGACGAAATGCTTTAACTTCAGGATCCGTAGAGGTGATTTTTGACGAAGCAATGCAAGTGGCGAAGAAAAGTTCCTATCCAATCACGCAAACAAAACTAGATTAATATCAATGCTAATGTATAAACTACAATCTATCAACATAACTGTGAAACAAGCTAGATACGACGCCGACGTTTTAATAGTAGAGACGGCACTTGAGAAATCACAACACAACATCACTATTATCGTGGGGGAAGATGTGGATCTCTTAGTTCTTCTAATATGACGTGCTCCTTTAAACCAGGATGTTTTCTTGTTTAAACGAGGGAAAGGGAAAATAAAATCAAAAATATACTCTTCTTCCAGCCTAAATAGTATTCAAATTGTAAAAAGCATCTGTTGTTACTACATGCAATTACTGGCTGCGACACAACCTCTGCGCTTTTTAATAAAGGAAAAATAAAAGTTTTTAAAATGTTCGAGTTGCATCAATTTGCGGAAGTTTTTAAACAGGAAAATTGCACCGTAAAGACGATTAATGGAAAATAGATTACACATTCTTCTGGCAATCTATGGAGCCCCTAAAACAGAATTATCCATTGAAAACTATCGATACATGACATTTGCGGAGTCAACAAGACTTAACACCGCAGTGAAATTGTCGTCACTCCCTCCTACTGCCGCAGCTGCATGCCAACATCTAAGTCGAGTGTATTACCAAGTACAGATTTGGCTTGGTAATGATTTAAATCCTGAACAATGGGGATGGACGATAAATAATAATATTTTGAAGCCCATTAGGACTTTATTGCCACCTGCACCAGATGTACTTTCAAATACTATATTTTGCAACTGTACTAAAGGATGTAACACAAATTGCGGGTGCAGAAAAGTTGAAATGTCCTGTTCAGTACTTTGCGGTCATTGTCAGTATTGTCACGGTCAGTCATGTCTCAACGCAAATGTCGATAGCGTTACCGAAGAAAACATTCAGGATGATCCTGTTGATCTATTGACACAAAATATAACAGAAGTAAAAGAAAATGTTAGGGAAGACGACGAAAATCTGGAGGAGGGGACAAAGGACGACAACCTGGAGGAGATAACAGAGGACGAAGACGTGGAAGAGGGGACAGATTACGAGATTGAGGCTGAGCTGTAGAAGTTACAAAAACAAGTAAAATCATGGATTCGGCCTACTTGGGAAACCATGTAAAAAAAACGCGCCTTGCATCCTGCCTCTGGGGTGGTGTGGAAACGGATGTACCGCTACCCAGTGATTTCCTGGCGTATAGTGTGAATACGGTTAGTTTTACGTAAAATATATATATAACACTTTTTGAAGAGAATTTTTTAATCTCTATTTTTTGTAATAGTCAAAAAAGTCCTAGGGCATACAGGAAATGAAATATTTGCGAAAAACCAATTTATGTGATATTTGACCTTGAATAACTTGAAACGCAAATAAGATATCGCTGGGGACTTTTGACACATTATTAGTATAATAAAAGTAAAGGTGTAGGTAAAATTTCAGCTCACTTGGATTTTTTTCGTAGATGAATCCTTATATGACTGGAGTAAGATGGGTTGTCTAATTAAAGCGTCCAAATACCCGTCTTTGGGTAGCAATTACCAACAGTTTTAAGTTAAAAAAAAATGTAATTGATAAATTAATAAAAGCAAATAAATATAGTTTAAAAAAACTAAAAAACACGCTTTAATAATTAATCAAACTAAAAAGCGGAAAATAAAAATAGTTTAAAATAATTTTTGAAATTCTTAATATAGGCAGAAAATAATAATGAACGATAAACATTAGTATTATTGTGAAAAAAGCGTGGGGTGCTCGATATACGAAAAATATAGCACAAAGCGCCCCACGCTTTTTTTCACTATAAATCTAATGTTTATCGTTCATTATTATTTTCTTCCTATATTAAGAATTTCAAGAATTATTTTAAACTACTTATATTTATTTTCCGCTTTTTAGTTTGATTAATTATTAAAGCGTGTTTTTTAGTTTTTGTAAACTATATGTATTTTTCATTTTTTAGTTTGAGTTATTGTTCAGAAAAAATTTTTTTTTAGTAGATTGAGCTAGATTAGTAGATTATTGTATTGTTAGCGGTTCTAGATAAGTCTACAAAATTTAAATTAAATCTGACCGTTTAAAGTAGGTCAAAATCGGGTTCAAAGAAGTCGGTTACAAACAAACATACATACAAACCCGAACAAACGAAAAAAATTTGTCAAAATTTTATTTTGACAGGTAGAATTTTTTTTTTAATTTTTCTCTATTCTTAGCAGCAATATCTATACGACCCCACGTTTGTTTCATTACTATCTGTTATTGTAATAATTCTGACATATTGCCGGTGTCAAATTTTGACAATAGAATTTTTTGCGTATTTTTTTCAACTTTCCACCGTTAATATACATACGACCTTATAGTTTTTTCATTAAGGTGGGAGTATCAACATGCTTGCCAACCTATAACCTATTTCGCGTAGATTTATTTATTTTTTCTAACTTTTACACAAAATTTAAATAAAATCAATATCGTCTTCATATTCTATAGGTAGGTAATAATTAACATGTTAAATAAATACCAAGGAATTTCATAAGTTATTTAAGGAGAATTGTATATCGAAAAATATCGGTTAAGATTTTTTTTAACACTATTATGTCATTGTTCTTTCATTATACAATTCTCCCAAAATAAGCAATGAAATAAATTGATATTTTGTTAATATATCAGATATTACGTAAATAATGTGCAAACGATATTGATTTTATTTAAATCTTAGTCAATAAAATAATAAACTAAGAAAAACAAGGCGAAATAGGTTATAGGTTGGCAATAAATTGAATGACGTTGATAATTCCACCTTAATATCATTTTTTTAAACGATTTGACATATTGACAGCTGTCAAATTTTGACAGGAGAATTTTTTGCCTATTTTTCCCGAAGTCTCCGCATTGAATACTATACGACCCCATAATTTGTTTCGTCAAAATCGCATCTTCGTTTTATACCTGACAGCTGTCAAAATTTTACAGGAGAATTTTTTGCGTGTAGATTATTGTATTGTCAGCGGTTCTTGATAAGTCTACAGAATTTAAATTCAATCTAACCGTTTAAAGTGGGTCAAAATCGGGTTTAAAGAAGTCGGTTACCGAACAAACAAACAAACAGACATATACAGGTGAAACTAATAAAAGCGTGTTAAAAACGAAATTTGGTCAAATTTCCACATACGTATTTCTTTTTCTGCTTTTATTAATTTGTCAATCCAACCTTTTTTAACGTAACACTGTGGGTAATTGTACTCCTGGCCGATTTTTGAATAAAATAGTTTAACTAATTTTTTTATCTCTAACCTAATTTATATTCTCAATGGTTCAGTACCAATTCGAAAGATAGTTTTATTGCGAATACGGTGGTATCAGGTTGCCTAAGCAAAATCGATCGAATATTTGGGTAAGCGAGCGGGGTGAGACTTAGAATAGCTGAACGCACTACTCTATGCAATAGAGGACGCGGCATACGTGATACAGCTACAGAGTAAAAGAGATTGCGCATGCTCCTTTCTCCGTGCGATAAGGAAAGACAACTTTACCGCTAAAAATCTATTCTGGAATAATTTTCTACACTAAAGAATATATCAAAAATCCGAAAATACCATTTCTACAAAAACGCGGAGGATGAGGTGTTTTGCGGATCATCCTCGTACAACACTGAAGCATTACCCTCAATCACTTTAAAATCTTAAATAACAGTGACACCGCCTTCCTGGAAAGCATATTAAAAATGCTATTCAGCGATACCAACATTAATGAGGTTTAAATACAAAATTTTGAGAAAATGTTTTACAACTAGCTTGATGATCCCAAGCCTAAATTAAAACACTATTGTGGTGCAAAAACTATCTATTTTTTTTGCAATAACGCAAATACTTTTAATCTTTTTTTAAATCATTTTATTAACTGCTCAAAATTATTTCCATTTTGTTATATAAACAGAAATAAAGTCGACTTTCAAATTCTTCCCTAATTTTCCGAAAAATGTCTCTTGGAATACTTCGAAAAGCATTAAATTATCCTCTGATGCAATTCTTCCAGAGAAGCCCGGCTGGGTTTGGTAAACTAGTAATTTAAGTAAACCCATAAAAATAAGTCCATAGGGGTAAGATCAGGTGATCTTGTCTGCCACTCAATTGTATCTCATCTGCCAATCCACTGGTTTAGATAATTTTGGCCCAACCAGTCTCTCGCCACAGCAACGCAATGTGGGGTTCACCATCTTGCTAGAAGTGTAGAAGTTCGCCGTTCAAATATTTGCATTGTAAGTCTTTCGTTTTCAATTTCATGAACAATCGATGGTTCTATAGTTTGGTTTATATTTCATCATAAACTTGACTCGTCACATTTCCTTTAATGAAAAAAAGCGCCTATGATATTGTCTCCCAGCATAAACATTAATTTATTTTTGGGATATTAAGTATGCCCCTTTTTAAAGATGTGGATTACCGTCACTCCAGTAGCGACGAATAAACAGAATTCGTTTATTTACATGGCCATTTACGAAAAAAAACGACTCATGACTGAAGCAAATGTTTTTTTATAAATTCGGGCGTTGTAATTCTCCCTGTCATGGTTTCACAAAACTGAATAAAATTCTTCAGCCCGGTTCATCGTTGCCAAATCAATCAATTTTCAATTGATACAAGTGAAATGTAGGCATTTTCAGTACTTTCCTAACAAAATCTCTGGATACACGCATTGACTTCTTTGAATTTATTGAAGCTTGCCCATTAATCTCAATTTGCATTTCTTCATCCAAAACTCTAGGTTGTTGTCTTTTTTTATTTCCAACGGATCCAGTTTCTTGAAATCAAATCTCTTATGTAGACGTGACCTTGCGAATTAAATTAAATTCGAAGAAAATATACAGCCAGAACTGATGTCAAAAGCAAGCGCATTAAATTTTAAATGATTTAAAAGATGCCAATTGTATTGAACCTTTTTACAAAGAGCAAAATACAAGGGTTTGCGTTATTGCAAAAAAATAGAGAGCTTTTGCACTACAATAGTATTTAATGTTCATTTAAAGGTTGAAGACAATGATGTTTCTCGAATAATAGAAGAGTTTTTGACTTGCATTGTCTTTATTTGTTTTAAATCAAAACGTTTTAACTGCCATGTATCTCCAGTCGTCTTCAGGTGAATACTAAATAAGCAGCTCTATTTATACTAGCTAGGGGCATTCAGCTATGATATGCTCATGATAAATCAATTTATTTATATTAGTAGGAGGCAAATAATTATAAATTACCCAGCTTTTAGAATCATAGTTAATGGGATAGTTTTGCAACTAGTTAATACTTGTAAGGCTTGTATATAGCATTATAAATGCTGATTTAAGTTTTAATTCTTGCGTTAATAACTTAATAAAAACCCTTTTATACTAAAGCCATTATATTTGCATAAAGATATTTTCAGTACCGATTTGAAACTTAAATTAACCAATTCCTTGGTATTATCACAATTGAGTTATTGTAATATCATATATTAGTCTGCATTGTTGAGAAAGGATAAACATAGCTTATAAAAAATTCAAAATTCCTGTTTAAGTTTCTGTTATAACATCCGGAAGTATGATCATAAGCTGCAAGTTTGATAAATTCGGGTTGGCTAAACGTTGAAGAACATTTGTAGTTCTTCTTCTTCTTTAAGTGCCATCTCCTCTTAGAAGGTTGGCTATCATCATAGCTATTCTCACTTTCAATGCTGCAGCTCTAAACAACTCAACGGAACTACAGTTGTACCATTTTCTCAATGCGTCTTCTTCCTCTACTTCTTTTTCCCTGCATTATATTCTGCAACAATACATATTTCTCTCCTGTCACCACGTTTAGTGTACCTTGTTACAGAACGGAACTCTCTGTCCTGCCTCAAAACGGAATCGTTCTCCTATATTAGGTTAGGTTAGGTTAAAAGTGAGTGGGTTACAGCTAACCCTCCACTGCGACCATGCGATCTATTGTGGCTCACACCTTGTTTATATTTATTCAATAGGTCTAACTTTTTCATAAAGTTAATGATGGTATTGGGAGAGACATTTTGCATGTCATGCATGTTTCTGCATCTTCCATGCAAAGCCGGCGTTCATGTGTTCCCGGTTCCCCACATTAAGGTTATTTTGTTGTTCAGACTTAGTTCGGATAGTGTTTCGTGACAGCTCCACACTGTTTTTGAGGTACACCATCTCGATTCAAGAGCTTTTAATGCAGCTTGACTGTCAGAGAATATCATACCGTCCATCTATCAACAGTCTTGCACACATTTCAATTGCATGAACCTCTGCTTGAAATATGGTTGTCATAGTTCCCAGGCTGATAGGTAATTCTATTTTTGGGTTTTTGCCTATATTGAAATCAACCTTTATAATTCCCTTCCACTCCAAATTAAACCCTTCCAATCAATTTATATGTTTATTAGATGAGTCAAAAATCAGATATTTATGGGAGGAGGCTTTTGAGATTATTATTGATATAACTGATGGTTGTTTTTATGTTTAAAACACATATATTATTTAAATTTCATAACACTAACTTTTATCAGTTGTAATATGTTTACATAACTAGCTTATTGTATAACTAATTTGTGTTGGGCTACATGCTTGGTGAAACTGTTGTTCCATTGCACAGGAAGAAATTTAAAAACTAATTTTCTTTCTTTCTGTGCAATAGCTTATTGTTATTGTTTAGTATGTTTTTTTGTATAATTCTCCAAATGATGATTTAGTATTTGGTGATGTAAATAAATATATTTTATTATGACTTACTTAGGGTGGTTGGATACCGCCACCCCTTTTCTAAATTTTATGTAACTACTATATATTTACCAAAATAAAAGACATTTTGATTGATTGATTGATTACTCATTTATGAAAGCAGTAGCTAGAGTCTAGAGCTATTGAAATTACCAAATTAGCATATTTTTTGGGGGATCTCGCAAGGTATTTTCGACAAATATGGAGCCATGAAATGGAAGAAAAGAACGGAATGATGAGGGATCTGGTAAAATGTAAACAATTGGGTCTCTACCTTAAAAAGTCTTTGGTTCGAACCCATAATCCCTATTTTTGTTAAATGATAACATTGACTAAAACCAGTGTCGTGCCCGCAGGGCATGCGATATTTTTACATTATAGTCTCTAATATATTAATACAATATAAATTAGTGGAGATAAAAAAAAAATAATTAAAATATTTTTAATTAAGGGTAGCCTTATGCTAATACGTTTTATCTGAAAAACAGATGAGTGAAGGCCAATCTTAGGCGGGATCGTGTACTACTAGGGTTGCAAATTGAAAACCAGGTAATAAGCAAGTGGAAAACCTAAATTTTGTTAATTATTATTTTACACTTAGCAATTTTTTTACCTCTTTTGCACATAATAGTAATTCTGGAGCTCTGTACCACAGCGTTACCACAATGGGTGTGTAGGCCTTCAACGGTGATCCATATTCCCGGGCCAAACCAAAATCTCCAACTTTTAAAATGCCCTTGTGCGATAGAAGTAAATTGGACGTTTTCAAATCCCTAAAAAAATAAATTTAAAAAAATGGATGCATAAAGTTTGAACAAGTTTTTCTAATTTTTATTATTATTATTATTTATGTTGAATTATGACTTTTGTTTTGAAGTTACGGAAAGGGTAAATAACGATAGAAAATTTTCACGCAATGTTTGTTTCACCAAAGATTTAAACAATGGATAAAATGCTTATAATATATTATATAATAGATAATTGTAGATATAGTACAGAAACACTGATTTGTACAAACAAGGACTCAATACCCTTAAAAGGTAAATGTTTGGGCAGGCATATTTAGATATCGGATTACTGGACCTTTTTTTTTGGAACAAAATTTAGGAAAAGACATTGTTTTGGAACTTTTACGAAATCAAATTGGATCTGCATTGGAATAAGTTGCTCCTGAGAATGAAGATATGTATTTGGTTTCAAATGAACGTTGTCCTGCGCACAGTGCACGAGAGGTAAGGAAATACAGTGAAACCTCTCCTTGCGGACACCTCTATTAAGCGGACACTCCATTTAGGCGGACAAATTTGTTGAAACCAAGCTTTTGCCTATTTCTTTACATGTAAAATTCACTCCTATAACCGGACACTCTAATAACCGGATACTCTAATAACCGGACACTCTAATAACCGGACGCGGACAATTTTTTTTTGTTAAAAAATTCTGGAACTTCCCTTAACCGGACGCGAACCTCTGACAACGGGACGGCGCGCCGCTAGACATGGCATAAATATTATGTAGTATGTTGGCGACAACGCACTCTGCAGCCGGGGAATACCCTCTAACCGGGGAATTACCTTTTTCCGTTTTAATGTGGAGACTAAATACTTATAAATATTTTGGAGGCTCTTACAATAAAACCGCCTGGACTAAAGCTTCGTCAGCAACAATACGTACATTAAGTTGTTCCAAACAAGCTGGTTTTCAGAAAGAAACTGGCGATTCTACATCAATTCAGTGGGATCCAGAAGACTATCTTCCTTTATCTACGGTAGCTCAAATGGAAAGGTGTAACAAAGAAATAAACATAACACAAGAAAATCTTGAAAATTATGTTCGAAGTGACGATACTACAGCCACGGAAGAGATGAGTTTGAACATTAACGATGAAATTCAAAATGTGATTGAACCCGATTCTGCATCAGAAGAAGACAGCGATCTCCAGCATGACAGCGTTGAAAGGAGCAACACAATAACTACGTATAGTGAGGCTTTAAAAGTGATTAACGACGTAAACATTTTTGCAAATGAGGACTAAATTGCATTTCAACATCTCAAAAATTTAGATCATTTTCAATCTACTGTTTTGAAGAAAAAAATACAAAATATGCGTCAACAAAGCATTTTAGAGTTTAGTATAATAAGTAGATAACTAGCTTTGTTATTATGTGCTAATTTGATTTTTAACGATTTTCTATTTTTAAGGTTGAATTCTCAACGTCGTTCAATTTATTGCCAACCTATAACCTATTTCGCTTTGTTTTTTCAAGTTTATTATTTTTTAAACTAACATTTAAATAAAATCAGTATCGTCGGCACATTACTTAGGTAATATCTGATATATTACAAAAATATCAATTTATTTCATTGCTAATTTTGGGAAAATTGTATAGTGAAAGAACAATGAGTGACAATCATAATAATGTTAAAAAAAATCTTACCCGATATTTTTCGCTATACAATTCTCCTAAAATAAGTTATGAAATTCCTTGATATTTATTAAATATGTCGATTATTACCTATAGAATATCAAGTCGATACTGATTTTCTATAAATTTAGTATAAAAGCTAGAAAACATAAATAAATCTACGCGAAATAGGTTATAGGTTGGCAAGCATGTTGATACTCCCGCCTTAAGTGTTATTTAGTTTTCCGATTGTGTTGTCCTGTTTTATTATAAGTAATACAACCAGGTACGTTTATTAATAAATATTATGTTTTAAAATTTCGCAGTTTTCTCTCTTAAGCGGACAACTCCAATAAGCGGGCAAAATCGGCGAAACCGTGAGTGCCGCTTATAGAAGGTTTCACTGTATGTCCAAAACGTTTACGATGAACGCATATTAGGATTAAATTACTCCATAAATTGACCAGCTAGGTCTCCTGCTCTTTCACCAAACGACTTTTTCCTGCGGGTCACATTAAAAGTGTTATTTATAAAAATGTGCGTTATCAAAAAAAGTGGAAGAACTAAAGAATCAAATCTCGGCTTATCAACTTAATAATGTACGAACTAACTTTATGACCGTGGGATATTACTTGGCAGTAGGAGGACTGTTTGAGCATCTGATTAAAAACCATTAAGTTTCCATTTAAATTAGTTTTTGTCTTAATAGGTACTTTTTAAAAAAGTGTCGCTCTTCCGCCAAAAAATGAAATAAATAAAGTTATTATTATTTCATTTTGTATTTGCGTTTATTAAGGTATGTATTACAGCCGTATTTGATTTTTAAGAATTCTGCGAAGTGTTTTTTCTAAATATGTAACTTTTAATTAGCTTATTAGAAAGTAATACAATTTGGTGTGCGAATCCATCATACAAAGGGCCTTTTAATATAAAATTTTAAGGGTAACAAAATTTACATAGAATTTCCCATGGCCAGTCTGGCGGTGCAGTATCAAGTTTCTGCGGAAGCTGGCAGTAGGTGTGTTTTCTAATCGGGGTTATACCACAGTGTTATTAATAAATAAAATATGCTTCTTACCTGTGTAAAATCCAGTTATCATGTAAATGAGCCACGGCTTGCAACAGCTGCTTCAACAGACATTTTATTTCTCCGGGCATGAAACTCTGCTTTTTGTGACGCATCGTTTCCATTAGCGACTTTAAATCGTGTTCCACATAGTCCATGACAATGAAAATTTTATCCATGTTACTTCCCACTACTATTTCTCGAACTGTCACGATGTTGCCATGTTGTCCTAAAAATAAGTCATTGAAAATAGAAATTGTACAATATTTTGAAACACATTGCGTCATATAATATAAGGCATATAAAAACGTCCTGAAAATACCTTTTAATAACGTATTGATTTCCCTTAGCGAAGTGATAGGAAACCCTTCCTTTTCTTTTTCCATTTTTAACCTTTTCAAGGCCACAATCTCGTCTGTTCTTTTATCCCTGGCTCGATACACTACACCATAGGTTCCTTCTTCTATGCGGTTTAGGCATTGGAACTCTTCTACCGATCTACATCCCTGAAAAGACAAATCAAGTATGTGATATGCATTTCGACATCAATTATTAATTATGACTATGCCAAAATTTCAGCGTTCTACGTCAAACAGTTCCTGTCGTACTTTAAAGAACTATATGTATAACTAAAGAAGCGTTTTCGTCTCAAATGGATGCGACGGGCAGAAGGTGCGCAGGATATGGGAAAAAATTTTATTCTTGATTTTAATATATTTATTTTTTTAAAGAAAGTTCTGCATATTTTCAAACTAAAATAACACCCATCAAATCCAGTAAAGGTCTTATGGTATACGAGGGAGGATCAAAAATTGGAAATTCCGCTAAGATTAAAGTACCTCCATTTTTCATTTAAAATTTTTTTATTGAGGATTATTGTTTTTATTTCAAACAAATACCCAAATGCCAAATTTCGCTTATTTTGAACAAAAAAAATATTTAATCGGTTTTTCTTTTTCATGTATAAAAAAGTAAATGGCAACCATACAGTACACTGCGCATCATATAAAACTGGTACAACTCTTGTAGGCTAAAAATTAGCTTTTTTAAGCTTTGTAAAATGGTCGTTTATGACGTTTGTATAACAATGAATTTTGTTGGTTATGGCTTTAAGAAACAGTACTGTCAGCTATTCGAAAATTCCTTTAACCTTCTGAGTAAATAAATAAACTTCACTATAGAAAAGATAATTAAATCGGTTTAATTTTAAAAAAATTCATCTGCTAAGTAAAATTATACATTATTTTAAGTTATAATAACTAGTCATAGCTCCATTATTATTTAACACTTTTTGTAACCTTATTGGCACATAATTTATTAAATTTAATGCTAAATTTGGATCTTCGGACAGGTTTTCCCAAACATCCTCAATAAGAGTCCACAGCTGTTGCCTATTTTGCGGAACAATATTTAATTTTTGATTTTTTTTTACCATAATTCCCCAAATATTTTCTATAGGATTAAGATCCGGACTCTTTGATTGCCAAGGAAGAACTTGAATATTGTGTTCATCAAAATAATTCCTCACACAGTTAGCAGTGTGAACTCAACAATTATCTTGTTGAAAAATAAAATTGTTGTTCGGAAAAACCTCTCTGACTGAAGGCAACATTACATTATCTAAAATATCTATATATTTCCTCGCATTCAATCTTCCGTCAATGTCCCAACATACTCCTAATCCCCCTCTGTACATCCAAGCCCAAACGTTCACTGAAAATCTTCCCGATTTATCGCTTGGAGAAATATACTTTTCTTCGTATCTGGACCGAGGCGGCCTATATACTCGAATATGACCATCATGATACGATTGAAACACTTTCTCGTCAGAGAATATAACTCTCCCCCAAAAATTTACTACATCATATTTTAACAGGTAATTAAGAGCAAAAATTATTCTACCTTGTTTTTTTTCTTGGGAAAGTTTATATTTTTTTGCCGCTGCACAATTTTTTAATTCCGTTTTTCGAATCATTCTTAACGCAGTTGTGACAGAAGCGGGGAAATTTGTTTCAACTTTAGCTTTTCTTGCACAATCAAAAGGATGGTATCTTACAAAATTAACTGAATTTGCATCTTGCTCTTCGTTAGTTATACACGATCTTCCTGTCCCTCTACTTCTTTCAACAGTTTGTTCATTATCCCATCTTTCTTTTAAATTCTGGATAGTAGTTTTGCTTCTATTATATTCTTCGGCCAGTATTCTTACAGACCAACCAGCCTCTATTTTGGAAATTATTTGCAACTTTTCGAAATTACTCAACTGCCTTGGCATCGCTATAACGTAAAATGGAAATTTTTGACATAATATCCTATTATTTGTCATAGTGACAGGTGTATTAGGTGTCATTCTTATGCAAAGCATGATTGATAGCGAATATTATAAAACCCGATTTACATTGATAAAATCAAAGTGTACCAGTTTTATATGACGCGCAGTGTACGTAAACAGTATTTTCTACAGCTATAGTTAGAGAAAACCGTGAATAATACGCCAGATTAGTTTGTTTTAACACATATTATTGCCTCAGAAATTTTTGAATTAGAAATTAGTTGAATTTAAAAAAAAATTAAAAATAAATAGAAAATTTATTTTATAAAGGAAAATTAGATATATTGAACCTTATTTCGCGTGGCAAATAAAATTCGTACAAAACACATTTTTAATTTTAAATTTTCTTCTTACTTATGATGGTCACGATTAAAATCTAACTAAAGAGAAAATGTTGTCCTTATATGTATAAATAGATCATTTGAGAGGCTTTAAGCTATAGTTTATCATAAAATATTAGTTAGATCTTTAAAAAATAAAATACGGTGTGCAGCAAAAAGATTTAATATTTTTATGTTTTTATTTTAAAATAATCACAATATTTTTAAAATAAATTACTCTGACACATTATTTACAGTTATCTCTAACAATCTGCAGAAAATACTACTCACGTACTGTATCGGTGCGATTTACTTTTATACAGCGTAATTCAGAAAAACGGTTAAATAATTTTTTTATCCAAATAATTTGGTATTTGGGTATATTGTTGAAATTAAAACATAAAAATAATTATTAAATAAAAAATGGAGGTACTTTATTCTTAGTGGAATTTCAAATTTTTAGTCCTCCCTCGTATGTAGAGTTGGGCATGGTCAATTGACCATGACGTATTTGACCGGTCAAATTCGGTCAAAATATATTAATTTTATTTTATTATTTATGCATTTGTGATCTGTCCAGATTACCTCCTACCACCCAGGATAATGTTTAGTGTATCGTTATAGCGCCGTTATTTAAGAAAACAATAACACCTGACTCTGGGAATCCCAATAGTCGGCCTCGTTTATTAGTGGTTCCCGGAACGGATTCAATCACAATGAAGGAAAGAAATAGAGAAGTTATTGTTATTCTCTTTTTATACCATTTTCATAGACATTTTCTTGTGTTTATTCATTTTCATTTCTTATTTGCCAGAGTTAGGGTTTGCACTTGCATTGCATTTTTCTGAACTAACGACGCGACGTCGCATTTACGATGAGTTTGGGGAAGTCCAAAACCAAAATTTGGAATTGTTTTACCGAAATAAAAGAAGAAAACAAAGTAAAAAGGAAATGTATCTACTGTGGAGCAACTATTGAGATATACACCTGTAGAATGTGTACCTGCGGATGGACCTAACTATATCATCCATTTGACCACCCTGTATAAAATTTAGGTATGGCAGTAGACTTTTCAGAACAAGCAAAACTTGTTATAAAAAATTAATTTTTTCCAAAATCAAAATAAGAAATTTGGCAAGTATAGTTAGGTTCATCGACTGCATTTTTAAATTTTAATTTATTTCAGTCAATTGACCAAAAACAAATTGACCGGTCAAATCCACAACCCTACTCGTATGCCATAATTCGATTTGAGAATATGCAGAACTTTCCTAGAATAAAATTAACTAATAATAAATAACAAGTTTATTCAAATAGTAGTTTTTAAACGTTTTTAAAAAGAATATATAAAATTTCTTAGTAAAGTAAAAAATGTCCCCTATGCTGCGCACTTTCTGCGGGTCACTGCATATTTAATAATATAAATATAAATCTATCTGAGACAACTTTATTTACGTGCGGCATGTTGACTAAACCCCTAATCCTAAAATCATGAAATTTAAAGAAAGTCTTCTACTTATAACGTAGACATGCGCTAAGAGGCAAGTGTAGAGGTAGAATTGGAGGGGGTAAGTTACCAACGCAACCGCTAGAGAAAAAAAAATAAGTTTTTTTTATTATTACTCTGTTTATTTCTGACCCTTAATCAGTACATAGATACTGACGCCATGGCCTATCATACTTATAGTTTACATTAAATTTAAAAAAATTTGCTTAGCTTAAAACTAAAATTATACTATGCTTTTTTCAAAATAGTCTTTTAAGTTATGGCACATGTCCTTGTAGCTGTCCACATTTACGATTTCTTGAGGCATCTGATTGTATGTTTGGATACTTCTGTGGATTGGTGAGTCTTGAGATGTTTTTGTTCTTGAAAATTTGTTTATTATATGTTCCTTTTGTCTGGTGTTATGAGTATGGAAATTTTTTGTTTGGGAAAGGTATGTGTTTGATTTAGTTAATTTATTTTTTATTTGGTGTATCAGTTTCACTTGCTCAATTTTTGTAAGTATCTCTACTGAAAAAGTTTGTGTTTTTTTTATATAGTTCTATGCTAGGTGTGAAGTGATTTAGGAAATGGATTGTCTTTATTGCTTTATTCTGTAGTATTTGGATTTTTTCTAGCTGTTTTTTTGAAGCATTTCCCTAGCAATGGAGGGGATATTTTAAGTGAGGTTCTACGAAGCTATTGTATAAGAATTTTCTTACTTTGTTATTTAATAGATGCGAACATCTTTTTATTGCCCCTAACATTGGTGATATTTTGGATATGATTTTATCAATGTGGGCATCCCATGATAGATTACTCTTGATTATTAGTCCTAGGTATTTATATTGTTGAGTCTCTTTTAAGTTTATATTATTTAAAGTTATTTCTATGTCACATTTTTTTAAATTTTTTTGTCTTATTAGCATATACTCCGTTTTATTTATATTAAACGCACCTGATTTTCCGATAAATGAAAATCAATTTCCAGGTTCAATGTATTTATACCCTATTACTGACGAGGAAATTATTAACTGTATAAATTCACTTAAAAATTCCTCATCTACTGATGATTTTCATATAACCAATTTAATTGTAAAATCAAATTATAAATACTTAGTTGGTCCTCTGAACCATATTGTGAATAGAATATTTGAAGTTGGTGTTTTTCCCGATGTTTTTAAGAAAGCTTTAATTTTACCTCTGCATAAAGGGGGTGATAAAACAGATATTAATAATTATCGTCCAATAGCTATCACTAGTCCAATCTGTAAGATCATTGAGAAATGTTTAAAAAAGAGATTGTGTAATTTCTTAAACACTAATAAATTAATGTCTGATTCGCAGTATGGGTTCAGGGAGGGAATGGGTACTGATACGGCCTTACATGAGCTCACTGATTTTATCATAGGGAGCTTTAACAATAATTACAAACCACTTGCAATTTTCTTGGATCTCTCTAAGGCCTTCGATACCGTAGACCACCACATTCTACTCCACAAATTGGAGATGATGGGGATAAGAGGGAACGTTCTTAAACTATTCAAATCATACCTTTCTAATAGATTTCAAAAGGTTTGTCTAAATTCAATTGTTAGTTCCTACAAGAGAGTTGAATGTGGTGTCCCGCAAGGTACAGTGCTAGGCCCGATTTTGTTCTCAATTTATATTAATGGTCTGGCGAGTGCGATGTCCAATATTAAAACTGTATGCTTTGCCGATGATACTGTTCTTCTGGTTAAAGGGGTGTCTTGGCATGAAGCATTTGAAAAGGCCGAAAGGACTTCTAGTCTTATTAAAGCCTGGATGGATCGTAACTGTTTAACATTGAATATAAAGAAAACTAACTTTATGTGCTTTGCAATGAATTCAGTTGGTCTACCAATTAAAAATGAGATTACGATCCATTCTGCTAATTGTGATTTGTCAAGGGATTGTGTTTGTTCTGGTAAAATTAAGTCAGTAGAAACCATAAAATATTTGGGTGTATATTTTGATTCATTTTTAAAATGGTCAGTACATTGTGAATATACAGGGTACGCCAAACTCGATGGCCCCTTAGAAGTATCTAGATAATGAAACAAGTTAGGAATTTGAAATTTAGGATTTGTCCATAGGAGGTCATGATCTCCAATTTGAAAATAGTTTTAACATTGCGGCGTTGCCAGATCTACTCTTACTACATACCAACTTTGTTATTTTAAATGTAATGCCCTGTATATTTTCACATTTTTGGATACCGTTGGACATTTTAAAACTTTTCTGTATAACCGATAGTATACCTATCTAGAGCCGTTTGACAAATAAAAATTATTTATTAAGAAATTTAACAACACGCATCCCTCAATAAAAAAATAAGATTTTTCGCAACGGACAAAGACAACCGACTGAGATTTTGGCTGTTGTTCCTTAATAGGTTGTTTTGTCATAATATGTCAGGCAAATTAAATTATCTCATACAACATCATATTCATTTCGTGCAACATAAAAATTGTAGTTATGCAGTAATTTTAAATGAAACACCCTATATTTTAGAGTGGTAACTAAAAGATCCATTAATTCTCTATCTAAAAGTATTATGTGATGTCATACCTAATTTTAGCCGTTTTGGACTTATAAGCAAAAAACCAAAATAATGTAATTAATGTAAATATAATTTCTTATTAGCAGAAGAAGTAGGCTATGACTTCAATCAAAAACGTTTGTCAAAATGTCACTGCCTATTTGGCAAGTAAACGCTGTACTTACGTTCGTAATCTATTATCTGAATATGGCGAATTCTTATACAAACGAGGAAATTTTAAAACTGTTCTACATTCATGGCGAGTGCAACAGAATTATTAATAGAACATGCAGAACATTTAACGAACACTATCCACACTTAGTCCCAATGAACAAAAAGAAATTCAATAGGATAGAAAATAACTTTAAGAACAATGGTCAAATAAAGCAGGAAAGAACCCAAATTAAACCTGTAACAGGTAACGAAGACAATGAAATAAATGTTCTTGCATATTTTGTTGCATTTCCTCATGCATACCTGTTACAGGTTTAATTTGGGTTCTTTCCTGCTTTATTTGACCATTGTTCTTAAAGTTATTTTCTATCCTATTGAATTTCTTTTTGTTCATTGGGACTAAGTGTGGATAGTGTTCGTTAAATGTTCTGCATGTTCTATTAATAATTCTGTTGCACTCGCCATGAATGTAGAACAGTTTTAAAATTTCCTCGTTTGTATAAGAATTCGCCATATTCAGATAATAGATTACGAACGTAAGTACAGCGTTTACTTGCCAAATAGACAGTGACATTTTGACAAACGTTTTTGGTTGAAGTCATAGCCTACTTCATCTGCTAATAAGAAATTATATTTACATTAATTACATTATTTTGGTTTTTTGCTTATAAGTCCAAAACGGCTAAAATTAGGTATGACATCACATAATACTTTTAGATAGAGAATTAATGGATCTTTTAGTTACCACTCTAAAATATAGGGTGTTCCATTTAAAATTACTGCATAACTACAATTTTTATGTTGCACGAAATGAATATGATGTTGTAGACACCCTGTATGAGATAATTTAATTTGCCTGACATATTATGACAAAACAACCTATTAAGGAACAACAGCCAAAATCTCAGTCGGTTGCCTTTGTCCGTTGCGAAAAATCTTATTTTTTTATTGAGGGATGCGTGCTAAATTTCTTAATAAATAATTTTTATTTGTCAAACGGCTCTAGATAGGTATACTATCGGTTATACAGAAAAGTTTTAGAATGTCCAGCGGTATCCAAAAATGTGAAAATATACAGGGCATTCCATTTGAAATAACAAAGTTGGTATGTAGTAAGAGTAGATCTGGCAACGCCGCAATGTTAAAACTATTTTCAAATTGGAGATCATGACCTCCTATGGACAAATCCCAAATTTCAAATTCCTAACTTGTTTCATTGTCTAGATACTTCTAAGGGGCCATCGAGTTTGGCGTACCCTGTATAAAGAATAAATTAAGGAAACTGATATATAAATTTTACGAATTACGTAATATCTTAGTCAAAAATGTTCTAATTAATGTTTATAGGTCACTAGCAGAATCATGTCTTAACTATGGAATTATTTGTTGGGGATCTGCTAATAAAAGTGTATTAAACAATATCGTTGTTGCACAAAAATATATTTTAAGAATTATTTTATTTAAGTCAAGACGTTTTTCTTCTGATCTTTTATTTGAACAGTCTGGCGTCTTTTCAATTACTCAGTTATATATTAAGAATTTGCTTAGATTTTCTCTCACTAGAAATAAATTTCACAACTACATAACGCATAACATCATGACTAGAGCTAATGTTAATCACAATTTAATTCTACCCAATACACATTTTAACGCCACGCAAAGATCAATATCCTATGTGGCTCCGAAGATCTTAAATATATTACCAGTGCAATTTAAAATCAAAAACTTTCAAAACATAAAAAAAGATCTAAATAAATGGATTATAAATAATACCCAAATAATCAAAGGTATTGTTAGATTTTTATAAAATTATGATATTTAGTATTAGTATCACCAAGTAACTCAGATTGTGCATAGTTACGCATTGTCTACTTTGAAATTTAATTTAAAATTTTGAATGTTAAACTATTTTGTGTTGTATGCCCACACAGACTTACATGGTCCATAGTGTATGCAACTCATTATGTATATTATATTTCTTGAATGTACACTGTTGTTGTAATAAATAAATAAATAAATAAATAAAAATAAATAAAATTTATTGTTAATTTATTACAGCACAGCCACTGATAGTATAGATTTAAGTCATTATTTATATTTTTTTCTAACACTTTTATGTCCATGCCGGTTGCAACAAGTACAGTATCATCTGCGAACATGTAATATTTTGATTTCAGCCGAACATATTGTAGACTATGTACAGGGTTATCCAACCAAGACTAGACAAGGCGATTTTTTGACTTTTCCTGTACTTTTATAAAAAAAACTGAAATAGCCATCTTAAGTCATTTTCTCCCGCGAATTCGAATATCTTCAGCAAAAAACAATTGAACATCAAACAAAAGTACTAGGGGTCACTTTGATATTTTTTTAAATGGGATGCCGTATTTTTAATGAGCTTATCCGATTTCTCATATAAATTTTGATCTAAAATGTTGGATTTTTAATTCAAAAACGCCTTTTTTCTTCAGATTTAAATTCGGAAAATGTTCGTCTACCGTACGATTAATACCTGATAGATGGATACCCGTTTCACCTGTTCACCCTTTAACCTGCTTTAAAGCGTCCGTCAGTTAGACAAAATAATCAAGTGTCAAATTTCTATATATTTTTCACGAATTAATTACAAATTTATTTTGTTTGATTAAAGTTACTCACTTTAGTTTATAGTTTTTTCTAATATGTCATACTTTTTATACGTAAGCAATAATAGATTTACAAAAACTACTAAATTTGTAATTAATTCGTGAAAAATATATAGAAATTTGCCACTTGATTATTTTGTCTAACTGACGGACACTTTAAAGCAGGTTAAAGGGTGAACAGGTGAAACGGGTATCCATCTATCAGGTATTAATCGTACGGTAGACGAACATTTTCCGAATTTAAAACTGAAGAAAAAAGGCGTTTTTGAATTAAAAATCCAACATTTTAGATCAAAATTTATATGAGAAATCGGATAAGCTCATTAAAAATACGGCATCCCATTTAAAAAAATATCAAAGTGACCCCTAGTACTTTTGTTTGATGTTCAATTGTTTTTTGCTGAAGATATTCGAATTCGCGGGAGAAAATGACAAGATGGCTATTTCAGTTTTTTTATAAAGGAAAAGGAAAAGTCAAAAAATCGCCTTGTCTAGTCTTGGTTGGATAAACCTGTACATATAGTAGGTACTGTATCAGTCCAAGTTACAATTTTAGACAAATTCTTCGCTTAAAAAAAATAAACCTGTGCTTTTACGAAAATTTGGCTTCTAGTGGTTGGAAACGGGTATAAAAGTTTATACAGTGACCGGCAGAAAGTATGCACAAAAGGTGATTTTTTTAATTTCAAAACTTGCCAAATTTTTTTGGCGGTGGAAAAGTTCTGCATGTTCTTAAACAAAAAAGAGCATAGACAAAACTAGTAAGTATTGCGCTGTATACGAGGGAGAGGTAAAAACGTTAAATTCACTCAAGAATAAAGTGCCCTTATTTTTCACCGTAGAAAATTTTTTTATTGGGAAATGTTATTTGCACTTAAAAGTTGTCCATAAATATCAAATTTCAGCTCGGTAGCACAAAAAAAGTGTTTTTACTTTTTTTTTATGCCCCCTCGTATAACGAATCGATAGAAGCTATGCGACCTATAAATTCAATTTTTTTAACAGCTCTTGGGCAATTAGACACATCACTTACTTAAAATTGTTTAAATACGCGAGAACCTGGACGTTTAATAAAATAATGTCAAAAATAATCTAACTTTTCTGGTGCACACCGTACATTATTCTATGGATAAGCGGAATAACTTTATGCAAAACAAATTATGGTTTCTTCATTTTGCCGTGCCCATTTTTTCAAAAACTCTTGAACCCATTGGTTCATGAATTAAAGTTTAAACCCTTACAAACAAATTCGTTTTCATTGAAATCTAGTTGCCCTGAAAAATATTTATATTTTTGCTACCGAGCTGAAAATTGGTATTTTTGGATAACTTTTAAGTGCAAACAACATTTCCTAATAAAAAAAATTTCCACAGTGAAAAATAAGGGCAATTTATTCTTGAGTGAATTTAACGTTTTCACCTCTCCCTCGTATACGGCGCAATATTTACTAGTTTTGTCTATGCTCTTTTATGTTTAGGGACATGCAAAACTTCTCCACCGCCAAAAAAATTTGGTAAGTTTTGAAACTAAAAAAAATCCCCTTTGGTGCGTACTTTCTGCCGGTCACTGTATATTATTATATTGAAAAAATATTTTTGGTACGAGTTTCTTGAAACTTAGCATAAATACTCTAATATACAATTCATCAAACAAGTAATCCTTTTTTTTTTAATCTGCCCCTATAGGGGTGCAATGAGGGTACCTATAAGAGTTTCCATTTAAAAAAATATGTCGGATTTTTTTGAAACTTAACAAAAATACTATACAAAACAAATACTGACACACGTATTTCTTATTTTTTTGATGGTCGTTTTTTCTATTTGATTTGATTTGAGAAAATCAAAATAAGTTTTCGCTGGGCGTTCGCTGTTGCAATGGTTTGTATCTAAGGACTGTAGTAAATTTGTTTAAAGATTTTTGTCCCAAAGTACCTAGAAAAGGACTATTTTTCTTTTTTAGAACCAATTTTCATCGATAGGTGTTTAGTTTAAAAATAGATTACATTAAATACAAACCATTACAACAGCGAGCATCCGGCAAAAACTTATTTTTCCGAATTGTAAAAAAAACTTCTACATTCGTTTATTTTTATCCAAAAACATAAGTTTTACATTAGCCAAGCGGCCTAAAAGAAAAAAACTCGAAACATGTTAGTCGTTAAAAAATATTTTTAAAAAATTGCTTTTTCCAATTTTTGCAATATAAATGGCCCTAGCAATTAACAAGTTTTTCAAATACATTTTTTGGATATTTCGGCACCCAACATCAGTTCTTGTAAATTCCCTTTTTTTTTTGGGCCTTTTTACCATAACCGAATTAATCATATTCAGCATTAACATCCTGAATAAGAACAGAACCTATTGAAAATACATCCCAATAATATAAATCTTCCTAGACCCGAACAAACCTTTCCTAGAGACAATTAAAAAACGCCGCGAAGCAGGAAGTTTGAAACACCAAAAGATCAAAACCTTATTTCGTCTTCCTATTATCCGCGCAATTCTTGAATTTGTCAGCACCGACCGGTTATATTGTTATCTTTGTTTTGATAAATTAAATAGACAAGAACAGCTTAAGAATTGAAAACAACCCGTCCGATATTCAGACAGATGCGGCGTTCGACGTTTAGCTGAATCATTGGGACCCATGGGTGGAGGCAGGTGTGACGTCAGTGAGTTTATTCCCCTATTTTTATTAGAGCGTATTTTGTTTATTTATTTTCTCAGTAAATAATTCGAAATTTTAAAAACTGAAACCGTAGAAAATGTTATTTTTTCTTTCTCTATGCGATGGAATAAAAATCAAAATTTAGTGAAAAAGCCCATTGGCATAGCTACATATCCGTAAGCATCCGTATCACCAAATTACCATTTTTGAAGTCAAATTATAAAAAGAAAAACTAAGATAGTACATTTAGTTCTTCAACTTTACCTGAACGGCAGGGTAATAAGGTGGCAATGCTTCATCGATTTTCGGTTTCTTCTCGTCCTTTTTCTCTTCTTTATCATCCTTATTTTTAAGCATTTCATCTTCCTCGGGACTTCTAGACCTGGACCTTGACCTAGACCTAGATCGGGATCTTTCCGAGCTCTTAGTCCGACTGCGACTCCTATAAAAAAGGACTCACTAAATACTTACATAAAGTCAGAGCTCCTAATAAATCAAGTTAAAAAAATTGCAACTTTATTCACAACAACTATAAAAGTATCCTAATTATTAATAATAACAAATTCTTTCTTCTCTATTTCAAATCATAATGGAAAAAGTACAATTTGAAACGACGTCAAAGAAAAATGCACTTACTTCATCTACAATATCACATAAATTATAGGGTTCCAAATCAATTAACAATTTTCTGATTTCCCCTTTAAAAAGTTTGTGAGAGTTTATTCGTTTGATTTTATTTGGTAAAGCATTTTAAAAGTTTTAAGCACATATAATGGGGACATTTATCAGTAAGAGTTAAACGATGTATTGGATATGATACACCCATTGTTCTTCTTCATATTCATGGTTTACTCTTAGATTGAACATATCTTTGTGTTTAAAGAAAAATATTAAACATTCATAAATATAAATAGCATAAACAGTCAACATTCCTGAATCTCAAAAACATTTATGTGACTTTCCTTATAAGTACTCCATTTTCATTATAATTTTTATTATCCTTTTTTGAGCTTTAAAGATGCTTTGGGTCGACCTGTGTCTACCCCAAAAAATAATCCCATAGCGTATCAATGGCTTAAAAGTTTGGGTAATAGAGCATTCTGATAGTATTTTCCCCACATATCTGGCAAACAAATAAACCGAATTTAATTTCTTCTCTACGTTATCTATATGACATGCCCAATCAAAATGGTTATTAATACATATAACTGAAAACTTGGGATCTTCTGAAAAATTTCGATCTGTATTATCTATTTCTACAGTTGGTGGTTTCTCCACTGCTGGCTGTTTTGTTCTAAATAATATGATAGTATAGAAAAAAGAAATGGACAAAGTATTTCTCCACAATTTATAATATATCAGATGTACATGACCATCAAACTAGATCTAGAGAGAACTTCTATGTAACGACAGCTCCAAACCGTTATAGTCAAAATGATGTTTTCCACAATGGACTTGTTCAATATAATAGCTTGCCCAATGATGTTAAGACAGCAAAAACTGTTAAGATATTTGTCAAAGAATGCAAACAATATTGTAGGAAGAATGTGTAGGAGATGCACTTTTTGCAAGATATTAAAATTATGGTAATGCCATATATGCCTTTATTATGTTAAATGTAATGTTTATGTGTATACTAATAACATTATATCATATGTATTTTTTTTTCTTATTGTAACGATGTTAGCACATGCTATTACCAATAAATTATTATTATTATTATTATTATTATTATTTTTATTAGAATAACTAGGCGAACCTAGAATAATTCATAATAATTCACATCGACATGTTTCGAGTGTAGAACCACTCATCATGTTAGCAATAGAGACAATAATAGTGGGATTGAGCTGTAATGGAGCTTTTAATGGTGTACAAGAGGTGTAAAATTGAATAGTCAAAAGACCGACAATCACGACGTCGGCGTACTGAAAAGTCAAGGGTTAGTGCAAAAGTACTGTCCTGGGCAGAAAAATGAGAACAAAAGAAAAATTAGGGAGTTTTAAAAGACTTATCTCTGAAAATCATTATTAAGTAGTGAAAAATCTTGAGTTTTATTCAGCTTTGTCAGAGACATGTCAAAGTATTGAAGTAAGATGGAAAGAAAAAGAAAAAAAGGTTGTTTTTCATAAAAGTCGAAGCATCATTTAGCTTAAAGTAAAATACTGTTGGGGTACCATACACATTTAGTGCAAAATTTATATTTTAAAAAAGTTTTTTGTTTATTATTATTAGTATTTTGTTATATATTTATTGCTTAAAAAGAAAATATTCTTTTATACATTAACTCCTTATTGGTTCATTTTCTGTGCCGTGTGGTCTGATACAAATAGAAATGTCAAATGGGAATGCTTCCAGGAAATCAGAGTATGTAAAAATATTATCTAAGCAACTAGCACTGTGGCTGGATATGCGTGTAATTAAAATTGATTAGAATAATTTACCTGCTTCTACTCTGACTCCTACTTCTAGACTTAGTCCTGGACCTCTTATCAGAATACGGACTATCTTCGCCAGAGTAACTCTTACTTCTACTCCTGCTCCTACTTTTACTCGGACTCCTAGACTTGCTCCTAGTTCTACTAAGACTACGGCTCCTGCTCCTATCGCTAAGACTAAGCATATAGTCGTTGTCGCTGATGGTCTTTTCCGATTCGTTATCGGAATGGTCTTGATCCGAGTCAGATACTGTCACGACCTAAAACAAAGTTCGCATAAATGGAATTGTGACACACACATTAGCCCTTGCTGCTTGTTCTTGAAATCAATAGTGATTTTTTTTTAGAAATGGTAGGGTAACCCAAGGTTATGCTGCAATTGTTTAAGTTTTTTTGTATTAAATTTTTTCATTGGGATTTATCACAAAATACTGCAATACAAAACATTGCTGCATTAGCAAAAAAAAGTATGGGAACTCTTTATTAATATTTTATAAAACTACTTTAAAAGGAAACTTAATAGTCATTTGGGATGTTAGTGGTAAAAGTGTAATTTTATTTTGTGAGAAGGAATATTCACTTAACACAAAAATCCTCACTTTTAACACGCGCATCATACAAAATTAATAATAATAATCATCTTTATTTCTAATAATGTCATATACATCATTTGCGCAACAAGAGACGTACACAACAGAAAAAGAAATGTCGTCAGTGGAAATAATTGTCTACAACTACAACGTATTACTTATCTAATATAGTCCTGAATAGAATAGGGTTCCAAGTCAACAAGCAGTCTCTTAACCTTAATTTTAAATAACTTAAGACTATTAATACTTTTTACATTAATTGGTAAATTGTTAAATAATTTCAGGCACACATAATACGGGCTTTTCTCCGTTAAGGTTAATCTATGTCTTGGATAATTTACATCTAAAGTTCTTGTATTATATTCGTGAAAAGTTTGTAACTGAAAAATGTCTCTATTCTTAAAAAAGAACAGCAGACATTCATAAATGTACACTCCATAAACTGTCAAGATACCACATGTCTTAAAAACATTTCTACAACTTTCATTAAAACACATTTTTTTTAATACCCTTAACGTTCGTTTTTGCGCTACAAATACTTTTTCGACCAAACTATTACTACCCCAGAAAATTATCCCATATTTCATGACAGACTCAAAATTAGCATAATAAATTACTTTTAGGCTTTTTTCATTAATATATCTCCCAACAACTCTTATTCCATAGCAAATCGAATTAAGCTTTTGTACTAATGAGTTGACATGGTATGACCAATTTAAAAATTCGTCCAAGTAAATTTCCAAAAACTTAGTTTGTTCAACTATTTCAATATCCGATTCCCCAAATGCTACATCAGGTGGTTTGTTGCTATGAGGTAGTTTTGTTCTGAAGATTAATGCATTTGTTTTATTTTTGTTTAATAATAATTTGTTCTCTAAAAACCATAGGTTGGCGCTGTTAAATAGAGCTGCTCCCATAGTTATTAATTCATCGATACTTTTTCCACCCGCAATAAGATTTGTGTCATCAGCATAACACGTTACATATTCATTAGATGAAGTTGCTATAAAATTCAAGTCATTAAGAAATATAACAAACAAAATTGGCCCCAAAATACTACCCTGAGCGATTCCTAGTTTATTCTCCTTTAAGTTAGAAAAGTATGTTTGACCATTCTTTGTTATCTTAACTTTTTGTTGCCTACCTGTCAAATATGATTTGAATAAATTAAGAGCATTTCCTCTAATACCGTATGATTCTAATTTTTGAAGTAATAATATTGGATCAATACAGTAATATGCTCGGGACAAATCCAAACATATACCCATGGCTCAATAAAATCTAATATTTTTGTTGTAAACTGAAAAATAGCAGTCTGAGTTGATTTGCCAGACATATATCCATGTTGTATACCATTAAGCAGTTTCCATTTATTCATAAACTCTAAAAGACGATTACACATTGCAAGTTCAAACAATTTAGAAAATGATGGTAGAAGGCTAATAGGTCTATAATTTTCCATCAGCTCAGAGTTTCCTTTCTTATATAGAGGTTTTATTAATGCAATTTTAAGTTGCTCTGGGAAAATGCCTTGCCTGAACGAATTATTTATAAGATAACAAAGAACCTCTTTAATTGTCGGAATTGATGATTTTACAATACTTGTAGGTATTTCATCTACGCCAGAACTGTGCTTATTTTTTATTTTATGAGCCATTTCACATAGTTCACTTGTTGATATTGGTCTTAAAAACAATGACTGGTTATTTTCTTTGATTTTATAATTCGTTTGCCGAGTTTCTAATTCTTTTACTAAGTCAGGAACTATGGATAATAAGTAGTCATTATACTGATCCGGTACTTTTTCAGGATTGCCTTTAATACCAATATCTTCGTTCTTGTCATTATTTCCGGTTATTTCCTTACATATATTTCACATACATTTAGTTTTGTTGTCCGCTAATCTTAATCGTTTTTCGTATTCTTCCGACCTTACTGCTCTTAACAAATTATCATATTCTTTTTTTGTTTTCTTGTACTGTTCTTTAAAACTATTATTAAATCTAGATAAAATTAAAAATATGTCTAATCTGTTTTTGCACTCTATGTGATGCGGCTAATCTGCTGCTGGCTACTTGCTTTCATTTCTCGCATTTATATCTACTTACTTTTTTACTTAATTAAATGCTTTTTTATTTGTAGACAAACCAACATTTATTTTATTAAATTCCAATTACTACAATTCAATTATGAGGGCATTATTTGTTCTTTTTGTTCTTGAATACTTTTTGTTGCTGAACTTTTTATTGCTTCTTTTTCGTCTCTTGGCAACGTCTTCAGGTATTGATTCCAGCACCTTGCAGGAACTCTCACAACAATGAATAGTGACGTAACACTATGATATTTGGATTATCTACGACTTTACGTTTCTTATTTGTGTTAATTAACATTAACGGAAAACAATGATTAAAAATATTAGTAAAGTTTGTCATAAAAATATTCCATTGCGCATTTACATTTTGTCTGTCAGCTTTGTATATTTCATCCCAGTCCTGTTCTTTCAAAATATTAATAAATAATAATTTATTTTGATCTGAAAATAATCTTTTATATTCTAGTCTATTTTTATTAGGTTGCTCTAATTGAAAAGTAACTTTTTGTGCAGTATGGTCAGAGATAAACGTGTTCAGAACTTTACTCTCTTTGTAATCGAAATTTAAAAAAATGTTATCAATACAGGAAGCTGAATTGTGTACAATTCTGGTATTTGCAAATATTGATTGTTTTAAATCAAATGACTTTAACAAAGATATCAAACTTGTTTTATGATTATTATCTTTTAGTATTTCTATGTTGAAGTCACCTGCAATTATAATTTTTTTATTTTTAAATTGTATCTACAAACACTATTAAACCAGACACTAAAATAAATGCCTATTAATTATTCTTCCAAATTCAAAAGTAAAGTCATAAAAATGTAAAATAAAGTTATTTTTTTGTTGTTAATTACGGAAAAGCTCGCCGTCAATTTCTTGTAAAAAGCGTTTTATTTTTTAAATTTGTGCGATTTTCGATCGATAATTTGGAAGAAAATGATCCAAGTGTGGAAATGTTCGAGTTGTAGCCGAAAAAGCCAAGGAACAGTACAAAATTGCTTATGGACAATTTCTGCAGTGGTATGATTTGACAAGAGTTTCT
The DNA here is from genome assembly GCA_963969555.1 of Polydrusus pterygomalis. Taxonomy (NCBI): domain Eukaryota; kingdom Metazoa; phylum Arthropoda; class Insecta; order Coleoptera; family Curculionidae; genus Polydrusus; species Polydrusus pterygomalis. The sequence continues at coordinate 109,840,528 of OZ018377.1, read as the reverse complement.
CGAAAATACAATGAAAATATATTTCGCGCAGATTTCGAAGATAAATCGAAGGTATGGAAGTCTTCATTTCTTTGGTCTCACTACTCAATGATAAAAGCCACGTTGAAATATTAGCAAATATTACAAACTTTTCGCTTTTTTGAAGCACAAAGGAGAGCTATCAACCTAAAAAGCCTATGATTTTGACGAGAGTCCAAATTGAGAAATTCCTGAGAAACTGATCAGACGATAAGTACCTCATGATGAAAGTGTGGGTATATTTGGTGCATGTCGCAGAGAACAGCTGTGCCATTTGACAATCGACAACATCGAGTATTTGGATACTATATTAGTGGTGAACATTCCGGATACAAAAACTAAGGTTCGGACATCGTCGAATTTTAATCAAATATATGCAAATGTGCTGGAATGTTGGTTGGTATCAAGTGTCGGTAAAATGCCAGCTGTTATAGTAGTGTAATTCTTGAAGCTCCCAGATCCGAAACTTTACACTGGTCACTGTTTCCGTTGCTCTTCGTCCACTTCACTGGCCGACTTGTGCGAACCTGAGAACTATCAAAAGACACGGTAGATTAAAGTCCTCAACAGTGGCAGGACATATTAAAAACTCACTGGAAAATAAAGAGAACTTTCAAAAGCCTTCTTACGAAGTCGTCGTTTGGTACTATATATTAGCATACATTAATTTTAACCCTGTGCCGACCAATCACAAACAGCGTGCTTCGGGACTCATCGAGATAACATCGTGGAGACTCGGTGTCTCGCCACTCGGCTTGCTTTTGGCGCAACACGCTTGTTTACTGTTTGGTTTTGTTTAGATTTTGTAGGGCTTTTTGTGATTATTTTAGATTAGTATTTAAAGTGCAAATTGCCCACAGAATTCTAAAAAAGCGATATTTATTGCTATAACTTATTTTTTGGTAACAGATAACAGCAATGGATTCAGATAGGTATGTTTTAAAGGCCCAAAATTTAAATTAAGTAGGTCTACATTTTATATTTTGTAGGGTAAAACCAACTTGTGAAGTTTGCCAGAAAAAATTTGCCAGTAAATCTGCAAGATATAGGCATCTGAAGAACTTCCATCAGATGATAATTAAAAATGATGAAACTGAACATATTTTGTGCCCAATGTGTCCCGAAGAAGAGAAGTTATCGTCCCACAGCAACCTTACAAGGCATTTAAACCAAGTTCATGAAGTAAATTGTAAAGAGTCTTCTTTAACTTTTCCGAACATTGAAGAATTTGAAGCGTGGAAAAAATTGGAGAATAAGGAAGTTGACTATGCGTGTCATAAGAAAAATAAAAATCCAAATAATGGTGATGTACTTATATATATACTACAGTTGTAACCGAAGAGCGATATGACAGGTATTGTTTTTTACAAGAAGTATCTATATAAAATTTTGTCTTATTATATTTGTTGTTTAAGGGCGTGTTAGTACCTGCCAAAAAGTAATATGAAAGCTGGGGGAAGTATAAGAATTCGAGGAGTTTGCCCTTCAAGAATAGTCGTGAAAATTTCCAATCAAGGTAATTTATTACAAATTATAAAATAATGTTGGTACAAATATTTTTAATTCCATATTTTTGAGTGAAGTAAATATATGTGTCTAAAAACTATACCCGGGTCCTCCAAATATGAAGTCAGATTCTCATGGTACCTACCTATTTTTCTTTTCCTGCCACTTGTTACACAAATATGGTTACCTAATAATATTTTCGGTTTAAAGACATTTTTTATGTTATGGTGGTGTTTGTCAAATTATTGCATCAATATTTTATAACATAATATACATGTCATCCTAATTATTTTGGACAAAATGATGAAACAAGGTAGAATGATATACGATTGGCTGTACAGATTTTTTCACAATATATTTGTATATTTCTAGGATCAGTTATGGCAACATTTACTGAAACACACATAGGGCATGCTGATGAATTGAGAACTAAAAGGCTAACAAGAACTCAACAAAACATCATCGTCGAACAATTGAGTGGGGGAGTTAGTAATGACAGAATAATTCAAGATGCACGAACTTCAATTAAAATCAATACCTATTCTCCTAATTTTACATTATATAAAGATTAAGCCCAGACCTTTTTATAGTACACTGATCTGATGATGAAATCCAAAACTGAAGGTTCAGTGCAAAAGGCTTTTATTTAATTACATCATTTTTTTAAATATTTTAGTTCGGTTTAGTTCATTTCATTTTTACCATACTTATTTATACTTAGGTTCATATGGTTAATATAGTTACTTTTAAATAATATATTGTTTTATTTGTTCTCGACTGTTTACAGTATTTTCATAAATAAATTTTAAGTTTTTATACTATTTTTTTTTGTTTTATTGAATTATGTTCCTATTCGAAGGTAATAGGGGTACCTAGTTATTATAAAGTTAAAAAAAAAAGTATTTATCTTGTTTTAATATAAATAAATTAAAACCGATAATTTAATAACAATCAGAAATAATATGATTAACCGAGATAAACAAATTACTGGAAATTTAACTTTTTGTACAGAATCAAATATATGGTGAATGCGCTGGAATTATACAAAACACTGTTCTACCTCGATCATACTGCAATAGAAATTTTAATTTAGCGCCTTGGAAGCCACGCCTACATAATTCTCATTGGTCGGCACCAGTGGCGCAACCAGGGGGGGGCTGCCGGGCAGCAGCCCCCCCCCCTCCTCGAGCTTAGAAACTTAACCTATTCGTTTAATTGCAAACCAATTTTTCATGTCACGCCTTTTACTAATATTTTATATTCAGCCACATAATTTACATCAATCATGTTATCAATAGTAAAATTATACTACGTCTGACAACAATGTATCCCGAACGTCATATTGGCACGTGACACTTTTACGACCAAGCTCGAGCTGTCCGTTAATTTGAAAGCGATTTTTCTATCCGCTACCCTTTTGTACACCGAATTATTGTGAATTTTATTTATTGAGGTTTGTGACGTTTGGTGCTTTTGTATTTACCTAATTATCGTTGATACGTTGGTTGTTGAAGAGTTTTCCAATAAAACGAAGTTAAAAGCTGAACTTGAGCTGTGGTATAAAAAATGCAAAAACAAAAAACTGAAGGAAGATTTGGACAAAGTGTATTTTAACAAATTTTTTTAACTTTGCCTATTACAACCGCCACATCTGAAAGGTCCTTTTCAAGTTTAAAATATTTAAAGACATATCTGCGTAGCCCCACGGGAGAGGACAGATTAAACGGTTTGGCAGTTCTTATGCGAACCACGATATTGATATTACCGTGGAAGAAATTCTGGACGAAATGGCAAAAACAAAACGAAGAATTTTACTTAAATATTAGTATTATTAGTGATTACTTACAACTTATTGTATAAGGTTTTTGTTTTGTTTAAGTATAAGTATGATTAATATATGCGTTACTTATTTTAAATACATTTTTACTAATTAAAATTAAATCTCTAATTTTTTTTTCATAAATATTTAGTTAGGGCCAGCGGCGTATTATTGCAGAAGTTTAAGGCTGAATCCACATACATCCGTGATACGCATCCGTTGTGTACCACATGATTAATCTGAACCAATGAAATTTTAGAGCCCTAAAATTTCATTGGTTCAGATTAATCATGTGGTACATAACGGATGCGTATCACGGATGTTTGTGGATCCGGCCTTAGGGGGCTGTCGCTCTCGTCAATCATACGTATTTCACCCAAAAAAGGGCGTGGCACCCAAAAAAAATTTCGCATGCGGCGCAACCTTCGGCGCAACAAGTTAGGGCCCCCCCCCCCGAACAAAATTTCTGGTTGCGCCACTGGTCGGCACAGGGTTAAAATTAATGTATGCTATCCCTCCACTGGCAACAAAACCCTGATCCGTGGAACTGCAGAAGGAATTCATATTTTTGGTTGCTCAAATTGCAATAAATGTTAATGTTAGTAATAAAAGTTAAAAATATACTTGCATTTATTTTTAACACTAGTATCATAGAATGACATTTTAAACACTGACAACAAGCGTTAGAAAGTCTACTTTTATTAGTGTTTATAGATAAAAAAAAAATAATTATAGGATGAATATAATGAATAATTTTGTCTTATTGATTTTTTCTTACTTATTTCTAGCATTGAGACCATTCTTTCAACAGAAACAAGGGTTCTGAGCCGTTTTAAAAGAAACATACCGTTTTGCCGTCCATCTGTCTGTCTCTGCGAGTATTAACATCATATCCTGTTGCAATATTATAGATTATCTGCAAGAAGAAATGACTTGTCACTTGCAGTGAAAATTCAAAATTTTCGCCGATTAAAAAAAAGTAATTGTATTAGGTAGATTTTTCAAAAGACTGGCTTATTTTATACAGCACACCGTACAGGGTGATTTAGGTTGAGTGAGTGACTTATCTTTTTAAAAACTGATTGATTTATCTACATGACCATGCAGGCTGATACAATTTTCAAAAATATGATATGAATAAAAAAATCTATGTTTTGGACAAAAGCTATTAAAATTTTAGTATTTATTGGTTTTAAAGTTACTTATTAAACTTTCTTTTATTAGTTATTACATATAAAATTTATTTTATAATTTTTATCTCAAAAATGGTTAGAAATAGGTATAGGTAACAAGTTACTTAGATTTTTATATGGCATTCAAAAATTCTGAAATATACAGGGTGTTATATTCGATATTACTGTCGAAAATAATATTTTAAATCAGAATGTGCTATATAAAATAAGTTGAAGCTTTTAAGTGGTTTACAAATAATATAATAGGTATACAGGGTGTTTCAATAAAAACTCCCAGGTCAATTATTTCGAAAACTAAAAGTGACATGTAACTTCTGTAAACGCCAGTTTTTAGCCTCTATGCTTCACAACTGTGTAAAAAATGTGTTTGAATAATACAAGATGTAGGTGGCGCCACGGTGCAAAGAATTTTTTCGATGACAGGAACTTTCAAATGTTGTGGTTCCTAAAGATAATTAATTTTTGATCAAATTATGTCCCAAAATTTTTGATAAATCCAACATGAACGGAAATATTTGTTAAGGCGCCCCCTGAGACGTCACTGGACGTAGTAATTTAGCGCTACACGAGCGTTTTATCACTAAAATTATCATTACCAAAATGTAATTAAAATCTGCTAGATATTAAAAATATTTATAATTAAAATACCCGTTAAAATTATTTTTTAAAAAAACTTAACCCCAAATATTTTCGTTCATGTTGGATTTATCAAAAATTAATTATCTTTAAGAACCACAACATTTAAAAGTTTCTGTCATCGAAAAAATTTATTGCACCGTAGCACCACCTACATCTTGTATTATTCAAACACATTTTTTACATAGTTGTGAATATGGAGGACTTGAGGTAGGAGGCCGATCGCAATGCATTGGATTCGGTCCCAAATTAGCATCGGTAATTAAGCTTTACGAGTCGCCGTAAGATGGCGCTCGTGTTCGAAGTGGGCTATCAAATAAATGGTTTCTTATGGATGCGATAACTATTTTTATTTAAATTAGTTCTTTAAGGAACAAATAAGGACTTTTATATGAATTTACACTTACTTTGTTATACTTATTAATAAACTCGGCCTGTATAAAGTTCCAACGATGCTTCGTTTTTAAAATACAGGAACATTTTAGCTAGAGGGTTTTACCTTTGGAGCTAGAAAGAGACTTATTTGGCTGCGTTTCATCTCTGAAGAAGATCCTGTCTTACACCCCGACACAAAGCAAACTCTACTTTTATAAATTGTACCATTATTCATTATAAATATGGAAATTAATTACAATACAACGTTATTTGTCTTGTCTTGCCTTCAAAAGTTATTTGTTATTTCAAAAAATAAAATGTCAATTGTCAAAAGTAAAAGTCACGGAAAAAAAAAGGGTTTAGTAAAAGTTAAAAACTATGGAGGATCTACTTTTCCATATTAAAAACGAAGAAGAAGAAGACAACATCAGCCCACTTCGGACGCGAGAGCCATCTGTCGGCCAATAGCGAACTAACCAAAAAACCGGGACAGAAATTGAAAATGCTGCCATTGTCGATCGGCCTCCTACCCTCTAGTTCTCCATAGTTGTGAAGCCAATCACAGAGGCTAAAAACTGGCGTTTACAGAATTCACATGTCACTTTTAGTTTTCGAAATAATTGGCCTGGGAGTTTTTATTGAAACACCCTGCATATTGAGTACAGCATTTAAAAGGTCTAATTTAAGTTATTGAAATTTTAACCACTTATCAAATAAACGTTACTTATAGTTAAAACGTACAATATTCAGGCGTCGATTTTATTTACAATTACGAATATTTTTTATGTTATATTTTACCTGAGGAGGCTCTTCAACCCTCATTTTCTTTTGGAGACTTTCCTCCTCTTCTTGCTTGCGTTTCAAGGTTTTTTCTAAATGTCTCCTTTCACGTTCCGCCTTAGATTGTTCTTTTAGACGAGCCATCTCTCTTTCTGCAAAATAATATTTTTAATATATACCGAACTAATTTGTGTTGGGCTATACAGTGCGTCCGAAATTCAAGTCTCTATATGGGTATCTCGCTTAATAGATGAGATAGAAAGTTGGTTAAAAGGGGAATATTTTAGAGAATTTAATGCCGATCTCGAATCCTTTTTCAAAATTATTAAAAGTTTTGTAATTTTTCACTTAATAAACAAAAACTTAAAATGGCGCATTTCGTTTTTTTTTTAAATAGGGGCTTAACGGTTAATTTGACATATCCCAAAGTGTTACATTCTTGAGACACTTTTTAGGGAAGAACATTTCTGCACAAAAAGAAAATGCAGATTGTCTTTTGTTTGTGAGTTACCCACAGTAACTTTTTTATTTCTTATGGCGGCCATCTTGGATTTGTACATACAATTATTTCTCTTTGAATTACCTTTTAAACGATGTGCCACATGCTACCAAAATTTTGGAGAAATACTCTTAAATTATTAAAAAACCAGTTTTATCGTTAACTTGGCAACAGCGCATGCATCTAACATAGCATGTGGGTACATCCAAGGGTATTAGTTTAATAACAAAAACATTTTCTGCCCCAAATAATCATTGTTTTCTAGCCAATAAAATAATTAACGAATTTTTTGTCTACGGTCTTAAATAGGTTTGGCAACGCCGTGATAAAAAAATCTTAATCGGAATAAAACGAAAAAGAATTCAATTAGAAAAAATAGGGCTTTCAACTAAAAATCGCGTCTTTTTTGTTTGCAATTACATTTAGTTAAAATATTTAAAAAAATAGAATCAGAATAAAAACTTTACAAACAAAAAAAATGCAAACCTTTTTTAATTTTGCCAAACCTAAGTTTTATTACATTCAAATTATTTGGTATAATCATATAATAACGAATAAAGGATTATTGTTACATGGTATTCCGTGATATTTTTGCATGGTTTAAAAAGGCCATGATATTTTTACATGGTAGGCCATGATATGCAATATTAGAAAAAATGAAGTGCCTATTTACTTGTCATTCAAGATTCTAAAAAGTGGTTTAAATTGTATGATATTACCTACATCTTATCTTATTTTAAAAATGGCACAAATTTTAAATGAAGAAAAATTTGATATGTTGGCACTTTATTTGCAATCACACCGAAATGCTGAACTAACTTCTGCTAGATATTTGGAATTGTATCCAGAAAGACATCAACCGCATAAAACCTATTACAGGAAATTAATTTAATTAAATTTAAGTTATCCTACTTGGTTTTGGTTAGGTTAGGTCAGGTTTAGAATTTAAGGATCTTGTAAGAAACTGTATTCTAGAAAAATAAAGGTTTAAGAGGTGCTTTAAATGGTTTAATTACTATCTGCTATGTTAGATGCATGCGCTGTTGCCAAGTTAACGATAAAACTGGTTTTTTAATAATTTATGAGTATTTCTCCAAAATTTTGGTAGCACGTGACACATCGTTTAAAAGGTAATTCAAAGAGAAATAATTTTATGTACAAATCCAAGATGGCCGCCATAGGAAATAACAAAGTTACTGTGGGTAACTCACAAACAAAAGACAATCTGCATTTTCTTTTTGTACAGAAATGTTCTTCCCTAAAAAGTGTCTTAAGAATGTAACACTTTGGGATATGTCAAATTAACCGTTAAGCCCCTATTTAAAAAAAAACGAAATGCGCCATTTTTAGTTTTTGTTTAATAAGTGAAAAACTACAAAACTTTTTATAATTTTGAAAAAAGATTCGAGATCGGCATTAAATTCTCTAAAATATTCCCCATTTAACCAACTTTCTATCTCATCTATTAAGCGAGATACCCATATAGAGACTTGAATTTCGGACACACTGTATGCTTGGTAAAGCTGTTGTTGCATTACGCAGGAAGTAAAAATAACTACTTGTTATGTTTTACAAATTTATTCAGTTTCCAGACACGTATTCCGGCCCTTGCTTGCGAGTCATGTTTAAAGGAGTGCAAGAAGATACTAAATTCTGGGTGACTTTACAAAGGTATTTATATTAATTTATTTTATTATATTTATACTCAATTAATTTCCTAGACCTCACGATAATAAAAAATCAACACAATCAATTTACCTACCAAATTTATAGAAAACCCACTACAACAGATATAGTTATACATACACGCAGATTCAAAACACCCCCAACAAATAAAACTAGCTACATTCAATAGTATGGTACATCGACTTGTTAACAGTCTTCCCTCAGACATCGAATATAAAAAAGAACTAGATATAATAAAAACAATAGCCACAAAGAACGGTTACCCAACCAAAATCATAGGCTAAAAAATATACCCGTCCATTTCGTAAATAAATTAATAAAATAAATGGATAAATAAGGAAAAAATAGAGACAAAAAACACAAAACTTCTCTACAAAGAGCACACAACATCTGTTATAAAATATTGTACGCAGCCACTGAAATTCCATGGGTGCTTCTTCCAAACAAATATTTTCCATAGACAGTGTGTTCGATTTTTTCGGCTTGTATAGTTTTTTTTCTTTTTTAAAATGCCAATAGCTTTGCGTGCTTAGATATCTGTTATAAAAAAAAACAGGGTTAGCCGATCACTGCATAAAGGACAATCACTCAATCTCTAACAACATAAAAACCATATTCAGACACAATAAAAACAGAAAATTAAACCTATAAACATTAGCTATCAAAAAAGCCTTAAAAACCAAAAGTAATGTTGTTAATAATCAAACAAAAAACGCATTTTTTTTTTTTTTATAACTGACCCCTAAACAGTAATGTGTTTACTGGTACCAGGGCCTTAAATTTACAATTTATTGTATTTACAATCAAATATTATAAAATATACATACTATAAATTATTTAAATAGGAACTATTTTAGGTTTAAGTCTTTGATTGTAGGTACTTTCTGAGATCACGACGCATGCTTTCCTTGGTTGGTAATGCTGTTATAATTTCTGGGATGGCGTTAAATGCTTGAATGCTTCGGAAAATTGGCGAGTCCTGTGCAGTTTTAGTTCTTACATATTCATTTCTCAGTTGATTTTTGTTCTTATATTATGGCTGTGTGTTAATTGTACAGGGTTATCCAACCAAGACTAGACAAGGCGATTTTTTGACTTTTCCTGTACTTTTATAAAAAAACTGAAATAGCCATCTTCAGTCATTTTCTCCCGCGAATTCGAATATCTTCAGCAAAAAACAATTGAACATCAAACAAAAGTACTAGGGGTCACTTTGATATTTTTTTAAATGGAACACCCTGTATATGTTTACATTTTTAAATTCCACATAAAATTATAATTATTTTTTATTAAATGCATTATTAGTCTATACTTCATAGTTTCCGAGATATTGACTTTCGAAAAGTGACATTTTCGAACTTTGAAAGCCTATAACCTTCAAACAGTACGTCTTAGAGCAAAACGGCTTACATGTCCCTATCTTCAATTTTTATTATCTTCCCAAAAAAAATCAACTTCCGGTTAAGCCGGATGTAACTCGAAAGCAGGAAATATAGTTGTTCCGGTTTAACTGGAAGTTGATTTTTTTGGGAAGATAATAAAAATTGAAGATAGGGACATGTAAGCCGTTTTGCTCTAAGACGTACTGTTAGAAGGTTATAAGCTTTCAAAGTTCGAAAATGTCACTTTTCGAAAGTCAATATCTCGGAAACTATGAAGTATAGACTAATAATGCATTTAATAAAAAATAATTATAATTTTATGTGGAATTTAAAAATATACAGTGTTCCATTTAAAAAAATATCAAAGTGACCCCTAGTACTTTTGTTTGATGTTCAATTGTTTTTTGCTGAAGATATTCGAATTCGCGGGAGAAAATGACTTAAGATGGCTATTTCAGTTTTTTTTATAAAACTACAGGAAAAGTCAAAAAATCGCCTTGTCTAGTCTTGGTTGGATAACCCTGTACTTTTAAAAATAGAAAAACCCACAGGTGACCATTACAATCCTAATTTTATGGCATGTTTACAATTACCATAATAAGATATAAATACCTTTGTAATATCACGCAGAATTTAGTGTCTTCTTGTACTCCCTTGAAAATGACCCCCAAGTGCGGAAACGCGTGTCAGAAATCTGAATAATTTTGTGAAATATAAGGAGTAGCTATTTTTACTTCCTATGTAATTTTTTTAAAATAAAATTATAAAAACTATTTTGAAAATAATTCAACAGGTAAAGTTGGAAGATGGGGTAGAACAGCGTTAAAGGCTTTTACCTGCTTCTAATAATTTTTCTCTTCTTTGCTCTTGTTCTAACTTTTCTTCCTCTGTCAATGGTTTCTCTGTTTCTTTGTCTTTTCTGTGTTTTCTATCTTCAGTTGCTATGTCCAAAATGTCTTTGACATAGCTACCTGCTTCACCTAAAAACGTTTTATTGGTTGTGATAAAAAGGTATATTGAAACCAGTTCACATTATATTAAATAATGTAAAACAAAATTTATAACCACATACCACTGGCTTATCGGCAGGTGATTGATGACAAGATTTTTAAGCAAAGACTTAAAAGGCAACTAATTACTAGACCCTACTATACTCTCCAGGAATTTTACGATGATAATATCTAGGAGTTCGCTTGTAGTTTTTTAAAACTTTTGATTATTTTCTTGTCAGATTGCGTTCGTCTTAGTCTTGGATTGATTTGTGTGTAAATTTTGTCCATGACTATTTTGTTTTCTCATAAGGCAATAGGTATAGCAGTTTTAATACTGTTCAAAGCTTTGTTAACAAGATGTACTCCTCATAACAATAAAGTGTATTTTGATTTGATTTGATTAAGCCTTCAATTTGTAACTTTGTTGTCCCAAAGAAACCCCCTTCAAAACTTACCCTCCAAAGGATCTTCATTACCATCTCGTAGCTCCCTGTACCTTCTTTCCTTCCTGCTGGCTTTTCCATGTTTATGTCCTTCATCACCTTTTCGTTTCTCAATCAACCTAGAAAAAATGAAAATAATTTTTTTGTGGCATATTTTAAGTAAATTATTGGAAAATCAAATTTACACAATACTACTAAAATTCAACCAAATCTTTTTCAAATAACAGTATTTGTCAGTTGATTTAATCTTTTTTGAAAAATTTTTTTTTACAGGGGCTAAAAAAGTATGCTTGGTGAATCCACTACTACTTAATATGTCACAAAAAATATTTTCATTTTTGTTTCAATATACAAACCTTAGTTCTGAAGTTAGTCTAAAAACAAAGTTAGATAGGAAGAAGAATAAATTAGAGATGGAATTTTGAAAGTAGGTACTTATATAAAATAAATTATTTTTATGTGATAAAATTATTTAGCTCTAGACCAAAGCTTGCTTTTCACACGCCCAGTGATATGTGTAATCATTTCATTGGGTCCATGGTATAGCTACTATGTACTAAGCTCATCTTTGGCTGCATTCAGGGAACTGCATAGTTTTATTAAGCGATGACCATGATTGCTGAGCTACAGCGGTAAAGTTTATATTTTGTATGGGGTATTATAGCTAACAGTTCTTAATAAACGCGTTTAAATACGCCATTTCAATATTTATCCAATCAACTCAAGCATAAAAGCGCTAGATTTTTAAATATTCCCTGAATGCACTTATTGTACTTGTTGATTTGTTTAGTAATTCTTTGTTACTAAAGAAAATTATGAGGTTTAAAATGTGTTTTCAATAAAAATAGGATAGAAAAAAAATACTATCAACTACACCATACCTTTCTCTAAGATCTGCCAACGCTTTCGTAGCTCTGTCTCTCGTCTGTTCCTCAAATTTTTCTCTCCTATGCTTTTCATGCGAGTCCTTACTATGACTTCTTCTAGCCTAAAAATGTCTTTTATTTCACTTTATCTTAGCTTGCTCCTATAAGTATTGGGAACCAACAAATAAACTAAAATCTTTTCAACTGCTTAGTCTCCTCAAACATTTAAAACCTTAATTATTAAAAATCAATGTATGCGACACCGAAACAGTAATATATTCATTTTGAATTTTCTAAGTCCATACTGGTTATAATTAAATTATTATTCTAAATTGTTGTTATTCTAAGTCTGTAACACAGGTTTTTAATATTTAACTTCTACCATTCTAAATTATGTATCTATTCTTCAAATGTAGAGTACTTAAACTGAGATTAAAATTAGAGAAATTAAAAAATTAGGACTTTCCATATTCTTTTCTCGAAATAAAATGAATTTTATTTAAACTATTTTAAAGGGCAAGTTTTCTTACCCAAAGCAACCGTATCAAATACTTACATCCTTTGGTTTTTCTTCATGTTTTCTTTCATGTCTAGCTCTTGCTTCTTCAGCTTTCCTTTCACGAAATGCCCTTTCATTTATGTACTGTTGTTCTGTATAACCCATCTGTTCATATGACTGCTGTTTTTCTCTATAGTAACGGTCTCGCTCACGCTGATAGTGTTCTTTATCTTTCGGAACTCTAGTACCTTTTTCCCTGGAATAAAAGGTTACTCTTCTGTGATAGCGAATGTATTTTGGCATTTTAAATATGATGTAACTTTAAAAAAACAAATGTAGTAAAAATCTCCTTTTGCTAAGTTTTCAAGATAATTTTGGTGGGATAATGTCAAAATGGTGGATTTGACAGTTTGAGGTTAAGATTATAAATGTCACCGCTGACTAAAGGTCACATGACTGTTATAAAAAATTGATAAGGCCAATCTATACCTATGCATTTTAAATCAAAATTGCATGCAATTTGGGATTCACATTTATGCATTTTAGCGTGAGTGAGAGTTGGAGCGTTTTTCACCCTTAAAAAAGAACAAGTTCTAATTATTTACACACCCCCATGAGATTTTCTCAAAATTTCATAGAAATTTATGTTGGTAAAATTAATTTATAAATATAACTTTGCTCATTTGACAACAAATAAACAAGACATCTGTCAGTTTTCAGTTCTAACCATAATAATATGTGGTTTTAATCACGGTTTACTGCTGATTTTTGGGTTTGGGGACAACTTATCTGGAGCAAAGATTCCGTTATTGCACTTATAAAACTGTGTCAAAATCAATTATTGGTTTTGTATTATGTCAAATTGAACCAATATTAAAACAAAAAGTTACCAACAACCAAATTTCAAATTAAAAAAATCATTAATTGCATAATATGCATTAAAAAATCATAAAATCAGCTGTTGCAACCATGATTCAAAAATGCATAGGTGCGGATCGGTCTTTCAACTCAAACTGATTAGACCTTAATGTGAAAACAAAAATTTTACATAGGTGTTTATTATACATAGCCAATATCCTCCTCCACCCAACCTGATTACAAAGAGCTACATAAACATCCAAATATAAGTTGTGAAAACTGACCTAGGGTGTTTATCTCTGTGAGCATGTCTCTCATCTCTTCGTTTATCAGTCCTATCGGATCTTTTATGTGACCTCTCCTGCTCGCGTTTCTTCACTCTGTGCTCTACAGTTTTAGCTTGAGGTGGCTTAATATCAAGTGAGTCGTCCATATCGCCTATATCTTCTTCCTCGCTAGAAATAATAGGGTAGAGCAAAACAGCTTAGAAAGAGAAATAAATAAACTCACCTATGATAATCCATTGGTTCAGGTTTTTCCTGAGACGCGTTCACCGGACTTTGGCGCAATTCCCCATCTTCACTTTGATCATCTCCTGATCCAGTTCCCGACATAACGTATTGATTTTGAGGAAATTCCAGAAAATCCCACTCGAGCGTTAGTTCTACGTAAACAAGGAGTTTGTGAGGTTAGAAAAAGTGACAGTTGGCAATAGGTACTTTCCTTTTGCTTCTTTTAAACAGCAAAGCAAAGTAAAAATCTTTGCTTACTGGCTTAGCTAAGTTTTGAAAGGAACGCTTCGCAAACAACTTCGTATACGTATAGGAAATAGAGAGAGGGGCATACTTAACTGTGGCAAGGGGAAGAAAAAATCTTTGTTGTGCTAAGGTAATTTTTAAAAGGAACGTTCAATTAGCCGTTGGCCTTGCTTTGCTATTTAAAATACGCTTAAAGGAACTCTGCTGATGTCTCTCAGGGTGAATCCACGTGCATCCGTGATCACGGACAGGCTAGGATAACTTAAATGGTGAAGGTCGTCCCCTGTTCGTTTAATTTAGCCTTCCGGTCGCTAGCACAGAACTCCAATAAAAGAGAAAGAGACTTTTTGCACCTCTTAATTCGTCATTCGTTTGTCGTTATGGTTATTCTGAGCATGCGCAATGTCAGAAAGGTGATCCGCTATGGTTAATAACCATAACGGACTCCGTTATTTACGGAAGGATAAGGAAGAGCTTATCGTTATCCTTATGGTTATGCTTAAACTGCATGGTTGCCGAAACATACAAAAGTTATCAAGCATCATTGCTATGAATTAAAATTGTGATAAGCGATTACTTAAAATCCAAAGCAATAGTAGCTTTACATTAAAATATACAACTTAATCAAATTATTGTTAGGTTAGGTATTTTATTTTGTTTAGGTGCGCCGGCGCCAACTTAATAACTACAGACAGAACGTATAGGCGCTGCAAAATCTCTGGTTTTAACAGTGGCGCTACTCGTTATGTTTAATAAAGTTAACCATAACGGAGCTAAAAACTGATATTAATTTAAGAGGTGCAAAAAGTCTCTATAGAGAAGGTCGCTAGTGGCGCTATTGTAGGAATTTTGTTTTATAAGGTTGTTCATCTCCTAACGTTGGTAGGAACAGAATATTCATTTAGAATGAGCATGGCCAACATTCTGTACCTCTCTCTCTCTGTATTAAACTGTACCAGCATATGTGCGAGAAAAATAAAAATATGGCTTGTTGTGACAGATCCTGAAGTCTTACCTGGACTGGTGAAAGATTGTCATTGTCATTTTATGATTGATTTGTAACACAGAATAAAGAATAGGATATTCAATGATTTGTAAAATATATAAAAAATAAAGTTATTATTAAATAATTATTTATATATAATTTATAAACTTAACATGGCGCAGTCGGTAGTTTGAGAATCGTAAATAGGTATATATTTAATATGTCGCGACCAAAGAAATCGGGAAGAAAAACCAAGGCAATTAACAAAAGCGTGGAACCTCCTGAAGACTTCATTAAGGTTGAATTCTCAACGTCATTCAATCTATTGCCAACCTATAACCTATTTCGCGTTGATTTTTTTAGTTTATTATTTTAATAACTAACATTTAAAGAAAATCAATATCGTCGGTACATTATTTAGGTAGTATCTGATATATTACAAAAATATCAATTTATTTCATTGCTAATTTTGGGAGAATTGTATAGTGAAAGAACAATGAGTGACAATGACATAATAATGTAAAAAAAAATCTTACCCGATATTTTCCGCTATACAATTCTCCTAAAATAAGTTATGAAGTTCTTTGATATTTATTAAATATGTCAATTATTACGTATAGAATATCAAGTCGATACTGATTTTCTTTAAATTTTGTGTAAAAGCTAGAAAACATAAATAAATCTACGCGAAATAGGTTATAGGTTGGCTAGCATGTTGATAGTCCCACCTTAATGTCGCCCAACGATTGGAAAGTACAGATAAAAGCTATTAAAGATATAGAAAGAAACTTTACTTCACAACTTAATGAACTACAAGGTACAATAACTAGTTTATTAAATAAAAACTTTGAAAATAACACGGAATTGTTAGAAAAATCTACAGAAAATAATAATATAATAAGCTGTTTTTTTTATTTAAAACCTATTTATGTAAATATCTAATACCTATTAATAAATCTTGTCGCCATATCAGAAACGTTGTTATAATTTCCTTTCGTTTTCCCAAATTATTTTTACTTGACTCAAATGTTTCGCGCTTCAAACTTTTCCGTTAAGTTAGAAGCGCGAAAATTTGAATTCAAAGTAATAATAAAATTTAAATTTTTCTGCTTGGCGCCTACCCCCACCACGACTATATTTAGTTTCGCCTCCGGTCGCGGGTGGCGCTATCAGGGAACCAATTTAGTATGTTAAGTTGCCTATCTATCCTTGAGAGTGCGCAACTCCCTTGTCTAGTGGTGGGCAAGACGGATCTATTTTGGGATTCGGGTCACCAAATCCCAATCAGCACAAAGATCCGACTCAATGAGCCGGATCCCGGGTCTTGTCCCAAAAATCATAAAGAAAATCTTATCGGTTCTCGGCTCGGTTATTCTGAGTCACGATCCGTGTCATTGAACATTATTTTAAACGATCTTACGCGGTAGCGCCATTTAACATTATTCAAAAAATAAGAACCCCCAGTGATTACAGAAATGGACAAACATTTAAATGAACCGCCTATTAAAAGATACGAAGATTCTTTAATATGGTGGTTTCATAGAAAAAACTTACATTCCAGACTCTATGAAATCATCAAGAAATAAGTGACGCAACCCACAATACAATAAACACAACAGTAATAAATCGCCACGCTTCGTTTTCTTTTCCAACGCTGCGACCCGCATGTCAGGCATCGGAACGACTTTAAAAAATCTTTTAACGGATCCGAGAGCCACTCTCCATCGCATCGCAGCTCGTAGCGCCGCGCGCCGTAGCAGTGAATTCTACCCCTACGCCGAACGTGAACCTAGCGGTCGACAATCAAATCAAATAGATCCGTGATCCGTCTATTTTATTTTGAGAGTCGGATCAGTATAAATCTTTCTTAAGATCCGACTCACCGATCCGGCTCAGATCCGATCCGCCCATCGCTGCCCTTGTCTATGATCACGGATATCCGTATGCGTATTTAGGGATAGGTGAAAATGGAATAAACCCTTTATTTTTCTGTGGAAAATGGTACCATTCAAATGAAGATGCGTGATACGGACGAACAAACCACTGGCTTTGGCAGACTTTGCATAGAGAAATCCGTAGTTTAAAAAATACGACATGGGAACATAAGAGAAACTAGAAAAAAGATAAAAATGTTATACCTACACCTTCTGTATTTAAACAGGACCACGATTGAAGAAAAAAAACACAAGTGAGAAGAATTTGAACAAGATCTATTTTCAGTGAAGAAAAAATGTTACTTTAGGCACTGGTTGTACAAATACTTAAAAATTTCTATCTTATTAGTTTATTATATTCTAACCCAACTTTTTCAATAAACATAAACATCAAAATGCTCCAAAGTCAAAACACAGGCTGCTGAGTGCTGAATAGTAGAGTTGTGTAGTTCGCGAACGAACTAGTTCAAAAGATTGAATCTGACAACTGAACTAAAAGATTCAATCAGTAATTACTGAGAGATTGAAACAAGGCGAACTAAAGTCTAAACGGAATGAACTATGCAAGCGAGAGCGAGACGACCGAGATTATAGGTTTTGTCACCTGACCGACCGATGCGCCGCGATGATTTCGGACTATTTCGGTATGGAAATGAATAAAAAAATATTGTCGGTGTCTACTGTATTTTTTGTTAATTTAATATATAATTTAAATTTTAAAATATTTCTTTTACTTCACTATGCCAGTATAAATCAGTGAACTAAATGAACTAAACGAACTAGTCTTTTGAACTATTCACTTTATTGAACGAGAACGAAAGATTGAAATCGGCAAAATGAACTAAACTTCCCAGCACTACGAATAGTCCTAGTGCGTTCGGTTTTGAAAAGGTCGAGCAGAGCGAGCAGATGCAGATTTAATGTCACGTGATATTCGGGCTAAACGAGCGCGTAGCATTTACCGAACCCTTATAGAGTTTGTCGAGTTATATCTGACATAAAATATAAAATTAACCTCACTTTATGTTGGTGGTTTAAAGAGACGAAAATGGAAAATATTTCAGCACTTAGGGGAGGACAAATGATGATGTTTGATGATAATAGCGACGAGGAAGAAAGCTGTTCGATTACAAAAGTTGATGGCTATGCCGAAAATATTGTCCCAGCATTCTCTGACAAACAATTTCAATATAATTTTCGTATAACACCAGAAACTTTTGAAGTTCTATTGCAAAAAGTGCACAGTATTTTGCCTCCCGAAGCAACTCACAAAGGACATCCATCAATACCGTTGGAAAAAGAACTTTTAGTTATGATCTGGTGTTTGTCCAATTTGGAATGATTTCGCGGTACGGGAATTATGTTTGATTTTGTATGTTAGGTTAGGTAAAACAAATTTCCAAATTTGCTGTCAAAACACAAATTCAATTAGTTTGCTCTGTTAGCTCCATATATTTAGGTGAGGCGATACGAGGTAACTCCGAGTGCTCGATTTTTCAAATATCGAACGCCGAGCAGTTACACCCGAGGTCATAGATCTAATAAACGAACGCAACACTGCACCAATGAGCAGACCGAGGAGGCAGATTTGCATTAACCGAACGCACTATCCGAATACGGAAAGAAGTAAATCGAACTTTTAGGCTGGATCCATATACATCCGTGATACGCATCCGTTGTGTACCACATGATTAATATGAACCAATGAAATTTTATTCCCTAAAATTTCATTGGTTCATATTAATCATGTGGTACAGAACGGATGCGTACCACGGATGTATGTGGATCCAGCCTTATCCGTGATGACCTTGACGAGCTGTCACCTTCTAAACAGATAAATGATTGGCTATTAATGATCACGTGGTAACAACGGGTACGTCATCACGGATGCATGTGGATTCACCCTTAGGCCGGATCCACAAACATCCGTGATACGCATCCGTTATGTACCACATGATTAATCTGAACCAATGAAATTTTAGGGCTCTAAAATTTCATTGGTTCAGATTAATCATGTGGTACATAACGGATGCGTATCACGGATGTTTGTGGATCCGGCCTGAGACCCTGAGAAGACGGCGTATTCGATTCGGAGGTTCAGATCGATCTAACTGATTCCAACTGATGTGATTTGTGTTCGAATGTTCGCACGGCCAAAGTGACTGATTTCTAAAATCAGATCGATCCAAATCTCTGTGCCAATCGACCACGCCTCCTGTGTTCTATATCTATTCGTTGTGTGAGACCAGGGACGGTTCTACGGGGGGGCCCAGGACCCCCCAACATTTCTGAAAAAAACTTTAAAATATCTCGAGAGAAATACAATCAAGCGAAGGCTACCAAAAATTGTGGCTGCGCCAATGTGGTGCCCCCCCAATATTTTGGGTCTGGAACCGCCCCTGTGTGAGACGATGGTTTATGGCGAATTCCATTGGTAAGAATAGTGTCGCACTGGGGTGGTTTAAAAACCTGCACTAAAATTACCAATGGTTGACAAATATTCAATTTGTGCCTCACCGGCTAATGGGATTCACTATTAGTGCAAGCATACAGGCGTCCTTTTTTCTTTTAAAAAATTAAAAGAAGGAAGAAACTGTTTCATTTTCAAATATTAACAGAGTTCCTTTTACGTTACTTTTAAATAGCAAAGCACTGCACAACAAAGATTATTTTCCTCTCACCTTGTTTTAAAAGAAGCAAATGTAACTATTCTTGAAAAGTGTATGTCGTAGTCGTCTTAACTACAATGGCCACCTGTCTTCTTACCGACAATCAGCCAGTTGCTACGGACTAAAAACCATTCAACCAATTCAAAGTGGCTTTAGCTACTTGGGTTATATTCTTCATATCTAACTGCAACTAGCAAAACAAGTATATTTGCATACAATATTAGTTAGGCACTAATATGGCCATCTATAAAGAATAATTTAAAATAATTAGTTTGTATTATTTACCATAGAGGGCAAAAAATGATCTCTTTATCTCAGTTCTTCATGACTTAGTGCTGGGAAGTTTAGTTCACTTTGCCGATTTCAATCTTTTAATCTCGTTCAATAAAGTGAATAGTTCAAAAGACTAGTTCGTTTAGTTCGGTAGGTAGGTCGGTCAGGTGACAAAACCTATAATCTCGGTCGTCTCGCTCTCGCTTGCGTAGTACATTCCGTTTAGACTTTAGTTCGCCTTGTTTCAATCTTTTAGTAATTACTGATTGAATCTTTTAGTTCAGTTGCCAGATTCGATCTTTTGAACTAGTTCGTTCGCGAACTACACAACTCTATCATGACTTGAGCGACTTGAGTCTTGAGTGGATAACTGGAAAATATTTTTTATTATTCCTATTATTATTATTATTATTATTATTGTTTGGTTAGGTTAGGTTTTCTTTCACTTTACTACTTTACCCCACAGACTTTACCCTACCTTTACTTACGTTTTCCGTTCTTCGTTTTGCTGTTTGTTGTTTGTAAACAAACCGATGCCACAAAATATGTTATTATCAGACAAGAATCAAGCCAAGCCAAACGTTTTTTTAAAATGCAGGGGCTGTTTAACAGAAGCAGAAGAATCGAATATGAATTCATTATTTATAAAATTTGAAAAAGAGATGACCCTGGCCAATATTATAGAGGAATCCATAGGTTATGATGTGGTAAGTCCTGTTTTCCATATTAACATAAGGAAATAATACGATGGATGTTTTTTCTTTAAAGATAACTATCACCGAGAAAGAAAAGTTTTCGCAGCATCTCTGTAAAGAATGTACAAGAATAGTAGTTGATTATGTAAAGTTTAAGAACACTTTTCGAAAGGCTACGTTATATTTTAAAAGTCTTGAGCATTCTATACCAAATATTAACCAAAATACCAAAGATATTAACTGCAAGGAAGCTGACGAGGACGGTCAAGATGCTAAATTTTCTCTTTCAGTATCTGAAATTAAAATTGATAATTTAGATCGGTCCGATTTTGCAGAAGTTGATCTTAAACATCAACGTACACAGTCGTGTCAGAAATCTAAAGTAGCTAAGAAAATACATTGTGAATTGTGTGAGGAACATTTCAAGTCAAAATTACAACTCCAGAGACATAGGAGAGTACATCGAAAAAAAACAAACATCGAAAAAAAAAAAGCCAAAAGAAGTAGTACATCACATTTGAAAAAATATTCTGCAGATATAAAAGTTCACACTCGTTTTAAAGATATTCAAGGTGGATTAAGTTCTACAAAACTTTGCAAAGTATGTAAACACGAATTTCCAGGTGAAGAATTCTACTACCATCTTGAAACTCACAAGACTCATGTTTGTAATATTTGTGGTCGTAGATTTATAAGAAAAACAGACCTAAACGATCACCAGGAGACACATTTAGATATATGCAAATATGTATGTCAGCATTGTGGGAAGTCATTCAAAGTTAGAACTGCTTTAAATAAGGTAATTTAGATTTATAGTTAAAACTTTTTTTATTTTTTCTAACTTCCTTTGAGGTTTTAAAAAATATGTCCTTTTTGCAGCACAAAAGAATTCATACTAATCCAAGGGAGGAAATATGTGAAGCATGTGGCCAACGATTTAATACTCGAGATACCCTAAAGACCCATTATAAGCTCAAACATATAAAATCCAAGGATTTCCAGTGTAACCTTTGTGGTTTGGCATTTACCCTAAAATCTACCCTGGAAAAGCATATAGAAAGACATAATCCCAATAGACAAAGGATATACTCGTGTAATGTATGCAATGTATCATACATAAATAAGTATAATTTAAGTAGACATCATATTATTAAGCATACCGCATTTGAAAACAGACCCACATGTGAATTTTGTGGAAAAGGATATATCAAGAAAATAGATTTAGTAAAGCATGTGAAGAAGCATCATGGGCGAAATGATGATCAAGAAATAAAATGAAAGAAACTTAAAAAACTAAAATTTCAAAATAAATAGGGAAATATCTAGTGATGGTGAAGTGTATCACATCTAAAAAATGGCACCTTGTAATATAAAAGTTATTTGTCAACGTAAGGAAATACCCAAGATCACATTTTGTAAGATGAAATTTAGTTTTATTAAATTTGCCCTTTCTCCCAAGGTATTTCAAAACATTTAGCTGAGTGAGCAAGGATTTTTAACTTTTGCTGAACGGGAGTTTTAAATTTTTATATTCTTATCGTCCTATTCTCTGTGCTTTGGCGTTGTTACGTAGCAAATGCCTATTTCTAGTAGAGAAGAAGTTTGGATGCGTCTGAGCGAGGTCGTGGCGGTCTAAATGGTTTAGGGCTTCTTTTAAGATTTTGCCCTTCTAAAGAAAGAAATGGACTTCAATTTCTCAATAAAGTGTAGGGGGTGTCTTGCAGAAGAGCCTGAAATGCACAATATATTCCATTTGTTGAGTGACGATCTTACTTTGGCTGATATATTATCAGACACCACTTCCATGCAGGTAAGCGTCAAACAGCTGCCCTTTCCGCGGGTATTTTTAAATTTTAATTTAAATTGTTTTAGATCCAGGAAAACGAAGAAATATCACCTTACTTGTGCATAAAATGTACTGGAATTGTAATTGACTTTTATAACTTTAAAGTAGAGTTTGCTAAAAGTACAGACTACTTTCAGAATGAACTTTCAAAGAATAAAGGGGAATCTCTTACAAATAGTAACAGTACTATTAATCCTGAACCTATAATTTTAGTTAATGACAGTGTAAAATTAGAAGAAATTAATAACGAACTTGAACGACTAAAGAGTGATAACCCAGTAGAGAATGAAAATCACAGTGCCTGTGTAGCTCCTTTATCCATATCCATTGTTGGAAAACCTGCCGAAGTTTCTAATAGTACTGTACCAGTACTAGACACACATAAACAAGTAATGGGGCCTGAAGTTGGTATATTTACCGTACAAAATGAATTGGTACAAATCATTGAATCAGTTGCTTTTTTCTGCAAGAGTTGTAATAAAGAGTATCTATCAAGAGATGAATTTTTGGAGCATATGAATTTAGAGCATGGCAAAGCACAGGTTGTTACAAGTAAATTTACTAAGAAGACATGGGTGAAGGTGCCATTAGGTAAAGTATTTATCGAGGTTTAGGTATACCTATCTGCATTGTCAAGTTACAAAATATTGCTTTGTTTACACCTGTAACTTTGCTGGCAATAAAGGATTTTTATTATTATTATTATTATTATTACTATTATTAGAACTACATTGACGTCGTCGCGTTAACTGCTTGTTAAATTTGCTCTGCTATTTGCTTTGTTTTAAAGTGAAATTCTGTATTGAAAAAGTTGAATCTTTGTGAGTACCTAAAACGGATTGTGATTTTGAACTTGTGCCTATTAGTTTTTGAATCGCGTATCTGTTTTCCTAGTAATTACACGCTTTTGATAATTTATATTGAATATTAAAGTTGTTTACCTGGGATAAAGAGTGCCACAAAAAAAAGGAACTGATAGATAACGTTTATTGAGAGCAGTCAGAAATAGTACCTATAGTGCAGTTAATTTAAAAGTTTTTAGACATTGAACGGATTTTAGTCCAGTCAATTTAAATCATGTCTTGTTCTAAATGTGAAAATCCTTTAAATGATAAGGAGGTAAAGTACAAGATAATTTGTGATTTCTGTAAGTGCAGTTACTGTCTTGACTGTTCAAATTTCACTATTTCGGAAGGTCAGGTCACTCAAATGAAAGCTAGAACAATGATTTTTGCTTGCTGCAATTGCATTGATTTGGTGCTAAATGTGAACAAGAACAAAGCTGGTAGTGACTCTGAAACTGTGCCCAATGATGCTATGAAGGATTTTCTTGCAAATATGAAGGCAGACATTCTTAACAAAGTATCTCAGGAATGTGAGGCCTTGAAGATGGGTTTAACAAGGGAACTTAAACCTATAAATTCCCATGCTAACTCTGATGGAGCTGATATCCAAGATATTATAGCTAGGTTGAATTTACTTGAGAAAGAAAATAACAACATGCTTAGGAAGGTTACTACATTGGAGGATGAGATTAGAATTCTTAGAAAAGCAAACACATCAAAAAAGTTTATGTCTGAGGTTGCGCATTCACATAAACAAACACCTCAACCAGACCAACATATACAGAGTGCCAATAACAATAAAACCAACGGAAATGAGATAGGAAAATCTACATCTTCAGCCTCTACCACTGCTCAAAACACAATAATTGTGGGTACTGCCTCCAATGCTGCTTCATTTTCTGCTGCTGAGCGGAGACAATGGATTTATATTGGGCGGTGTAACCCGACCACCACTGAAAGGGATATTACTGATTATATGGCAGATAGTTTGGAGATAACAGATGTCAAATGCTTTGTTTTGGATAAAAACGAAGATGTTTGTTCTTTTAAGATTGGAGTAAAAGAAAGTGTTGTAAAAGGGCTGTTGGATCCGAATTTGTGGCCAAAGGGAACTGCAGTCAAGGAATTTTTCCCAAGAAGGCAACCTATGAGGTCAAATTTTCGACAATCCAATCAAATAGTACAGAGTTAACGGACGGCTTTACTTTATTTTATCAGAATGTCGGTGGTTTAAAAACCAAACTAAAAGAATTTCTCTGTTCAGTGATGTCTGAGTCTTACAGTGTGATTACTATAACTGAAACGGGGTTGGATCCTAATGTAAATGATACGGAACTATTTCCTGGTGATTACTTAGTGTACCGTACTGATCGAAATTGCGACAACAGTTTGAAGAAAACGAGAGGCGGAGTTCTCACTGCCGTGCGACGTGAGTTTAAATCTAAAATAGTTGCAATAAATAACCCTGGAGTGGAAGAGGTGTGGGTAGCTGTGCTGGTGGGTAAGTCATATTATTGCATTGGCACAGTGTACATTCCTCCCGGTATGGACTCATCTGTTTATGGTAACCATATTGAATCTGTGGAAAGGGCTCGTAATCAGTTTAATAACATTTTGGTTGTAGGAGACTACAACCTACCTAAGTTAGAGTGGTGCGCATCTGAGGATTATGTTGGGTTACTTCCGGGAAATGTTAGTAGTAGTTCTGAATCAATAGTGTGTGATAATATGGCATATTATGGTCTTGCTCAGTATAATGATGTAACAAATGTTAACGGTAGAATTTTAGATCTTTGTTTTTCTGATTTGGAAGTTCAGTCGCTTGGTAAAGGTTTAGGATTGGTTAAACCGGATGTTCATCATCCTCCACTGGAAATCTGTATTTCAACTGATCTTAGAGAAGGCTTAAAGCCTGAAGGTTGTTGGACCTATGATTTTAAAAATGCAGATTATTACAGATTAAATCGATATTTTTCATCGATTGACTGGTATTCTCTCTTGGTTGGAGAAATGGATAGTTTAGTTGAAAGGTTTTATTACATTATTTTTGAAGCTTTTGACAAATATATACCTGTTAAATATAAAACTGTAAGTA
This sequence comes from Polydrusus pterygomalis, assembly GCA_963969555.1. NCBI lineage: Eukaryota > Metazoa > Arthropoda > Insecta > Coleoptera > Curculionidae > Polydrusus > Polydrusus pterygomalis. The sequence continues at coordinate 109,814,876 of OZ018377.1, read as the reverse complement.
CTTTTCCTGCCTGGTTCTCAAAAGAGCTAAAGAATCTTATTTTTAGCAAAAAAAAAGCTCATAAAAAGTTCAAACTGACCAAAAGGCAGGAAGATTACAGAATTTTTTCTTATATAAGACAACAGTGCCAAACTTTAACTGAAATTGATTATAACAAATTTATTGAAAAATCTGAAAACTCAATTAACAACAACCCTAAACATTTGTGGAATTTCATTAAAACTAAAAAAGGTAAAAGTGATTGTCCTAGGATTATGAAGTTTGGTGACAGGGTTGCAGAGGATGGAAATGACATTTCCAACCTTTTTGCGAATTATTTTGCTTCGGTTTATACTTCTCATTCACAAAACTTATATAATTCTGATTCAATTCCTGAATTTGATCAGGAATTTTCTGATATGTATCTCAGTGCAACTGAAATAGAGAAAGTATTGAGTGGGCTTGATGTTTCGAAGCCTGTGGGCCCAGATGGGGTTCCTCCATCTGTTTTGAGATATTGTGCCCAGTCTCTATATTTACCACTTAACATAATATTTAATAAATCATTAAGGTTGGGTGAGTTTCCTGCTTTCTGGAAAAAATCATTTGTTGTACCGATCTTTAAATCGGGGGATAAAGGGAATGTAAGTAATTATCGACCTGTTAGTATCCTTTCGGCTCTTCCTAAATTGTTTGAACATTGTGTTGAGATAAAACTTAAGAGCTTTTTTGAGAAAATTACATCATCACGGCAACATGGTTTCACCTCTGGTCGTTCTGTTTATACTAATCTTTTCCTATACACTAATTTTATTTCTTCTGCAATGGTGAAAGGTGTCGAGGTCCATGCTATTTACATGGACTTCAGTAAAGCTTTTGATAGAGTTAACCATGATGTTTTGATGTCAAAGTTAAGTAAATATGGCATCACTGGTCCGTTATGGAAATGGATAAAGTCCTATTTATCAGATCGGTCTCAGCAAGTAAAGGTTGAGGGCTACCTGTCCAATACTTTCTTCGTAACATCGGGGGTCCCCCAAGGGTCACATTTGGGACCTCCTTTGTTTAATATCTTTATAAATGACATTTGTTCTTGTTTGGATATTAATCATTTATTATTTGCTGATGACTTGAAGATGTATTCCGGGATTGAGTCACGGCAGGACCAAATCCGAATCCAAAATAATTTAAATGAAATAGATAGGTGGTGTACTCTAAATGGTATGACATTGAACACTAAAAAATGTCAAGTTGTGAGATTTAGTAGACTTAAAAACAATTTCCCTATAACTTATATGTTGGGTAACGAACTATTGAAAGAGGTATCTGTTGTGAGAGATCTCGGTGTATTTCTTGATTCAAAACTGACATTCTCTGAGCACTATGAAAAAATCATAGGCCGTGCCAATAGAATGTTAGGATTTATAAAGAGATCTTGCCATGATTTTACGAATGTAAACACATTGAAAATTCTATTTGTAAGTTTTGCTAGGTCGATTCTTGAGTTTTCTAATATCATATGGTCGCCATTTTTTAATATTTACATAGATCGGCTTGAGAATGTTCAGCGTAAGTTTATAAAATTTGCGCGTTATAAACTTGGTAGAAATGGCATTTTTCTCTCAGTGGAAAATACATATAATTACTTGCAATTAAGTTTTCTGAGGAACAGAAGGGAGTATTATGATGTGTGTTTTGCTTTTAATATTATTAATAACTTTGTATGTAGTTCTGAATGTCTCTCTGCCTTGAAGTTTTATGTTCCAGGTTACATAACTCGTAATGCTCCACTGTTACATGTCCCTCAGTGTCGTACTTATTATTTTATGTTTAATCCAGTCAACAGAATTAGCCGAAATGTCAACAAATATTGTAGTCAACTTGATTTCTTTAATGTAACTAAAGATAGGTTTAAAACTTCTGCCAAGAGGGTAATTTTAGGTTAAGAAATTTTTTGTAAATTGATTTGATATCTTGTAAATGTGAATGCGTAAATAAATAAATAAAATAAAAATAAAAAAAAATAAAAAATTATTATTATTTATTTACAGAGGTTGCCTTTTTTGATGATACCTCATAATAATAATAATAATAATATATTAATGGATTTCAACCAATTACAAACATAATATATAAGTATAATATACTGTGTTAAGTACACAAGACATCTACAAAATAAGACAATTAGACACCATAAAAGACTATAATATATTAAGTGTGTTCTTAAATTGGGAATAGGATAAGGTAAAAATATAAAATTTTTCTGGAACACACTGCAAAACCTAGACATTAGACAATTAAACCCATAATTCGTTCTGTTTGTTCTACAAAGAGATCATGAAGTCTAGTGACTTTTTAAGGTACTCAAAAATTGATAGCTTCTAAAAAGTTTGTGAAGTCAGTCAGATTATCAATAGGTATTTTAAAAAAGGTACAATGGTCAAGTACTGTCTCCTGATGTGTTCTAGAGTTGATAAATTTAAAAGGGTCATTGTAGTTAATTCATTCAAATTTTTAATTTAAGGGCTATAAATCTCCAGAATTTTCTTTGTATCTTTTCTAACATCTCCACATAAATTCTATAAAAGGGTGACCCCACAGGAGAAACATATTTAATATAGAGCGAATTACAGCACAATATACATCCTTCAGCGCATATAAGTACATTATTCAATCCTTTAAGTGATATCAGCACAAAACCTAAAAGCTTAATAGTTTTACTTGATATTAGCTTAATATGATTTGAAAAAGAAAGTGTTCTATAAAACATATTACTCTAAGATCCTTAACGTGTTCAACTCTTTCGAGATAGCCATCATTCAAGTGATGGATACAGTGCTGGAGATTTAACTCTACAGAAACTCAACTTTTAGTACAGGAAATGAAGCATTTTGGCTCGCAATTTTTTCGTCCAGCATGGATTCACTTGAAATTTTAACAGAAGGTAGGTAATAGCCCAAGGATCAAAATCTATATCGAACCGAAGGGCGCCAAAGCCCTGGTGGTGGTTGCCACCCCATGGGGTGGGAATTTTTTATTACATTTTAACCACAAGAATCGATCGAAAAAGTGATTCTAAGCAAAAAATATTCTATATATTTTTTTCGTAAAACTAATATTTTCCCAGTTATTCGCGATTGAAAGTAACAATTTTTAGGCGAAAAAATCGACGTTTTTAATGGTTTTTTCGCGAATAATTCGAAAATTATGCATTTTATCAAAAAAACTGCAGAGAGCAAAATTGTAGCTTTTAAAAAAACAAACAAAAATCTTTTTTTATAATTTTTCTACGACCAATGCGAACTGAGATATGGCGTGTTAATGTTAGCTTTTTTCGTCAAATGCAAAATTTGATAAATTCAAAGTCAAATAACGGAAAAAGGTTGCATTTTTCGAGGAAAACCAATGGAATCTTTTTTAAAGTACGTAATTAGACTTTTCTTTTTAAAATAAAAAAAAAGTCTCTAGCATGAAAATTGAGCGAGTTATGTTAAAAATAAGATCAGAAATCAATGAAAACAACCCCCTAACTACCCCCCTAATTTAAATTGATCCTTACCCTTCTGCAATTATCTTTATAAATGTATTCTTAATACGTCCAAAAAGTTTGACCAATTTAAAATGCCTAATTTTTGAAAAATTGGAGCTTAAGTGAAAAACGAGTTTTCACAATTTCGAATTTTTCACCCTTTTTCTCAAAATAACTCCGAAAATACTGGAGATACGAAAAAAATGATAGTGTACTAAATTGTAGCTTTTTTAATGACTAAAATTTTCCTGTGTGTAAATTTTCTGTACAGTGAGTATTTGGCGAGATATAACCTTTTAAATCCTCTATTTACGAACGAACACCACCTTTTTCGAGCCCTTTAAACTCACCCCATTTAAAAACCAAGGGATCTTAAGGGATTTAATTCATAGAGCCTTGTAGCTCTTGAAAAACCCCACAAAACCGTTTTTCAAAAAACTTTCTAGCATTAAAAATGAAGGAGATACGTTAAAAAAACCAATCATTTTTTTTCCGAAAAATTCTAATAGCTCTCTTCGGAGCATAATAATCTACATAACCAAAAAATTGCAATGTTGTAAAGGGTGGTTTTCAAAGGTTCAAAAGTTGCAAAATGCACTTGATACATATCTTAAACAACAGAATTCTTGAATTGAATCACTATGATAATTAATCATTATTTTTGTAAAAAAAAAATTTTTGCATTAAGCTGTAACAAGGGTTGATTTTTAAGGGTTGAAAAATTATGAAATTGTATTTCAGAGTATAAGATAATCATTATTTAACTAATCCAAACCAAATTTCACCCTATCTTAAGGTTTAACTACAATGTTATTTTATAATTTTTTACAATTAGGGATTGTTTTCACCCCTAAGAAACAATCAGCGCTCATCGGCATGATATAAAATATAAAGCAGAGGGTGAGTTTAGCCTAATCTCAAATTTTTCTGCAAATCGATCCAAGGCGAAATCAATTTTTTAGAATTAATAATTTTTTTTTACATTAAGCTCTAACAAAGGTTGCTTTTTAAGGGTTGAAACATGATGAAACTGTATTCCAAAGCACGAAACAATCATTATTTAACTAATCGAAACCAAATCACTAACATTCAGGTTTTAAATGTTATTTTATAATTTTTGACAATTAGGGGTAGTTTTCACCCTTAAAAAACGTTCAGCGCCCTTCGGTGCGATATAGATTTTGATCTGTGGGCTATTCTCTACCTTCTGTTAAAATTTCAAGTAAATCCATGCTGGACGAAAAAATTGTGAGGTTTTACCTTTTTTTGAGCTTCATTTCCTGTACTATTTATATTTATCTATATTCAACTGAAGTTTGTCTACCCTACAACTTAATTAAATTTTGTTTTCATTTTTAGCTCAAATTAAAGAGGAACATGTGGATGTAGATTTTGAAGACACCTTGGACAACAAACAAGATGAAAAAATACTATGTAAAATATGTGACATCCATATTCCAAAAACAAAATTTGAGAAACATTACGATAAACACAAAGTATTCGTTTGTACCTGCGGAGCTAAGTTTGTACAGAAGAAATATCTGATTAATCACGAAATGGGAGTGCATTCTGATAAGAGGCCTTTTGCATGCAAGTATTGTGATAAGACTTTCAAGACTAAAAATAACTTATATGCGGTAAGTGGTAACATTGTAAATAAGCAGTTTTTAACATTAAACTATCTTCTTGTTTATTAGGTGTTATCATTACACTGGTACAGCTATAGGTCACCTTGATTAAGTACCATTAGATAGATATAGTTTATTGGGGCTAATATTCAGACAAATGTGCAAGTCAATAATATGTATAAAAAATAAAATATACCTACTTAAAGTATTGGGTATTAAATATGACATAACATGTTTAAAGGCTAAAATAAATATTAAAAAAGAACAGTTAAAATTACAAGGCCCACATACAATGAATTATCACATAGTTTGGACATCACATGTTAAAACTTCAGCTAAGATCATTAAAATTGTTGTTGAGGTACTTCTCAAAAGAATAAAATGACTTGAAGACTAAATACCTCCTTACTTTACTTGTTGTTTGTGATTTTGTAGTGTTATAATAATTGTATTTTAATTTTAGCATCGTAGACACCATACTCATCCTCTATTAGAAATCTGCCACATCTGCGGCCAAAGGTTTAACACGAAGACGGTCCTGAACACTCACATAAAGCTGAAACATTTTCCTACTAGGAATTTCCAATGTAATTTTTGTGGATTAAAATTTCCACTGAACGGTACATTGGTGAAGCACATCAAACGCCGTCATACTGATAGAGAACGGACATTTAGTTGTTCCATGTGTAATATGGCGTATTATGAAAAGAGCCTCTTAAACAGGTAGGTATAAGAAAGGCTGAAATAAGGAGAAATTTTGGTATTTTTGAAGTTATTTACCTAGGTATTAAATTTTTTTTTCAATTTGGCAACCATTACCCTCTGCGGCTAATAGTTGTTCTGTGAAGATAACAAAACCTTTTCTGAACTCCATGTATATTTCATTTCACAGACATATTTCCGCCAAACACTCGGAACAAGCAGTCGAAGCAAAATGTGAACATTGCGGGAAAAATTTTACTACGAAAGGAAACCTATATAAACATGTAAGGAGGGTACACAAAAAAGCGACACTGTGATTGGGCGAAGTGAAAGCAAAGTGGTGTAAAGCAAAAAGGTATGAAAAATTTATTTTTCATAAAGAATTGGCAAATGCGCCGGAGACAGCTAGACATCTGGGGAGATTGTGCGGAGAAAACTGTTTTTTCTGTATTTGACCATCGGTATTGATTTCTTGTTGGTGCTATAAGTTGAGAAGTTTTTCGAGAGATGTCGCTAGGCATATCGCCTGCTTTTTATGGCACATTATTATGGAGATGAAATTATTATATTATAACTTATCCGCCATTTCATTTTTTGATCAATATTTAGTTTTATCCAAAGTGCGGCCAAATACCTGTCTTTGGGTACAGGTTTAAGTTTGAAATTGATAAATGGCTATTCTGCCGATTTTAGGAGTGAATTTTGTTTATTTATTTTGTTAGTAAATAATTCAAAATTTTAAAAACTGGAACCTTAGAATATTTTATTTTTTCTTTCTCTATGCGGTAGGATAAAAATCAAAATTTAGTGAAAAAGCCTATTCGAACAAACCCATACTTACCAGACTGGCCATGGAAATACCCATGTAAATTTTGCTACCTTTAAATACTCGTTCCCCTATTAATTTTTCATTAAAATTGTATTAGACTTTTTTGAAGATCCTTGTATGGACTCGCGCACCGTATTTTATTATTTTCTAAAAAGTTATTTAGAAAAAGTTTGTAAAATTCTAAAAAATTAAATACTGCGTTGATACATACCACAAGAAAACCACCATTAATAATAATTATAATAATGGCAAATGTTACTATTTAGACGTTTTATTTTTTATTAGTTTCAGCATGTTTTACAGTATTCAAGAAAAATAATGATTTTACTAACTTAACAAATTAAACAAAATAATAAGAACTTTATTTATTTCAAAATTTGGAGACAAATGAAAGAACAACACTTTTTCAAAAATACCTATTAAGATAACAACTAATTCTAATGGAAACTTGGAAAATGCTTTTTAATCAGATGCCCAAACAGTTCTCCGTTTACTGCCAAATAATATATAATAATTATTATTAAGAAAAAACTGGAAATACTCACTTCTTTGTTTCTTGGGACATTCTTAAAGTTTTAAATGATCTCAAATGACCCAACCCTGTAAATTAAAAGAAAAGCACATATAGCATATTGTTTTTTGCCTAAGCTTTCACTAATGTCTTCCCCAATCACTGTTATCACTATAAAAACTTACTGTTTAGATCGATTATAGATATTATATTTAAAATAAGAAAAAACAGCAAAGAGCACATTTTACCATACAAAACTTTGAATATAGAACGACAGGAAGGAGGGTTTCGATACTTGCTCGTGGCTTTAAGCGCGACGGAAACGGCCATTTTGACCCTCCACGTATGACTCATTACTTTGCTATTTCTCCCGTCACATATTGTTGTTTCTGAATTTTGGCGTCGATTTTGGAAATCTTTAGTGTTATTAGCTTTGGTTATTAGTGTGAAAAGTAAATTTTAAGAGTTTTAGTAGTATTTAACCATACCTAATATTGACTATTTTAATTGTTGGAAAAACATTTTCATTGTGTTACTGGAACAAAAAACGAATAATTGTAATAATATGGTTAGTTGTGCATCTTGTGGTTGTTCCCTAACAACAAAACAAAGATATTCTGGTGTAACATTTCACAGGTAAGTGTTTTTAATGCTAAATTGGATATAATATGAAAATAAAGTGCTAACCGGAAGCATAAGTCGGCCATTTGCAACCTCCATCCCCGTCGCGGTTATCTGACCTTATGCTCCTTCCTGTCGTTCTATATTCAAAGATACAAAACGTTCGTCGCGAATACCTAACCTTAAACTACACCAAACCAAAGCGGGAAACGACAACACGTCATACATGATGGCTTCACTTTTTACCAACCTTAAACCATTTAAGTTCCTTTGCCGGCAATAAATCACAATTTTGCCAACGTTCAAACGTTAATGTTCTTTAAATGGCAAAAATATAACGGTCAGCCAAATTTAAAAAATAAATGGACCATAGTTGGCTTATTTGCAACAGCAATAAACCATCAATACCAGAAATGGCCCATTTAAAATCTCTCAATCCATGTTTGTTGGGAACATAAACGGTAATAAAATTCAGTTCTTCCATTATTAAGTTGATACGCAGAGATTCGATTGCATACCCCTGGAATTGCATTCTCTATAACAGTTCTTCCAAATAACACTAATGTAAAAAAGTCGCTTGGTGAAAGACCAAGATACATGGCTGGCCAGTTTATAGTGTAATTTACTCCTATTGTTCGTCCATCGAAAACTCGTGCATTGTGCGCAGGATAACCGTCCATTTGTAACTATCTCCATTCTTAGGAACAACTTCTAATGCAGGCCCAATTTGATTTTGTAAAAGTTCTAAAAATTTTCTTTTCCCAAATTTTGTTCCATAAAATAAGGTCCAATAACCGGATGTTCAAATACCTTTTGAGGGTATTGAGTCCTTGTTTGTACAAATCTGTGTTCATTTTCTATAGTCCAATATCTACAATTTTTAACATTTGGTTCATTCTTTAATTCGTGGTTTGTTCGGGTTTGTGTAGTGATGCTTTTCTACAGTTTTGCCAAAAAGCCTGGTGCTAATTCCAATATTTTCTACTATACGGAATTAATGTTCCAAATCTGGATTATTTTCTTATGCTTTACTATCGAGTTGGTACATCATTAGTTTGCTCCAAAAAGTTGCATTTATTAATTACAGCACCTTTAGTTTCAAAATTACGAACAACAATTAGGACTGTTTGCTTGGAATGGGTCTGTCACGAAGAAGAGAATAGAGAATATTTCGGATATTCGGATATTTTTAATCATTATTTTTTTTCTTTAATACTGTAAATCATGTAGAAACTAATCTTAACATATATAAAACATAGTCGCGGTCGCTGTCTGTGTGCTTAAATCTTTAAAACTACGCAACGGATTTTGAAGCGTTTTTTTTTTAATAGATAGAGTGATTCAAGAGGAAGGTTTTTATGTATAACTAGCGACCGGTTTTAATTTCAGAAAGTGGCATGCCGGGTACTAATATATCGGGTTTGTTCGGGTTTGTATTTACACCAGCGGGTTGCAACGCATGCCCCGGGTACACGCTAGTAAAAGATAAAACGTCTAGTAACATTATCGTTATCATAATTATTACTGGTGGTATCATTGAGGCACATATTATCAGAGCCGTATTTAATTTTTAATAATTTTACGAGTTTTTTCTGAATACCTTTTAATTGGCTTATTAGAAAATGTTAAAATTTGGTGTACTTGTCCATCACCTTTAAAAAACTCTAATACAATATTGATGTAAAATTAAAAGAGACCCGTTTTATTATATATTTTAGATTATATTTATGTGCAGTGTTTTCCACAATAAACTCTTTTCTAAAAATCGAGCTTTGTACTTTAATGAATAATTTCATCACATAATTGGTAATTCTGATGAGTATAGTAAAAGAGCATTAGGCTATACACAATAAAACAAGTACTCTCACAACACTTAGGACAGTTATGCATTCGTAGTAAGAGAGGACAACAACTATATTTTAATAACCAAAATGGCCAAAGCGGATTGTGATTTATACGGTGTGTCGCCGGATGGAGTTGACAAGAGGGAAAAGATCTTCATTATTGATTTTACTACAAAAAGTTATTCTTTATGAAAAATTCTGCTTGTCGAGAAAATGAAGTTACCATATAAAAATTTTAGATCAGATGTATGTATGTATGTATGTTGATAAATTAAGAAAACATGAAAATGCTTTAAGAAAGAAGTACCATTATTTATTATTTTAGACAAAATGTTTATAAAACAAAGTTATTTATAATCCAAAATAAAGCCAAAATCAAAATTTTAAATCTGAATTATAATTTTTTTTTATTTTTACAATAGAATTTATGAACATTCAAAATGAAAACCTGAGAGTGCTGACCTATTTATTTAATTTATTTCTAATTTGGAGAAATGTGTGCAGGTTAGAGGAGGATATGTAGAATAATAACTTTTTCCACAATATACACGTACATTTTGAATGTTCATAAATTTTATTGTAAAAAATAACAAACAAAAATTAGAATTTAGATTTAAAATTTTGTATTTAGGCTTTATTTCGGATTATAAACAACTTTGTTTCATAAACATTTTGTCTAAAATAATAAATAATGGTACTTCTCTCTTAAAGTATTTTCATGTTTTCTTAATGTATCAACACCCTTGTACAGGGTTATCCAACCAAGACTAGACAAGGCGATTTTTTGACTTTTCCTGTACTTTTATAAAAAAAACTGAAATAGCCATCTTAAGTCATTTTTTCCCGCGAATTCGAATATCTTCAGCAAAAAACAATTGAACATCAAACAAAAGTACTAGGAGTCACTTTGATATTTTTTTAAATGGGATGCCGTATTTTTAATGAGCTTATCCGATTTCTCATATAAATTTTGATCTAAAATGTTGGATTTTTAATTCAAAAACGCCTTTTTTCTTCAGTTTTAAATTCGGAAAATGTTCGTCTACCGTACGATTAATACCTGATAGATGGATACCCGTTTCACCTGTTCACCCTTTAACCTGCTTTAAAGTGTCCGTCAGTTAGACAAAATAATCAAGTGTCAAATTTCTATATATTTTTCACGAATTAATTACAAATTTATTTTGTTTGATTAAAGTTATTCACTTTAGTTTATAGTTTTTCTAATATGTCATACTTTTTTTATACGTAAGCAATAATAGATTTGCAAAAACTACTAAATTTGTAATTAATTCGTGAAAAATATATAGACATTTGACACTTGATTATTTTGTCTAACTGACGGACACTTTAAAGCAGGTTAAAGGGTGAACAGGTGAAACGGGTATCCATCTATCAGGTATTAATCGTACGGTAGACGAACATTTTCCGAATTTAAAACTGAAGAAAAAAGGCGTTTTTGAATTAAAAATCCAACATTTTAGATCAAAATTTATATGAGAAATCGGATAAGCTCATTCAAAATACGGCATCCCATTTTAAAAAATATCAAAGTGACCCCTAGTACTTTTGTTTGATGTTCAATTGTTTTTTGCTGAAGATATTCGAATTCGCGGGAGAAAATGACTTAAGATGGCTATATCAGTTTTTTTTATAAAAGTACAGGAAAAGTCAAAAAATCGCCTTGTCTAGTCTTGGTTGGATAACCCTGTACATCGGATCTAAAAATTTGATATGGTAAATTCATTTCCTCGACAAGCAGAATTTTTCATAAAGAATAACTTTTCGTCGTAAAATCAATAAAAAAGATCCTTTTCCTCTTGTCAACTTCATCCGGGGACACACTGTATAATTAATATGAAGATATATCAGACAGCCGTAGCCCGACCCACCACTGCGCTGGTGTCTTAGCTTCATTAACATAAAATTAATTTATTATAACTAAAAATCAGCTACTGATGCGAAATATCTGACCAAAATTTCTCGCAAACTCCGGGACTAATGTCATTGCGTTGGCATTGCTGTTACTATGGAAACGAGAAATGTCAACATCAAGACCTATAAAAACGACTATGCCGTATTAAAGTCGAATTTGAAAATATTAAAATTTGCTGTGTCAAAAAAAGGAATATTTCGACTTCAGTTTCTAAAGTTATATAATCCTTTTGAACGAAAATGTTGGACGAAATTGTACATTTTAGTTTGCCCAAAAAATGGGAACGATATGTATCTCATTTATACTCGTCTTTTCAATTTCAAAGGAGGTCTGTAATTTTCGTATCAGTGTTGATTTCGGAAAAATTACGTTCTTTTGAAGAACATGCCTAGACACGTCAGTTGATATTAAAAATATAAAATGTCAAAATAAAGGGAAAATTGATCTTTTCCTAGTCAGAATTTAAAGAGAATTTAGGGTTTAGTTCTTTCTAAGTTGGTGGTTGTAGACAAAGCAATAGTATAATGAACCATAATAAACGAGGACATATTATGACGAGGATGATTGAGAACACGAGCCTCTTCTTGCGTAATATATCTCTCGATGTCCATTAACGATGGGCATGTGCACAACCCTCTTATCGGCATGTTATTCTTTAGCGACATCATCTAAATACACTTTAGAATCGGCTCATCGTCATTTTGTTGTTGCGGTTTTCTTGTTATTGTGGGTGTTTGATATTTACGGATATCTAGTTTTTGTGAAGTTAAGGTAATTGTGTTTGTGCTTCTTCTTTGAATTGATTACTTATTGACACGGTTTGCAATATAAAAACTATAAACAATAACTTATGTTGTCCAAATAGGGGTAAAATATAGGGCATTTCGTATTTTCAGTAAGTATGGAGTACAGTGGCGGAACAACTTAGCCACGGGCCCGTGTGCCAAAACTTTGCCGGGCCCCCATTATGATACGGAGAATTATAATTGATAACCATGTAAAAAAAAATTTTCTTGCTTTTGCATGCGCAAAGTTTGAAATCAGATTAGCAATGTCTATGTTTTTGAGTTTCCTCATTTTCGATAGAAATAATTGCTAAATATGATAATTTTTTATCGGTCATGCAATTTCTCAAATAAGTTTTAATTAACTTTAACTTGGAAAAAGGCCGTTCAGCTGATGCAGCCGAAATAGGGATGGTCAAAAAAATAATGCAGGCAGTTACAATTTCATTAAAACTGGAAGATGGATAATAATTTTTTACCAATATAAAATCTAATAAATCAAAAATAGAAGTTAAATTATCTAAATTAAATCTTTCTTAAAACATTCTCTAAATGAAAGCAATTGCGATGAAATTGTATCAGCGATATCTTCTAGATATTGAAGATGCAGGGCTTGACTCATACCGTAAATATCCTTACCAGAAAGAGAAGGATCTCGTAGAACGTTGGGGAACAAAACGCGAAAATAAGAACAAATTTTGTAAAGGCCAGAACTTCGATTTTTTAATTGAGCTGTAATTATATTTATAGTTTTAAAAAACACATTTATTCTAAACCAATCATCGCTTGTTTGAACTTGATAATGGTTATTAATCATCAAAAATTATTTTTGGTCTTGATATCCTTTTGTTTTCGAATTCAGAAGTAGTTTTGCCTAGCCAAAATAACAGAGTCCGTTTTAATTAGGTACATCAAAATTATTTCTCATTTGATTTATGATTTCAGTGGCGGTGGTAAACATTTTAGGCGCAGCTTCAATATTTTTTGTAAAAGTTTTGTCAATGCATTAATATTCTTTAAAATTTTATTTTGAAAAACCATAAGAAAAACGGTTTCAAACTTTCCCAATTGTTTTATTAAAGACTTTGCTTCATTAACTTCCGCTTTATTTGTAGAGGTTAAAATTATTTTTGCCAGTGTTTTTAAAATATCCACATAATAATATCTAAAACGAAGAGCTTTTAATGCATCGTGTCTCTTTGACCATCGGGTGTCAATTTTTTTTAAGGTATTTTGGCATTAGTAACACTTTGCAAAAGTGCCCACCGTTTAATGCTTTGTCCAAAAAAATATCATAGACACTTTCAACTAAATCGAAGAAATTCCTAATTTCTCTTATCCAAGTTCAATAATCGCCGACACAAACACCGCCCTTTAAACTAAATGCGAAAATATTGCGAATTGCGGTTTAATAAAAACAATAATAAAAAAAAATAAAGGCCGTTTTATGTGATTATTCCAGTTACTATCTATAAAAGTATTGAGTAGAGTAGTTTTGCGAATACGTTTCCGGAGTATTGCATTTTTTTTTTCTATAAGAACATTTTGTTTTGCATTTTTATGTTTTTGTGGCTCCGCTCCCGGGCCCCTTTTTAGCCCGGGCCCGTGTGCTTCGCACACATTGAACACCGGTAGTTCCGCCACTGATGGAGTAATGGTCCTTGATATGTAATTTTATTTTAGTACGACCAATTTAAACACCTAATAGGCCAGACAAACAAGATGTGAAGATAAATAGATGAATGAAATGAACCAAAGCCGATTAACGGGAAACATAAAATACCTGTAAATTGTTTTAAATTTCGAAAGCTTAGAAGTCCCTAAAATCGTATTTAAAATTTCAGGACCGTATTTAAAAAAATTGACTTGATCCCGGTATCTAAAGAACGAAACGTCAAATTTGAAAAGTAATAATGCCATCTTGTAAAACATAAAGAACGTCTATAAAAAATGTTCTTTGTTTTTTCCCCAAGTAAAAATTGAAGGCGCAAGCGCGGAATTTTTCGATAGATTAACAATTTATTACGTTATTAAGCCCCAAAATGCGAGATCTCCATGTACGCACACGAATTTATATCACCCTGTATTAGGGTGGCCCACATTTTGCGACCTTTGTTTTCTGCGGTCTCACCCCTTTAAAATGTTATAAATGTCAAGAAAATGGCGTGTGCGAAATTTCAAGTCATTTAATTAATCCAAAATGGTGCCGCCGATGAAATAAAATACAAAGGTTTTTAAATTTTAATACTTTTATTATCATAACTACCACTGACCCGACTACATAGAAACAGAGTATATTATATAGGTAGGTATTATAGGTATATTATATTCATAAATGTTACCTAAGAACTAACCCTCATATGTATTTAGGGGATTGAAGAATAAGTTTATAGAAGACAACATAAAAATATTTATTATATTATTAAATTTTAAATAAATTTATTATTATTATTATTATTATTATTATTATTATTATTTAAATAAATAGTGTGTTTTAATTTATTTTAACATCACTTTTAAAAAGTTTCCGCAAGTGTCGTCTTACTGACATCTTTAAGTTATTTCTTGCAGCATAGGTACATTGACGTTGTTCTTCATCTTCTGTTAATATTTTATTATATTCGTCTATGAGTTTAATACCCCTTTCTGCTGTATCATTCACTACTTTAAGCTTTTTCACCATGTGTATGTACTCATCATTACTCTCCCAGTTTTCTGAATTCTCTTTTAAAAAGGGATAACTCTAACCTTTCAAAAATCTAAGAGTATATTTAGATATAAATTCCCAAAGTTATTTATGTTCTATTTCGTGTATATTACCTAATTTAACTCGTTTTTCACCTCCTGCTAGCGAGTCTTCTTTTTCTAGAGCCTTTATCATATTTCTTTTATATTCAACAGGGATTTCGTTATCAAAGAACGATACTGCGCAAATCTTAGAAGACACGTACCACAGGTGATTTTTAATTTTTTTAACAGTGGATACACATCTGTGGATCAATAGTTTTATAGTTAATAAGATTTTTGGAAAATTGAAGATCTTGATATTGAGCTTTGTATGGACAAGTAGCGGAAACCAAGCCTTAAGAGCAGTAACCCCCTTTACCACAATGAAAATTGCCGAACGTTTTGCTGGTCAAACGAAAAGAAAAAAGAAAAATTGGTATTTAGAAAATAAATTCTACTTTAAATACCCCATCCAGAAAAGTAAATGACGATCGAAAATATTCCCAAAATTTTTTTAGAAATTTTTTTTATTTTTAGTAATTTTGTAATATCTTAAACAATTCTTTATTGGTCAAAAGCAAAATGACTTTCCCGGGTGTAGAATGTTGTACCAAACAATTTTTCTTAAAGCCATTTTTCAATATCGGCCTTACTTTTTTCTCAAAAACGTTGGGTGCGTAAAGTGAATTTAAGCGTGTAAAGTGGATTTACGCGCCCCACGTTTTTGAGAAAAAAGTAAGGCCGATATTGAAAAATGGCTTTAAGAAAAATTGTTTGGTACAACATTCTACACCCGGGAAAGTCATTTTGCTTTTGACCAATAAAGAATTGTTTAAGATATTACAAAATTACTAAAAATAAAAAAAAATTCTAAAAAAAATTTTGGGAATATTTTCGATCGTCATTTACTTTTCTGGATGGGGTATTTGAAGTAAAATTTATTTTCTAAATACCAATTTTTATTTTTTCTTTTCGTTTGACCAGCAAAACGTTCGGCAATTTTCATTGTGGTAAAAGGGGTTACTTCCTCTTAACATAAACTTTGACGATAAAAATGCACACGTCTCTGATACTCTTCCTTTCCCTGACTGTTAGTGTGAACTCGTCCCTATAAAGATATATTTTTATGAATGATGAATGATACAGCAGAAAGGGGTATTAAACTCATAGACGAATATAATAAAATTTTAACAAAATATGAAGAACAACGTCAATGTATACTGCAAATTGTAAGCGAATATAGAAAATTTTTTTAAGATGTCAGTAAGATGACACTTGCGGAAACTTTTTAAAAGTGATGTTAAAATAAATTAAAACAAACTATTTGTACAAGACATATTAGGGTTAGTTCTTAGATACAATTTATAAATATGATATACCTATAATACCTATATAATATACTCTGTTTCTATGTAGCCAGGTTAGTGGTAGTTATGATAATAAAAGATTAAGAACCTTTGTATTTTATTCCATCGGCGGCACCATTTTGGATTAATTAAATTACTTGAAATTTCGCACACGCCATCTTCTTGACATTTACAACATTTTAAATGGGTGAGACAGTAGGAAAAAAAAAGTGGCAAAATGTGGGCCACCCTACCCTGTATATAGTGTAATAATATGAAACGCGTTGGAAAATATTCATAATAGGAATAAGTAAGAGAGTGTCCACAGGTATATTAAATTCTATAGATGGAAAAACGTACTCTCTAAACAGCCAAAAATATTTGGAGGCAACATCGTTGTAACAATATAAAAAAGGGCCTTAATAAAAAATCTTAAGGCCCTTGTAAAAAACGAGCCAATTAAAGAAAGGGACACTGATTAAACTTTTGAGGAAAAAAGACAAATCGGAGCTGCCCGACCACACATTCGTGTCTTTGCGCTGCGACTCAGTCAAAGTGTCCTCGGTGTCACTTTCGCGCCTCTCGCAGATTTGTATGCGGTGTCCTGACAAATCGGCCGTTTTGTTTTGCAGAACTCGTCGATTTCTTTCGGATAAGAGCGCCAGGACACGTTGAGTTATAGAGACGATCGACGGTCGAGGGATATATCGAACGCATGGCAGTTTTTCGGGGGTTATTTTAAGAGTCCATTAACATTGAAAAGGAAAAATGCCTTGGCTTATCTTATGTTTAAGGGTTATATTATTATCTGTAACTGTGTAACTGATGTATTTTAGGACATAGGAATATAATTAGAACATTTCCACTTGCAAGCAGGGGGCAATTCAGGGCCTGTACTTATAGGGATCTCGTAAACGGTATAAGATAAATAGCTAGAGTAAACTTTTTCTAAAAACAAAGCGTTTCGAAAGTTGACACCCACATGTGACATAACAGCTGATACGGGTTTCTTCCTAAAAGTTCCCAGTTCAGTAGTGGGCCGTAGCAAGCTGACGCGTTCGTTTATTCATTTTAATTGCGGTACCGTAAAATGGGGCGAATAGCAACACTTTTAAGCATTAATGCATCTATACCGCAATTAGTATTATGCGTAAAATAAATATTTAATATGCCAATAATAGATCTCGGTGCCCTCTGTAAGGATTCCTATATGTATTTTTTTTAAATAACTGTAAAAATAATATATACCGGGTGTCCACGGAAGGTGGCTCGCCCCTCCAACTTTTTTGTTTTTCAAGATAATGAAATAAAATTCGGGGGATTTGTATACGACATAAAACTGCATTTTTTGACAGGTGACTCAACATTATGGAACTTCCGGTTTAACTGGAAGTGACATAAATTTTCGATTTTTAAATGGGACACCCGATATATTTTTACTTTTTTTGGCTCCATATGACATTCTAAAAACAACGATGTGTCACTTGTCACTTTTTGTCACCATGAATACCTTAGAATCACTTATTTCGGTTCTTTAATCTTGGGAAAAATACAATTCGACTATTTTTGGTCCAATGCTAATTTACTTTGGCAGAAGCTGTCGGCATGTCAATTTTCTTCAAGGCGTGATTTTGTTTTATCAGTTGTGCTGGTCACAGGCTACTTGATGCATTTAAATCTAAATTTATTCTCAAAAGATGCTTAATTTTAGGAAAGTTATAAGTTAACTTTTTAAAGTTTTTAATGGCAGCTTTTCTAAAACCTAATAGTGTATGGTATCAAAATAATCGTAATAAAATCCTCTTTTTTCTTAACCGGACGAGCCACCATGTTGCCATTTAAAAAAATGAGTTATACAACTTTAAAGATTAAATTTTACATAGCATTGGACCAAAAATAGTAAATTGTATTTTTCCCAAGATTAAAGAACTTAAATAAGTGATTTTAAGGTATTCATAGCCCTCTAGATAAAACAATAAATTTGAAAAAAAAATATTTTCTCGGTGACAAAAAGTAACAAGTGACACATCGTTGTATTTAGAATGTCATATGGAGTCAAAAAAAGTAAAAATATACCAGGTGTCCCATTTAAAAATCGAAAGTTTATGTCACTTCCGGTTAAACCGGAAGTTCCATAATGTTGAGTCACCTGTCAAAAAATGCAGTTTTATGTCGTATACAAATCCCCTGAATTTTATCTCATTATCTTAAAAAACAAAAAAGTTAGAGGGGCGAGCCACCTTCCGTGGACACCCGGTATATACAGTGAGGACAAAAAGTATGAAATAAATTCATTATCTAAAAGACGATTTATTTTATGAACAATCGCTCGGACCCGTCTACTTTCTTTTTATTTTCTACATATTTTGAAAATATTTTTCTTTATACAGGGTTGCCCAAAAAAGTAGGACACAAGTCAACTTAATTTTTTTAAACAGAACACCGTATATAATATTACATTTTCGAATTCTACGTAAAATTCAAAATAATTTTCATGTAGCATGTGATATACCTATTTTGAATAGTTTCAGAATTACACAGGTTGAAAATTAATTTGTAATACCTATTAATAAAGTAGGCTTTGGAAATCCGAAAAGAAACAAAGCGTTAAATGTAATGTCAACAAATTATTTCATTAAAGTTTACTGTCAAAAAAGAAACATCAAAATTTTTTCTAGTCAAAAATTGCGTGAATTAATTTCATCTAATAAAAATGAAATTAACCGAAACAGAAAGAATTGAAATATTAATGATGATTGGTTATGGGGATATAGTGCGTACCCAACAAGAAGTTTGTAATTTATTTAATGAAAAAAATCTCGATTGTGTGCTGATTGGCACTTTACATCAACTGTGAGTAAAATCGAACAAAAATTTAGACAGTTGGGTCACGTTAGGGATGCTCCTAAACTGGGTCGTCCCCGTATCAATCAAGACAAAGAATTAGACTTACTGCTAAGTGTCCAAGAAGACTGCCATGCAGAAACTAATAATTTGGCTGGAAATTTAGATATTGCAAAAGCATCCGTCTTAAATATATTACATAGAAACCAATATCACCCTTATAAAATGCAAGTTGTACAAGAACTTTCAGATGGCGACTTTGACAGAAGGTTAGAGTTTTGTGAGCGCCTCCAAAATATGTGCAATAATGACCCATATTTAGTTAAAAATATTGTATTTTCGGACGAATCTACGTTTTGCCTCAACGGAAAAGTCAATTCACAAAATTATCGGTACTGGTCGGACACAAATCCCCATTGGATACGTGAGGGACATATACCCAATATCAACAGAAAATAAACGTGTGGGCAGGTATTGTTGATAACATAGTTATCGGATCCTACTTTTTTGAACAGTCATTAACAGGTAATAGATATTTGCGATTTCTGAAAGAAGACCTTGTTCCAGATTTAGCGACAATAAATCCCAACCCAGAAAATCCGGACCTACCAAATAACAGGCTTTAGTTTCAACAAGATGGGGCTCCGCCTCATTATGCTGCTGAAGTGCGAGCATATTTAGATTAGGTTTTTCCAGACAGGTGGGTCGGGAGGAGGGGGTTTATTGAGTGGCCAGCGAGATCACCTGATTTGACACTTTTGGACTTTTTCCTATAAGGTTATGAAGAGTAAAGTGTTCAAAACAAAACCTATAGATCTTGAGGACTAAAAAATTCGCATTCGAATTGAAATTCGACTAATACCTCCTAATGTAGTGCATAACAATCAAATTGAGTTTGTAAATAGACTTGGATATTGCCAAGTAGCAAATGGTGAACATTTTGAACATCTAATTAAATACCATTAAATTACCTTCAGAGTACCTATCCAATATTATGCATTACTTACTATAGTCGGATCTGGTCTTATCGTGCGGGTCATACGATTCAAGAAAGACATACTCTCAGTTTTTGTTTTCTTTACTTGCGTTTAATTTTACCCTCTAAATAAAATACGTAAGATAAATGAGACAGACTTATTCCATTTTGACATGAAAAAGAAGGATATGTATTTACTTTCCAGCGATTCTAAAAAAGCTTATAATAGCACCAGCTACGTTTTATTTTTAATATGCCAGTTTTGTGACTTTGACAGTTTGTGACAAAATGAAACAATTTTCTGGGTTTTTGCATCCCCAATAAAAAAAATGGTACTTAATCTGATAAACTATTTCGAAAATGAAAGAAAAAGTGGAAATTCGCCAACCAATATTCAGGAAACAGTTGCCAAAGAAAGCACTGGGAATTAGTTTAAGGACTGTGCAGAAAATTGTGCATGAAAGAAAACATAACATACTACCCAAGAATACTATAAAGTGTAAACGAAGAAAGCCAAAGACTGAGGATTTAAGCGAAAATATTAAAATGGGAGTTCGAAATGTGATTTAAGATTTATACAAATCAAAAACCAATGTAACTCTTTTACAAAAAACATTAAAAATTCGGGGTGTTTTGGAAATTGGACTTGAAGCGTTATCAAAATTAATAAAAAATTTAGGTTTTCGCTATAAAAAAGACTGTAACCGAAGATTTTTATGTGAGCAGCCACAGATAGTGAGTCAGCGTGTTCAGTTTTAAAAAAAATACCTATACGGACAATTACAAATCGAAATTTAGAAAAGTGGTATTTTTAGACGAAACGTGGATATTTTCGAATGGAAGTGGTTCAAAATTTTGGCAAGATGAGTCTGAAAAAAGTGTTAAAAGGAAAAAGGGTGCGGTACGGGAAACCGTTTTATTATTTTGCATGCCGGTTCTGCAACAGGATATGTTGCAGGTGCGACTTTAATTTTTTCTTCAACATCAAAAAGTGCTGACTATCATGATAATATGAATTGCGAAATGTTTGAAAAATGGTTAAAAGTTCAATTGATACCAAATTTGGATGCTCCGTCTTTAATTGTATTAGATACTGCATCATATGATTCAAGAATTTTAAATAAAAAGCCTACTTCATCTTGGAGGAGAAGTGATATTTATGAGTGGCTGGAAAAACACAACCAAAATCCTTTACCAAATATGCTTAAATCGGAACTCCTATCAATAGCAAAGTATCTTAAAAAAAACATAATATACGCGGTAGATGAAATACTGCGTGAATATGGTCATGAGGTTCTACGACTGCCGCCAGATCATTGCCAGTTTAACGCAATAGAATTAATATGGGCTGGTGCAAAGTCTTATTATGAAAAACATGTAGGTGATGGTCTTAAATCTGACCAAGTACAAATAGTTTGGCAAGATTCGTTAGATCATACACAAGAGTACTGGAAGAAATCCGTGGAACATACAGAAATATTAATAAGGGATTGGTGGGATCGAGAACAAGTACTAGATGTCGAAGTAGCGCCAATGATAATTGCTCCATTCGAAGACTACTCGGACGACGAGGACTTTTCAGATTTTTTAAGTGACGATGAGAGTTTTTAGGCTATAATTATAAACGGTGTTTTTCGTTTACATTTTTTAGTATTCTTGGGTATTATATTATGCTTTTTTTTCATGCACATTATTCTGCATAGTCCTTAAACTAATTCCCAGTGTTTTCATTACGGTTTCCTGCATATTGGTTTGCGAACTTCCACTTTTTCTTTCATTATCGAAATAGTTTATCAGACTAAATGCCATTGTATTTTTAGGTTTTAGTAGTAAAATTGTTAAAATAAATTGCACTGTTTATTATTGTCGTTTTTAATTAAAGGGTACAGTAGGTATATAATTAACGATTATACAATTTTTTGTAACTTTTTCAACTCCCCTGTACATAATTTTTACAAAACTAATAATATTAGGTATATGTGGCTATCTTCGCGATAGCTAAAATAATGAAACTATTTTTCCTTCCTTCGGTATATTTGTAAATAATCTCACAACATTTTGATAGCCTCTGTGTTGTCTGATTTGACGTATATGATCGATCAGTGACCTTTGGACCCGCACGTTAAGACCAGATCTGACTATATTAATGTTAATACTGTTAATTTTTCTGAAATTTAGCATTGTTGATATTAAAAAAAGTTTCTCAATATCTATTTTTTGAGCGACCCTGTTTTATTAAAAAAAAACATATCTTAAAATCCATTTAGATAACTTTCAGATGTTCATAATTTCCGTCAGGTTGGAAAAGATTTTGAAGTAATTAATAACTTCGTTTTTTTTTGCTGCTACACCACAAAAAATAAGAATACAAATTAATTTCCAACCTGTGTAATTCTGAAACCTTTCGACATAGGTATACTACATGCTACATGAAAATTGTTTAGAATTTTACGTAGAATTCGAAAATGTAATAATATATAGGGTGTTCTATTTAAAAAAATTAAGTTGACTTGTGTCCTACTTTTTTGCGCAACCCTGTGTAAGGAAAAATATTTTCAAAATATGTAGAAAATAAAAAGAAAGTTGACGTGTCCGAGCGATTGTTCATAAAATAAATCGTCTTTTAGATAATGAATGTATTTCATACTTTTTGTCGTCACTGTATATATGATGTGTTGCGATTCACCTTACAACCGGTGTGAATAACAACACCCGTTTAATAACACATTTTATGTTTTTAAAAAACGTTTTAGGCTACAAATTAACTGTTGCTCTAACCGGTTCCGAAAAAAAAATCCCAACTGTGAAAATGTCGAAACTGACGACAACAACGACAACATACATATTTTAAATGTAGCAGCTTATATACACGAAAATTTTCAAGAGGCCATTAGGGGTCGAAATTGGACATGTGCAGGATGTATAACATATCGCAGAATTTCTGCGATATGTTAACTAACAGCTCGCCACCTGTCGCGTTTCCACGTGTTGCGATTCACCCCACTTGGTACAGTAGTTACGATTCACCGCATTCTACGGTACATTAGACTGGCAAATCTTGCGCTCAATAACAACTAACCCAGCTGTTTGTATTTAACAACACATGGCATTGTACTACGCCGCGAACGTAAATTTTAATATGGCAACGCAGCATTGAACGTGAAACATGCGCAGGCGCACCGCTTGATTGGCTCGTAGCTACAATATTTGGGCGGCAAAACTATTGTGTGTTGTCAGGGTTGTTCATAGCGTTTTCCATTGGTAAGTGCATGTCAAATTGTAAATGAAATTAACGGTGTATTTTTACCAGTATGCTAATTAACTATTAAGACACCCTTACAAGTTTAAAATATGGTGAATGGGATGAAAAGAATTTAGCCCAATCCTGTCTCTGTCGCCAACATCTTAACGTAGGGTGCCATATAAATGACAGGTACAGGTGACTTAACCACGATGCGGCGATCGTTTTTTCTAGGTTTATTTACAGAAATGGCGAACAATTTTACATTTTCATTGCCGATTTTGAATTTCTATAACGTGTCGCTATCAGATATTGATTCTGACGTGTTGTCTTTCGGGTACCATCGTCGGGTACCTATACAAAAATGTTTAAATACCGGCTTGTATTTTTTATTGCAGTTTCGTAGACTTTGTGTCTAATAAAATAATATTGCAATAGTATAATCATTTCAATCAACGTTTCCGCTCCAATATCTAATACCATCTTTAATTTTTATCTTTATAAACGGTAATTTTTATGGTGAAAAAATACGTTTGTACGCACGGCTCACCGGTCATATTTTTCGTCGTCTGTTAGCGATGCATGCGAACTACCATTTTTTTTCAGCTGTCGCTATAGCGACAATATCTGGATAGACCTCGAACCATATCGAAGCCATTATTGTTGTCACGGTTTATTGTATTCTTTTGCATTGTGGTTATTTAATATTTACGGATTTCCAGTTTAAAGGTATTAATGAATTGAATTGACTACCTACTTATTGATTCGGTTAGGAAGCGTAAACAATGACTAGGGTAGAGGTACCTGTTTTGGCCACTTTAACCTATTAGCCAAGTTTAATAAACAATTATGTTAATCCTGTTCGAATATACTCATTTATTCATTTTCTCTATCATACCCATAGTTAATAAAAAGGGATAGATATACTTCAAATAGTGATGGGGAGATAGTGTGGGAAAATTGAAGATATGAGATAAATCGACACTTTCACCGGTTATGGCCAGTTTTTGCCTAGTTATGGCCATTCCCTAAAACCAGTTTTGGCCACACGTTTCTTTTGGTATATAGTATACCTAATGAGATTATTTTGTCGAATTCGTGCTAAATGAAGGAACGGAAAATTGTTTTATTAATATATAAACTTTCACAAAAATCATTTTTCTTAAATCTAACCACATATTTTCAAATTACATTTTTTTTTTATTTTAAAAATAGCCCTACGCGAGTTTCTTAAAAATTACCTAGACCAAGAGGTTTTCATACAAATAAAAAATCTAAATATTTTTCCATTTCCGGAACAGAATATGATCCCCTTGTATTTTTTTTTTCAGGCTCTTTAATGATCTTTATATGGCCAAATAAGTGACCAAAACTAGAAATCGAATAACCGATTTTGGCCACCCCTATGAGCAAAACTACTTTTTTTTAAAGAATCTAATACCGGTTTTGGCCACCTTAAAATAAAATATTAAAGTCAGGGATTTAATAATTCTACATTTAAAATACTATTCCAGACATATTACCAAACGCATAATTGGAATAACATTTGGTTTAATGTATATGATAGTTAGAAAAAAGCAACAAATATATAGACGGGTTCCTTACCGATTTTACTAAGAAAACCACTGAAACACGTGCACTATACTTTTCATTCGGCGCCATGTCGAACTAACTTGCGACATCTAGGCGAGTATCATATGAAGTTGAATAGAATAATTTAAACTTTAGGCGGGAACAACAAGTAAAGCGGTTATTAGCATGCAGTTTTTATAATTTCGTGACAAAATGTAAAGTAGCCAAAACTGGTGCGTCTACCCTAGTATCGACAGTTGTGTGATTTTATTTTTCCCTAATAGGTAGGGGTAAAATACCAAGGATTTCATATTTTCAATAAGTACCTATAATAATATATAACTTTATTTTATTATGACCAATTTAAACACAAACAAGATGTACAAATAAAGATAAACACCAAGGGCAATTAACCCGAAGGATGTTTTGGTAGATTTTATTTGCAGCACTGCAATATTTCTATTTTCTGACAGTATATTGCTTCAAAACATTTTCTCTATATATTTAAAGTGAATATATTTATGTTAATCCAAGTGTAAACTAATAATTTTATTTAAAATTATTAGTCTAGAAGTCTTTGGGTAGTAAAAATATCCATCAGCATCATTGTAAACGGCCTAGCAAGATCAGTGAGGGTGGGGGGAGGCCTCATCATCTCATCAAACCAGGCTTTCTTTTATAGAGTTCTATATCGTAACTTCGAATTTCCATAATATTTTAAAATATGGCCAAGGAAGCCTCGAGTTTATAGTAAGATGTACATTTCAAATTTTAAAGCCCGGACCTGTCCATTTTCTCATTGGTTAAATGAGAATTTTGTTAAAGTGACAAGAGCCTATTTTTACTGTAGTAATCTAAAAGTTTAAAACATTGTTAGGTTGTTATTAATAATAATAATAATAATAAATGACTTTATTGTAATAAAGAAAAAATTACAAAGGGCGAAGTTGAAGCAAGCTTCCTCACTTAACCACTATATATGGTACATACGTACAATATTAATGAATTATTAATTATTTTCTACAACTACTGTTTGCACATAATTTAATGGGCTACAATATACAGTGTGTGTATAAAGTCTGGAAACGGCTTAATAACATCACAATTTACTGGCCGATTTAAACCAAATTTGGTACAGTTGTGTAAGAGGATCTAACGCACCGAATGACGATATTGGCGTTGTTGCAGGTTTTTTTAGTTTGTCTGGAATTCGAACGAATTTTATATTTTTAAATATAACACCCAGTATATTTTTACATTTTTAAATTCCACATAAAATTATAATTATTTTTTATTAAATGCATTATTAGTCTATACTTCATAGTTTCCGAGATATTGACTCTCGAAAAGTGACATTTTTGAACTTTGACAGATTATATGTAACTTTCTAACAGTACGTCTTAGAGCAAAACGGCTTACATGTCCCTATCTTCAATTTTTATTATCTTCCCAAAAAAATCAACTTCCGGTTAAACCGGATGTAACTCGAAAGCAGGAAATATAGTTGTTCCGGTTTAACTGGAAGTTGATTTTTTTTGGGAAGATAATAAAAATTGAAGATAGGGACATGTAAGCCGTTTTGCTCTAAGACGTACTGTTCGAAAGTTATAAGCTGTCAAAGTTCAAAAATGTCACTTTTCGAGAGTCAATATCTCGGAAACTATGAAGTATAGACTAATAATGCATTTAATAAAAAATAATTATAATTTTATGTGGAATTTAAAAATGTAAAAATATACTGGGTGTTATATTTAAAAATATAAAATTCGTTCGAATTCCAGACTAACTAAAAAGCTGGCAACAACGCCAATATCGTCATTCGGTGCGTTAGATCCTCTTACACAACTGTACCAAATTTGGTTTAAATCGGCCAGTAAATTGTGATGTTATTAAGCCGTTTCCAGACTTTATACACACACTGTATAGGTACTGTATGTCATTTAGCTCCAAAGCAACATATCGATTATCTATCCCAATATTCAGCCTGACACGCGCAGATTTCGGGTAAGTTAATAAAATCAAAAAAAGTTGGTTATAATTTTCTTGATGGCCAGTTTAAACCTTAAACCTGTTAAAAATTTTATATTATCAGGAATCTTATTGTAGCATTTAGCAAAATTAAAACTGAAAGACCGCTCGTAATGGGCTGTGAAATGTGCTGGGGTGGTAATGGTAAATTTATGTCGAATATCCAGATTGTGCACCTCGTTACGAAATTTAATTTTTTGATGTAAATATTGAGGGCGGTGGTCAAGAAGAATTTTATTATATAGAACAATGGAGTGCAACATTCGCCTTTCATCCATTCTAAGCCATTTAATCTCTCTAAGCTTAGCAGACACACCTCGCTCTCTGCCTCTTATGCCTCCAATCAAACGAACACAACAGTTTTGAATGAGTTGAATTCGGTATGCGTCAGCAGCCAGTAGACAAGGCCCATAGACGGGATCGGCAAAGTTAAAATGTGACAAAACAATGGAGTCGCAAAGCTTTTTTCTAAGATTTTCATTTAGGATACCTTTTTGGCCATAAATTAGTTTAAGGTTGGCAAATGCCCTCCTGATGCACATGTTAACATGTTCGGTGTATCTTAGATCTGTATCAATCATAAGTCCCAAATTCCTTGCTTTGTTAACAAGTTCTAGGGTTACATCATTAACCTTAATAGAAACATTGCCGGAGTAAAGATTTCGTGCTTGTGGTCTTCCAAACAGAAGAACTTGGGACTTACCAGGGTTGATACTAAGACAATGAGCCCTGGAGGCTTTTAAAATAGCATTCAAATCGGAGTTAATCATGTCGTTACTACTTATAATTTCACTGGGTTTGAAAGATAGGTAGATTTGGGTGTCGTCAGCATAGTAGTGGACTTTACAGTGTTTTACGAACTTTATCAACTGCGACGTGTACAGAGAAAAAAGCAGCGATCCTAAAATTGATCTCTGCGGTACACCGTGTTTTAATCCTCTTGAATTTGATAATTTTCCATTTACCTTAACCCTTTGACTTCTATTACTTAAATATTCCTTAAGAAGAGCACACGAATTCTCACGGAAGCCGAGATATCCCAAAATGAGCAGTAAAAGTGCATGATTAAGTTTGTCGAAAGCTTTCGAGTAATCCAAAAGGACCAATATTGTAAGTTGACCGCGCTCCGTTGCCTCTAAGATATCATATGTAACCTTTAGCAAAGCCGTACTACAACTAAAATTCTCCCGAAAACCAGATTGCACCCCCGGCAAAATACTGCACTGATCCACGTATCCTTTAATTTGTCCATTTAGTATCTTTTCAATTACCTTAGACAACGCTGGCAAGATGCTAACTGGTCGTAAGTCTTTTAAGTCACTAGGCGTATTAACTTTCGGATAAGGAATCACATAGGACTCTCTCCAGGCATCCGGAAAAGTAGATGTCTCTATGCAGTAATTTACCAGGTGCGTTATGTCCGGCACAACAAGTGGACAACAGAGCAATAACATATTAATACCTATTCCGTCTGGGCCCACGGCCCTCGATTTTATTGAAAATAACGCTTCGTTTATTTCTTGAACCGTCGCCATTTTAAAGTCAAATCCCACAACATTTTCGAGTTGACCACTCTTGTAAAAATTTAACGTCTCTGGGCTTGGATCAGTCTGAGGAATGCTGACGAAATAGTCATTAATTTCATCAGCAGTTCCTAGCGCGTCGGGAACCGCCGACCCCTCCTTACCGTATACCTTGAGTTCTTTTAACAATTTCCAGTTATCCCTAGAGTCATTTCTTCGAATTCTGTCTTCCAGAAATGCCTTCTTCTCCCTGTCCACTGACGCAGTGACAAAGTTGCGCAACTGTCTGTAAGATTCCCAATTTTGGTTATTTTTATTTTTTTTGTACTTCGAGAGAGCTTTATTTCTAAGGGATATAAGGTATTTTACATTTTGTGTGATCCAGGGTGTTTTTCTTTTGGTGATACGAGCAGTTCGCGTGGGGGCATGAACACTAAAAATATCTAAAATAAGTTGATTAAATAATTTTACTTTGTCATTATTGTCATGAAATTGATAAATTCTATAAAAAGGAACATTTTCAAGATCTGCATTAAACATATCTTTGTCAAAGTTTTGAAAATCTCTATATGTATGGTAAATAGGTGGGGGTTTATTAACTTTTAATCCAAGGTCGCACCTTACAAGAGAGTGATCGGAAACATTCAGGGTATGATCAACACCAGAATAAGTTATAAATTAGTGTTCGAACATAGAATGAGGTCTAGAACTGTTGAATCACTTAGTCCATGTCTAGTGGGCTCATCCACCAGCTGTTTTAAACCGTATGCCGACAGTGTTGACAAGAAACGATCAACATATTTGCAATTTAGATTCATTACATTAATATTAAAGTCACCGGTACACACGAAGTTATCACAATCCGTTAATAAATTGCAAATATTCTCCTCAAACTCAGTACAAAAATCAAATATTTCCGCAACCGGAGGGGTTCTGTATAGAACTCCCACCACGTTTTTTATTTTATTATATTTAAATTTAACCCATACCTGTTTAGCTCTATCCGTGCTAAGATTATTTATCTCAGTAAATTGGATATTATTCTTAACATACAAAATTACTCCTCCTTCTCGGCCATACGCCCGGTCTTTTCTGATAAAGTTATAGCCATTAATTTGAATTGCATTGTTTGGTATACAATTTGTCAACCATGTTTCAGATACCCCTACAATATCAAGCTGATTATTAATAACATACATTTTAAATATATCAAATTTAGGTAATAATGACCTTATATTAATGTGTGCAATTATCATATTATTTGCCATAACATAAACATAAATATAAACATTTACAAAGAAAACAAATCAAACAATGATCCACAGGAATATCTACTCTCTATTAATTATTTACAGAAGGAAATGTTTCCTTTAACTTCGTCAGATCCATCCAGCGCCATATCATGGCTCATCGGTAAGGCTATAGGATCTAACGAAAGATAGGAAATTGTGTACCGTGTACTTTAAATGTAGTAAAGATGGCGCTGTTATCCTTTATATTATTTTTTGTCATGGAATACAACCAAGAAGAGCTCGTAGTCGTAGATATGATTTTCAGGAGCATGCGAAAAGAACTCTTTTTTGTCCGGTCGAGTTTACGCACAACTTTTTCCGGAACGACGATATCCAGACAAAAGGAGCCTGCCAAACATATTAAAAAGGTTTGTACAAACGGGTACGGGAAATGTAAACTATACAAAGTAACCAGTGAGAAATAAACCGGTTCGAACCGAAGAAAATCAATTGGGTCAATTGGGTGTGCTATTATCTGATATCGATGGTCTCAAATCAATACCTCGTAAGTCCGAAATTGACCATTTTAAGATTTTGACGCTTTATACTTGCTTAGACATATATGCGTCATCTGTTAAAAGGTATTAGAACTACAAAAATCCGTTAACTCGGAAATGGCGCGAAATCAATACCACGTAAACAAAATCCATAAATGTCAATTCAATAACTCGCAAGTCGTCATTTTGTTAGGTTAGCTTCGGCTTGAATACAATAGTGGTGATGTTTTGTGGAATTTTATTAGTGTAATAATACAATATTTTTGTCAAAGACTGTGGAATCAAACTTAAGTAAAACTAAATTCTTAAATGTATAAAAAAATGCCTATAAAATTTTCATAATTTGAATTAATATTCGATGGCCTCAAATCAATACCTCGTAAGTCCGGAATTCGACTCCTTTACTTTCGTTAGAACTTAAAATATCAGCAACTTTTTATGAACATCCCATTTTAGACCTTTGTATAGGACATTCATTTAGCTGTTTTCCTCTGTTAATTTATCATTTTTAGTACTTATAACTACGAAGTTTTTTGTCTCTCCTGAAAAATGACAGTTTTTGACTTACGTAGTATTGATTTGAGGCTATCGATATGTTATGAAAAATTCTTCAGTTAGTCAACAAGCAGGGTTTTTAGATCACCATAACTTACATTATTGCTCCGACCTCAATCCAAGAGTAGGTATTTAAGCAGGTTGATCAACAACGCAGATGGTCAATTATAATGTGTATGTGGGGGGATTAATAATTGCAGTATAGAAGACGCGAGGTGAGGTGCAGGACCCTGTATATTTAGAGCAAAAATAGGATTTTTTTTAGAAAAAGTATGTACAAACCGAATTTGCACAAACTGAAATAGATTTTGCGCCTTACCTTTAGATCAGCAAACAATAATCACGAAAGTGGCAAATTTATGGCCTTGCGCATAAAAACAAAACGACACAGGAATAGGCATGGGCAAAATTATCGTTTAACGAGTGGGGAAAACAGACAGGTCCGGACTTAAACATATTGCTTGTGTGGCCTAGGCCTTGTTCGAAGTGCGATTGATCATAATAAATTAAAATTACATAATATCAAGAATTATCACTACTTCGTACTTACTGAAAATACGAAATACCCGGTATTTTACCCCTATATTTGGACATAATTAAATTATACAATGGTCTTTACTAGTCATTGTATCCGAGTCACTAAAGGCACAAACACAATTCACTAAATTACTCAAAAACAAATCCATAAATATTAAGCATCCAAAATAGCAAAAAAAAAAAAAAAATCATTTGTATAAAGTTAGCAACGTTTATGCAGCGACGAAATTTTTTTGGGGTACGTGTGAATTCCGCCGGTAGCGTTTTGTAAACGATCGAATTTTAATTTTTTTTAGTGGCGAACATTAAAATTCTACCATTTAAATTTATCGTCTTTAGTAAACTACCCCAAAGGGGTAAATTACCTGCTATATACGAATTTCCAAAAACCTGAAGGAAAAAAGTTCGAAAGGTCGCGTTTGTAAACGAATTTACATTTTTTTAGTAACGAAGACTAAAGACGCTAAAGGCGGAATAAAAAAATTCGTTTCTGCATAAACATTGCTAACTTTACACATATCAATAAATCCATAGAGAATTATAAATATTTATATAATAAATAAAATTATTTCGAGGATGTCGCTAAACAAGGAAAAGCTAATAAGAAGAGGGTTGTGCGCATGCCCATACTTGTAGGGCGGCAATAGATGTGACTGGCGAGCTGTGCGTACAAATCCATTTTTTTCACTCATAAACCTTAACTTTTGTTTGCACACGAGATAAGCTGTACGGATCTAAAGGTAAATGTCTATGTTATCAATTTGTCCCGATGGAATATTTACTGGGAGGTAGCTAGAACTTGAAGGATTAAAATAGAGTTAAAATAGTTCCTAGTTACGCCACTGCTTATAAGTAAGTCAGCGGCGGCTCGTGATGTAGGGCCACAATGCCATGGCCCTACCTACCTACCTGTAGATACACCAAACTACTCATT
The DNA here is from genome assembly GCA_963969555.1 of Polydrusus pterygomalis. Lineage (NCBI taxonomy): Eukaryota > Metazoa > Arthropoda > Insecta > Coleoptera > Curculionidae > Polydrusus > Polydrusus pterygomalis. The sequence goes on along the minus strand of OZ018377.1, from coordinate 109,782,440 downwards.
CATACTCATAATCATTAGCTTGTTTTCCAACGCTTAATTATTTTTGTGAATAATTTAAAATTTAAGACGACGATGGTTAACGGCTAACGGTGCAAAAACTTCCGCGGTAACACCCTGGCGCTTCGCTGTGCCGATCAAATTCCATATGCCTAGACCTGGCCAGGCTATCGCATAAAATACAGGGAGAGATAAATATGTCTCCCTCTCTTACTGGCTCATAGGGATGTTGTGCTTTGTCCAAATCCTTAAATCACGCCGCGATTGGCGAATTTTCACGTGCTTGTGTTGTGCTATCCGGGATTGTTGATCAGTTTATTTTAATCCTTTATCGCGTTTTAAACTAAATAAAATCAGTTTCTTAAAACATTCACGACTTTCCTCCTTTTCCTTGGAAAAAATGCAAATGAAAGAATTGGCCGTCCTTTTTCAGATTTGTTTTTAACGAACATTCAAAGTGGGCAGGAATCACGTGTCGTGTTCGAAATAGGAATAAGTATTTATTTTATCTATGTTTTTGTTTGGAATATCGATAAATACACTTTTTTTGTGTTGTGATTTAAGACAAATAATGTCCTTATTATGCTACATTTAATTGTTCGTTTTGTTCTAGTTTTTTTATAGATTTTTTTTAATTGATATTTTTGGCCCTCCCTGATTCAATTATCACCAGCCGCCCCTGTAGTACTTATAGGTATTGTTATTCCAAAGTCAGTGTGATGACATTCCATACGGCGGTAAACAGTCTCAAAGAGACCGACGTTTACCGCCGTATGGAATGATTGGAATGTCATCACACTGACATTGGATAAATTATACCAGGTCCATTTATATCTACACCATTTTCTTCCAATATAAATACTTTTATTAATTAGGTTATGTCGTAGAACAAAATTAAAGAAACTATGAACAAACTAGAAGATACTGTATATTTTCTTATATCATGCGGACTCATTAAAATAACCGATCATAAATCGTTCCTCTTCTAGCTGAAAAAATTGATATACGTATTTTTTAGGGCGTAAATCAAACCATCTTAACAATCTTCCGCCCAAAATTTAGTCATAACACTCCTTGCCCAGAAGGCCATCCATCTGGCCGCGGGGGGCCATCTTGGCCGCAGCATAAATATCCGGCCCGCTGGGACGTCCCAGCCCCATTCGTCGATTGTTATTCCGCGTTCACTTGTTCTGTCAATCATTTGCTCCACGGCCTACCTTTATTCGTGACTTTTACTAATGTGCTTGCATTCATATGTTTTAAGAACAGCACAAAATGGCGCGGCGGTGAAAAGGAATAAGGAATTGCTCGTTTTTTAGGCTATAGCTGGCGAGTTAAATTCCAAAATACCTAAAAAGTTCATTCCAGTTAAAAGTATTTATGAAATTATGATGACTAAAGGTTTATGTCATTGGCATTTTTAAAGGAAAATAACATTATGACTCGCTGAATACTCAGGAAGCTAAAAGATGTATAGGAATGCCTATAAGGCATGATGGGCGTCGTTAAACGGTTTCTTAGGGGGGGGGGGGACAGTGGCGGTTCGTGACTTGTTAACTTGGGGGTGCACTAAAAGGCAGGCGAAATGCGCCCGAATTTTTTTAAGACCACGCCCAAATTTGGTCAATAATTATTAGTAAATGTTTTAAAATTTTATGATTACTTACCTTCTTATTTTATTGAAAATGAAATAAGTTAAAAAAATAAAAAGGCCAATTTATTTTTCATTAGTGGGTAGATTGTTTTAAAAGTAAAGTTCATTCTTCTGTTTTTATTTGCAGCAAACTTATCAATAACAATAAAGACCCTAGATTTACACTTTGTGGTCTGTCTCAAGTTAATTTTAATTTAAATTTTTTGCTCAATTTTTAATGAGCTAAAATTGTTTCTCAAATATTCCACTTCATAGTCGTCTTGGCATTAAAACTGTTCATTTTTATTAAAATAAGTCTTTACTACCCCAAAAGAATAACAAAAATATAAAGGAAAACTCCAAATAATAAATTTATACATTCAATCAAACCATATTAAACCTTAATACAAGAAAAATAGTCAAAATACCGGCAAAAAATTTTCGCGAATTTGACCGACTGGTTAAATTATCACTTATAATCTCCCTAGTGCTCGAATTATTTCCGGAAATTTTTCCGAAGGAACGCATTTTTTGAAAATATTCCCGAGTCGTAGACGAGGGGACGAGGGAAAATACTAACCTATCCAGTCTACTTCCAGCACCGGAGATGGAAGGACCTCTGAAGAAGCTCGCCACTCGTGCTAGCGAAACGTTAGGAAGCAATTCCAACCGACGACGGCCTTTAGACCCGAATGATGACTACACTAGCTCACCGACTGGCCGCGAAAGCCTAAACCAATTATTTGTCAGACGCCCTTACCCCATTTTCTTATTGTGTCACATTATACGAAAAGCTTTTTTCCTGGCAGAGGTAAACACAAAGACCAAATTGGTCTGAGGGGTAACCCCACCAGGCCAATTGTATAGGTTTGGGTTAACTCAAAAATGAGAGTTAATCGGAGGGATAAGTATAAAAATACATTATATAGGCAGAGGTTATTCCCTATTCTAGGATAAACCGTCAACTCGTGGATCGGTTATGAGTTAACCTACAATCTCGGGATTAGAAGCCTGAAAATGGCGTATTTTGTTATTTTGCAACAATAACCTAATTTATTTACATGATTCCAAATTTTTATTTTATTATTTAAAATTATTATGGAGGCCTTTGATATTGTTTATATAAATCTCTTTCGGATGATGAAGATGATTTAGATATTATTGACCTTATATCATACTGAAGTTAGCAGCTAGTTCAAGTAAGACTTTCTTAACACAACCCCATACAACTGGCAAAACATTTTGCCTTGGGTTAACTCACGGAATAACTCTAGGATTAAACTTAGGTTTAACTCTAAGGTAAATTCGTACCTATACAATTGGCCCTTAGTGGTTCATATGTTTTGGGTAGAGGGGGCCATTTAATTTTTGAGGGGGCTTAGCCCCCTTCTTTAGTTACTTATTCCCCCTTGCGCGACATCATGCGATTGTTATAACATAAAGACGGGGGCACTATTTTACTTTTCCGATTAATCACAGCGAGATAGCATCTCCTAAAAACGAAAATAGCCGTTGTAAATTTAAAGACCGGGTACGGGCTTCTTGTCTCGTTGTTGCTGCGTCTTCAAAAGGGAATAAATCCACGTATTTTATGTGACGCGGTTCGAGGAATGTTAATAATTTAGTATAATAATATTCCACGTCAGATTATTAATATAGCATTTCCAAAGATTTAACATTATTTATTTCTTTGACATTAATCACACGTCCTGAGCGGTTATTTATTATTATGTCTTGAAGGATCTCTCCGCTACGAAAGGCCTTGTTTACTTCTGCGGCTCATTTGACGGTTTATTAATTTTATTTATTGCACGGTGTGTATTTATTTCAACTCAAAAGGTCAGTTGAGAGAAGTATTCAGAAGATATTTTGTTTAATTCACTATAGGATATTTTGATTGCATGTATAACTTACTGGCGTAGCTAGGATTTTTCTTGGGAGGGGGGCAAGCAGATTACGAAGTGGCAAGTTAATATGTATAAAAGTCAATTTTCACAAACATTAAAATAAAATTAGGAGACACAACAAACTGGAAATTTCAGACGCAATGTGAAGCAATGCTTTCCAAGAAACCAGCAGGTATTCATTCAAGGTCTAGTAAATATATTTCTTAACATATTTTTTGAATCGGACATCATCGAGCGCTCGGTGCCGTCCTGGGAAATTATTGTATAAAAAACAATTAAGTAAGGGAGTTGTTTTTGTATTTGGCTAGTCTGAATCGCTGAGCCGCGAGTGTTGTAGCTGTGGAATATCTGAATGCCTAGTGAGTTCCTTTCTATGGGAGGGTAGCTCCAATACGTTTCAAAAATGTAAACACAAAGCAGTTGCATTATGCCAAATTTTTGGAATATAGAGTGATCTCCATATTCTTCGTTGGCCACAAGTCTAAAAGCTCTTTTTTGTAGTCGAAAAATCTGCAGTGCATTTCTACAGTTTCCCCCTAAATTTACGCAAATTTCTGAGAAGAAATATCGTACTTGACAGTTTTCGCCCCAATTCAGTTATGTGATCCTTCCATAATAAGGAACTATCTCTGTACCTCAGAGCCAAACTATGTTAAGTCACACATTTGCGATTTTTACTTTTAAATGTTAAGTCAATCAGTCGCACGTCCTCTTTCTATATTGATATTTTTCTTTTTTCATTATCAGCTCAACTCGTTTAAAAGTTAACACTTTTAAAACTATATTAAGTCATAACCCAAAAAAAAGGCTAACTAGGTTATAGTCTGGCTTTGCAAATTGGCAACGATGCGTTATGTTAAGTCACGGAACGGATTATTTTCATTGGTTCAAATTGACTTAACATTTTTTGGGCTATGCTATGAATTAAGAAACAAAGTGACTTAATATACTAACTCTCATTGGAACAAAAACAAAAAAAAACTTTAACAAGCTCTACTGAAGAATCAAAATTTTTATACTTTGGCTCTGAGGTACAGATATAGAGTGATATGTACCTACCTAGTAACTTACATTTATTGTTTTTATTCAATAATCGATTACTCTAGACAACCAGATCTTGTCTTACTTTTATTAAGCAGCAACAGCAGTTTTGTGACCCCACTAGAGGCAGTGAGGCAGAAGTAATAAAAGTAGTCGTCTGCAAATATGGTCAAATTACAAATCCTTTGCATGTAGTATCCGACCGAAACAAGATTTTCAGCCGAAACCGAATCTTCGACCTTGGTCTCAGTTTCGGCCGAAACTTGTTTATACATGTTAAAAATTATATTTTTAATAAAACTCAATAGTGTTCAAGGGGAACACCTCCTATACCATAGTGGCATAGTTTTTTTTTCAAAAGGAGTTTGCGACAGACATAGTCGAACGCTTTTGTTGAATCGCACAAAGTTATTGACGTGAGTTTTTTAGACTCCAAGCTCTCGACTATGCTGCTCACAACCTCTAGGACGGGTCCGAGTGTCGATCTTTTGCGAAATCTAATCTCAAGATCCTAGCCTTACTGATGAGCCATGATAAAATAATAATAATAAGTTTATTTAAAAATTTAATAATATAATAAATATGTTTATGTTGTCTTCGATAAACTTATTCTTCAATCCCCTGAAGCTGAGCTTGTTAGGGGCAGATCTTATTTTTTGTTTTAGTATGTAAAATCATAAATCATAAATATGCATTAAAAATCAATTTTTTTTAAGTAAAAATGTTAATTTATAGTATAAACGCAGCTTTTTTGAAGAAATATATTACCTATAATAAAATTATTAATTTATAATTTTTAAGTAAAAAATATTATATAAATTATTCAAAACAATATTAATTAATTAAAGCATTTCTAAAAATATTTTCAAATTGTCTGTTTTTAATATCCATGTTTTTATTTCGACTTAAAATTTTTTTAATGAAATCAATTTTTTAATTTTTATTGGTAAATAAATCGTTTAAATAAAAACATAAATATTTGAAATTTTTTTGTCCTATGGACTTATTTATTTTAGGTTTTATGGTTATTTCATTTTTATGACGTGTATTATGATTATGGTTTTTAAATTGTATAAGGTTTTTATTTTTAAATATATATATTAAGATGCTATAAATGTAAAGTTGTCTAATGTTCAACTTTTTTGTTTCTGAATATAATTCTTTTGAAGGATAAAGATAATCTTTATTGTATATAATTTTTAGAAACCTTTTTTGTGATATTTCTAATTTTTTAACTAAAGTTCTATTTATTCCTCCCCAACTTAAAATTCCGTAATTTAAATGAGTTTTAACTAACGCGTAATATAATATTTCCATGTCTTACATTTAAAAATTTTTTAATGTTTTTAAAAATCGGTAGTAAACTTCTTAATTTTTTAATTAAGTATTCTATGTGAAAATTCCACTTTAATTTACTGTCAAAAATAATTCCCAAATATTTTATTTTATTAACTTTAAAAATTTGAATGTCTTCATTTATTTGAATACTATTCATATTTTGTGGTAGGTTATTTAGGTTTAAAGTAAAAGGAATATAATTTGTTTTATTAAAATTAATTGTTAACAAATTGTTATCAAACCAATTTTTTATAATTTTAAAATATTTTTTAATTTTATTATTTAAGTTTATGTTTATTATTTATATGGCGAAACACATCTGGAAAATGGTTCTGACGAAATGAAACGAAACAATAACTCTTCTCATTTCATATTTACGTTAATATGACAGTGTATAAATATCACTATTTTAATTTGATTTAAAAATGCATTGGTAAAATTGTTTATTTTCTTATAACCTGCTCTATAGAAAAAGCTTAAAAACCTATACGACACACATACAAACTTTGTAATATATTTAATAATTATTTTATATCCTATACAGTGTCACCAGTAAAGTCCGCATTATATGGGATTTTTTTTATTAATAGCTTTATTCGAAATTTGACTTTGGCATCAAGTTCTGCTTCGATCGAGTTGAAAATTAAGCAAAAAAATAGTAGTCACGTAATTCACATTATCTGTCAAATTTTAATTTTTTTCAAAAAATAATTCAAAAGTGGGGTTATTTCTGAAAATATCGAAAAAAGTTATTAAAAAAAGTTTTTTTAAAGGCAGTTTCTAGCCCAGATGGAAAATTTCAGCTGCATAACATAATTTTGATTTTTTACCTATATTTTGTAAATTGCACCACTTTTTCAAAATAAGACTCAACGCAACCTATATAAAACTTCTTAGTTTTGACAATGCTTTATTTCAGATACATTTTCTTTAAAGTAGCGCCATATTAAATGTGTGTTTTTCTACAAAATCAAAATTGGGCTATTAAAATTTGGTCGCATGTGATGCAAAGTTTATTTGTTCTGGACACTGTATAAGGTAACTTCATAAAATAAGTATTTTTGAAAACGTAGTTTGTGTCTGAAATTAAAAAAAAATAAAGTAAAGGGGTTTTAAATTAAATCGTTGAAAATAGATAAGCTTTACGTTAAGTTAAACTAAAATTTATTTTCCACTTAATGAACACTTTACTGATGACGATGACACTGTATAACGAAGTTATGGCTGCTCTCTAGAAGGGTCATTGTTAAGATTTAAAAGGGTTGGTTGGTAAAGAAAAGTCCTTTCTACCTTCTTATATTTATAAAATACTAAAATTGCCTACGCGTTTCGACTTATATAAGTCATCTTCAGGGCGTAGAGATTATGAAAATACACATACAGGGTCACATAGCGAGACGCACCCAGTCAACACACAAATAAATAACTAACATTTGAATCATGATTGTGTCGTAATTTTTAATTTAATGTTTGTACCTTTTCGTTTGTTACACGTGTTTATTTATTTTGAATCATGATTGTGTCGTAATTTTTAATTTAATGTTTGTACCTTTTCGTTTGTTACGCGTGTTTATTTATTTTGAATCATGATTGTGTCGTAATTTTTAATTTAATGTTAGTTATTTATTTGTGTGTTGACTGGGTGCGTCTCGCTATGTGACCCTGTATGTGTATTTTCATAATCTCTACGCCCTGAAGATGACTTATATAAGTCGAAACGCGTAGGCAATTTTAGTATTTTATAAATATAAGAAGGTAGAAAGGACTTTTCTTTACCAACCAACCCTTTTAAATCTTGATGACACTGTGTTCTATTTTGTCTTAGTATTAAGGTGTATTACTTTCAGATACAAACTACGTTTTCAAAAATATTTATTTTATAAAGTTGCCTTATACAGGGTCCAAAACAAATAAACTTTGCATCACATGGGACCAAATTTTAATAGCCCAATTTTGATTTTGTAGAAAAACACACAATTATGGCGCTACTTTAAAGAAAATGTATCTGAAATAAAGCATTGTCAAAACTAAGAAGTTTTATGTAGGTTTCGTTGAGTCTTATTTTGCAAAAGTGGTGCAATTTACAAAATATGAGTAAAAAATCAAAATTATTTTATGCAGCTAAAATTTTGCATGTGGACTAGAAACTTCATTTAAAATTATTTGAGAGAATTACTTTACAGACCTGGTACTGTCTTAAAATATTGCCTTGTTATAAGGTTCACACAAAACGTTGAAAATTTTATCACTATTTTCACAATAACCTAACTTTTTTAATGTAAAAATTGTCATATTTCATTAACTTTTTTTCATTTAAAAAAACTTTTTCTAATCACTTTTTCGATATTTTCAGAAATAACCCCACTTTTGAATAATTTTTTGGAAAAAATTAAAATTTGACAGATAATGCGAATCACGTGACTACTATTTTTTTGCTGAATTTTCATCTCGATCGAAGCAGAACTTGATGCCAAAGTCAAATTTTGAATAAAGCTATTAATAAAAAAAATCCCATATGATGCGGACTTTACTGGTGACACTGTATGTAATTAACTAGTGTTTCAAAAATTTAGCACCAGAAAATAGTGGAATAAATTTGAAACCAGCCCTGTTCAATGTTTACATGATCCACAAAATGATGTGAACTGCGCAAACTCTGTATCCCGCTTTAGTCGTCCATCTGATCACAAACTTGTAACATTCCATTAGCGATAGGTAGTATACTGGTTACCTAATAATAATATATGTGGTAGCACCATATTATGTACATGGTATATAAGGTAAATCTTTTAACTGGGGGTAAATTTGGTAACAAAAGAGCCATTTCTTCCTTGAACAGAACCATAACAGTTTTTTGCAATTTCATGACTTTTACCTTTTTTTTTTAACGCAAATGAGTGTGCGAGCGCTTGGTAAAGTCCCTTAAATATCATTTTGCCCTGTCATAAAAGTCATAATTCTTGACAAAAAACAGCAATGTTATCCGCCGCTCCAGCCATGCCCCGGTCCGTAAAATTTTCTTTTCTATTAAACATAAATTAAAAGACGCGTCAAGTATCCAGCAGCTTTAGATTAAAGTTTGACAAAGCCCGTGCCCGGAAAGTGAGGCCTTATCTGTGCCTCTGCTGTCTATCGGGGCCGTAAACCGGCTGAGTTATTGTTTCTGCGTGTCATGGACTTGATATACGGGCCATCAAAAGGGGGCTCGAGCGGCCCCCCGAATGATATATGCTTCATTAAATGGGGCAATTCACGCGGGCCGCTGTTTTCGCCGCCGCCGCAGCTCACGACGCTTTGTGGCCCCGAAATTATCTTGAATTATTTAGTTTAGGGAGGCCGGAATGGTTTATTTTTGCTTATTTTCACATTATTCGCTTAAGGAGTTTTTATAGCTTTTATTATTAATTATATCAGAAGTGGGAACATGCAGTTCGAATATTTTTATATAAAGTTTGAATTGTTGATATCCACAGACAAAAATCGTTTCATTCATACACGTACTTTTGCGTCGAACCGACATCTCCCTGTTATAACGGACATTCTATTATATGAGAGGTCTATCCTTGTAACTTCATTGTAAAATTATTTGAGATAATTACTTTACAGACCTGGTACTGTCTTAAAATATTGCCTTGTTATAAGGTTCACACAAAACGTTGAAAATTTTATCACTATTTTCACAATAACCTAACTTTTTTAATGTAAAAATTGTCATATTTCATTAACTTAGTTTTACTTTCTACCGCTAGCAGGTAGGCCACGTTTTGCGAACTCTACACCAGTGTGGTGGATTATTCTGAATTAGTCTGTTCTGATAGTAAAGTTATCTTTTTATTTGGCTGCCAGCTTTTCTTAAAACCGGCATATGCAATGCCATAGTAAACCCGCAGTTCTTACAAATTGACTCAATTTAAGCTCAAATAAAACCCCAAAGCGGTGAGTCTTTGGATTATTCGGAAACAGCATATTATTCTAGAGTAAAAATTGATGTATACTAGCTTTCACGTGGTTTCAGTGTGAAACAATAAGCGAGGAACCTGCTGATAGGCTTTCGCATCTGACGGCTTGTTATGTTGCTATCAGTGGTGGCTCTTCCATAAGGTCATTTGGTCAATGACCTCCCTCAATTATTCTCTTCTTATGTAACTTAATCTTTATTAAGTTTAAAATTCATCATATACAGGGTGTCCCAAAAGTAATGGGACACAGAGCAACAGCAGACTCCTTAAGCCGAAATAATGCGATTTATTTAAACTGGCCTTATCCCAAAATTGATAACAACCAAGATACAGGGTGTCAAAGTTTTAATTTTGTTTTCGTTTTTTTGCGATTATTTCTTAACGAAACGACATAACAGCACAAAATTAAGGGTTTTGGGGTTTTTTAAGGTGAGGAATTCAAAATTATCCATAGTTTTTGTGTAACCAGTAGAGGGCGCTGCCTACGGCATGGCCCACTCTTTTTAGCTGGCATAACTTTGTTTGGGCTTCTTATATCGATCCGACTATTAAAAAAATAAGTTACTTTACTTCTTTTACATCAAAAATGTATAACTCATTGAAGTCGCTAGGAGCAACCATTTTCGAGATAATCGCATTCAATGCAACAAGTACGTGTTCCAAAAACAACGGAAAATCGAGCAACGGTGAATTTCTAACTTAAAATTATTGTAAATCAGCTACATTTGCTAAGTGTTAAAGTTAATGTAAATACTTAAGGTTGACTATTTTTTTCAAATAAAAACGCTTTTTCGTATAAGTACCTACGGAATTATTAATTTTATTCTAATCAAAAATTTTATTAACTTTGACAGATAATACTTTGTGTAATATGTTGTTGCCTTAGAAACGGCGTTGTTTTTAATCAAGACCAGCTGTGATAAATAATACTAATACAAATAGACAATTATTTTAAATATTTTAACATTCTTGTATTAAAAGTATCGAATGCGATTATCTCGAAAATGCATGGTTGCTCCTAGCAACTTTAATAAGGTATACGTTTTTGATGTAAAAGAAGTAAAGTAACTTATTTTTTTAATAGTCGGATCAATATAAGAAGCCCAAACAAAGTTATGCCAGCTAAAAAGAGTGGGCCATGCCGTAGGCAGCGCCCTCTACTGGTTACACAAAAACTATGAATCATTTTGAATTTCTCACCTCAAAAAACCCCAAAACCCTTAATTTTGTGCGGCTATGTCGTTTCATTAAGAAATAATCGCAAAAAAACGAAAACAAAATTAAAACTTTGACACCCTGTATCTTTGTTGTTATCAATTTTGGGATAAGGCAAGTTTAAATAAATCGCATTATTTCGCTTTAAGGAGTCTGCTGTTGCTCTGTGTCCCATTACTTTTGGGACACCCTGTATATATATATATATTACCTCTAAAATATCCCTCGCATTTTACGAGAATTTTATGATCACAACCACGCTCTGCCAAGTAAACTATACGTAACGGTACTTATCGTACGTCCCCGCAGTATATTCGGTCGAAGCGAGACTTTAATTTTAATGCGCAAGCGTGCAAAAGAAAAATAAGCGCATGCTACTGCTACTACTGAAAGGAAAGACAAATAAAAATAAATATAGTTTAAAAAAACTAAAAAACACGCTTTAATAATTAATCAAACTAAAAAGCGGAAAATAAAATATAGTTTAAAATAATTCTTGAAATTCTTAATATAGGCAGAAAATAATAATGAACGATAAACATTAGTATTATTGTGAAAAAAGCGTGGGGTGCTCGATATACGAAAAATATAGCACACATTTTTCAGAATAATACTAATGTTTATCGTTCATTATTATTTTCTGCCTATATTAAGAATTTCAAGAATTATTTTAAACTATATAATATTTATTTTCTGCTTTTTAGTTTTATTAATTATTAAACTGTGTTTTTTAGTTTTTTTAAACTATCTATATTTATTTTTCAGTTTTTAGTTTGAGTTATTGTTAAGAAATTTTTTTTTTGAGTAGATTGAGCTAGATTATTGTATTGTCAGCGGTTCTAGATAAGTCTACAAAATTTAAATTAAATCTGAACGTTTAAAGTGGGTCAAAATCGGGTTCAAAGAAGTCGGTTACGAACAAACAAACATACAAAGCCGAATAAACGACAAAAATTTTCAAAATTTTTACAAAATTTTATTTTGACGGGTAGAATTTTTTTTTATTTTTCTCTATTCTTAGCGACAATATCTTATACGACCTCACGTTTGTTTCATTACTATCGGTTATTGTAATAATTCTGACATATTGACAGCTGTCAAAATTTGACAGGAGATTTATTTGCTTGTAGATTATTGTATTGTCAGCAGTTCTTGATAAGTCCACAGATTACAGAAACTTAGATAGGTTACTTCGGCTTTCCCGCCAAAATATATTATTTTATTATTTTTTATGTCAGATCGCAAACTGTAGATGGCGACAGTAGTTGGCTCCGCCCACTTTAGTTTCCTAGTTCTCGTACAGGAGACGCCATAGTCCTTTGCGATCTGCGATCATTCGTAATAAACCCTTTATTTTTCTGTGTCATTCGTTTCGTTGCTGTGGTTTCGTTCGTTATTGTCGCGCAGCTTTATTTTTGAGTTTAAACATAGACAAGCGAGTTGCGCGCTCTCAAGGAAGTTTAAATTTTGAATCTTGTGTTAAAAATGAATGTTTCGCTCTGGGAACGAAAAGGGGACTTAAAAGAAATGCTGTGCCGACTCTGCGTATACCAGGTATGTAGAAAATATTTTATTAAAAAAGTTTGTAGCTTGAAAAGTTTTTGATTTCTGCGCTTGCCTCAGTCTGAGATTTTCGCCAGTGCAATTTTTTTTATGTTATCAGTGACATCGTTTGGGCGGTGCCTGTAGCTGTCCTAATTTTTCACTCTGCTGGCTTTATTATAAGTGTCATGGCTTGTTGGGTTGCCATCCGTCCCTCTATTACCCGAACACTGTCCTCTTATGAAGATTTTTTTGCTTTTAGGTTTTGAAGACAACATTCAAAGGGCGATTCCAACACAGTCAACAATTTCAGGAGAACTCGAAGGTTAGTTAATGAAGGAATATCCGGCAAGAACACATGGTGTTCTTGGGTATTACTTTCATTCTTAGTATTTAAGACCTTTAATTTCAAACCTGTTTTTTAATAATAATTAGGTACCTACCTTTTGTGAGTAGTAAAAGAGTCAACATGCAAGAAATTGTAAGTGTAAAAACATTTGGTGGAAATCAGGTTGTATTAAAAAATTACCCATAAGTATTTTTTTTAAAATTATTTACTCGTTCTCACATTGCATGGTTAATAAATACAAAAAAAAATTTTAGCTTAAAAAAAGCATAATAATAATAAACGATAAACATTAGTTTTATTGAGAAAAAAGCATGGGGTGCTCGATATACGAAAAATATAGCACAAAGCGCCCCACGCATTTTTTTACTATAATACTAATGTTTATCGTTCATTCTTATTTTCTGCCTATATTAAGAATTTCAAGAATTATTTTAAACTATATTTATTTTCCGCTTTTTAGTTTGAATAATTATTAAAGCGTTAAAGGTTTTTATTTGTCAGAAACGAGCCCTTCGAATTTTAATGCATCTAAAATTATTTAGCATCATGCAGAGGAAAATTTAAGGATTGATTGTATCTGCAATTTTTATTTAGGAATGCATGCATACTCTTCTTCTTTAAGAATCAATCGTTTTTTGTAAATATGTTAAAGCACAACAAATATATCCGACAAGAAATCTATAATATACATACCCCAGGCAGATTAGCCATGACTTAAAAGGGTGCATACAATCAATGTATTAAGCTTTATAATCATCTACCGAATGACATAAAAGTAAAAGACAACCTGAAAAAACTAAAAGAGAAATATTTTTAACTTACTATTGGAAATAGAACCCTATAATGTGGATAAATATTACAAATATCTTGGTCATGGATAGGTTAAAGATTGTTTTTTATAGATCTAGAGAATTTACACATAATTATACTGGATATGTTATTGTGTAATACTTTTCGTATTCGACACTATTTAATTGTATTTACTCAATTTATTATTATTATTTCAATTTCCTAGTAAAAGTGCACGTAACCCATCATCATTGCGTGATTGACCGTTTTTTCTTGTATTGCTTACTTCAACTCATCACAAAGTTCATTTTGGTTTATATCCACTCTTACTGGGAAATAATTTCAGTATAGTTTTTTACGATTTTTATACAGTAGCTATGTATTTTCTGAATTTGTAATAAATATTAATAATTACTCTCTATAGTGTTCATACAAATTAATATTATTTGATTCCATACTTTTTTTCTAGCATTGCTAGGTTTGAATTATTCATTTTTTCTGCTTTATATCAGCATTTTTGGAGCCACATTATTTCTTACTTTATTATCGCCATAACCACAAATTAAAGAGTAAGGTCCAGTCAAATAAAAATTAAGCAGGACATAATACATTTTTATGGTATATTTTTATTTCTAATGTCTACACGATTGTACTAAAATTAATTAGAGGCATTATAAAATAAAGATTACTATGAACATGCTTAATTTTTATTCCCCTGCTCGTCCCAATTGGTACCTAACGCCTTTGATTTCCAGTATTGTTCAAAAAATAAAGTAGCAAATAACTCTCCAAATTTCTCATACAAAGCGGCAAAAAATAAATATTCAATCCCAGCAATATCAATTTTGAATTTAAAAAGCGGCAAATGGTATCCACCGATAAAACAGTTATCTATGTGATATCGATAAAACAGTTTTCTTTATTAGATATAGAATGCAATAAACAGTTTCCTTTTATTCTTCTTGTGTTTTGGATCGCAAATACTACGACTACTAGCGACAAATATTATTTGACAATTAGAAGAGTTCAGTTTCCTATCTAAGTTCTTTTCTGTAATCTGTGGATAAGTCTACAAAATTTAAATGAAATCTGACCGTTTAAAGTGGGTCAAAATCGGGTTCAAAGAAGTCGGTTACGGACAAACAAACATACAGGTGAAGCTAATAAAAGCGTGTTAATAATCTGTTGTGGCCAGAAGCCAAATAAAATTTCGATAAAATTCCGACGAACGTTGCCATTTTGCCGAAACGTGTGGGAAGAAAAGCTGAGTTCGGAGTTACATTGCGGGAACAGTTCTTAGCTTATTTCCTAGGAAAATTTGTCGACTCGAGTGAGGGAGGAATGTATAACGGATTATTTAAATGTTCCTTGCCAGTTTGTAATTGTTGTTTACATTTAATTTTTAATAATCGAATTTACGTGCCGGCCGGGCTTGATAATTTATGTTTTTTTTTTGTTTACAGTACTAAGAGTAACAGTGTTATGTTAAAAAATAGTTGCTTGTGTAAAATGTCGGTTGAGCAAAATATTAAAGACTTGTGGGACCCAAATTTTTCTTCCTTTGGCGATTGGCCTGCGGCGCTTTTCCTATTTGCTTAGAATACTACATTACCCCACATTAAAAAAAAAACACGATCCGCCACTGATTGCTATGTACCCTATTGACCTAAAGTTCAAGTCTCTGGACTTTGTGGAACGGTGTTGTGCAACCAGTTCCACGTAGTTCTCTGGACGCACCTTTAAATATTTTTATTTCTTAGCCCCCATACACCAACAACGCCAACGCCGTTGGACCTTGGACCGATTTGATCCGTTCGGATTTGGTCTGCGAGCTAGGCTCGGCACGTACCAAAACTCTCGTCATTTTTGGGCATCAGCCGAATTTGGCTCGCCAACTTAATAATCCGATTAGATTTGCCTGATTAAATCTTCTTGTTAATGGGACAAAACTCCACGTTTTATAACATTCTTGGCTTGGCTCGCGATCTTTTGGAATTACTGAAAGATTTAACCAGTGGTTTTAGATCGACACGGATTTATTTGTACTCGGCGAGTTTTAAAAGTTAATACCAATCGTAGAAGACGCGCTGCGCTATAGCTTGTGCCATAGCGTATGTATTTATTGCCAATAAATAAAAATTAAAAAAACGGAGCAAATGGGTAAAAAAATGGATTTCTCGTAGAGATGTACTGAGTAATATGTTTATCTTGAAATAACTTCAACAAGACGAGCCAAATGATTTCCGTAACAATTTAAGGATGAATAATGATACTTTCTGGCCTGTTAAGTATGGTGGAAGTACATTTGAAGATAAATTCTTTTGACAAGTAACGTGAATCGGCAGACATTATTTGTTATTATTATTATTTTAATTTAACCTCAAACCAAGGTTGACGACTTGATACGCGTCCCAAATTAACCTGGCGGATCTACTGACGGGTTAAAACCGACCGATTTTATCCGTGACAGATATTACAGGGTCCGATGATCCGATGAAGCTCGGCTCGCCACATACACGTAAAGTTTTATCGGCGTATTTGGCTCGTGCCATATCAAATTCGTTAAGTTATCCGCTGGTGTATGGGGGGCTATGAGTTCAGAGTTGGTATAGGGTTCTTGACAAAAAAATATGTTCATTTATAGGAGATAAATAACCCCCCCCCCCCCCCCCCCTTCTCCGCGAATCTATCCATAGTAAGGTGTTTTGAACAAAACTTCATTCAGTCGCCGTCCATTTATTTTCGGATTTGATAAAAACTCGCGGCATCGACTTCCATAATCCGTCCGGTTGTTATACCTATTCGCATCGTATCGTCTCTGATTTATCTCTGACTGTAAATTTAATTACCCGTCAACTGAAAATTATAGGCGCGCCCCTGCACGGAGCTGGCTAATCAAAAAAATCAATCAGCATTGATGAGAAACCGAGAACGAAACGAACAAACGAAGTAGGCCGGTATTTATGGCGAGTGATTGCGGGTTGCGATGATTTAGGGGCGACGGACGCCATCTTGAGATTGGTTGATGGATGGTCGACTGGCACGCCACCTGACGGGCTAGCGAGATTTATCGCTTTCATTTTGTTTTAAATGGAAAGAGAAACTTTCAATCTTCTTAATGAGCTAATAATACTTGGGAATCATAAATAATAATTCTTACAAGAGACAAGGGTGTTATAAGTATTCTATATATGCTTTTATTAAGTAAGTAACTAAGACCTCATTGACACAATGTAGTTGCATGTTTTTACCCTACAGTCTGAACCTACAGGACGACATTTAATATAAAAAAATTAATACACCATCGATGGCGCGAGTTTGAAATACGTTCGGACTGAATTTGTCAGGTAAGTGAACGGTGAAATATCTGCTGGTGTTTTGAAATTAAAAAAAAAATTATTTATGGTATGCGAAGGCTGCTGATCTGATGTCCTTATTGTAGGCATCTGAACATATTATTTATTCTCTCTCTCTCTCTCTCTCTCTCTGTAACTTGGAGTTTACCACTACGGTATATCCTGTACCAATAGATAATTTTTAGTTAAAGTGATTAGAGAAAAAGTCTCTCAATCTAAATGTAGGTAATTAATTAATTCCGAGGACTTTCTCATTGGCTGGCAGTTGAGAGAGCTTCTAAGATTACCAACAGAGATCGTTCCCTTACGGTAAATCAGCATAATATGCAATACCTTATAGGTTACCCTGTATAATTTACCTTATAAAAGATGATAAAAACCACATACTTGTAAGATATAAGGAGACAAAACGCGTCATTCATGAAATGCCATTTGTTTACAAGCATATATACGTATTTCCACAGTTTCAGATAAGTTACAATAAGATGGCTTTAAAAATGGCAACGGTATAAGCTACGCGTATACCCACTGATTAAATTAAAAAAACATAACCTGAATAACTTCACTTACCGCCGATATATTAATATTATATTTTCACAAAAAGACCAAAAATGAATCGAAACCACAATATGTAACAACCACCAGTTTAATAACACTGCACAGTCTGAAAATAAATAAACATGGAAAATTCCTAAAATTCGGTGTCACGGTGGCGTCACGCGTAGTAAAGCGTGAGTTAAATGGAGTAAAGCGTCCGTACAATGTTGCCACATTGATCTCCCTAAAACATTATAATTTGATGTTATTTGGAAATAAATAATTTTAAGAGTAGTAAATTTTAGAAAACGCACATATATTTAGTAATTATTTTTACTTAATAGGTTCTACACATGACAAATGCATCTAATATAATAGATATAACCTTTTAAAACACAGGCGGTATATCTAAGGCACTCAATCAAAATTTGCCATAACTGATTTCTGTTAAAACGATTTCTGACCGGTCTCCTTAAACCGTGCGAGCAAAAATTATTTGCATCAAAGAGCGCCTTGCATCTAAGGACGTAATTCTTAGCCGTAGAGCTTGGGTGTCAGTAACTACCTGTATTGACAATCAATCAGTTATTCCGTCTTCTTTGACAGTCGTTACAAATAATTTGATTCATCGCTAATTTTTCCAATTTCTTGAGCAATTCACACAATGGGCTTTACGGAACAGCACAAAACATTCATGGTTGAAGCGTATTTTCGAAACGCTGTTAGAGTAAATGGTGAGTGGCAATACAATCCGGGTTTGTGCATGGACGATTTTCACGAACATTTTCCTAACGTTGCTTTTATTGCTGGGGATTTTTATCATTGCCTGAAAAGAACCGTGACTGTGTTTAGGGAAGCAGGTTCTATACAACACAAAAAAGGAGCAGGAAGACCATCTGTAAGAACAGAAGAACTTGTTGCAAACGTTCGTGAAATAATGCAAAATACGCCAACAAATTGTATAAGACGCCTGTCCCAAGAAGTGGGAAGATCTTATGAAACATGCAGGACTATTCTTAAGAAGCAGCTACATTTATTTCCTTATAAGTAAAGTGCAAGTATTCCAAGAAATACAAGCCGTAGATTTTGAAAGACGCAGGAATTAATCTCAATGGTTTACCCAAACCAAAATTTAAGTTTAATATGTATTATCCAAGAATGTGGTAACATTTCTCCAGAGATGCTGGTCAACACTTTCGAAAATATGAAGAGACGTGTGAATTTATGCTGGAGCATATGGTGACCAATTTCAGCAATTTATGTAATTATTTTTCTTTTTCTTTCTGTATACTTATTCTTACTTTGTTAATTTTGTAAACAACAAAAATGAATTTGTTGGCAGATTAGATAATATGTCTATTTATTTTATTACTCATTAGTATGGCATATCATGTCATAATATGAGTTTGACAAAATGTTAACCTAGATTTGGTTAGATATATCGTCCCTATATCATTGTGATATAAACCAAGCCCTACGTTTTTTAATCCAAGCCCTCTTTGATGCAAATAAGTTTTGCTCGCACTGTATATTACAGGCCTGTGATAGAAACCCATTTTACACCGGGTACATTTTACGCGTAGTTTCATGATGTTAAAAAAGGTAATGTTAGATGTAGATTTCAAAAAGTGACAAATTCGTCAGATAATAAATTTTCTGAGGTTGTGTTAGTTCAAAAAAGAAAATGGTTTGTTTGCCCTTGCACGGCGGATAAATAGGTAAAAGAAGAAAACGTTTTAAATTATTTTTGAGGAATTGTGACCTTTTTAAGAACTCACCACCTTGGATTTATCAATGGCAATTATTAGCTAATGAAAATTCAAATTTTTTTCATTTTTTTAACCGATTTTCACTATTCTTCAAAGGCGAACAACCAACAATGCACTTGCATTAACAAACCGTCAACTTGCCTACGTCTTAAAAACGATATTGTTCCTCTTTGGTTAATAAATATAATATTGCTTTTTGTCGGTCAATGCGTTCAGGTAAGTAAAAGAAATGGCAAATACCGCAAATATGTGGCAGAGTAATTTGGTCCGTGGATTGACCAATGCCAATGTGGTGATTGTTTTTTCTGTCATCTTTCTCAACACAAAATGGACAGGCCATAAGTATTGATGGGATGGGCAATTTAATTAAACCAAATTCATATCTCTTACCACAAGCTATAATTAATTAATTAAGAATATATAACAATTAACGTTAAGTCATACAAGAGATTTCTATTATATTTTCAAAAAGTTACTGTTGGATATTTTTTTACAAAAACTTACCAACTATTGATATGTCTTGCTTTCAAACACTTAAAATATTACTAAACACTTTAATTGGCACCCAGGATCCTATTTTAGGCCATATAAACGTTACAACTGAAACGGAGTTCTGACAACTAATACAATACAAATACTTCCGAACTTTACCCGCAAACAACGAAAACTTTTAGACAAGAGGGCGCCACACGATTATGGTAATTCAGTAACTTGATACCTAGATGGCAAAATGCCCAATTAATAGAAAATATCGCGGATGCGTCCACTTGTAGACTGCGCACTCTTGTATGACTTTACCCATAGACTTCTTATAGAATATACTACAGTGTTTACGTTTTAAAGTTACTGTTACATCACATATTACATTCATAAAATTAATAAATTACACGTTTTACAAATATAATTAAGATAAATTACAAACGTTAATAAGATACTATAGGTAAAACAAATACCTGTCTTGTTGGTTTAAATAAAATAAATATGAGTATTTCAGGTCTTTGTATTTAGTAGGTAGTCCTACTTATTTTAGTTACATGGTGGCAAAATCTAGAATGATGAAGCGGCAACCTCGCTTCCCTTTTTCACGTGTCGGCCATTCATGGGTAGCAACAATAACAAGTGTAGTAATCGAACAAGCCCTTCTTTTTCGGTGAGTAATCGTATTAATTGTTTCTGCGTTGTCGTAGTTAGTGGTCGGAGTTCGTATGTATAGACTTGTTTTGTGTTTTTTTTTTGAGTTTTTTGTAAAGAATTTTTCGTTTTATTGTTGTGAGTACTTAACAGAATGGTGCGACAGTGTCCGATTTGGGGAAATTGGATTCTTTCAATCAGAAATTATCTTTTTAACGTGTAAGGTTATAATCTGCATTATTTGCCCATTCATTTGTGTAGTAATCAGGAAAAGAGTAAATAAAAAAATTTCTTTTTAACTTTTTCAACTGTGAGATTAAGACTACCATTACTGGAACAATTATTGTTGTCATGGTAGTTAGGTATAGTTATGTGGGTTTAGGCAGGACATTAATATTTTGGACCTTATGCATATATTTCACTCATTTTCTATGAAATTTGACACATTCATAACATATACCCAGGACTCTATATATGCCAACAAAAAATATTTCTCTTTCAACAATTAAAGTATTTTTGTCTATTACTGCAATGCAGCATACCAGAGTATGTACAAATATCCTCTACGTGGTTATACGGTTATATCCTATGATTAAATATAAAAAGATAAAATATTTCTTTTTGTATCTCGCTTAAAATTTCATTCATTAATAATACTATACAATACCTACTATTAGTACTATTCATTCACAGCCTAGGCTTTTTTCAAAGGCTTCTTTTAATCTTCACTTAAGTAAAAATTTATTATTATTTTGTATAATGAAAACTTTTTAAATTATTACTTATTTATTGTATTAAAAATCCTTGCCACACCCCACGCCGCTGGTGTTAACTAATCGATCGGAATCCTTGAGCCATAAATTCCGCAAGGAGTCGAAAATTTAACGCTATCTCTCTCTTCTGTCTTTGTTTCACACTTACGAATGTTTGGTGCAAAGAAACAGGCAATTTATGAATGAACGGCTTAATCTATTCTATAAGAACTCTATGACGTTACACTATTATCATTTTAAAAATGTTCTTGAAACAACTCTTCCTCCTCTCCACTGTGAAACGGTACCAAAGCCCCTGATTCTTCGACGTCATATCGACCAATCAAATTCCACGAATCCGGTGCGATTTCGACGTTACCAGCGTCATCTTTCGGTATAATAAACATCGGCAACATTTGGTCCAACGTTCGGTCTTTGTTCCCCATTTCTGATTGCTGTATTAATTGAGCTACTACAGGATCCTCATTGGTTTTAAGTTTGAGGATGCTTTCGCTTGGATCCGTTTTTGGAATAATTCTAAAAATAAATGGTTTATTTACCAACAGTTATGCATCTGTTGACGCAACTCCAACAGCCGGAAATGAATGGAATAATAAGCTCGAATTCTGGATAGATTGTGAAGGTACTCACCGATCATCATTGTCAGCTTGATCCAAACTTTCCATGTCAATTAGATATGTTCGATCCTCTTGAGCTTCGTATATCCCCGCCACATACGAGGTGGCATCGTTGGTGTTCCCGAACATTTCATTATGGTGAAGTAAAAGGTGATGTTTGAACTCTTTCGCCAAATTGGTTTGAAAAAAGGGTTTTTTAGGACAAAATTTGCACTCGTAGATACATTTCCCTGGGTGTTTGGTGGTGGAAAGGACGTGTCTGCGAAGGTTTTCCTTAAAAAAATCGTACCAAATATTATAACTTACGTATTCCTATAATCTTACCTATACAGAATTTCATCGTGGAAATAGGAAAAAGTCCTGAAGGTTTGATGATATAGACAAAAATCAATTAAAATGTGAAAAACATACCAAATTATTACATTTGTACTCGCAGTGTGGACAGCTGTAAGGTTTAGCTCCCGTATGTAGTCGTACATGTCTCTTCAGATGGGCAGCAGTTCTCGATGTGAAGGTGCAAATGCTGCACTGATACTTTTTGATAGCCTCATGGATAGTCAAATGCCTATACGGGACAAAGCAAAGGCGGGATAAAATATACACTACAAATATTTATTTATAGGTAAGTAATTTGCCAATTATGCAATATATATTATAAGATATTACTGCCCGCTGATATTATGTTTTAATTTAGTTCTTACTTTTTCACTATAAGGGACTTATTTCTAAAAAAAGCTAAAAATATGCCTTTTTTATGCGTAAAACTAAATTTTTAATTGCTAATATCTTTAAAACTAATAGATTTTGACATAGGGAAAGCATAAATAAAAAATATTTAGAAAAGTAAGATAATTTTGAAAATTAGTTTTAAAAGAGTGCCATTATTATTGGAGAAATTTGTGTTTGGATTTTTGAATGTAAAATTTTGCAGCACTTTCGGTTAAACCGGAAGTGAAATAGTTGTGACTCAGTCAGGCGGAATTCCAAAAAAAAGTTTTAAAAAATATTAAATTTTATACTTATTCAATTGCTTTTTGTAAAAACAACAAAAATGTGTGGGTAATTTGACAATTGATTCCAACGTCATTTTCTTTTAAACTGTATTAGATAGGTATAGGACATGATACATACTTTATGCATAGAACTCTTCGTAGAATATATATATTTTTTAAATATACAGGATCTTATTCTATTTAAAATAACAAAGTTGTGTGCACTTCCGGTTCAACCGGAAGCGACAGTCATACACAGTGGCGGATTTACAAATTTGCCGCTAGTAGGCTATTCAATTTTTGCCGTCCCTCAGTGGCGGCTCGTGACTTGTCAACTTGGGGGTGCACCAAAAGCCCGCTGCAGGCGTAATGCGCCGCAGGCGAACATTTTTTAAGACCACGTCCAAATTTGGTCAATAATTTTTAATAAATATTTTAAAAATTTATGATTACCTACTTATTTTATTGAAAATGAAATAAGATAAAAAAAATAAAAAAGGCCAATTTATTTTTCATTAGTGGGTACATTGTTTAAAAGTAAAGTCCAATATTCTGTTTTTATTTGCATCAAACTTATCAATTTTACAATTTTATTACAAAGTAGAAAAAAAAAGTTACAAAGTTATTATTACTATTTTAAGGTAATACAATTAACTATCACAGTTTATAAAGTATCGTATACATATTATTATAATGAATAGAAATAACAAAATAGCACGAATTGTACTTAATTATATTACTTAGTTCTATGTTAATTTAAATATATACTAAAAAAGATGCACCTAAGTGAGTTAACACTTGTCTGTGCGTGGAAATGTTGCTAACCATAATGTGTTATTTAGTCAATTAAGTATACCATTTGCTTATATAAGAAAGGAATGAAATGTAATGGATTATTAATCAATTACCAGCCGAAGAAATAGGTTATAATTTCCATTAATAAACTCCCTACTCATGTGTGAGAACTTTTTGAGACTTTTGATATTTTTAATATCTTCTGTAAATAAATTATAACACTTTGGTCCAAGGAAAGTAACAAATCTCTTACTGCAATTAAAATTAATCTGGGGACATTTCAACATTCCATTTGCCACACTTCGAGTTGTGATATTGTGACAAACATAATTTCTCAAAGCAATATGTTTATGCATATAAAGTGCAAGAGTATGAAAATACAGAGATCTGACACTACAAATTTTGTTTTTGTATAGTAGTCTGGTAGGGTATCTTTTATTTTTCTTTAAAATTATTTTTAAAATATAGTTTTGAATTATGTTTAAACTGTTTAGGCTGTTTGAATATAATCCCCCCCAAACCAATATACCATACTTCAGCACCGATTCAACCAACGATCGATAAACCAATATTAACAAGTTTTCATTAAATATGCCTCTAATTTGATAGAACTTATAAATAAGCTTTCTAACTCTCTTAGTCAGATAAGTAACATGGCTGTCCCATCGCAGGTTTTGGTCTATCATTATTCCCAAGTATTTTACACAATTCGTTTCATGAATTAGAACATCGAAACCATCAATCCTTAAGGAGTTATAAAGTGGACGATTTACATTAATTTTTGAAAAAGCGATGTATTGGGTTTTCGTAACATTCAAAGATAATTGAAATTTATCCAACCACTTTTTAATCAAGGACATATCATTTTTAATATTTATTTCCATGTCTAACCAACACCTACCACCAAAGATCACAACAGTGTCATCAGCATAAGAAATAATTTTACCATTTATTTTAAGAGATAGTAAAGAATTGATGTAGGTTATAAACAAAATCGGACCCAATACAGTCCCCTGGGGAACACCAATTTTTACTTTCATACCTTCACTGATACATTCATTCACTCTAACAAACTGCCAGCGGTCATCCAGGTAGCTCTTAAAGACATCCAACGCGGCACCACGCACACCATAACATTCAAGTACATGTAGGAGTTTATCGTGAGGTACCGTGTCAAATGCCTTCGCCAAGTCCAAAAACACACCAATACACTTCTGTCCCGAATCAAGATTTTTGACAATTTCACTTGTGACTTGAAACATGGCATCGGCAGTACTCTTTTCTTCCATAAATCCAAACTGATGTTCACTAATAATATTATTACAATTCAAAAAATTTACCAGACCTTAATTAACGCATTTCTCAAATATTTTTGCAAAATTGCTAATTAAACTTATCGGTCTGTAGTTTGAGATTATTTGCCTGTCACCCGCCTTAAAAATTGGACTTACTATACCTACTTTTTTTAAATTCTTGAGGAACAATTCCTGTAGAAAATATTAAATTTATTAAATGTTTTAATGGTGAGGTAATAAAAGAAGTTGTATATTTTATGACTCTTACAGATACGCTATCAAAACCGGGCGCACTGTTATTTTTTAGTGATTTTATACAATTTACAATCTCATTCTCAGTGACAGGTGTTAAGAACATTGACTTATCATTTAGTGGCAAACTATGTCGAAAATCGATAGGTTCGGAGATGTTCTCAATCATTCTTATGCCAATGTTGGAAAAATAGTCATTGCAGAAATTAGCCATTTTTTTATCATTCTTAAACAAAACTCCATTCTCATCAGTGACTTGCAAAACACCATTCTTTCTTTTCACTTCATTTGTTGCCTCAGATATAACTTCATACATTTTTTTCATATTATTTTGATTATAAGTTAATATGTTTTTGTAATAGTCATTCTTAGTTTTTTTTAGTAAATTATTAAGTTTATTTTTATAAGTTTTGTATACCTGTTCAAGTTCAGGTGTAAAGTTTGCAACAAGTCTTTTTTTCATAATATCTCTAGTTTTTATTGATTTAACTAAACCATAGGTAATCCATGGTTTAATTTTTTTACTCTTATTTACACCAACAGACTCGGACGTACACTCTTTTAATTGTGACATAAATATATTTAAGAAATTAGTGGTTGCAACCTGTGAACAAGTCTCATTCAACACATCCATCCAACCTTCTCTTTCCATCAAAATTTTAAATCGATTCATATTAGTATGCTTATATGTATGTTCTTTGGCGTTTTTTAATTTTATCCCTTGATCTGACAAACTCAACATTAGTCCGTAATGATCAGTCAGGTCGGTCTGTACAATATATGAATTGCAAACAAAATTATAACAGTTTTTCTTTTTTACAAATATATGGTCAATGCATGAAGAACTTTCATTAGTAACACGAGTGGGCCGTTGTATATAAGGAACATAACCATGCCCTGCCAAAACTGTCATATATTCATTAACAACATCATTTTCCAAAAGAATGTTCACATTCATATCGCCTATAAGTATTTCAAAATCAGATTTATTTTTATTATTTTCAAAAAAATTGTCAATTTCTTCTAGAAATAAACTCAAGTTTGTCGGATTTTGGTCGATACAATGCAACCACTCTATAGGAGATACCGTTAATTGAAAAGTTTACAATACCCAGCGTTACACCACAATTATTTAATTTATGAGTACTAAAGTTGAAGTTCAAAACTGACTTAACAAGCACGATTATACCATCATTTTTATTGAAATCAGCATAGTTGTATAGGGTCGTGTAACCAGGAATGTTATATTGGTCAATAGAGTCTAGTTCAAAACATTCACCCAGCACTAAAACGTCACATCCAACCAGGTTATAAGCTTCTAGCAATAACAATAAAGTTCCTAGATCTACACTTTGTGGTCTGTGTCAAGTTAATTTCGGGTTTAGGTCTTCCCTCAATTTTAATTTCAATTCGTCACTCGTTTCTTTGTGTATATAATAATGTTTTTTTTTATTTCTGTAACATTAAAAAAAAATATGGGCCAAATTTGCCGCCCCCTAAAATCTGCCGCCCTAGGCTCCAGCCTACTCAGCCTACTGGTAAATCCATCACTGGTCATACATTCGAATACTGAAAATATGCGCACAATACAATCATATAACCCACCAAAATTTCACAATAATAATGGTTTATTTTATAAGGACGTTACCAGCTGGGTAGTAATTTCGTGGTCATCCGGTAGGTGCTCAGCGACATGATCGTTTTCAATTACATACATTTCCCCGGCACTGCATAATTTCTCTTTCATGCAGGTCATGCAGGCAATCCCTAACGAGCACAATTTACCCATAAAAACGTAAATTCCGATAAAGCCTAAACTCTATCCGTTCACGAACGTGACAATAAAGTCCGCTCTTGACGCAAAGACAAGACCGGGCACCGATCTCGTCTTCGATAACCGCCTAATTACACGGCCGAGACTCACCGAACGTCAATTAATTCGGCCGTATCCGCCCGAACAAGTGTTGCCCGCCTAATTTATGCTCTGAGACCGAACTATATGTGTAGTTCCTATAAGATTTATATGGAAATGCATGCTGGGGCGATATAATATGCGATTGCCTGGGTCTTGTCAGAAAGACAGGGCTTTAACTGGGTACGTATCGGATTTACACACCTACCTAGTACCTACAACCACCCTTATTAAAAAGGGGATTATTATTTTCTTCTAGTCATCGCATTTCTAATTTTAAAAATATCACTTTTGTCGCGTGCCGTCTGCAAGAAAAAAATCATGTAAAGTATAGTACCGTACATAAACGCTTGGAGTTGACATTAAAATCAGTTTTTAAAATTGAATTATGGGAATTACATACAACACATCAAATTATTTCCCATGTTAACAGCACATTACGATTATTTTTAAACTCTGCTCATCAATGCTCTCCGTTTTTTTATGATTAAATCAAAAAATAAATATTGCTCCCCTATTAATTTGACATCAAAATTCTATTAGACATTTTTGAAGGTCTTTGCATGTACTCGCACCCCAAAATTTATTATTTTCTAATAAGTCAATTCAAAGTTATTTAGAAAAAACTGTTCGTAGAATTCTTTAAAATTAAATCTTAAATATACCGCAATAAAACCACCAGTAATTATTATAAAAATGTTACTAGACGTTTTATATTTATTAATCTCCACACATTTTACAGTATTCAAGAAAAATTAATGATTGTACTAATTTAATATATGCCTTAAGTAGGCCTACTTAAAAGAAAATAATGAGAACGGAGTGATGCTTTCCTACAGTTTTACCAAGAAGTCTGCTGCTTATTCCATTATTTTCTTGGGCTCTACCATCGGGTACTAAGCAGTTGTGTTTATTAATTACAGTATCTTTACTTTAAAAATTAGGAACAATATTCAGGTCTATTCATTGTTTTGCTTGGAATGGGGGTCTATGAGGAAACATCGCAGAGAACTTTTCGTATACTCTCTTAAAACTATTCTCCCTGTAGTTCCACTTATTTATTGAAATGCGCATGAAAAGAAGTTTGAAAAATCCAACCGTATAAGGATAGGGTAAATCTTTGATTTTCATTCAAGAGATAAGTATCTTCATTTTCAAAAATACGCAAAAATGTTACTAGGAAAAGTTGTTTAAAATTAACAACAGCAGCCAATAAAAATATACTAAATAGGCATAGTACTGAGCTAAGAGAAGCACTAAGAGAGCTAAGAAATACCAGATGGGATTTAAAGCTCCAAAGCCTAAATAATATAGATCATTCAGCATGGAAAATGCAATAGAAGCTAAAACAGGAAAGAACTACCATTGAACCGCTCCATGGAGTAAATGGAATGGCATATACAAATGCAGAAAAAGTAGAAACCTTAGCACCTGGCAGGCTAAATGAACATCCAAAAGAAGATGAGGACCTATATGAAGAAGTCGTAGAAACCCTGGAAATGCTAGAAAAAGCATAGGAGATACCAAAACCTTCCTCTCCAGGAGAAGTAAATGAAATAGTCAAGAGACTGAAAAAAAGGAAAGTTCCAGGCAAAGATGGAATAAGCAATCAAAATGCTTAAAAATATGGGCAGAAAAGGAATAGCCGCCGTAGTGAATATAGCAATTGAAGTAATGAGAACAAAGCATTATCCAAAAAATTGGAAACATGCAGAAGTCATAGTACTGAATAAACCAGGAAAAGAGAAAAAATTTCCTCAGAACTATAGACCAATAAGCCTGCTATCAGCACTTAGCAAAGTGGTAGAAAGAGTCATCAACAATAGACTAAAAGATGAAACAGAGATGCTCAACATGTTACCAGACAAACAGTTCGGCTTCAGAACTGCCCACTCATCGGAACAACAGGCTCTGAAAATAGTGGAAACTGAAAAAAAGGCGTTCAAGAAAAGATGTCAACAGGGGTAGTGCTATGTAGCCAGAGCCTTTGATTGGGTAAGGCGTTTATGAATGAGCTGCGTTGTATGTATACATTTGCTTGATCGTCGTTGAATAGAACACTATAGCATACTTGATATCCATGCTGCAAAAAGGGTTAGCTATGGCAAACCTGTATAGAATAAACTCGGTATACTATTTACCTCTTTAATTGTTTCTTCGTCTTTCCTTTATAATCGCACAAATCGCAGCTATAATTTTTCTCGGTACCATGTATTTTGAAGTGCTCTTGCAGTTCGCTCATTTTTCTTGCAGTGTAGAAACATCCAATTTCCGGACACCTGCATACTTTTCCACTGTGAGTTAGCATGTGCTGTTGCAGAGTAAATCTGAAAAACATAAATGTAATAATTTAATTAGGTAACATTGATTTAAATGGTTATGATATTCAATTACCGAAGAACTGGTCTAAATGTACGTGACCTTTTACTTTCGAAATAATACGAGTTTGGTAGCGCTAGGATTGTTAGGATACAATTTTTGTGGGATTTTAAAAAAATCTTTCAGTTAATTTGTCGTCAACTCGTTTGACGTAGGACGTAGGGCCGCATGTCTTAAACTAAGACAGACCGAACGCATTGAATCAAAGAAATCGAAAATCGAAGAGATGTAAATCATTGGCGCACCCAAAGGGAGGTACTGAGGCACGTCCCCCCCCCCCCCCCCAAGTCCTCTACAATGCTGAAAATAAGATATTTAACATATATAGTAGTATACATAAATAAGTATACATTATCTACCCATGAGACCTGTAGCGGAATCTCCAAAATTATTATATTATATTCACAATTTAACATCCCTGGCGCGCATCTAGGCACGGCTTCGGCTATGTTGGCTGTTTCCAAAACAAAAAACATCGATACAATGCTTCGTAAATTAAAACAGATACGCTAGAAAAGGATACATAAAGGTCGGCAGTTCTGCTTTTGACTAAATGTGACGCCAGCGGAAAAATAAGCAATTAAATCAGGGGATGTTATTGGTATCTAATAAAAAATCAGTTTTACTGATTGGTTTGTCGGGTTTGTTTTCGTAAAGGTATAAAAGTATAAAAGAGATGAGATAGTAAGTTACTAAATAAATAACATAAATGACGGGAATTGTGTAGATAGAAATTGAACTTATTGCAGATAATGTACGTGTTAATTATTGGATTCTGTATGTTTATTATAATTATTATGTATTTTCATGAAGGGTTGTCCATTTCAGGGGCTCCTGGTAAAATTTTTAAGGTGTTAGGGAAATTTTGCGAAATAACTTACCTATTTTTTATAAATTAATTAAGTGTATCCTACGTTCTTTTCTGTTCGCAAATTTTGATGGATTTTAGACTTAGAGTATCCGTGTCTTTTTATCTTTAAACTCAAGTGCTCTAGATCGGTGACCCCTATTTCCGTTCAAGCTTTTTGGCCTCCAAAGAGTAAGCAGGGAAAACGAAAACAGTATAAAGCATTTTTGTTACATCCATAAATCCATTCAGTTTTTTAAATACATTATTAAATTTCGTGTTACTTTTTCCTCTACTTACACTAGATTTTTCAATTATCATATCTGGTAATGGTCTACGTTTTCCTTTTAATTCTATCTTTTCTTCGTATAAATATTTTTAAAAAAATTATTGATTAAAATTTTGTAATATATTATTTTTTTTTAAAACCGACCAGAAAATTTACACTTTCTGGACAATTTTTCGTCTAGAAAATAACGTTTTTCCGATCGCAAGACCGGAAAAGTGACATTAGAGACCGGAAAAATCTTTTCCGGACTCTAATGTCACTTTTCCGGTCTCTAATGTCACTGTCACCCTGTTTTTTGTTTTTCCAATCGCTCTTTGATAATACAAGATACCTTGATTTTGTTATTATGACAACAACATTTCGATGTATTGTCGAGTGACAGTTCGTTGATTTTTAATATTGTTCTTTATGTCAAACATTTTTCGCGTAGATTATAAAATATATCGAAGTGTCGGTCTTAAAAAAAATATTGTACGTCACGCAACCGAAAATTAGTGTTTTCCAGGTCTCTCCAAGCTTCCAGGACTCGCCTATGGCTCGCCCTGGAAATGCTTGTCTCGACCTGAAAAACACTACTTTCCGGTCTTGTAACGTAAATTACTATTTCTTCAAACATTATTGCATAGGTACCGTGCCATGCTTTAATGATATTTGACATTTTCTAAATGTGCTTTTAATTTTCAATAATGTTCTTTTATAGCACTGAGTGCGGTAAAGATTATGTACAGCACTGTATTAAAAATTCAAAAGAAAATACAATTAATGTACTTGCATTCGCGCGATGCATAAAATAACAATATTTATAGCTTTTCACAATCAATTCAAATCACAATTTGCTACTTTTTACTAATTTTTTCTTTTAAATTTGATCTTTGTTCCAAAAATTATTTGCTCGAAGGAAAAATATTGTACCTACCTGACATGTGCGGAAAGTGCCTTTACCGCCCTTAACGGCTTGCAACTGCCGTCGCGTAGGTAAAGGATCAGTTTCCGCACTCATTAGGTAAAGTATTTTTTACAATAAATGGTTGAATCCGTTTAACTACCTGGGACGTTTTGTAAGAGCTCGGCCATAAAAATGCAAATAAACTATCGATGTCGGCCAGGGTCGGATTATAATTTGTAATTATAGCAGATAATATTTAACTATCTTGTGCTTGCCATTACATCTTTCAGTATTTGTGTTTCTTAGGAAGTGTTTAATTAAATAAGATATTATTAATAACGAATTAAATATCTAAAGTCCTACCCTGTAGTGTATTTGCTTATTGATTGTGTATAACAATGGGATTAAACCGGTACTTTTATTGCAGTCAATAAGTCGATACCATTTAGGGTGAAAAATACGTTAAATAACCATTAGGTACGAATGGTCTTCCTTTATAAGTTTTTCATGATAATTTTTGATAGTTATGTTCGAAGTTTCTTCAAATACCTTAACTCGCGTAACCAATATCTTTCTATCACCTTGGAGCTGCGTTAGGATTGTATGCACCTTTTGTATTGCTATTTTTTTTTCTATTCTCCTGAGGGACTGTTTATTCCAATGATCTGGTACCTATAGATGGCACATGTCATTCATAAAGGCTATTAAATGTGTTGACAACATCGTTTGTAGGATAGAGGAGGTGAACAGCTAGTGGGGATTACACCGGAGTTACCTTTGAATGTGACCTTGCTACTATAACCTACAGATAACCCAACTTTTTATTTACTCACCCATGAAAAGACTGCAGAATTATTATTTGCCGAATTCTCGCGTATACTTGGTACTTGCGACTCATCTGAATTAGCCTTCAGAAAATGTCACAAAACACTAAAACACAGCAATGATTACACAAAACCGATAAACCGAAAAAAAAATTAATCCGCTGTCAAAGAAGCCACAAAGAAACACCAAACGGAAAAAAGGTTGTTCGATATACATCCGATGCATCGAAAACATCAATATTTTCGATGCGATGTATCGTTTTTAAGCGACGCATCGAGGCCATTTGAAATTTATCGATGTATTAGGCCCTCATTTTATTCGTAAAATAATTATTTTGCCATTGCCTCTCGATCTTGATTATATCTTTTACCTTTGGTTTCAATTAAGGTGTGAGCTTAGAATAATTAGATTTGTTATCCATTTGTTGTGTAATTCTAATTCTATTAAAATGTTTTTTTCGATGCATCGCAAACATCGATGTTTTTCCGCGATACTCAGTGGACATCCCTAAACAGAAATGAATGAAACAACGTCATCATGGCCTTATCTTACTGCTGTGTTGCCATACTGCATACTTTTTATAAGTTTTTACACAAAGATTTAAATTTCCCACATCATGATAATACTTTTCACAGCGTAAGTTTGGTAAACAATGTGGAGGGGCGCAATTATACCAGTGGAGGAAGTCTCATATGTCTCTGTCTGAAGTGTCATGTCTCATTTCTAGACATAAGACAGTAATAGAGGTCTGTAAAGTAAATGATTTAGTGCCAAAATGTTAATTTTACATGCAGGTGACAGGTGAGTAGTGCATTTAAATGTTCTCTGTAAACAGTGAGATGTCGGTCCGTGCAAAAATACGTTTATGAATGAAATGATATTTCTACTTTGCTTTACTGTCGTTGGTAATACTGATTCCGATAAATTAAGGAGCTCTGCGGTAACATACTTGGAAGCAAATGAACACCTTTTAAAACAAGAAGTTTAACAAGACTGAAAAAATAATACGCCGCAAAACATCCTAAACAATTGTGGTTTGGAACCCAAGTAAAAATATGTGGTTGCTAAACATTTATGTTATTCGTTATTAACATAATAAATATACCTACTGTAAATGCCAGTTTTAAAATCAATATATCGTAAAATTCGCACAGCCGTCATTTGCGATTGCAAAATTCCTCAACCTCCAAACCGTTACGATGGTATCCCAACAATGGACCATCAATCGCACAGGTCCGTCCTCCATCCCACACCTGCAGCTCCGCGATGGGCGCGCCATCTCGCGAAGAGCGATGCCAATCTCGGCGGCATCGGGCGGATTTTTAAGTCGCTCCGAAAATGCGATTTATTGCCCCGCTGTGTGCCGAAGGGGCTTTAGGGCCCGATTCCTAAGTCGGAAGAATGAAGTCCGTCTTGTCTATATTATTATAATATGGTCTTCCATTAATTTGTATTTATATTATTTTGGTCTCGGAGCCCTATTACGCGCGATGCGGGTAGGCTTAGGGGGAAAGAATGACGTCCTCTTTACCACGGTTTTTTTTTGCTCGCATCGCCCCAAGGGATGCCCAATATCACCCTCGTGCATCACGGCCTCGGTTCGTGATCCTTGCACCTTCTGTGGTGATCCGTCGGATGCTTCAATTCCCTCCACGCTATAATTTCCTTGTACAAGAAAACAAATGTTTTGGCGTAATACGGGTTTGTGCCTTTTTACAGGTTAAGGACGTCCGTTACAACAGCATTATTTTACATAAAATTTTACGGTATATGCTATCTCTGGGTTCTGAAATATAGTTCCCGACGAATATGCAATTTATTGCATTGGCCGGAGGGGTTCAGCTCGTAAATCGTACAAGGAAAGATCTTCGGACGATGATGAAGGTGATGAATGATGGTGTATGGAGGAGTGAGTTAACAATGAATTGGGTTTAATGCAATGTACTGGGATAACGGTATATTGCAACTATGATAAGTATTGCGTTTCCTTTGGTTACTTGTCGGTAATAAGTTTTAATAAATAAAAGGATGAATAAAAATATTGCGAACAAATAATTGCTAAGAATTTTGTATTATTATTAAATCAAATAGCAAACAACGGCTATCTCTTGGCAACACTTTGACTTCATAGATTTTGCAATTTTCCTTATACATTTTTTTCCCGATGGTCAGTCCATATAAGTATCGAATGCACTTCGGCCAGGTTTGGCTTATTGTGCTCACCCTAGTTGGTGTTACACCTATACTTATTGATGATTCCAATTACTTGCACCAATTTCTGTGGGTCAACTAGGGAGAGTGTCGGTATGTCCTCTGGTTCTCATCTTGGTTGCCCGAGTATTTGTTGCCTTTTCACGTACACGGTGCAGGTGGTTCTCAGCTGATTTTTGCTCATAAGAAGTAGCTGTCTATATTTAGTTTCGAGACCGCAATAAAATATTTGCTATGGTTTACTTCCTGTCTGTTGTTCCAGTAGATCAAAAAAATATATAACAATTCAGTAGATTTTGTGTTCATTCCTTGTCCACTGTCTTATGGCATCCCTTACTTTGTACCTTTTTTGACTTGGAGTGAGGGTTCCGGACTTCCGGACCTATAAATATTTTTTCCGAATCTTTTTCTGCATTCAATATAATATAGTAAACACATTAGATTGGTCAAACATCGGACAGATATAAGATAACTATTTAAGATTATAAGAATGCAACAAAGTTATTTTTACTATATCTTTATTGCTGTTATAAAAGATGCATTATATTGCATTCCATGTAATCTATGGATGGATTATCTTACATCAAAGGAACAGCGTAAAACGTGACGTGAAACATAAACATATCTCCCACAAAACGAAACCTATCAAACCCAAACAGCATGTACATTATACGGTGTCCAAGTATTACACACGGATGTGAGTCTATTAATGGCTTCTCTCTCTACGAGTTTCAAAATAATTACCAATATATTCCTGTTAATTTATCCATTGGTTGTTTTGTGGCGTCTTAATCCAATCATATTAAAATTCTTATTTATAGCAATGTGAAAATTGTATCTACCTTTTACAGTTTTCAGGCGATCGTTATTGTAAATAAATGTTAATGTGGTTGTGGCGTCATACAGCGTGAGGGGAAAAGTGTACGAATAGGTACAAAGTAGCCTTGGTGCTTATATTTGGGTGTTTTTTGTTTTTTATAATTAAAAAATTGTATAAATATTTTTAATAAATTTGAGAACGTTTAAGTTTTACCAGATTACTTATTTCTAGAGACCGACCGAAGGTTCGGTTTCGGCCAAAAAACCTAGTTTCGGTGACAGTTTCGGTTTCAACTCAGTGTTCGTGAATTGTCACGCACCGTTCGGCTATAACTTTGGGGATCTCATCCCATAATTTTTCTTCTCTGTCGACCTTTTTTTTTAGGTGGGAAGAGTTCAATCCGTTCCCAAGATCGATCTCGTCCTATGTAAAATAAATTAGATTCCAGTATACAATAAAATTTGTAACATGTATAAATAAGTTTCGGTTCGGCCAAAACTGATACCAAGGCCGAAGATTCGGTTTCGGCTAAAAATCTTGTTTTGGTCGGACACTACTTATTTCATTCTCAGCGTTGGCAAGGTCGTCGCTAGCTACTTACGATTGGGGAGGCACTGCATGTCATCTGTCAAGTCCATCTTATAATGCTGGGTATCATAAAGGCAAAAAGTCCAAATTGTATTTAATTTTGTCAATATTTTTTAGTAAATACTAGTCAGTCGTTCATTCAAGAAAGGGTCGTCACCCCGTTAAAAGTTAAACAGGCAATCCTTATAAATACATTGTCATTCGTACGTTTTCTCTGTGGATTTCTTGACATGTGTGAAGTTAGCAATGTTTACGAGAAGCAACGAAATTTTTTTTGGGTACGTGTCAATTTAGCCTGTAGCGTTTTTGTGTTCGTTTACAAACGCTACTTTTCAAAGTTTTTATCCTGTAACTTTTTCCTCCGAGTTTTTGTAAATTCGCATATAGCAGATTACTTACTCCTATGGGGTAGTTAACTAATGACGATAAAACCAAATGGTAGAATTTCAATCTTCGCCACTAAAAAAATTAAAATTCGTTTACAAACGCTACAGGTGGGTGATAGTTCTTAATTGTAATTTTGCAGTGCACATGCCTATTCCTGTGTGGTTTTGTTTACATGCGCAAAACCATAAATTTGGCACTTTCGTGATTATTTGTTTGCTTATGTAAAGGTAAATGTCTACGGCCACTACTTACAACTAAACTAACTCAACCCTCAACCAAGGACAACCCAACATAATGAGAATAACATACGCACTAAAAAAATATTTTGAACTTGTTATGAGTCATAGCCAGCTCAATTTATTATTGAGCGCTGTCCTCAAATTACCGAAACGAACAAACCCAGCAAAGGCAAAACCACAAACGAAGTTCTGTTTGTTTTGTTGACACGTGTTCTGTTAGCTGATATTATACCATTCCTTGAAGCTTATTGAAGCATCTTAGCAGTGGCGGCTTCTCCTATGAGGCAGATGAGGCAGTGCCTCATCAATAATTTTGCAAACTAAATAAATTACAAATTTATATTACTTTACTATTTGCATAAATATATATCCATTAGAATTAATGTCGTCAATCTTAACGCGTTTCGCTAGAAATATCATTTATCATCCATCTTATTTCTGCATGCGGTCGTATATTGTAGAAGCCGGTCTCGCGCTTCCTTGTCTTTTACGATCCCTTGCGTGTTTTGTTCTTATATCATCCATCTCATTTTTGCATGCGGTCGTATATGGTTAGAGGCCCGGCCTCCCGCTTCCTTGTCTAGCGTATTAGTGAAAATATCTAAGGTGATGTATAATACCCGTAATAGTCCAGTCGAATCTAGCTTTAAATAGCGCATAAAAACATTCTTCTGAGGCCAGCCTCAACTCTCTACGTAAATTTAATGCGAACGCGAGGGGACTAATCTAATCTATAGAGATGAACGCCGCGACACGGTATTTGGAGAAATGCTAATAATATTAGATTAACATTAACAGGTTGTCCGTTGAAAGTTTAGAGAGAGTGCATAGGTAGTGCATTGTATTTTATTATAGTTTTCGGTAAATACTTTTGTGGTTTTCCGTACTGATTTTTGTTTTGCTTTTTTTCCAACAGTGGGCAGTGATTTTTCTAAAATATTAATATTAAATTACTTTTATTTTACTCATTAGTTTATTTGTTTTGTGCTTACTAGCGAAAAATGGATTCAGCGGGACCTAGCACAGCGTCACAACTTCCCCAGGTAAATGTAAACATTCGCACTCCTACTTGTTATCTTGTTAATTTTTTAGTAAATGAGCAGAATTTTTCCAGTATTATTTGACTAGCCAAAGTGCTAAATAAAGAAAAATTATTATTATTATTATTATTATTATTATTATTATTATTATTATTATTATTATTATTAATTCCTATGAAGATAAATTGTACATAGTAAAAGAAGTAAAGCGACCTGTTCCAGATTTGAGTAAACGTCTTGTTACTATCGGTGGGGTGGGGAAATCAAATCGGAGCTTTCAAAACACTTGGTGCGAAAAGTACGACTGGCTTACTGGTAGTGTAACGTTAAACAAATTATTTTGCTGGCCGTGTATTCTGTTTGCAACAAATAATAGCGACAAAGTTTGGTCAAAATATGGTTATAGCGATTTAAAAAAATTGTCTAAACTTTAAAATCTAACCTTGCTAAAAAAATTTTTTCTCACCACTTTCAAATACCACGAGCCGCCCCTGCATCTTAGAGGTTATGTACTTCTACCGCCTGCTCCTAATATTTTCTATCAACATAGGAAATCTTGCAGAAGATCCCTTGTGCATCACCGCATATAAAATAAGTCAAATTTTTGCCCTCCGCTGTTTTTAATTTTTCCGAAACGCACATACGATTTACTTCAATTTTTAAATATTGAAAGACCTATCTCTAAACTCTGTTTCTCATGAAGCAGCTTTTCCGATTATCCTTTCGTTTTTAAAATATATGATTATTTATGTTAGCATAAATAGGCCAATGTTAAAAATTATTATCTCCCAAAGAAAGGCCTAAATTAAAAATATGTTACAACACAAATAAATAACGTTTGTACCTTTAGCTACCCAGTGATACCCAATTTATACATGCTTAATTAAATTGTACTGGTGTTATTTAGTGACAGCCGAACGCCTGCAACTATTTTTGAGATATTTATCGTAGCTCCTAGTATAGAAATGAAATAAACAAAATTTACTTTACTATTTCTAAATAAATAAATAATATACAGTGTGTCTACGTACGTTGGCGGCATATGGGAAACTTTTTTATTATTAATTTTACGAAAAAAAGTTATTCTTCATAAAAAGTTCTGCATGGTCCAAAACCTAAAATGCAACCATCAAATATCGAAATTTTCCAGTCATATACGAGGTTTGTCAAAAAACGTGAATTTTTCCCAAGAATGTAAATTTTTCCCAAGAGTAAAGTACCTTTATTTTTGACATTATCAAAAATTGTTATTAAAAAAAGTTGATCAGAACTAAAAACTACGGCTAAATGTGCAATTATACGCATTTATGTTGAAAAATTATTTTATTGATTTATTATTAAGTAATTATTTAATTTTGAATTATTTAATTAATTTAATGCGTGTTATTGCATAATTAGACGTGGTTTTTCAAATTTTTTTTAATAACAATTTTTGATAATGTCAAAAATAAAGGTACTTTACTCTTGGAAAAAATTTACATTCTTGGGAAAAATTCACGTTTTTTGACAAACCTCGTATATGACTGGAAAATTTCTATATTTGATGGTTGCATTTTAGGTTTTGGACCATGCAGAACTTTTTATGAAGAATAACTCTTTTTCGTAAAATTAATAATAAAAAAGTTTCCCATAATATGCCGCCAACTTACGTATATATATATATATATGTATAGACACACTGTATACACATAGACATATTATGTCTTGAAATAAATTCGATATGTTTAGAGTAAATTATGTAAATATTGTGTTTGTGCATGTGGCGAGTAAAAGCGATGGTAAACTTTTAGGTAGATCTATTAAGTGTACCATCGCAAAACTGTTCTAATGGCCTACATAGGTACACCTTGACCTATTTTCGGATATCTGGAAAGTATGTGTATAAATGAAGAACCAATATTTTTGTATAAATGTGCTGATGCTCCTTCGCTAGTTGTATAAAAATTACATTTTCCGCACAAGAGCCAGCAAATGTACTACAGCTGTATATAATAATATCAGCAGCAGAAATAACTCAAACAGCAGCCAACCTTGGTAAGACAGTTTCCTAGCCTAACTACTTTTCAACCCCATTACTCCCCAATATTTCACCTGACCGCACTCCTCTAATTACGCGCCGTTTACGACGAAATATGAGCCGTAAATAACGGGCGCAAATGCTCACTGTCCGATTTACGGTCCTTTACCGCTGCACCACTTCACCGACTGGCCCACAAACAACACTTTTTAGGCACTAATTGTTAACACTACGCCATATATTACAGGTTAAACATGTCCCCTGACTCGCAGAATGACTGCCCTAAAACGAAATGGATTTCAAATTGCAGAATTGTCGACTGATATTATCCTGCCTTTTGTATTTTTGTAAAACCTGTTCGTATTTGTGTTCACAGAAATCTGTTTCACTATTTTTTTTTGAGAATTTTCCATTAGGTATTGGGGGCGGCAATAGGAGCAATGTATCGATAGACACCTTAAATAGAATGCAATATTTTTTGGAAGCATTTATTTACTACACAGTCAAAAATCCAATTGATAAACAGCAAGGGATGTCTGATTTAATTAATTTCATTTGATTTTTTGGTTTAAATGTTAATCAATTTGTAAATCAGTTGTATGAATTGTACTATTATTGACACAAAATAATCATATTGGATTACTTTAAATCGATACTGATCAATTATTGTATAAAATATATCAACCTTTTAAATCATGTTTGACTTGAGAGATTTTAAAATATCTTGGAGGCTGCTGACGCATGCGTAACACGCAACAATTTGATCAGTCGGGAGTACCACCCCATATTTTCCTATGAGAGGTCGGCAGGTGGCAGTCAGCCATTGGCTTTGAACGTTACATGTCGTCCGCGCGGTGCCGGTTCATTTTGTCTTTGTTACAATTCTGCTATTGCTATTGCAGAACAGCTTCTGGTTCTTCATCTTAAATTTGTATGTCTATGTGTTGTCTTCCAGTGTTTTAAATTCTACCAGCTTACCTATTTTGTCTAATAAAAGGATTTTAACAAAAAAAAACTCTTTTAAGGGTTTCTTTTTTGTCAACCCATCAGCAATATACTGTTATCTTACAACAAAATAAAAACGCGCTGGTATGCTTTAAAAGTGTCCCACAGCGACACTAGAGAGCTTAGCGCTTCATCCTATTTACGGTTCAAGTAGAACTTTGAGTTTTCTTTCTTTCGTCGAATCTTAACCTCACGGATGAGCCATGATATGGTGAAACGCGTATGGGGATGGATCTGACGAAATGAAAGGAAACAATTCTTCTGACTTCTAAAAACGTCTTTGTTTCTTATATTGATTTTTCTCTTCATAGTGTCTAACAAAAATGACAACCTAGGCCTATTCAGATATTTTGGAGAAAAGCTATTTTATCTGTACTGTCCTTTTAAAACTAGTTTGTCATGTTAGTTCAGCCTATATGAAAGTACATATTAAGAAACCATTTAAAGGCGTCTTAAAAAAAACATCGTTGTCCATAAATTTAAATCAATCTGGTGTGGACCTGCACTAACATTTTTTCTCACATTCGACACTTTAAACATGCACGACACAAAACTAAACGTTTATTCAAAGGAAGTGTTTAAAATTGCTCACAGTTGTTGTTCCTGTCCCGAAACTATTGTTGTTGCAAGCCATACTTTTTACTAAGATTAGAGTAAAGGCGACAAATATGAAATAAGGCATTAAAACTAAAATGCTATGAAAAAAATTGTATTATACACACAATCCGTGCTGGTAAAGAACAACACATGGGATATATTTGTGAGCTGCAAAATTAAACAATGTTCCCAGAACAACACTTTCTATAGGCTTTGCCAAAAGGACGAGGATCCAACTATTATATTACAGCAAAAACAAAGCTAGCAGTACTCACAAAAGAATTAGACGATGATCCTATAAAATGTAAACTACAAATGGAAAGTAAATATTTTGGCTAAACTAGAAACGACATCAGGAATATGACATATCAACTTGCTGTCAGAAACAATCTTCCCAATCCAATTTGGTAAAGAAACAGCTGCAATAGGTTGGATAAGATTATTTATGAGAAGACCAACAGGGACAACTTTTGTCAGAGTAAAGGGCCTTTTCAAAAAAGACGTTCAAGCATTTTTCCGAATCTTAATAATACTATATAAGTAGCAGATCGCGTTTTTAACGTTGGTGTAAGCGGTCTATCTATAGCGCCATCAAAGATACCACAACTTGTTGCACTTAAAGGTAAACGTCAAATTGGTAGCCAATAGGTATACATAGTCGAGCTAAGCTAAATAGAAATAGAAAAAGATCCAGTTTAAACGAGTCCAGTCCAGTAGCTCTTCTGAAGAAGATTTTGTGGCAGGTGATGATTCATATGATTCACTGTTTACTGAGCAAAACGAAGTAAAAACTCCAGAAAATGAAAAAAACCCGGAGTGCCTGTTATGTGGTAAAACGTTTTTGACTGAAAAACAGTTGGTACTGTGCAAATCCTGTGACTCATCGTGGCATTTGCAATGTACTTCATATTATTATGAATCTGGCATCCATTTTAGCTATTTCTGCCAGTAGATTATTGTTTTTTAAGTTTTTTTTTTGCATATCTCTCATAAAAATTAATTTCATTCCTTTTCTTCATATTCCATATTTGTGACCCTATTTTAAAACAGAGCAAATAATAGTATTTTAGGTTTTTTATCATTTAAAACGTTCTGATTTTTACAAAACCAAGTGTAAGTTGTAAAAATATACATATTTTCTCATTAAGTATTTGTATTTTTTTTGTGTTAGGAAAATAAGAATAATTTGATTAGTCTTGCCATTTTAAAAAAAGCATTCCATATTTGGTCGGTTTAAAGGTAAAACTCACTAAGTAGGAAAACTGTTATTTCTGACGTTCTTCATATATTTTTCAGTTGTAGAATTTTTTTTTTACTTTTTTACTTACTTTAGATCACATGAAAAAAATTTAATAACGGCTGTTCTTTTTTTTATCGCAACTTTTGTATAAAATCGCTGTTATTTCCTAAAGTGTTTTAAACAAAAAATTGTTATTTTGTGAGTTTTACCTTTAAACCCACGAATTTGTCATCTTAACTCTATACTCACAAAAGGTAAAGTAATACCGTTACATCAGAACCGCTATTTCAACTACTTTTTGACTGCTGATAGACCGCGGCAGACAGGCGCCGGTGCCGGCATGTCAACTGAGTTAACTGGCCGGATGCAAAAATTGAAATTCGCATTTCCACTAAGGAGGGCACGCGGCCGTTTGGTCGGATCTTAGGGGTCCTTATCCAACTTTTTGGGTGCATGGTCGAAAAAAAGTAGGACACACAACACTCTGTACGTATATCGTTAAAAACTGAAATGTTAGGCACTGTCATGCATTTCTTTACCGATGTTCTAATTTTTAACAGCGGCTGGTAATGATAGAAATTATATATCGATATTTTTAACAAATTCCCAACGAACTTTAAAAGTCCATTAGAGGGAATATAAATTATAAACAATAACAAACTTAAAAATGAACAATTTTGATAAAAATACAGAAATACGAAATTAATAAAAAAGTCAAATATTATTCAATTAAAAAAAAATGGAATCATTTATACAATTTAGTTTGATTTTTAATTAGTAGATACTAATTTTTTTAATGTTATTATATTTATTTGTTAGGTTATTATAGATCATATTATATTGTATAATAATGATCGTTTACCGAAATTACTTCTAATATTTACTGCCAAAAGAGTTTCAGTTTGTCGGGTATGATGATTATGTAAAGTATTATTTTTTTTAAATATGAATTTTGACGAATGGTTATTGAATGAATAATAACACATATTTTTAATTTATATACATTTTCTAAGTTTAAATATCGCAGTGGTTTGTATAAATTTATTGTGGGTTCCAAAAAGGGAAGCTTGTATATACATTTAATAAGTTTATTTTGTAATTTTTTTAAAGGTTTTATTGTTGTAGAGGTAGCAGCATATTGAAATTAAATATTGCAATTTAGAATAAATTAAAGAATAATAAATATTTTTCAGAAGTGTAATTGGTAAATAATGTCTAATTTTGTATAAAATTCCAATCAAAGGAGATATATTTGTTCTAATATATTCGATATGTGTTTTCCAACTTAAATTTTCATCTATATAATATAGTCCCAAAAGTTTAATAGAATTAGCATTATTATCAAATATATTTTTTTTGGTAGCAAGTTGTTTATTTTTGTTTTAGTAATAAATGTAAAAGAAGATTTTGTAAAATTAATTGATAATTTATATGACTGAAGCCAGGGAAAAATTATGTTTAAATCATTTTTTATTTGATTTTGTCAAGTAAATAATAGTTGTATCATCAGCAAATAATTGTATCTTTCCATTTAATTTTAATTTAGATATGCTGTTAATATACAGTGTGTGTATAAAGTCTGTAAACGGCTTAATAACATCACAATTTACTGGCCGATTTAAACCAAATTTGGTACAGTTGTGTAAGAGGATCTAACGCACCGAATGACGATATTGGCGTTGTTGCCAGCTTTTTAGTTTGTCTGGAATTCGAACGAATTTTATATTTCTAAATATAACACCCAGTATATTTTTACATTTTTAAATTCCACATAAAATTAAAATAATTTTTTATTAAATGCATTATTAGTCTATACTTCATAGTTTCCGAGATATTGACTCTCGAAAAGTGACATTTTTGATCTTTGACAGCTTATAACTTTCTAACAGTACGTCTTAGAGCAAAACGGCTTACATGTCCCTATCTTCAATTTTTATTATCTTGCCAAAAAATCAACTTCCAGTTAAACCGGAACAACTATATTTCCTGCTTTCGAGGTACATCCGGTTTAACCGGAAGTTGATTTTTTTGGAAAGATAATAAAAATTGAAGATAGGGACATGTAAGCCGTTTTGCTCTAAGACGTACTGTTAGAAAGTTAGAAGCTGTCAAAGT
Organism: Polydrusus pterygomalis; assembly: GCA_963969555.1. NCBI lineage: Eukaryota > Metazoa > Arthropoda > Insecta > Coleoptera > Curculionidae > Polydrusus > Polydrusus pterygomalis. Next base: position 109,737,756 of record OZ018377.1, on the reverse strand, counting down.
TCAAAAATGTCACTTTTCGAGAGTCAATATCTCGGAAACTATGAAGTATAGACTAATAATGCATTTAATAAAAAATAATTATACTTTAAAAATGTAAAATTCGTTCGAATTCCAGACAAACTATAAAGCTGGCAACAACGCCAATATCGTCATTCGGGGCATTAGATCCTCTTACACAACTGTACCAAATTTGGTTTAAATCGGCCAGTAAATTGTGATGTTATTAAGCCGTTTCCAGACTTTATACACACACTGTATGTTAGAAATAATATTGGACCTAAAATTGACCCTTGCGGAACATCACATTTAATATTTTTTGAGTGCTTTTGCTGTTATTAATTTCAACGTATTGTGTTCTATTGCTTAAATAACTTTCAAACCAATTATAAATATTTCCCCTTATGCCAATGGTATGAATTATTTGTAATAAAATATTATAGTTAACTGTGTCAAATGCCTTACAAAGGTCTAAAGATAGTAAACAGCATTTTTTATTTTGATCTATTTTTAATTAAATATCTGTTATTATATCCATAACAGCAATTTCAGTATATCTATATTTTCTAAAACCATATTGACAATCAGAAATTAAATTTTGATTATCTAAGAAATCTGTTAATTTGTTGTTTATAACTTTTCTAAAATTTTCGAAAAAACTGGCAAAACTGATATTGGCCGATAATTATTATTATATTAGGTAACTTCAAATTCGTATCGGTCTGTTTTGGAAAAGCTTCTAAGTATTTATTTTCCGTTAAAAATGTTAAGCATTATTTAGGACATTATTAATTACAAAAAAAATTTGCACGTCGGCGATGTTCAGTATTTAGGAAAATATAATATTCACCACCACCGTCCCCACAGATCATTCGTTTATTAAAGTATGCTTTTACAACAAACCGCATATATATCCAGTATTAAAAAAGGATAATCGACAAAATTCAAAATTTATGTAAATATAAATTTATACAGATTATAAATTATTGCACCTGCAGTACAGTAGTTTCACAAAAGTCTCGCTAGTGACAACGCATTTAAAATGGGCGATTCTGCCATGCCATGTAGAAATTATAGAAAACAGGAAAATTTAAAGTCGCTCGCAAAACGGGTTGCTATCTCCCTTTTATTATTATTTATTATGTTTGTGTGTAATAACTCACGCGTTCAATAGCGAAAATACCGTATTATTTGGTTTAAATTATTTTAATACGTTTCCAACAAAAGGTTAGCATGTGCTAAAAGCACTATAAATTAAAGGTACAACGATATTCATGTTTTATGGTTCGGTGTAACAGTAATAAAAGAGTTACGAGGAGTTAAAAATAACTCCTTTTCCTTTTAAACCGTTTACCGCGCCTTGACCTGGGCAAGATATCGTGTTTCAATCATTATTATTATTCTTATTATTATTATTACGCGGGTGTTAACAAAGAAAATGCGAAAAATGTAGACCTTTTTTACCACAAGACCGCATTGGATAACAAAACTTGCCTGCATTACAATTTGATAACACGATTTGACGGAAAAGAACCTTGTCTATATCGTTTGTTTGGTTGATACGTACGTACACTCACTGAAAAAAATGTTTGTTTTTGTTTAATAAATTATTTGTTTGACTTGTTTGTATTGGGACCAAATAATTTTTATTTGTCTGACACAAATATTGTTTGTATTAAATATTTATTTGAATTTGCTATGATATTTATTTGGTTTTTAATTATTTACGTTAAATAAAATTTATTTGCTAGCCACCCATTTTGAAAACTTAATAGTCTTTTGCTATCTCAAAAAAATATTTATTTGTGGTTACAATTCTTTATTTGACTACCGGTTCTTTTTGATTCCGCGAAATTAAGATAAAGGGAAGGGTTGTAGTCACAATCGCTGTTAGCCCACCAACTGACAGTTCGAGTTCCCAGTCGAGTACTTTATCTTTGTTAGTAGTGGAAAGAACTACAGACTACAGGGTTGGTTATTATACCGTGCGAGCAAAAATTATTTGCATCAAAGAGGGCCTTGCATCTAAGGACGTAATGCTTAGCCATAGAGCTTAATACCTGTTGGGTGTCAGTAACTACCTGAATTAACAATCAATCAGTTATTCCGTCATCTTTGACAGTCGTTACAAGTAATTTGATTCATCGCTAATTTTTCCAATTTTCTTGAACAATTCACACAACGGGCTTTACGAAACAGCGCAAAACCACAAAACATTCATGGTCGAAGCGTATTTTCGAAACGGGGTTAGAGTAAATGGTGAGTAGCAATACAATCCGGGTTTGTGCATGGACGATTTTCACGAACATTTTCCTAACGTTGCTTTTATTGCTGGGGATTTTTATCATTGCCTAAAAAGCACCGTGGCTGTGTTTAGGGAAACAGGTTTTATACAACACAAAAAAGGAGCAGGAAGACCATCTGTAAGAACAGAAGAACTTGTTGCAAACGTTCATGAAATAATGCAAAATACGCCAACAAATTGTATAAGACGCCTGTCCCAAGAAGTGGGAAGATCTTATGGAACATGCAGGACTATTCTTAAAAAGCAGCTAAATTTATTTTCTTATAAAGTGCAAGTATTTCAAGAAATACAAGCCGCAGATTTTGAGAGACGCAGGAATTACTCTCTATGGTTTACCCAAACTTTATTGGAAAGAAATGATTTATTAGACCGGACATTTTTTTTGGATGAAGCCTGGTTCCACCTCTCCGGTTATGTGAATTTCTCAGAATACACGCATGTGGAGTAGTGAAAATCCCCATTTTTCCACATTGCACCCTCAAAAAATTGGTGTCTGGTTAGATGTTTCCCGAAGAAGAATTGTTGGTCCTATTTTTTCCCATGACACAGTTACAGCACAGCGGTATAGAGACAATATTTTGAATCCATTTGTGGAGCAATTACTTGACGACGATCTACGTTTCGGATATTTTCAATGGGACGGTGCAACCTCCCATACAGCCGCCGAAACTATTAACTACTTACGGATCAGTTTTCGATCAGACATTGAATTCCCACCTAAATCACCTTCTTTAACGGTTATGGATTACTTCGTTTTTCCACATTTAAAGAACAGTATTTTTAAAACACCAGTTGCAAATTTAGAACAATCACAAGAAAGGATTATCCAAGAATGTGGTAACATTTCTCCATCAGAGATGCTGGTCAACACTTTTGAAAATATGAAGAGAAGTGTGAATTTATGCTTGGAGCCAAATGGTGGCCAATTTCAGCAATTTATGTAATTATTTTTCAATTTCAGCAATTTATGTAATTATTTTTCTTTTTCATATATTCTTACTTTGTTAATTTTGTAAAGAACAAAAATAAATTTGTAGGTATTTGTCTACTTATTTTATTACTCAGTAGTTTGGCATATCATGTCATAATAAGAATTTGACAAAATTTGAACCTAGATTTGGTTAGATATATCGTCCCCATATCATTGTGATCTAAACCAAGCCCTACGTTTTTTAATCCAAGCCCTCTTGGATGCAAATAATTTTTGCTCGCACTGTAGTGCAATGGAAGTTCAAAATTGGCTTTTAAACCACAATATTGGCCACCTGTGACCTTCATTGAAGGTAAGATACCTAATTTTTATTATTAAAATAAATCAATAACAATAAGAGGAAGAGGGAGGTGAATTTAGGCATTAGGTTTGCGCTAAATTGCCCGAAAACGATATTCTATGTAGAATAAAAAAAACTATTTATTTGCCTTAAATAAATGGACATTTACGGCAAACATATATTTATTTCTGACAAATTTTCGTTTATTTGTGATAAATTTAATTTATTTTAGTCAAATGAAATATTATCAACAATTAGTTATTGTAGGTAGTGGAAAAAGTATTACTGCCTGAACCCTATAGTTTCTAAGTTGGATTTTCCGTTATTGGCTCTTGTAATTGATTTCTATTTCTGTCATACGTATTGTTTATTTTTTTATAATAAACAGATAATCTTTAACATAATATTATGTAGCATACTTTTTTTATTTGCACCCATAACTGATCAAATTTTGATACTCACCATGGATTTACTTTTAAATTAAGTGATGAACCTTATAGCACATCAGGTTTTCATAGCAATACCTAATACATAATTTTTCTGAAAGTGGTTTATGTGTCATCATAATAATATAGAAATTAGTATCATTTTACAGAATGAATTGGAAAAACAAATATTTTATTATTTAAAATAATAAAAATATGAATTATTACGAAACAACACATTGTTTGGATTAAACATCGCAAGCTTGCAGAAAACTAAATGTTTATTTGAAAGAAATAAATATGTTGCCGATAGAAATAAGTTAGTATTTGCTGTATATTTTGTTGTGTGTTTGTTTTCTCTATCAAACAAACATTTTAATGAAATACCACATACCATCAAGCTTAATAAATGATTTATTTAAATCAATTAATGTATAGTAAATTTTACTATTAGTCAATTAAGTTTAGACATATGGTGCGAGCAAAAATTATTTGCATCAAAGAGGGCTTGGATTAAAAAACGTAGGGCTTGGTTTAGATCACAATGATATGGGGACGATATAATATATCTAACCAAATCTAGGTTAAAATTTTGTCATATTCATATTATGACATAATCTGCCAAACTAATGAGTAATAAAATAAGTAGACAAATACAAATTTATTTTTGTTGTTTACAAAATTATAATACTTGCACTTTATAAGGAAATAAATTTAGCTGCTTCTTAAGAATATTCCTGCATGTTCAATAAGATCTTCCCACTTCTTGGGACAGGCGTCTTATACAATTTATTGGCGTATTTTGCATTATTTCACGAACGTTTGCAACAAGTTCTTCTGTTCTTACAAATGGTCTTCCTGCTCCTTTATTGGGTTGTATAGAACCTGTTTCCCTAAACACAGCCACGGTTCTTTTTAGGCAATGATCAAAATCACCAGCAATAAAAGCAACGTTAGGAAAATGTTCGTGAAAATCGTCCATGACCAAACCCGAATTGTATTGCCACTCACCATTTACTTTAACCCCGTTTCGAAAATACGCTTTAACCATGAATGTTTTCTGCTGTTCCGTAAAGCCTATTGTGTGAATTGTTCAAGAAATTGAAAAAATTAGCGATGAAACAAATTACTTGTAACGACTGTCAAAGATGACGGAATAACTGATTGATTGTTAATTCAGGTAGTTACTGACACGCAACAGGTATTAAGCTCTATACGGCTAAGCATTACGTCCTTAGATGCAAGACCCTCCTTGGTGCAAATATTTTTTGCTGGCACGGTATGTAGGCTACTTAAGTAGGTATATGTAAGTTTAGATTTTCATATTTGCGACCTCTTGCGTTGTTGATCGAGCATTGTTCTCACATCATTCAACGTCGCTACTACCAAAAAATAAGTCTTCGTTCCGCTTGCTTTATGTTATAGCCTTCTCATCTCATATGACACATATTATTAAAATATGTCTAAAATGGGTGTATATAATAAACATTAAATCATCTCCAGTGTCTCGTAATTCACTCGGAATAACTTGGGTCCATTCATTCTCCAACCCACCCCGTAAAAACTCTTTTAATCCCCTGTCATAACCGAAAAATTATTGAAACAGCGGGGCCGTAGTCACGGCTCTCCGACCTCGCGATTGATGCGCTTGATGGGAACCGAACACCGAACATTTGATTCGTACACATAAATAACGGCCATACAATATCGAAAAGACAGATTTATTGAGCGAGTGCCGTCCATAAAGGTAAAGTGGAGATATTTGATTCCATACAGAGGGCATTTTAAAAGTAAAAAATTTCCCAACGTTAACTAAAGGACATCGTGGGTGTTTAGGACAAGCCCTAGCTATGACGCTGGGTACATCTGAAAGGACTCAATAACCGAAACGGTTGCTGATGTTACCCTATAGCTATGGTGCTGATCGTTATTTTACAGTACAGTATATAGAGATTACGTTACAGCACCTTATATAGAGATTTAACATTTCACAACCTAACGCACAATCATGTATAGATAATATTCCAATGTATCTTTCCAACTCTTCCTCTTAAAAAATTTCCAAATTGTAAAAATTCGCGAATTTTGAAGTTTTGATAACTCCGTTTGGTTTTGATCTTTTTCAAAAAAATTTGAATTTCCCGCTCCCAACATATTGCCAACCTCTTGACAGTTTAAAAAGGGAACTCATTCCCTTTTCAGGCGGATACGTTAAATGCAAATTTTCTTCCTTTTTTGCTGTATCTGCACATGGCACCAACCAAGCCATTAAATAAGTTCATTTTCCAAGTTTTTTTAAGAATATTTTTGAAAAATTCTCCCAAGTTTTAATTTGTTAATTGTTTTACACTTATACACAATATCGGGAGTTCCTCAAGACTAAGTTTTGGGTCCCTTGTTCTTTTGCATATGCTGACGACACGCAGTTGTATATTTGCTTTGATCCAAGGGATTTCATTACTGCATGTGCCACCGGCGTATCCAGCTCATGCGTCTGGGGGGGGTAATCGATCGGCTAGGATCAGGCACGTAGCCAGGATTTCTTTCAGGGGGGGGGGCTATCGGTATCGCGCCGAAGGCGCAAAAAAAAGCGCCGCAGGCGAAATTTTTTTGGGTGCCACGCCCTTTTTTGAATCATGGTGCTTGGTTTTCAAGTGGGAAAAATAAAAAACACAACACAAAATCCTCAAGAAAATCTCAAAAACAAACCTGGTAATAATTGAGGTGAAGAAAATGTAATAGTGTAGGAAATGTTTAATGTATTGCCTATGTTGCCGAAATCAGAGCTCGAGTTTCGGAGGGGGTTCAGGCCCCCTGTACCCTCCCCCCTAGCTACGTGCCTGGCTAGGATACTAGATAATAGCAGCTTTAAGGAGTAAGGACAAAAATTAAACAACGCTTAAGTAATCTTGGGGGGGGGGGGTAATTACCCCCATTACCCCCCCCCCCCCCTTGTATACGCCGGTGGCATGTGCTAACTTAAACGCGGACCTGGAAACCCTATGTCACAACATAATTCTTAACCCAGCTAAGTGCAGTATCATTATATTCGCCAACAAAAGCGGAAATAATTCACTTAATAAATGCACCGCTAGAATTGAAGATAATGTCTTGCCTCGTCAGGATAGTGCAAAGAGGTTGGGATTCATCTTAAATGGGAAACTAAAATTTACTCAGCATATCAGCAGCATGCTTTCATGTAATCACCTTTCTCTTAAGCTTTTATATGCAAATAGGCATTGTTTAAATATTAACCTAAAAAAACTTCTTTGTGACACTTTGGTCTTATCTCTGTTTAATTACGGCGCGGTTGCTTATAGCAACTATTTCAATGCTTCTGATAGGAGAAGAATTTGAAAGGTACAAAACGCTTGTTGCAGATATATTTTTGGCTTGGGCAAATTCGAGCACGTTTCTCCTTACATGAGTTACAAGTATCAACTTCACTGGCTCAATATACAGAACCGTGCGCAGCTTCTTCTCCTTACTTTTGTGCATCGCAAGGCCTTTTGAGATTTAAGGAAAATTGAGTGAAACTGAATAACAGAACAGACCTGTTCATGCGATCATTTTGACGTTTAACTCCGGGCAATCATAGGTCACGGCATTGTACTAATCGTCTAGTCAAGATACACACCCAACTGTATAGCAGAGAAGCAAACCAAAATAGTACCGTACGAGCAAAAATTATTTGCATCAAAGAGGGCTTGGAAAAACGTAGGGCTTGGTTTAGATCACAATGATATGGGGACGATATATCTAACCAAATCTAGGTTAAAATTTTGTCAAATTCATATTATGACATGATATTTATATGCCAAACTAATGAGTAATAAAAGAAGTAGACAAATACAAATTTATTTTTGTTGTTTACAAAATTATAATACTTGCACTTTATGCCACTCACCATTTACTCTAACCGCGTTTCGAAAATACGCTTCAACCATGAATGTTTTGTGCTGTTCCGTAAAGCTCATTGTGTGAATCAAATTACTTGTAACGACTGTCAAAGATGACGGAATAACTGATTGATTGTTAATTCAGGTAGTTACTGACACTCAACAGGTATTAAGCTCTACGGCTAAGCATTGCGTCCTTAGATGCGAGGCCCTCTTTAATGCAAATAATTTTTGCTAGCACGGTACTTGATTTTTTGACGTTTCCGCCAAGTTACGATTTTATAAAAATAATTGTAGTATTTTTTATTCCAAATCAACGAAAAGATAATAAAAAGTAATCTTTTTAGAAATATTTCGCTTTTCCCAATATTTGATAAAACAGTGCACTGGACTGCGTAGTTTTTCACGTTCCCTTGACCTCTCGCCAAACCGTTGTCTCTTGGCTCTATTTCGCAAAATCTAATTCCAAAAAGCACAAGGGAAAATGGTCTTGACTACCTTATGTAATGACGTCGTGTATTTTGGCCCCCATCAGCGTCATCCCGACTGATATAGCGAAGAAAATGACCTTGACCACCACAACATCCTAACCTGTTCGGTCTTCCTACACTTTTACGACTTATTTACCAAAGTTTATAAAACTCTGTCCCTACTTGCATAAACGGCGATGAAGGTGCTCAAATAAACCGTTGTTATTTTTTGTTGAGAAGCTCAGGGGAATATGTGGAAACTGGAAATATTGGTACATGCATTTCCGATAATGCACTATTGGTTAAATGTAAAGCCTTATTTTATCATTTTTAGGTCTGAACAGGAATAAAATATGAATTAAGTACTTACATTTTATCATACTTGAAAAATAACAGTATACTAAATATATACCATTAGGTTTGTAAATATGATTTACTTTCTAATAATTAAGAATTTATTTGCACCTGGTTTAGAAAGCATTTTTTTTTATTTTTGTTGTTTGAACAACTAATATGCCCTATAAATTCAAAAAGTTCATTGGTGAATTGGAATTATTGTCAATAGCAAAATACCGTACGTATAAACGTATCTAAAATGTAAGCTGTGTAAGTCAGAAGGGTTAATTTTAAGAATAGCCGTTTCATCCCTTGACTCTGCTAAACTTCGCCCTTTACATTGTTATAATATTGTTATTACATACCTACAATTTCTTTAACTAGTAAAGATGATTTATTATTATCATCGAAAATAGCCACTAAATAACTTAGATTGCGTCGGACTAATCCAGCAATGCCACAATAACTACCTGCCTTCAATCCCACTCATTTAGAATTTCGAATAGTAAGCGATACGCCTTAAATAAAATGCATGTTGCAAGAGTGCCGGATATGGTTACAATAGAAATTATTTAGAAATTTATCTCATTGACGTTTTGCAAAGTGTAGTCATAGTAATCTATACTATGTAATATAATATAAAATTGTAAAGTGACTGACTGATTTATCAACGCCCAGCCAAACTTCTAATCCTAGAATTATGAAATTTTAAGGATGTCTTCTCCTTATAACGTAGGCATCCTCTAACCAAGGATTTTTCGAAAATCAACCCCTAAGGGGGTAAAAACGGGGGTTGAAAGTTTTATAGAAATTTCTGTATCGCAGAAACTAAAACGGGTGAAGGGCTAAAAATTGGTATATAAGTTCCTTTAATAAAATAATAGTATCTACGTGTTTCATCATTGTTTTAAATTTTACATAGGAGTTAAAAAAAGGGGTGTAGCCCCTAAACTATATTGCTGAAAATTGGTACTATACGTACTCTGTTAAAATAAGCAAGTACGAGTTTTGACGTTTTGGAAAATTTTGTCCTTAGGGGGTAAAAATGGACGGGGTAAATTTCCAACGCAAAAAACGTAAAAAAATTTGAGACAAATTTCTCGCTTGGAACAAATAAACAGCATGAGTTTAGGCATTTACGAAAATTTTGTCCCTAATGGGTGGCAAAAGATGTATAAAAGTTCATATTGGAAAAAGTATTTTTTAATGTGCTTACTTGACCTATGCAGGAATTTCAATAAGTCCTACCCCTAAGATTTTTATAAACGCCAAGTAAAGTTATAGTAGGTTCGGTGCGCGATATTAACGATCTTTATTTAAAGAAATCTTTTAATAATAATGATGGATCTATATTTTTGGAATTAGGGGGTACCTATGAGTATGAGGAAAATAATTATGGATTACTTTTATGCTAAAGCAGTTGCTTTAGCTTTGGAACTGCGAATTAGCATATTTTTTGGACGATTTTGCAGAGTATTTTAGACAAATACGTAAATCTGGCTATGGCGCAATGAAATGGAAGAAAAGGACGGAATGATGAGGGATCGGGTAAAAATGTAATGTAAGTTTTGCGGAATGATCTCAATAAAGAAAGAAACGTTATATTTTAATAAATTATCGTATTTATTCAAACGTATTTTATATCATGAATCATACAAATTTACTTAATTATATTCAAAAGAGACCAGTAAGACAGCAATGTAGAAACGACAAGACTTGAAAGGAACTAATAAATTTATGATAATGATGAAATTTCCAAGAGACAGTTATTAGTGATGTTGGATTGTATTTTTCGAGAAGAACCAACCATAAAGCCGCTTGTTTATGGGCTCATCAACTTTGATTGGTCGATTCGATGAAAGTTTTCGAATGTCTTTTATTTTTTCTTCCTTGGATCGAATGATTGAGGAAACATTACTTTTGAAGTGTCAGGTGAGAGGCGGGTTTATCTTTTTAATACTAGTCATCAGTATCGTCTTGTAAGATAAGTCACAATGCATGGGTGTATGTCACTTAACCGAGCTTTTTATGAAATCTATCGATGTAAATAAAACAGAAGTTTAATAGTTAAAAATGGTAAAATTCCACTGCGAAATATGCCTCAAAAGACTATTATTGCGTTGTAGATTTGTAGCTCCTTCTTTCTCTGTCGTAGAGATGTTTACTAAGAATCGATAAATCGAAATAAGTTTTTCTCTAAATTAAATAGACAATATCTAAGTAGGTATAGCAAGTATAGATTTTTATTTCTTCCGTGCAACGCTCTTGCAGTTGCTCTACAATTTCTCTGTGCAACAATACACATAACCTACCTCCATTATTTTAGAATTTTTATTTATTTCTTCTTCAAGTTTATGATAATTGATAAATCTTGCAGTTTATAAATGGCTGTTGAAGGATCTCTGGATCGGGAATTTTGTCAAACTGACAGTTTAATAATAAACAAACGGATGTCAACATATTGTCAAGTTACTTTTGATATCCTACTTACCTACGAACCCCAATCAGTCCAATTACGCCGCTAGGTATATAATACCCTTTGTCGTGTCCTGAGAATTCTATCTTTGTTTTTACGTACATCGTAGACAGCCATATTTACTGTATAATCAAGACCAGGTCCCCACGGGGGTTAATTTGACAGCGTAAGAGGTGATTGTTTGATTAACCGCCATTTTTAAAATGGCGGCGCTAATCGACCATTCACGTCGTACCTACTTACGCGGTCAATTTTAGACATTTTAGGCCCGTGGCGACTCGGAGCAAGACAGGGTCCCCACGGGCGTAAATTTAACGCTTGACAGCATACGTACACTGTCACCCTTACGCTGTTACGCTTACGCCCGTGGGGATTAGCACTAAGACGGGGTTCTCGAGGGTGTTAATTTAACGCTCGACAGCGTACGTACAGTGTCACCCTTACGCTGTGTTCCATACGCTGCCACCCTTACCTTGTTGCCCTTACAGTGTCACGCTTTCGCTGTCACGATTACGCTGTCAAGTTTACGCCCGTGGCCCGTGGGCACCCAAAGATTAAAATAGAAAAACAACCAAGATAATATATGTGTAAAACAGAAGCCAGAACGTTTCAATCAGTGATTAGTGTCAATCGATAAAATTCCTCCAGACTGTTTCGATACTTAGGTATGTAGAATTTTTCAGCGATTATTTTGGTTCACTATATAACATGTTAATAAAAACGCACTGCTTTTGAGAAATAAAAACTCAATTTATAATTGAAATACTTCGCACTATATATAGGTACTATAATCCACATTACTTAACATAAAATACATCATCCACTTTTACGGTCTCCGAGGAAAGTTACTGCTAAACGTTAAACAGTAGCTTTGCGACCCCAGCTATCATCTTAAGCTCGTATTTCGCAGTCCTGTAGACAGCAGGGCATAGAGAAGACCTAAACAGACATTTGCCTAACGTATTATCTCATAATTCCCCGGTTTTCGTATTTAAGTTGCCGGACCGGGCGAGTGATATATAGAGGCCGCCACTGCGCTAATGTGTGCTTAAGTTATTTGCCGGCAGATGGGCCAGCGGTCGCGCGGCCGACGCAAATTTCGGCGCCCGTCGAGATTTATGAAGGTGTTAGGTTAGTTTCGAAGGTATTTTGCGTCCGGGCCGCGTTGTAAACGTTGTGATGCACTGAGGGATAATGAAACATTGTTTTCGGAGAAACATAAATTCGAGGTATTACACTGTTTTGCGGAAATATCGACTGTAACTATGGCGTGGAAGCTCCACATATTATGTAACCAGTATATTGCCAGTGGTATACAACCAAGCTTGTAAAAAAGCATGCAGACCGTTAGCGGGATAGTGAGCACGCGCAATATGTACTATAAACAACAAATATCAATCAGCTAGCTCGATGAGAACAAAACCGTCACTGATAATTTTCATCCTCATGTCTTGTGGTGTTTCTTATAGAGTTGTGTGTCGTAAGTTCGAATTTCATATTATTGTGTTCAAAAAGCACACTTGGTTGCCTAATATTTTAAAATATAGCCAAGAAACCCTTCAACGACTCTGCATACCAGCCTTAAGCTTATAATAAGACCTACATTTCAAATTATAAAGCCCGGAACTGTCTACCTTGTCATTCATTAAATGAGAATTTTGCAATGACATGCCTATGTAATGACTATGGAGAACTAGAGGGTAGGAGGCCGATCGACAATGGCAGCATTTTCAATTTCTGTCCCGGTTTTTTGGTTAGTTCGCTATTGGCCGATAGATGGCTCTCGCGTCCGAAGTGGGCTGATGTTGTCTTCTTCTTCTTCGTTTTTAACATGGAAAACTAGATCCTCCATAGTTTTTAACTTTTACTTTTGACAATTGACATTTTATTTTTCGAAATAACAAATAACGTTTGAAGGCAAAACAAGACAAATAACGCTGTATTGTAATTAATTTCCTTATTTATAATGAATAATGGTACAATTTATAAAAGTAGAGTTTGCTTTGTGTCGGGGTGTAAGACATGATGTTCTTCAGAGATGAAACGCAGCCAAATAAGTCTCTTTCTAGCTCCAAAGGTAAAACCCTCTAGCTAGAATGTTCCTGTATTTTAAAAACGAAGCATCGTTGGAACTTTATACAGGCCGAGTTTACTAATAAGTATAACAAAGTAAGTGTAAATTCATATAAAAGTCTTTATTTGTTCCTTAAAGAACTAATTTAAATAAAAATAGTTATTGCGTCCATAAGAAACCATTTATTTGATAGCTCACTTCGAACACGAGCGCCATCTTATGGCAACTCGTAAAGCTGAATTACCGATGCTAATTTGGGACCGAATCCAATGCATTGCATTCGGCCTCCTACCTCAAGTCCTCCATAGTAATGACTTATTTACATGCCAGGGCCGAATTAAGGTCGTTTGACGCCTTAGACCAGACAAATTTTAGCGCCTATTTTTTTCACTTTCGAAATGGATTTTAAAAAAATTGAGCGAGTCATGATACGGATGATCAAATTTGTGCCTAAACGTAATTTCGTAAAAATACGTTTTGCAAGCGGAAATTTGCACGTTTTGTTGAAAAAAACTCATTGATTAATAATTTAATTGTATTAAACATATAATACATGTAAGTACTCAGGGAAAATTATAAACCAAAAAATAGAAGTATAAACAAACAACTTAACGTTAATGATTATCTAATGTTTATAAAATGTAAAATGAATAAAACAATTAACTTAAAATATCATGACTTAATATGAGTTTGGTAGTTTCCAAAGTTCAAAAAAACTAATCGACTAATCCAGCTAATTAAGATGCAAAAAATAAAACTCATAAAAACACAAATTCAGCGCTAAGAGTCAAATGATAGTGGTAGATTGGTTCCTTATAAATACACAAAATGATTTAAACTAAAGTATAGGGATTACTTCTTAAACATCATATCAATAACGACTCGTTATTAACGAGATCAACAAATAAAATAATATACAGGGTGTTCATTTGAAAACTTCCCCCCTCGATTTCCCTGCTTTGAAATGAAGATGTGGAAAATCGCTCGGACCCGTCGATTTTTATTTCAAGGGGGACATCTTTTCCGTATATTGTCAATCTTGTTACTTCAAGCCCCTAGGAGGGAGGGGGGGGGGGGGGGGGGGGGGTAAGATCTAAATCTTAAATGGATAGGGTCAAGTGGTGTAAAAATGAGACATTTATTAAAACTTTTCATTTTTTAAAGTTTTTCTTTCTGTATTAAATTTTTTTAAAAATCCCTTAGTATAAAGATTTTGATGCTGAATTACATTAATACAAAATTTTTAACAAAAATATTATGATCATTGAAAAAAAAAATAAAAACCGTGTCTCATTTTTAACCTGTCTTTGGGTCAAAAATGAGACAGGGGGTGGGTAAAAATGAGACAAGGGTTTATTTAAGAGCACGTACCATTTATCACCTATGGGGCAATACTGAGACGGCCTAGTTCAAAAATGAAACAAAAAATTTTACATTTTTCTTCAATTTATTTTAAAATAAACAGTAAAAACACAAATTGAAGTTTAGAAAAAAAAAAGTGTATCATAAATACCCTTTCGTAACGGCACAACAAACAAATAAACTTTCCAAACAAAATTTACATTTGTATAACCTTTTAGTTTACATTAAAATTACTAAAGGCAATGGAAAAAACAAGTTGCTGTAAGACTCTGGTAGTACCTCCATGAAATGTGGGGGCAGGTAGTTTCATGACTACATCTTCAAAAGGTACCTCATATTTTTCAGGAATTAGAGGAAATATAAATTTTTCGCCCTTTCGACGCAAATATGACACAGAATACTCATTTGCTTCCACCGATTCCACTAGTGCAACATAATGCAATAGTTTTTTTTTGTACAAAACTTGACCAAAATATAGTCTCCAATGTCGATTTTAGTTGGATTAAATTCTTTGAGTAATTGGTTTTCTTCATTTACGATGTCTTGTAATGAAATATTTTCAATATCACTTTCTTCTTGATAAACAATGCTTTCGTTGTCCGATGAGGAATCGGCCTCTACAGTAATTTTTTTCTTTGGTTCTTTCTTTTTTAGTTGCAAAGTTTCTCTCTCCTTTATGCTATTTAAATATTCAGAGCTAGTTAAAACAGCACAATTGGAATTAATTTTTCGCCTTCGTTTTATTTCAGGATTTGTTTTGTTAATTTTTTGCAGCAAAATATTTTCAAATGAGGTTGATGGTTGAGGCTCAAGATGATTTTTATTATTTTCGGACGTCGTACCTTTATTAGAATTATTTTCGTTTATAGCTACTTGCTCAATTTCGTCGCCACTTCCGCCTGCATTCGGTAATTCATTTTCCTCGTTTTCGTCCAATTTATAAATATCCAGTAGATAAGGGTTTTTAGCACCTTCATTGTATTTTTGCAGTTTGATTTCATTTAGACGCTCCACCGGATATTTTTTCCTGCAGCAAGGGAATATTCCAGTGCTTTCGAATGACTTTTTTATGACAGTGTCTGTAATTCCTTTATTCCATAACTCACAAATCATATCAGCAAATTCACTTTTTGTGAGCCTTCTTTGGTTTAATCTCTGCCATTCTGAAAGTTTCTGGTTCCATTTTAGCTTCAGTGGTCCAAAGCAACATTTGTCTAATGGTTGTAAAATATCTGTTGTATGAGGTGGCAATTTAAACAAGGTGATGTTGTTTTGTATGGCAAGTTCAATGGTTCCCCTATCCAGGTGTGAGATATGACCATCCATTATAACTAAAAGCGGCCTTTCTAAAACCATTAAACAAAATTTGGAAAACCAACCATTGAATACAGCCGTTGTCATCCACCCCTTATCAGAGACAGCGTAACAGGTGCCTTCCAAGTCGTTCGATCCCTTCCATGTGCTCCACAGATTCTGCCCTTGATATATAATTAGCGGTGGTAATAATAGCCCACTGGCAGAAATACAAGCCATTGTGGTAATATTTTCTTTGCCAGATCCTTCAATGCTTCTATGAACCTTTTGGCCCACTGCCGCAACTCCCTTGATTCTACCTGGATCTAAATTGAAACCAGTTTCGTCCAAATTAAATATATGCGACGGTTTTCCTTCTAAACCAAGTTGTTGGATTATTTCACCTAGGCGATCATAGAACGAATAAATAATAAAAGGGTCACTGGTAGCTGTTCGCCTACATTTTTCTAACTGTTCCATTTTCTTTTGGCTTAGGCGGTTTCTTTTGCAGAATGCACGGAACCAATCATTGCCAGGTTTGGCATCCTTAAATACAGTGTTTAAATTATTTTCATTTATGTATGTTTGCACAACTGACTTAATTTCTTCTTTGCCTAAAGCAAACCCCCATTTAGCCATTATTGTTATTTTTTGGGTTAAATCGCTCTCTTGATTCACAGATAAGACTTGCTTTCGGCCACGTTTTAAAATTTTTATATTGCGGCTACGTCGGCTTAATTTTGATTTATCGATTCGAAATCTTTTCGCAGCAGTTCGAATAGACAACTTACCTTCGTTTATTAAGGTAAGCGCAGTTTGCAAATCTGCTTCAGTATATGGCTTCGGTTTCGGAACGTAACGTCTAGGCATTGTGACTGGCAGGAACACTAAAAAGTATATTAAATTATGTATCATTTTTACCCCATGCTGTGTCTCATATTTACCCAAACGGCTGTCTCAAATTTGCCCCACCAACTTATCACGTACTCACTCTTATACACTTGCCAGTAGACTGACTTGAGTCAGTTGAGTCTAGTCGTCCGACAGGAGGATCAACCTTCAGTAGCCGAATAGCACTGCAGTGTTGCCGCCTATTAAATTTATTGTTGAAGTCGCAGTAGGTGTTGCCGTGTCTCAAATTTCTTTTTTATTACATATTATCATCTTTTTTAGAAATTGTTCTTTTTATTGTTTTACGTTCATGTTATGTTTTTAAATGTTTTAGTTGGTTAGGAGTTTTTATTTATTTTCTTCACACCTTATAACGTTAGGTGTGAATAATATTCGTTCTATTTACAAGATTTTATTAAAGTTCATTAGTTTATTTTATTTATAAACGTAAAAAAATGTATTGTATTAAGAAAACCAAAATGTTCGAAAAACTCAAAAACCGTAAGATTGCTAAGATTTGCTATTCACGAGTCGCCATTGATTGTATGGGAAACTAGAATTTATTTTGGATGTAGAATCACCTGTTAAATTTTCTCGTTTAAAACCTCGTGCATATTTTATTAATAATAACAGTATTTTACGTGGTTAGCAACTAAAATTTTTTTTCAACACTAGTGTTGAAAAAAAGACACTTGACATGTGTAATGGTGCTTTCCTTATTTTAAGAAATTAATAGAAACAGACACAAAATGTAGTGTATAATGTGTGTATATAACTCGTTTTTCAAAATTAATAATTCGTTCGTGTGCTTTTACTCCACCCAGCACCCCAATTCGCTCCACGGGCCCGAAAGTTTGTTATTTTTAATAAATAGTTTTGTTGTCAAATTGACACCTGTTTAAATTAAATATAGTGTGCTTTGTATTTCCACACTCGTGTTAAAATTTTTTTTTCAACACGCGTGTGATAGGTATTTAGCACTTTCTAGCCAAGTTAACCGTGCTGTTATTATCATTTTCGTAGGTGGTCGTAGGAAAAAGAAAAATCAAACCTACGTTGGTCGTATTTTGCGTGTTTCTGCGGATCGCAAATATAATAATGAACAAAACAATAACAAACAATAAGCAAAACATAAAAAAAATGGAACATAATATAGGATCCATCAACTAAGGATCGAATATTGAATCATCAACTCAGAATCGCGCGGGATTGCTTCGTCTACGTTCGTGGATTTTCGCTCGATCCTCCTGTCGGACGGCTAGACTCAAGTGTAGACACAAGCGTCTGGGCACAGGGTCCGACTATCGAAATAAAGCTTCGAGCATGCGCGATACAAATACATTCTTGTCGAATCGAAGTATGTCGACGTTAATTACGACATACGTGCGAATCGAAGTATGTCGACGTTAATTACGACATACGTGATGGCAAACATATTTGGCGGGCCATTTAAATCGTTGTCGTTAAGACAGGTGGCCATAGCAATCAAGACTAGAACTAGAAAAGTAACATATTATCATTCTTATCTGATTTTCCTACGACATGAACATAAAACGTTTTCCTGTAATCGAAAACTGAGTCAAAAATGAATTAAAAGAAAGTAGCAACCAATGATCTGCTACCTAAGATCATTTGTAGCAACCATTAAGTAAAATACTAAGATATTTTTGTGGCATGACAGTGCGACGAGTCGAAAAGGTTCATATTTTTAAGATATACTATTTCAGAAAAATAATATTTTACCTCCATAAAGGTTTAAAATTTTATGAATAATAATAGATTTGATTTTTTATTTTTTTTTGAAAATAATATATATTACAGAATATCAATATACAATAATTATCAATAATATACAACAGTCTCTAAACAGTGTATTAAACACTGGTAACGAGAACAGCTCCGTGATGTAACAACGCTCCTACTTAAGTCTATAGAACAATCGTTACAACTTATTCCCTATGTGCAGTTTGAGCAGCCTTGTAAACTTTGGCAATTTGTTACAATTTTTTAGTTCATCGGGTAATATATTATATGAACTGCATGCCTGAGATATGGGATTATTACGCCCCATATTGCTATGCACCTTATATTGATAAATATTGTCACACTGTCTAGTTTTGTGACTATGAATACTATTTGCAAATATAATTTGTGTATTGCACTTTAGCTTTTTGTTTATTACTTTATACACATATTTACATTGCTCTAATGCTAACAGTTTAGGTAAGTTAAGAATGTTCACCATTTTGTACAGATCGCTCGTGTGCAAAAGTCTGTCAAGATTAAATAATATTTTTAAAACTGTACAATTTGTGCCCTACTAAAATTAACAATACCACACGTTCCCCAAACTGGGAGAAGATATCTTAAGTGTGATTGGAAATATGCATTATAGACATTAATTCTAGTTCTATTTGTAAGGTAATGTCTATATTTACAGAGGGCGCCAATCATAGAAGTGATTTTATTAATTATGTGTGTAATATGTTCACTCCAATTTAAATTAACATCACTTACTAAACCTAGGTACTTAATACTATCCACTGATTGTAACTCCATGTCTCTGATACGTATTTTAAAAAAACATACTTAGGTATAGCGTTGTATTGTTACACAATGTGCCATTGTAGATTATAAATTCTTTAGAATATTCCACCACAACACGTATACATACAATAATTATACAAATCAAAATAGATTGCCTGAATTTGCCGACTGTAAACCGTTACGGAACGAATTTAAACGTTCAACGAATGAACGATTTAAACTTCAAATCAAAATCTGTGGTTATGTATGCACCGAATTTTGACACATCAACTATCGTATCTCGTATCGACTAAACTCAAGCCGAAGCCTTATTTCGATAGACGGACCCTCTACCCAGACGCAAGCGTCTGGGCACAGGGTCCGACTATCGAAATAAAGCTTCGAGCATGCGCGATACAAATACATTCTTGTCGAATCGAAGTATGTCGACGTTAATTACGACATACGTGCGAATCGAAGTATGTCGACGTTAATTACGACATACGTGATGGCAAACATATTTGGCGGGCCATTTAAATCGTTGTCGTTAAGACAGGTGGCCATAGCAATCAAGACTAGAACTAGAAAAGTAACATATTATCATTCTTATCTGATTTTCCTACGACATGAACATAAAACGTTTTCCTGTAATCGAAAACTGAGTCAAAAATGAATTACGGAACGAATTTAAACGTTCAACGAATGAACGATTTAAACTTCAAATCAAAATCTGTGGTTATGTATGCACCGAATTTTGACACATCAACTATCGTATCTCGTATCGACTAAACTCAAGCCGAAGCCTTATTTCGATAGACGGACCCTCTACCCAGACGCTTGTAGTGTAGACTGCCCCGCTTATTTCCACAACGTCGATACACATCGACCGTTGGATCGCGACCTTCGCTAAGCGCGCCCGATGCTTCTCCATGACGTGGACATAAAAGTTTGCCCGGCGGATTTAAAAGTTTTTGCACAGGAAATTGTACTACATTTTAAACGGATAAAAATGCAGGTATAGTTACATGGTAATGTTTAAAATCAATATGATTTTAAGTTTATTAATATGTTTACACTCTAATGCCACTTTTTCGTCCTATTAAAATAGTTTTTAGTGGTAAAAAACGTACTGTCTCATTTTTACCCAAAATTTTAGGTGTCTCATTTTTACACCACTTGACCCTACCCCTATTTTATATAATTTTTTTGGATTCTGCATAAAATTCTGAACTTTTTTAATAAAAGCATAATTAGTCTATACTTAACAGTTTCCGAGATATTGACTCTTGAAAAATTACATTTTTAAACTTTGACAGTGTCTAACTTTCTAACTGTACGTCTTAGAGCAAAACGGCTTACATGTCCCTATCTTCGATTTTTATTATCTTTCCAATAGTGTCAACTTCCGGTCAAACAGGAAGTACCATATTTCTTACATCCGGTTTAACCGAAAGTTCACACTATTGGAAAGATAATAAAAATCGAAGATAGGGACATGTAAGCCGTTTTGCTCTAAGACGTACAGTTAGAAAGCTAGACGCTGTCAAAGTTCAAAAATGTCATTTTTCAAGAGTAAATATCTCGGAAACTGTTAAGTATAGACTAATAATGCTTTCATTAAAATAGTTCAGAATTTTATGCAGAATCCAAAAAAATTATATAAAATAGGGGTATCCATTTAAGATTTAGATCTTACCCCCCCTCCCTCCTAGGGGCTTGAAGTAACAAGATTGATAAAATATACGCAAAAGATGTCCCCCTCGAAATAAAAATCGACGGGTCCGAGCGATTTTCCACATTTTCATTTTAAAGCAGGAAAATCGAGGTGGGAAGTTTTCAAATGAACACCCTTGTATTTAAATGTTTTGAGCAAAAAATATAAAGGTAATAAAGGAACAGTTTTCGTGGCTCAATGCCCAAAAACTTTTATTAAAGGTAATTTTAAAAATAACGACATATTTTTAAGTGTATTAAGATACTAGAAATGTTTTGTTCGACATTTTTGACTCGAGAAATTTTGAATACTCTGTCGTCGAAGGAAGTTGATTTCACGAGATCTGATAACTAAATAGTCTCAATACTTTAATTTAAAATATTTTTGTTTAGATTGGAATGAGGAATGTTCTTTATAGGATATATTATGTTCTGTATAGATTGGTATGATAATTAGCAGTTATGCCATAGTGATTTAAATGTATAAAATAATAATTATTTTAGGTACACTGAAATTCGGTAAAAAGCCGCGGCGCCTATTTCGTTCGTGGCGCCTTAGGCCATGGCCTATTTGGCCTAGTGGTTAATACGGCCCTGTTACATGCGCAAGCCCATAAATTTGCCACTCCGGTTATTCTTTGTTAATCTAAAGTTATGGATCAGAGAACCTGAGTTAGAAAATAAATGAGATCAGATTACATAAACCCCAGGTATCGCTACGACATATCATTTAAGATCGTAATTGACGAACGGGATGTGTGGAACAATAAAACACCAGACACTCCTGGGGCAATATAATTGGTAAGCAGATGGCTCAAAACCAATACCCTCTGAAACACAACCCTCTGTCAAAACCCAATGAGGGTACCGGAGCAGGAATATACGGAGAGAAAAGATGCTTACTTCTCTCTGGGCAAGTCTTCCACGGTATTCCAAGCAGAAATATACGCCGTTTTGCAGTGTGCGTATGAAAACAATAGGAGAACTTATGCCAATAAATAAGCGAATCCATATATACTCTGACAGCCAGGCAGCCCTTAGAGCGCTAATATGCAACAAGGTGACATCAAGACTGGACTGGGAATGCCAAGAAGAGCTTGTGGCCCTGGCAAAAACTAACAAAGTCATAATACAATGGGTGCCAGGACATGAAGGTATTGCAGGAAATGAAAAGGCTGACGAACTTTCAAAGAAGGGTTCGGAAAATACATGCAGGTCCAAAGCCGGCACTCGGTGACCCAAGCTGCACAGTCCGAGACGCCATAAAACGTTGGGTAACAAAACCTACTGGAAAAATAGACAGGGATTGAACCATAGCAAATCTTTCATTGGGACCCTGACCCGAAACTAGCGAGACAGCTGATGAGCAGAAACCAGCTGAGAACCATTACACGAATTCTGACAGGACACATGGCTGCCAACAAACACCTGCATCGTATGCAAATGCAACTGTACAACGGGGATCTAACTTGCAGGGTCTGCGGACGAGATAGGGAAACTATACAGCACATAATCGCCAATGCGAGGCACTGGATCTAAAAAGGCACCAAATACTCGGGCGACATAGAACCAGAGGATATACCGACACTCTCCCCAGTTGACCTATGCAAACTAGTACAAGGAACTGGAATTAATGATTGGGTGTAAGAATAACAAGAGCACAATGAGCCAATCCTGGCCGACGTGCATCCGGCAAATGGACGGACCCTCGGAAAAAAAATGGATCATTCTCATACATAACGCGCGAAAGCCTGGTAAAAAAAAATCTGATGTTTACTTCTGTTAAGAAAGACATCTTGATACATAAATTAAGTACAGATACGCATAATAATATCACAATACGGAATAAAAGTACGAAGAAAACAATGCCAATAGATTTACTACAAAAGAAGATATTAAGTCTACAAAGCCTGAAAAATTCCCATTTCAACTCGAGAGCTAACTAAGATATATCCCTAATGAGAAAGAAATATAATAACAGATATAAATAGCCTTTAGATACTGTTTCATTTACAATAAATTCGCACGCCACGTTATTACCGCAGGTGAGCTCGCAGGAAGGGACTGTTTTCGCATGGTCGAAAATAAAGGACAAATTTGAATATTTTATTCAAAAACGTTTGGAAAATTCTGCAACTTATTTACCGCCTTTAAACCTAATAACAAAGCTTTAGGAGGGGGGGGGGAGAGGTGTGAGGGAGATTAAACGAGTATGCGAGAAGATGGTCCGATGCAGGGGAAGTATACTTATTATTATGGATGTGGAGCTGAGTAATTATGAGCTCTACGCTCTACTTAAGACAATACCTTTTATAACCCTCGTTACTACAAATAATAATAATAAAAAATATGAAATTAGAACTTCCGATATACAACTCTATAAAATAAAGCCTGGTTTGATGAGACTTCCTCCCCTGATGTATAATTTTACTACCAAAATACCTATAGACTATAATTTTAAATAAAATTATTGGTTTACACTTGGTTATCTAGGTTAAAATTTTGTCAAATTAATATTATGACATTATATTATGCCAAACTAATGAGTAATAAAATAAGTAGACAAATACAAATTTATTTTTGCTGTTTGCAAAATTAACAAAGTAAGAATATACAGAAAGAAAAAGAAAAATAATTACATAAATTGCTGAAATTTAATAAAAAAAAAATAAAAATAAAATACCACCAACCATTCTTCTTCGGGAAACAGCTAACCAAACACCAATTTTTTAAGGGTGCAATGTGGACTCTACAAAAAAATTGGGATTTTTACTACTCCACATGCGTGTATTCTAAGAATTCACATAACCGGAGAGGTGGAACCAGGCTTCATCCGAAAAAAATGTCAGGTCTAATAAATCATTTCTTTCCAATAAATTTTGGGTAAACCATTGAGAGTAATTCCTGCGTCTTTCAAAATCTGCGGCTTGTAATTTTTGGAATAGGTACTTGCACTTTATAAGGAAATACATTTAGCTGCTTCTTAATAATAGTCCTGCATGTTCCATAAGATCTTCCCACTTCTTGGGACAGGCGTTGGCGTATTTTTTTATTATTTCACGAACGTTTGCAACAAGTTCTTCTGCTCTTACAGATGGTCCTCCTGCTCCTTTTTTGTGTTGTATGGAATCTGTTTCCCTAAACACAGCCACGGTTCTTTTCAGGCAATGATAAAAATCCCCAGCAATAAAAGCCACGTAGCCATGCACAAACCCGGATTGTATTGCCACTCACCATTTACTTTCACCCCGTTTCGAAAATACGCTTCAACCATAAAAGTTTTGTGCTGTTCCGTAAAGCCCATTGTGTGAATTGTTCAAGAAATTGGAAAAATTAGCAATGAATCAAATTACTTGTAACGACTGTCAAAGATGACGGAATAACTGATTGATTGTTAATTTAGGTAGTTACTGACAACCGACACCCAACAGGTATTAAGCTCTACGGCAAAGCATTACGTCCTTATAGATGCAAGGCCCTCTTTGATGCAAATAATTTTTGCTCGCACGGTAGAGCGAGAATTCTGCCGGTCATTGTATATTCGTGTTTCGACATATGTTTTAAGGTCAGAGTTAAAACTTTTGACATCATTCAACAATATGTTTATTGTCAAAGTGGTGATTTTGTGACGTTGTTCCTATCTTAATGATCTTTTTAGCATTGCGAAAACGGACCAATAAATACGTTTGGTTAAGAAGCCGCGAGTTCACGTCTGTTTATCTCGCTCGCAGTCACATAACTTCCAAGTGGGCGTCTTCCATGCTTACATCAGCTCGATATTTTTCCGGATCGAGATTATAATATGTTCTTTCGTTAGAAAATATTAATTCCATCTTTTATACGCATAGAGTTACTTTTTAATCGATAAAAAGCAAGATTTGGTATACAATTTAGAATAGATATTTCAAAAACAATCGATGCTTATTTAATGGCCAAACGTCATGGAGACACAATTCGTGCAAGTACGTTGGTTGAAGATCAAGGAAAAAGGGTATGTTTAATAAATATATCGACTTACCTTTTCCCAAATCCAGCTCCACACGTGGAACACAAAAATGGCTTTCTTTCTTTTGGTTCTTTTTGCGGCAGTCTATTTTTTCTTACATGGTTCTTCTCGTGGTACAAAAGATTGTTTTTCCTTGTGAATGTGGCGTTGCATATTTTACAAACGAACGGTCTACAAAAATATTAACTTATCTACTACAATGATATACCTACGCTCAATTGACTCGTATAGAGCTAGTCCATAGACATATACCTTTAGATCAGCAAACAATAATCATGAAAGCGGCAAGTTTATGGCCTTGCGCATGTAAATAAAACCCAGTAGACATGGGCATGCCGCCTGCAAAATTTTCATTTAACGAATGGGGGATGATAGACAGGTCCGGGCTTTAAAATTTAAAGGCATTAGATGTGTTTAAATTGGTCATAATAAAATAAAATTATATATCGAGGGCTATCACTACTTTATACTTACTAAAAATACGAAGTACCCGGTATTTTACTCCTATTTAGGCAAAATAAATCATACAACTTTTGGTACTATAGTCATTGTTTATATTTATATTCAAGTAATCAATTTCAAGAAGCACACATTCAAATCACGGGCACAATATAATATGTACGTACATATTAAACATCCACAATAATAAAGAAACCGTAACAACAAAAATGGCAACGAGCCGTTTCTGGAGTGTATTTCGATGATCGCTTTAGATAGATAGGCTGATAACAAGAGGATTGTGCGTCATTAATGGACGTCTAGAAATATGACCGGTGAGCCGTACGTACAAACGCATATTTTCCCCCATAAAACTTAACTTTGGAACAGCACAGGTCTAAAGGAATATGTCTATAAGCTCTTTGGCCATATTAAATCACTAGTAAATGCGTATTATAAAAGCAGAAAATGATAATTTTGACCGAATTGCCTCATCTACGTGACTGAAGCCATATTAACAAAACATACACTTTAAACCTACCGTTCTTCAGTATGTAATCTCAAATGTGGCAATAAAGAATGCTTTGGGTAGAATTTCTTACAAATGGGACATTTGTATCTTGGAACGGTCTTAGTCCTGGTCACATTTCCTGCAAAATTATAGGTTTATAATGTGTTTCAAACTTCAGCAACAATTAATAATAAGTATAGGTAAGACCTATGATCTATAATATCAAGCCACTATAAGTATCGCCCACGCATTTAAGTCAAAGAATAATATGGGACCTTAATAATCGCTGAAATGAGTAACTTGCTTTTATTTATTTACCCCCCTCCCCAGGTTGCTATCGCCGCCACACAACAAAGTTAAAGAAACTAAGCTATCCATTCATAAAACGGACTTTGATGTCATCCTTTGTTCATTCGACTGATTGTACCAACGAAATAAGAATACAAAGGAAGTAGGATTTTGCATAAACCGCCTAACAAACTGGCCGACGGAAGTCGGCCATTTTGAGACACCACAATATGACTCCATGTTTGTTTTGGTGTTTGACCGTGGTTGACACTAGTTGACAGGTCGAGCTGTGATTTCTGCTTTCTTTGCTGTTTTTGAGTTATTTTGCATTTTAATTACACACAAAAAAAACTACTCTCAAAACAAGCTTATAGTAATGCTCAAACAAATAGCCTTATTTTGAAACTAACTTGATTTATTTTGTACCTAAAAAATATTCATTTTTAAACTACTACTGGTTTTAAATTATATCATCAAGTTAATCAAAATTATGTTCATAAAGAGATTACTTCATCATCATAACAAGATAATCTTATACTTGTTTTAAAAATAAGTCTTGTGGTCAAAGTGAAATATACTATGGATGGGTTTAAAAATAAAAATAAATTTGTATTCTCACAGCGAGCACAAAGACAGTCTCTATACTCAACTAGAGTAAAATCTAAACCCTTATTATTTCTTTGATGCTATTTGCATTACTTTGAATCAAACCAATATTAACGTATATTATATCTGCAACTGCAATTATTGATATGTTGATCATTTATTTTTATTACCCTAAAACTAAAGTAGAGTCAAGTTAAAAATATGTAGTATTAATTTAAAACTATATTTTGATGCTAAGGTGTTTTCTATTTAATTTTACTTTAGCATTGCTCCTATTTATGTCTATGATGGTTTCAGTTTGAAACTTTTAGGTTCAACTGGATACTAGATTTTTTTGTGTGTAGTTAACAACCATATTTAACGAATTCTAGTAAACTTATTATTACTTTTGTGTGACAGTGGAGTATACTTTTAGCGCTGGACAGCGATTAAAACATTTTAATTAGTTGGTATTCTGGGTTAATTAATAAGCTATAAATATGGTTAGTTGTGCTGCTTGTAGGTGCTCCCAAACGCTAAGAAGTAAAAAACTGGGCATTACATTTTATTGGTAAGTTTATGTTTACATAATATGTACTTTTTTAGTCTGTAGGGGAAAAAATGTTATTTTAATTTTATGTCAAAATACACATAACCTTCGAACCTCGCATGTCATTCATGGGCGTTCGTCTTATAAAACCAGAAAAATATTATTTATTTATTAATCGACTGGGTTACCCCATTTCTACAGAAAAGCAAATTAAAAATACTTATTGGTTTTTAGTTTTCCAAATAATTACCTAAGAAAAAGGCATGGTTGCAAATTGTAAACCGAAGTGATTGGGATCCTACACGAAATAGAGTTCTTTGCTTGGAGCATTTTTCTGAAGATTGCTTTGACAGAACTTCAAGATTGAAAGTTAGATTGGTCCCAACTGCAGTAGTGCCTACTTTTAAATTAGTCAGGTTAAAAAATGTAAGTTTGGAATCGGTTCATAACATAATATTTTAGAAAATATGTAGGTAGGTACTTAAGAATATGAATATAAATAATTCTGCATTATTTATGCTTCAGAGGAAGCTGCTTTGTTCATAAATTATGTATCGATAAAAGTTTTTAGATGTTTTATTGGTTTAATCTCTTTTTAAAATTTTTAACCCGATGCATAAAGAATGTAATAAAATATGGGAGTGTAGGTACGATAAACAAAGAAATTCATATTTAAATATTGAAGACAATGATGTTTCTAGAATGATGAAACGTTTTCCCAATATTCACCTGAGGACGACTGGAGATACCATTGATTAAAAAATAAATTTAAAGCAAGTCCCAAACCTTCTATCATTCAAAGAAATTCATATCAAAATATAAAAAAAAAATTGTACAAAGAGGTAGTATCACGTTATAGGTACTTTTGTGTAATTTGGTAAAGGTGCCAAACAGATAATTAAAAAACTTATATTTTTTGGCAGGTACGTTCCTATGCAATATCTTATAAGACACCATGTCAAAACCTGGCTGAAGATAATTATCCTACTGTGAATCTAACTGGAACACCTTCTGGTTACAACATATATTGGACATGGCTCTTCCAGGACATTTTACTATCCAACAAGACACCTAAGATTTTAGTATCTTCCTTTAATCTTATATGACAATCATTAATGGTTACGATTTCCGGATTCTCCAAAGTGTATCAGTTAGTCTTAAACAAGGTGATAACGGTCTTTGAGTTATTTAATATCAGTTTATCTTTAGGAAACCAATAATTATTTACTTCAATCATAAATTGTTAAATATGTTGCTCGAGAAGCTCAAGGTCTTTATATGCTAGGATTTATTATAAGAACTTGTAAATACTTTAAAAATGTTAACGCCATAATAACTTTATATAAATCCCTGGTAGTTATACAACACTTTAGTCTGCATGCACTATTTGGGATCCTCAGTATGCCAATAAGATTGCTATTTTAAAATCTATTCAGCGTCAATTTTTAAAATTTTTGTACTAATTTTCCGTTTATCCGCCAAGAGGTACAGATCAAGGGATTTTGTGTAATTATTTTCCTTATAGAAGCAAAAATTATTTTCTTATATAAAATAATTAGAGACCAAATTGATAATAAAGAGTTCTTAGGACTGCTTCTGTTTATAGATCCGCACATGTATTTTATATTCCTACACCGAGGACAAATCTATACAAAATCTCACCACTTATAAGACTGTGCTCTATTTTAATAAATATTGTGGAGACATTGACATAATATATAATTTAAACTATGAAAAATTAAAATTAAGGAATGAACTGCTTAGGCAAATGCTAATTGAATATTTATTATAGCTTAGGTATAAGCTTTTAGAAATGGGGTTTATGTATCTATAATTAACTTGTTAAGTTGTTGATACTATAAATAAATAAAGTGTTTGTATTATCTGCATAGATTGTCATTTGACAATTTTCTTGTATACTAGAAATGTCATTAATATTATTTAGGTATATACACGTAGGGAAAATGTTTGTCCGCCCATCTCTTGGTAATAAGTTAGAATAGTACAAAATATGAAGTTTCGCAAAGTAAACAGAAATAGGTAGATTATGTTTCCCCCACTCCATCGCATCGGATCTGGCTGGCTCGATGCGTTTTGCTTGATCCTAATCCTTTTATTCAGGCGGCAACGTACGAAAGAATGAATCACAAAACATACCACTAAGTATGTTGTGTGGAATGAATATCTATTTGATAGAAGCGGCGCGGCGTGCCACCAGAGCGAGTGCCATGAGCGAGATGCAATACGATGGAGCGGGGGAAACATAATATACCTACCTCTGTTTGCTTTGCGATACTTCATATTTGTATTATGCTAACTTATTACTAAGAGATGGGCGGACAAACATTTTCCCTACGTGTATAATAAACAGGACTGTATTATATTATATTTTGTGATTTGGTTCATGAAGAAAGAGTAAGGTTTTTTTTTAATTTTATTTTTTAACGTAGACGTTTTGGCAATAATTTTGCCTTCATCAATATTTATTATCTGAAACAATTTGTTTTCTGCAATTTTTTTTAATGTATAATAACATATGTTTTTTAGTTATTTAACCAGATATTTACATTAAGGACCCTTTCACCTCCGGTACCTTATTTAAATAAATAATTAAAAGAAATAGTTGTATTGTTTTATTACACCAACCTTAAGGTGGGAGTATCAACATGCGTGCCAACCTATAACCTATTTCGCGTAGATTTATTTGTTTTCTAGCTTTTATACAAAATTTAAAGAAAATCAATATCGACTTGATATTCTATAGGTAATAATTTACATATTTAATAAATATCAAGGAATTTCATAACTTATTTTAGGAGAATTGTATAGCGAAAAATATCGGGTAAGATTTTTTTTAACATTATTATGTCATTGTCACCCATTGTTCTTTCACTATACAATTCTCCCAAAATTAGCAATGAAATAAATTGATATTTTTGTAATATATCAGATACTACCTAAATAATGTACCGACGATATTGATTTTCTTTAAATGTTAGTTATTAAAATAATAAACTCAAAAAATCAACGCGAAATAGGTTATAGGTTGGCAATAGATTGAATGTCGTTGAGAATTCAACCTTAATGTATCTTATAGGTATATATGAATCTAAATATTTTTTCTATTTTTTTCGTCAAATAAAATTTTATTAATCATTTTGTTATTACCATTTTAATGATACGCCACAGGTGGACCGGAAACGCGCATGCGTTAAATGTTGCCGCCATCAGACCCCATCCCGGACAACTGTCAATCTACCATACCCTACTTCCTTTGTATTCTTATTTCGTTGGATTGTACATACTATTAATAAGTTTTGTGACGAAGTTGGCCGAACAAACCCGGTTTTTAGTGATTATTTAAAAGGCAAAAGAAGTCAGTACTTAAAAAATAATAATTACTTACCGTCTGCATCCAATGGGTATATCATTAAGGGCTCATTGTGTAACGCGAGGTGATAAAGAAGTTCTGAGGTGGAATCTGATCTGAATGGGCACTTTTCACAATGATATGGATGTTCTGAGTCATCCAGATTCACTGGAAACTTGCAGGATTTTGACTTTAAATGATTACTGAGTTCTTGTGTTACGGTAAAGTTGGTTCCACAGTAAGGACATCTTAAACATATGATAAGAAATTTTCCACAAAACTAGACATACAATTGAATCTTAAATTTGTTTAAATTTAACTAATTTTTATATGTTGACATTTACAAATCATTTTTTTTTTACTTGCAACAGTGCAAATACTTACCTTACTTTATGATCAGGATGTTCTTCTTTTAAATGATTCTTTAACAACAAAAAGTTGGCAAAATACTTTTCACAATATTCGCATTTTCTACGTAGACTACCTTCTTTGGGTTTCTTTTTTTCTAAACAAGCATATCTAAAAATATAGATATTGTGTTCAATGGTTAATTTCATTTTTGTAAGACTTATTTAATTAATATTTACCTATGCGCTGAGGTCTTTCTATGCTTTATAGCTTCAACCATATTTTCAAACTTCAAATTACAAAAACTACAAAAGAAATAGTTATGTTTATGTTTCTTCCTCCTATGCCTTTGGATGGATATAGCATTAAGGAATGTTCTATTACATTCTTTACATTCCAAGCTTTCCTTATCGAAAACACTGACATTGGAAGTATCGTGGCCCAGTTTTCTGCAGTGATTCAACAGCTGAATGTTCAACGTAAACTTCTGATTACAGGTGAGACATATCAGTTGACTGATCTTTTTGATTGCAATCGGAACTGATCTATTAATAACTGATACCACTTCCAAATGTTCGTTTGAGGTCAAATGCTTCAGCATTGCTTCAGAATTATCACTGCGATGCTTACAAAAAGAACATAGAAAATATCCTGGATATCCTCGCTCTCTAGTTTCGTGGAGTTCAGATTTCCAGTGGTCCAAAAACTCATTGTGAGTGTTACAATAAAATCGACAGACGCAGCATTGGAAAGGGCTTTCCAGGATTATGCTGTATATGTTCTCTAGAACCAGGTTCTTTGCTACTTCAGTTGATATATCACCTTTTCTGCAGTGATAGTGAGATATAAGGTGCTTTCCCATGATGTATTTGTTGACTCTTGAGTGGCAAACGGCGCAGACTTCAAAGATTCTTTTGCGGTTGCGTTTTTTATCTTGTGGGGGCAATTGTTGTGGCTAGAAAATATTTCATTATACATGCATACAGTATTAGTGTTAGTAAGAACAAACGCAATTCCAATTAAGGGGGAAACAGGTCTTCTTCCCTTAATTAATTACCTTCTTGAAAAGGTCCTACACTTATTCAAAATGTCTTATTCTACACTGCGTTGCTTGAACGACGCTGTACGTTTTAGCATTAATATATTAGTTTGTTAAATTATGGTATTTTTACCTCTTTTTTGATTTCAAAAGGCGCCACTGTACCCTGGTCCGCTACAGGTTTTCTGCGTTTAATCATGGCACCATCGTCAAATTCGCGTTCTGGTCTACTTCTTTTAAAATGGAGGTCCGACTTGAGGTGTCGCTCGTACACAATTTTAGAGGCCAGTCTTCTATTGCACGTACTACACCAGTATTGGACTGTACCACTTGATTTTCTACAATAAATAGTTTATCAGCCATAACAACTCTCATACGGTAACTTAATTCACCAGTCTTTAAAATTAGATTGAAATAGAGAAATATATTTTACCTAAACGGCGAATCATCTGTAATTTTAAGAGTCTTTGCTCTATTTGAAAACACAGGAGACATAATCTCATACAGATCGCTTTCTGAAGATTGCTTTACAGTCTTGCCACCAATTGACTTTGTTTTCAACGGCCTACCTATCTTCGGAGATTCGGTAGATACTTTAGACGTAGAAGGCTTAATATCTAGCTCTTCTTTATCTTTAAACACAGGTTCTTCCTTTATGCAAATGCTTGATGTTTCCGTTGACTGTTTTGTTTTTAACTTGGTAGATGTAGATGCGGTATTTTCGGTGTTTGACTTCTCTTTTGCTGAAATATTAGTAGGTATTATGTTTCACAGACTGCCATTTTAAGAACTACCCAGTACTGCACACCACTTACCTTTTGTTGTGGATGATGGTAAAGTAGTTTCTAGTTCCAATTTTGGTTTCCATTTTCCTGTAAAAATATTGCATAAGTAATCTGTGGTTTTAAAGAAAATGATCCTGCAATCTGCAAATCTTGAAATTAAGGGATACCTAATTTTATTTGTTCAACGTGAAGGTTTTTGCAACCTTTATCATCAAAAAAGGTTTTCCATGAGTGGAAAACGGACTGCCTTTTCGATTATTGTATGTAGAAGATCTGTAACAGATCAATCATCGTTTTCTTTCGCTAGCAATGGTTGGATCAACGATGACAGAGCAAAATTGTTATCTCTTTATCATAACAAGCCGACAAGAACTCAAATGTAAAGGTCCACCAGGTTTCTCACAAGTTATGAAACCACGTGAAAATATACACCTATTTTTACTAGAGAATGTGTGCTGTTGCCGAGGAATCCATAGACTCACCCATTTTGGGTTGTATTTCAGCTTAAATTGACTCAATTTGTAACTATTTGGAAGGAAGGAACAGTTAGTACATTATTTGGAATATTCCACGCTCGTTTAGAGTCCAGAAAACGTGGCAACGTCTGCCTCCTAGGTAGCAAGTGAAAATAGGGCAATGAAATAAAAACTTTAACTTTTAAATGAAATGAAAAAAATAATTTTCTTTCAAAATATGGTGGGGTGGGAGATATAATTAAACCTTTTTTAAACATATTACCTTTTGTATAAGTCGGCGGTGGTATACTATCGTCATTTTCCAATTTTGGTTTCCATTTACCTAAAAATTAACAACTTAGACTTTTTCCTTTTGGTTGACACAAGATTTACCTTTTGTGTGTGATGGTGGAGGAACATTATCTTCTTCAATTCGTGGCTTCCATTTCCCTAAAAAAATATCGTTGTTTATTGCACAGGGTAAAAAGAAGTTGAAAGCATTTGTTAATTTACTCACCTTTCGTGTGCGTTGGAGGTGGATAGCGATCATCGTCGTTTTCTGTTTTTGGTTTCCATTTACCTAAGAAGATTTTTTTTTTAATTTACCGCTAAATATCCATTTGTCAACCGTTTTTAAATAATTTTAAAAAATTACCTTTTGTATAGCTTGGTGGTGGAAAATCATCATCATCATGTCTAGCTGGAGGTTTCCATTTACCCCGTGTATGTCCAGGAGGTGGATATTTACCACCAGTCGGTAACCCATAATCTTCAGGAGGTTTCCACTTGCCCTTAGTATATGTTGGTGGTGGAGATGGTGGTCTCCTTGGTTTCCATTTGCCGCCTAATTAGAAATTTTATCATATTACAACCAGCGCGAGCGCATTTTAAAACTCACCTTAGTATTTTTATACTGTTTTTGTATGCATATACTAACGAGGTATAATACTATAGTAATGTGGTAATAATTGTTTCATCAAGGAAAATAGATCTACCTGTAAAACTTGGGGGAGGAACATTCCATTCCCTATCCCCTCCTCTATTGCTCCACTGAATAGGTGAACTTGGCTTCCATTTCCCTCCAGTATAATTCCTCGGAGGGGCATAATCTTCCTCCGACGTTTCATCCTCGTCGTAATCGTATTCTTCTGAGTCATCATCAGACTCGTCATAAACACCACCTGCATAATAATATTGTTAAAATCATGCAAGAAAAACCCAAACATCTAAATTAAAATTAATTAATTTGAAGAAATAGTCCATACTTAAAGTGGAGTTGAAAGTACGATTCTTAAAATTAATTGTTACCAACCAATTCGTGGTGGTGATTGTGAAGCGGCTCCTTCTTTTCTTCGTTCAAGGTCTGCAACTGCTTTGATTAGTTTTGATTGGTTATCACCACTACCAAGGTCCTTTATTTGATTTCCACCTTTTAACAGATACAATAAATCATTTTTGCAATTTTCACATCTTTTGTTGTGGCTAATAAAGGTGTTACTTTACACAACTTATAATAGATATTACCTATCCAAACGTTTTTTCCAGATTTCGATTGCTGAGACTCTTGATCTCTGTTGGATGTCGTCGCTTGGATTACAGCAGTAGTTTTACTTCTGGTTAAAATACCACTGAAGTTTTTTCCTAGAATATAATACATATTAATGTTTACAAGAAAAAAAACTACTATTAATGCTTACATCTAAGTCTGGATTAATAGCTTTACATGTTGGAGAAGGAGCTAACACCATAAAATTGTAAATTTATTTAGTTCCGTTACCTGATGTAGATTGTACGGGTTTTTTGGAACTACTTCTTAACTCCAAAGATGAGAAGAAATCATCAGCTTTTAGTCCAATTTCATCTGGTGGCAATAGTTGGCTTGGTAATGGAGATTTGGAAGGATCTAAAATTTATAATTGGAACATAATAGGAATACCGTTGTTGAAATAATGGCATCGACAAAAATACCTGGGTCAACAATATTCTTACTACAGCCCGACTTTCTGTGGGTAACATAGTGTTCCAAACCAAGGATGGTAGAGTGACATTTCAGGCAGAAATGGGTATCATCGTCGTAGTCGGTGATCATTTCTAAAAAAAACATTCAATCCTATTAATAATAAGAGATAATAAGAATCTCTATACTCCAGCTTTTTAACTACCTACTTTTTTTTAAAGTAAATTTGTCTAAGCCATTTTTTAGTATGGGGATGAAGTTTTCAGTATATTGCGGCAATAGTATTAATAAAGTGAAAAATCTAACAGCCTGGCCGGCCCAGGGCGGTTTGTTTACGGGTCTTATAATGGCGGCAGAATTTAATTTGTTTTAATTTAATACTTGTGTTATTTGCATTCTAGTTAGCTCTTTGGGATAAACTTTGTTGTTTTGTGGCTACAGTTAATTTATTAAATATTGACGTTTTTATTTAGCTTGAAGGTATATGGTAATATTGTGAATTAATTTAAAAATATTACTAGTAGAGATAGTTCGTAAGTGGTAGGATACCTCTAGATACCTAGGTACTTAGGTAAGTACATTGTTTTTCCTTTAGTGTGTTTATTTATCAACATGCCAAGCCCCTGCTGTATTCCTGGATGTAACTCTAACTATAAAAGTGTTTTAAAAGCAGGTGAAGAGAGTGTATCAGTTTTTCACTTTCCAAAAGATACAAATCTGAAAACTCTATGGCTTTTAGCCATTCCAAGAGCTAATTGGTCGCCCACACAGTATTCTGTAGTTTGTGCTAAGCAATTTGTCCCCATATCCTCACGAATATTTATCTTTTGCTTGATGGCACCACAAAAAAAATTCCAACTAAAGTGAGACTAAACAGTTGTTCCGTGCTTTTATCCCAATTTACCTGCTTACTTGCCAAAAACTGTTCTCATTCCTAGGAAAAGTCCAGCGAAGAGAAACAAGGAACAGCAAAAGGGTACTCTCAACTTAATCAAGGTTTCGAGCAATCAGATTTTATAAAAAGTTTTGACGATCTCAGTAATTATTCACAAAAAATTAATACTTCTGAATTTTGGGAAGTAAAAATTGTAAGTGACTCAAAAATATATTTTTATAGTTTAGATTTGACCACTGACTGTATAAATATTGTTAATCAGGTTTCAGTGGACATTGATATGAAGGTAAAGGTTTTTTAAAAGGTAATGAATTGGCTTAGAATGATTTTAAATGGATTTTACCCTTTGAAAGAATAAAAAACGCGCTCGTTGCCGCGCGTCATAATAATAGCTTGTGGATCCGCAACTCCCAGCTGATGCGGCGTTGCCCGATGTCACTTCATGGCTTCTTGTTAAGGTGGTTGTGACCAAGTTCGACTAAATCTTTTTAACTTCTTTATTACAGGTATGTAGTTCGAAAACGACATCACAGATTTGATTGAGGTTTGGTGAGTTTGATAGATTGTTTATTGCAAATTAATAGTATGGTAAGCATCTGACGTACCATGCAAATAATGAAAAATTTCAAGTAAGTAACATTTTGTTAGTAGTGTTTTTCACGAATTAAATATTCGAACACGAATTGTAATTCCCATGAAGTTCTAGGTTTCGCTAAAGTCTGTTGATGCTTATTTAGCACTCAGCCATTTTCTAGGGAAATGCAATATTATTCTATGACTAAGGGTGATATAATTCATGTAATATTTTAACGTCGTTTTATAACCTAAGTTAATTGGGACAATTTCGGTATTTTTTTATTATATAAAAGCACAAGAATAAATAACAATTTGTTATTTATTCTTGTGATAAAAGTCCTTAAGCAATTTAAAAGAAAATTAACGGCTGTTTTGGACATAACTGAAGACATCAACCCGTTGATGATCTGTTCACACAGTTTGTTGTATATCTAATGCACCTATTTGGTTTATTTCCTTACGATAATTTAGTTATTAATTATTATTTTTGGTAAATAATAGGCTGTATCTCCAAAACTATACATGCTACGACTTTGGGGTAAAAAATTGATTATGAAATATGAGCGAAAAAATCACTGGAATTATCTTTTAAGTTCCTAATTTTACCGCTAGGGTGCGTAGTCGCTTTGCTATGATACAAAGTCCTTAATTTCTACTAATAACTGCAATACAATGCAGGTCAGAAATTAAGGTTTTATATGCTCTGTAATATCCTGTATAAATTTTGTAAAAACAATTTTTTTGTATAGCTACCATGGTTAAAAGCGTGGAGACGGGTAACGACTAAAAGTACCTTAAATGCTGTAACTTTGGTTTGCGTTAACCGAATTTAAGAAACTATGGCTTATTTTAAAGAACGTTTTATCCTGTTTGAACGCTTGTATAAATATTACTAAAAATAATTCGTGCGGTTAATAATACCCAACTAGCAATATGGATATCCAAAACGACAAAAGTATTATATAGGTGTTCGTTAGTGCTATTTAAAGAATATTTCAGTTCTATAATGCCGATAGTTAAAACCATTCTAGCGAACGAACCAAATTATCTCATACTATAGTTGTAAGAATGAATATACAACAGATATTATAGTAGAAACCGCAATCAAGAGTATCTGTGTTTTATTAGTATTGCATAATTATTTATATCACATTTTACACAGCCCTTTTAAAATAGTTCTAAAAGATGTATATATAAACTGTATAGTATTTATCAATACTCTTATACAACAGTTATAAAATAGTTTTATACACATTGAATAAGAAGTTGTGTAGCTTACTTTAGAATAATTTATTAAAATTAGTATAATATTAAGACAATACAACTCTTACAGAACTACTTTAAAACTATTTTATAGACGTTCATAATCTTAGAAATTGTCACTATTATAAAATTCTTATAACATTAAAATGTATCTTATTAGAATAAAATGTTTACTAACACCGCGTTATACAACTTAACCTCATTTCCGTTTATAGAACAAAAATTACGATAAACAAGTTTAAATAAATCAAAACATGCTTTATTGTTGAAGAACATACAATTTCATTGACAAAGTGTATATAATAAAATAATATATTCTAGATCCTACCTAAAAATAGAAGTGAAAACAGAGAAGGGGACAAACACGTCCTTAAAATTCACAAGTAGTTAAGTCAACAAACTATAAAATAAAATAAATCCTCTTACTTAATTACTTTGGACATGGTTGGCTCATAATGGTCCCAAAATTTAAAAATGGGTTTCGACTTTTGTCTAGTATTATAATACACCTAGGTACCTACCTAATTAAGAGTTGGCAACCTTTCAAAAACGGAATAGATGGCGTTCATGTAAGGTTTCTTTAGCGCCTGCATAGGCAACATTACACCACTAAAGTCTCCTATAATGACCCAAAAAGAACCAAACGACTTTTTAGCGTATAATTAGACAATATTATTCAACCAAAGCGTCGTATAATGACGAAAAGAGAACGAAAACATTGTATTAAAAATCCGCCATATTTTTCACTTCCTTTCGCTATTTCGACTGACGCCATTATGTAAATGTTATTTTCTTAAACAAAAATACAGAAAATTATCATTTTTTTAGACAAAGACCATAACTACATAATTATTCTATCATCCACTTATTAAATCTGGTGTAAAATATACTGCAGATTAAATTTTTACTTTTTTTGTTAAATATTTGTTATCGTAATAAACCCAAATTTACGACAAAGAGAAGGCGCTTGCATTTTTTACTGTAAAAGTATATATATTTTGTCAGAAAAAGTTGCCGGGCACATAAAATTCGTCATTTAATGCCGTTTGTCAAAGATTCTATCATTACAAAATATTTTTTATTAGAAATATTCCATCGCCATTTTAACTCATAAATATTATCCATATTATTTTGCAAGACCTGGGTTATACAGCAATTTTGCGATATTTTGGTGTAGTTCTTCAACATTATAAAATAAAATTGTTGTTTAAAATAAATGCAATTTATAAGGCAGCCCAAGAGGATATCTATATAACAGTTTTATAAGTGTTATTTAAATATACCTATATGAATTGTATAATGACTGTATAGCCTTACAATACAGACCCCATAGAATTAAAATATTTTATAAAAATGGGCTTTTTTTGGTCGTATAGCTATCGTATTACGGTTTAAAATCCCCTTTAAAAATAATTTGGTTTTATCAACTTTCCTTGTGTAGTGGTTTATACAATCATTATAAATATAATTTTGCTAGTTGGGTAGAGGGCACTTTTAAAAAAATATATTTCTAGCTTTGATTTTATAATTTTTTTTAACTCTATTCTATAGCTAACTAGTTAGTAAAGAGAACTGCAAAAACCGCAAGTTGTTTCCTCTTCTCTCTTAAAAGTATATCGATGCTTATCGATATACAAATTCTATGTAATGCGACAATGAAGAAACTGCGTAAACCGTCGTGATGATGTCTTCAGTTATATCCAAAACAGTTTTTTTTTTTAAATAGGATCATTCTTTCCCTAGGGCACAGAATATATAGCTAATATATTCTGTGCCTAGGGCATATACTAAAAAACCGAAATTGTCCCACGATCTTATCTTAGGCTATAAAACGATGTTAAAATATAATACGAAAAACCACTAATACTAATAACAAAATATAACTTACTTGATTTTTTTTTAGTTTTTCCACGGCCTTCTTTTCCACCCTGTAAAATATTAAAGTGCATTGGTTACGTCATAGGCGTACCATACTATTAATCTGTAAGAAACAATCTTCCAAACTCTGCAAACCGCATTAAAATCCGTGAAGTCGATTTCGAACTACCGACCGGTACCGTAAAACGGGGTGGATAGGATCAGCGGGGTGAATAGGATTGAAGTTACCTTCAAATTTTAAAAATCTGTAATCATTTTAATTTTAAAGGGTAGGTCTTTTCTATGTACAGATTTGAAGTAACGGTTGTTAAAAGTAATTTTTATGACATTAAACTTAAAAAAAACTTGGCCACATCGCAGGCTGAATACCATAACCTAAAACGTCAAATTTAGCGGTTAAACTGTTGTCATTTTATCTTTGCTTTTGTCTTACAAACTTCATATCTCTACAACTATGCAGCACTTATAAAATTTAGGTAATATTATTTTTAGTACTCTTTTATATTACTTAAGATAAATTTGTGTGCAAAATTCTATACACCCCGCGGTTGTTTAAATGCGATACAGTCAATAAATCAATCAATGATTCTATTGACACCGCCTGCGGAATAGGATTTTTGCACAAAAAAAAATATATATACAACAGGGTACACCCTGTATAAAAACTTATACCTCCATTTAAAAGTACCAACCTTAACTCATGTTTTAAGCTATTGAGAAATGTATTCAGGCAGATAGTTTTCAAGTTACAAGCTTTTAAAGTTGAAAATTGATCCTATTCACCCCGTTTTACGGTAATAGACGTGTTAAAAAAACAATTTGTCGTACTTTATGATGCGCAGTTTATATAAATATTAATAAAATTTGAGAGTAATAACCAAAATAAAACCGAATGAAAGCGAAAAAGTATTGACATTTTTACCAAATATTTGCTAGATATTTTATTTCCTATTTATTCTAAGTAAGGTAATGAAGAATTTCGCCCCCTTTGGCCAACCGAGCGCCAAGTCGGCCCTGATTGTCTATCTATATAAATTCATCATTAAAGAAAATTTATGATCAGGTATTTCCCCGATAAATTCCAAACTACGTTCCATAATTACTGTGTCTACTGAACACAGAAAAATAAATTAACTGTTAATCGAGCACTTTCATGTCAGAAGTTTGTGAAGAGTGTGTCGCGTGACCGCAAGTGATATTTCTTGCGAATTAACTTTCAGATAGTAATAGTAAGTCTTCACGTCGAGCACGTACATACGTCACTTTAAATATCGGCGGTGACAGTGGAAATTTTCTTTGTTTATTGATATTGGCAATATAAAAAGAATTATTAGTAGGAAAGTAGGAGGAAGGAATACTTAAAAGGATATACCTTGCTCTACTTTTAAAGAGGTTTAACTTTAGTAGATTACAATAATTTAACAAGGTATAGAGATAATAATGGCAGTTTCGGTAATATTCCAGTGTAGGTTTGATTATGGGTATTATTTAATATAAGTGATTGGGGGCTATTAATTGGTGTATATTTTTACATACCGTGCGAGCAAAAATTATTTGCATCAAAGAGGGCTTGGATTAAAAAACGTAGGGCTTAGTTTAGATCACAATTATATATGGGGATGATAGGTATATCTAACCAAATCTATTTTAAAATTTTGTCAAATTCATATTATGACATGATATGCCAAACTAATGAGTAATAAAATAAGTAGACAAATACAAATTTATTTTTGTTGTTTACAAAATTAACAAAGTAAGAATATACAAAAAGAAAAAGAAAAAGAATTGCATAAATTGTTAAAATTGGCCACCGCCATGCTCCAAGCATAAATTCACACGTCCCTTTATATTTTCGAAAGTGTTGACCAGCGTCTCTGGAGAAATGTTACCACATTTTTGGATAATCCTTTCTTGTAATTGTTCTAAATTTGCAACTGGTGTTTTCAAAATAGTGTTCTTTAAATGAAGAAAAACGAAGTAATCCATAACATAACCGTTAAACAAGGTGATCTAGGTGGGAATTCAATGTCTGATCGAAAACTGATTAATCTGTCGTCAAAAAAATTGCGTAAATAGTTAATAGTTTCGGCGGTTGTATCGGCGGTTGCACCGTACTGTTGAAAATATCCAAAACGTAGTTCGTCGTCAAGTAATTGCTCCACAAATGGATTCAAAATATTGTCTCTATACGGCTGTGCTGTAACTCTGTCATGGAAAAAATAGGACCAAGAATTCTTCTTCGGGAAACAGCTAATCAGACACCGATTTTTTAAGGGTGCAATGTGGACTCTACAAAAAAATGGGGATTTTCACTACTCCACATGCGTGTATTCTAAAAATTCACATAACCGGAAAGGTGGAATCAGGCTTCATCCGAAAAAACTGTCAGGTCTAATACATCATTTCTTTCCAATAAATTTTGGGTAAACCATTGAGAGTAATTTCTGCGTCTTTCAAAATCTGCGGCTTGTATTTCTTGGAATACTTACACTTTATAAGGAAATAAATTTAGCTGCTTCTTAAGAATAGTCCTGCATGTTCCATAAGATCTTCCCACTTCTTGGGACAGGCGTCTTACACAAATACAATTTGGTGGCGTATTTTGCATTGTTTCACGAACGTTTGCAACAAGTTTTTTCCTAAACACAGCCACGGTTCTTTTCAGGCAATGATAAAAATCCCCAGCAATAAAAGCAACGTTAGGAAAATGTTCGTTAAAATCGTCCATGCACAAACCCGGATTGTATTGCTACTCACCAATTTCTCTAACCCCGAAAATACTCTTCAACCATGAATGGTTTGTGCTTTTCCGTAAAGCCCATTGTGTGAATTGTTCAAGAAATTGGAAAAATTAGCAATGAATCAAATTACTTGTAATGACTGTCAAAGATGACGGAATAACGAATTGATTGTTAATTCAGGTAGTTACTGACACCCAACAGGTATTAAGCTCTACGGCTAAGCATTACGTCCTTAGATGCAAGGCCCTCTTTGATGCAAATAGTTTTTGCTCGCACGGTACCTAGTAGGTACAATTATATAAATCTAATTTTTGCTTAAGTTTAGTTTGATGCGTCATCGTTTTTGTTAATCACTAATTGCTGACAAGACAGCAGTATTCCAGTGTCATCAGAAAATATTGCTATGGTAATATTTTTCAGAATAGGACAGAGCCCTGTACACAGCCTAGGAGTACTCCAGCTTTGATTTACTTAAGTACTAAATAAGCTACTTTTTGCCCAATTCTATATTCTATTTCAGTCTGAGATGTCGATATTACTTGATTATTGGGAACTATTACTTTAAAATGGGCGATTTTAATAATTATTTATACAGGGTTATGATAAAAACAGGATCAGCCTTTTATAAAAATACCGCCCACTTAATCAAGAATCACTCGGACTCGTCAAATTGAATTATTTGAAATACAATTTCTTTTAGGAAAAATATGTTATACAGAGTGTATAATAAAAATGCTACATGCATCAACTTTAATTTGTTCAGTGAAACATAAATTGTATATTTTTATATTCTAAATTCAATTCTAGAACTTTTTTATAAATTATGCGCTATCCTCAATCGTTTACGAAATATTAACACTTTGTTGGGTTGTAGAGGTAAAAGTAGAAGTTAGGGAAGTCCATGATATGTTCAATAAAAAATACCCAAATCGCCCGCCTGTTAGCCAATCAAAAGTGTCTAGGGAAGCAATTAAGTTGAGAACTTTTCGTACTGTTAAAACTGGTCGTCCTGGTATACCTGAGGGGAAAAAAATAAACACATATAGGGAGATTCTCCTTCTCATTCGATACTCACCAAATCATCATTGTAACTAATTTTTTTTAAATGAGAAGGTTCATTCCTACATACCAGTGATTGTACAAGAGTTATTGGACGTTGATCCTGATAGGCGAGAGCAATTTTGTGAAATAGTGATTGACCTAACAGAAAAATACGCACGAATTGTCCAAAGAATTTGTTTTTCCAGATGAGC
This sequence comes from Polydrusus pterygomalis, assembly GCA_963969555.1. Taxonomy (NCBI): domain Eukaryota; kingdom Metazoa; phylum Arthropoda; class Insecta; order Coleoptera; family Curculionidae; genus Polydrusus; species Polydrusus pterygomalis. Next base: position 109,693,780 of record OZ018377.1, on the reverse strand, counting down.
TACGTTTTCTTTAAATGATCAGGTTATCTAACAGGCAAAACTACAGATACTGAGATACTGGGTCAAAGAAAATGACACCCAGTTTAATAAAAAGGTTAATAATGTGGCGGGTATTCTTGACACTAGGGTAATCGGATCATTTTTCTTTGATGAGAGCCTCATTTAAGAAATATATTTAAATTTTCTTCGAAATGATCTGGTTCCAGCTCTTGCCACTCTATTTCTAGATGATAATGATCCTGATTTACCAAGTTTAACCTTATGTCTTCAACATGTAAGGGAATACTTAAATACAATTTTTTCGGGGCGGTGGATAGGAGGTAGACGGGGGTCAATGGAGTATCCAACCCGATCGCCCAATCTTAACCCACTTTTTTTAGTGGTACGTCAAAAATTTAATTTACAAATCTAAACCCAACTCGCTAGATACGCTTAAGGAAGCCATTCGACGAGTAATAGGAGACATTTCTTTACAAGTAGTAACAAAACGTACAAAAGAAATTCTACTGCAGAACAGTTGGTGGATGACATTTTCAACATCTTCTAAAATAGTTTCTTTTCATATTTTGTTTTGAAAGTTAATATTTCGTAAACGGCTGAAGATAGGTATAGGGCATGATTTATGAAAGAGTCTAGAATTGATTGAAGAATGTAAAAACGTTAAAATATACAATACGTTTCATTAAAAAAATTAAAATTAATGGACGCAGCATTTTATGATCCTCCCTGTATAATATCTTTTTCTATAAAAATGCATTCCAAAAAGACAATTTGACGTGTCCGAGCGGTTCTTGATCAAGTGGGCGGTATTATATATAAAAGGCTATTCAGCTTCTTTATCATAACCCTGTATATATTGTTGAATGTTGAATGCCATGTTATGTAAATGCAATGATTATGAATAATCTAATTCATAATAAAATGTTCATGCCGAATTAATCCTAGTTCAATAAAACAGTCGCTTTAACCGAAAAACTATATAGACTGTTTACCAGTTTACCACAGAATAATACAAAAGAACCGATCGATGTTACGAAACCATTATCAGGACGTCACCCCGTTCGGAGTTGGAATGATGCAGAACAGACATCTATACATTTTTCAATTCATTATCACTTTTCGTCGTACATACCGTCCTGGGATGTTAATTGTATTTTATAATGCAAGATGTCTGCTATGTTTCTTTGCTGTTTTTGTTAGTTAAAGTTATAGGTCTGAGGTCTGAAAAATACTATGAAAAGCGGCCAAGTTGTATTGGACTTTTTTAAAGTTCCTTTTGTGATGGACTCAAGAACACAATTTTATTTGCTAATAGGCTAGACTCTTCCTTAAATTTAAAAAAGTTAAATACGGCTCTGATACATAGATACCGGAATAAAACCACCAGTAATAGTTATGACGATGTAAAATGTTACAGCCGTTTTATTTTTTAATAGTTTCAACATGTGACAGTATTCAAGAAAAACTAACAATGATTATGATTATTAAGTGGTACTACTAAGTTCTCGGAGGGTATCTGAAATATTCTTTACGATGTTTCCTGACATATCTATTCCAAGCAAAACAAATCCTGATTATTGTTCCTATTTTGGATCTATGTTTGGCAATGGTATTGCAATTAATAAATGCAACTGCTTAGAGCAAATTAATGATGTACTGAATGGTAGAGCTCAAAAAATAATGCAGATTTAGAACTTTTTCTCCATGTAGGAGAAAATAATGGAATTAGCACCAGGCTTGTTGGCCAACCTGTAGGAAAGCATTACTCCACAGTACTGCGCAACTTACATAGTATAATAATACCAGTATCAAAAACATCAGGAATAATCGATTTATCAAAAATAGTTTTTTTTTGTTTTATTGTTTTTTTGTTAAGAGATAGAATTGTTTTTTACAAAATATTTTTTATTGTTTTTTGTTATATTTGAAATTGTTTTTTAAAGAATAAGCTGGTTTCTTGATAAAATCATTGTATTTTGATTAAATCAATAAAGCTCCCTTTCAAACTTAATCGAAAATAGTTGGTTATATCCGATTAATCGAAAATAATCGATTATTACTACTTAATCGAAAATAACCGATTAATTGAAAATAATTGATTTATCGAGAATAATAGATTATTTCTGATTAATCGAAAATAATAATCGATTAATCGAGAATAATCGAAAATAATCGATTGATTTATTCAAAATAAATCAGAAAGTCGATTAACGGAAAAACTTCATTAATCGAAAAATATACTACTAGTAGGGTTAAAAATTATTTCACGTGAAAGATTAACTAATCAAGCAAAAATAAATAAAAATTTATATTTAAGAAGTTTTATTTTTTACAAAACTTTTATTCATGGTGAGGAAAACAACTGATCTATGTGATCACCAGTTAGTGAGGCCCTCAAGTCGCTTACTATGTGTCCTACTTTACTGAGTACCCTTTCGGATAGTACGCTTGATGCCTGTATACACAAAAAAAATGTCGCACATTGGGAGAGAAGAGAAAATACATGACAAATATGTCTCTACCATACTAATGGATTATCATCAACGTCAATCGTTGGAATATTCATGTACTGATCAATTTCTTTTTTTTTATTATTTTAACGCTAATACGGGTAGGAGCAGTGTCTCCAATGTTTTTAAGGGATTTGAATATAGATGTAAGTCCGCTCTTCTTCTTACCTAATATCTCTTGTCTGGTAACAGAAATAGGAATAGATTCAAGTTCACTGCTGAGTACTGTTTTGGATTATAATTTTAATTTTTGTAGAGTCAAACAATGTTCCTTTAAATCGTGGATCTATAAAAGCAGCAATGTGTAAGTGTTCGCTGGTTTGCTCATCGCTTTCATATCGATCTTTCAAAATTTGAAAAATTGAAAGAGCTATTTCTTTTTTTAGACTCACGATATCGTTCTCAATTTCGGCTTCTTCATAATTATCCACCTGTGTTTTACTCAAATCAATAAAAATAGGTAATAAGGTGGAGCCGGTTACATATTCTTCGCCAGACAGAGTTTCGAAAATTTCTTGAATAGGACTAAGTAAATTTACAGTAACATTTAGAAGTTTTAGATTATCAGCGTTCAATATTAAATTTTTATAAAATCCATTTTTGTAAGTTTGCCAAAAATAGTGCTACTTTTTGTTAAATAATTATTTTAATTAGATCTCGTTTTTGAAAATGATAATTATATTTTTTTTTTGAATTCTCGTCTCGTACAACTATTTTTTTTTACTTTCTCTATGCTTTCTTTTAATTTTATATTATCGAAATACTTAATAACAGCAATATTAATCGCATGCCCAAAGCAACATAATAGTAGTGGAGTTAAAAGATGTCCCTATCGTGTTATCCCGTTTGCACTTTGTTGCTAAAATGTACGACCCCTTTTATATCATTCCTTATACCTTAAGGAAGCAAAATTGACTTGTCGTCCAAAAATCGTACCATGCAGGGGGTGGTCGGGGGCGGTTTTCCAAAAAGTACCAATTTTTTTTTTTTGCCTTTTTTACATCTATAATACCTGATCATCAACCTGCTTGAATCTTATTTCAAAATCTTAATTAGAAATATATTTTTTTAAATTTTAAAAACATCGCGCGCCGTGCTTGTATATGGAGCGCTTTAATGAATAACCGCTCGCCCTGAAAACCCATAATTGTGATAATTTGTAACTCGCCATAACTCCAGAATCCTTTGACTTATCAAAAAAATACTTGCCATAAACGTTGTAGATAAAACATCAGGGATTACAATGCTTTTTTAAAATTATCAGTCCGATAAACAGTTTCGTCAAAAAATTGAAAAATGTCAAACCATATCACCGTAAGCGTGGTCAACCGTGCGGATGCGATGAAGGATCAGATTGCCGTCGTAAAGCCATGAAAAACGACCGTATGTTATATCGCGCGCATAAGTTCGATATTCGTTTAATATCGCGTTTTCAATAGTGTTTAGTCTAGAATTCCGTGCCGGGTAGCCGCCGCGCCGTTAATTTTGAAGCTAGACCAGCAAATATTGGATTGTGGATTTCCATTTTCTATCTTATAGCAATATTTTTTGACTTACTTTTATTTTAACCAACAATAGTTGTTATATTTTATTAGGGTGTGTTGTATGCTGTGGAGTTATAGTTCTTATCTATACATTGGACTTAATGGGCATTGCTAAAAGTTGAAAGTGTTTTACAGATGCCCTGCATTAAATGACTGTTGTAATATAGTTGTTATTAACCTTTCCGTGGCCGAGCAGGGTATTTTAGGTACCCCAGATGCGGTTTTTTTAAATTATCTTCCAAACAATTTTTTTGTAATGTTTTTCCCTCCAGGTAATCCTAGAAAAATATATTGCAAAGCAATTTTTTATAAAAATACTCAATTTAACTTCAATTTTACACAAAAAACTGCTTGCAGCGTATCGAAATCGTCGATCGGCCGAAAACGGCGAAAACGTAAAAAAAATTCATTTTTTTGTTACTCTTAGGGATAGAAAGACTAAAATATCATGTAGTGCATGCAATAAACCCATTTGCAACATACACAGAGAAGAAAGTAAAAAAAAATTATGTCCCGATTGTAAAAATAATGAGGAAGAGTAAATATTAATTTATTGTAAAAATTAAAAATGTTTTATTAAAAATGAATTATTAGTGTTTTATTGTACATCTTTGCACACCATCGTGCATCATTGACAAAAGATCATGCAGTATTTCAATGGGGTATCATAGTTACCCCACACGGCCGAAAATGTAACTTTTTGTAGCATGACCACGGAAAGGTTAAGGAGAAAGTTTAAGTTTTCAGGTAAGATTTTTTTTTAATAACAGCATAGTGCCTTTTAATGTTTATATACGACACTTTTTATTGAAACGATTAAGCAATGGATTTTGAAAGCAGTACCAGTTCAGTGAGTGAACTACAGCCCAAAATTAAATTAAGACCACTTAAAAAAAACTATCAATCAAAACACAAGGCAACATATTTAATTCCCAATTATCTGACATTTGCCAAGAATCAGGGAATAGTTATATCCCGACCAAAATCTAAACAAAGATTTATTGAATGTACAAAGGTACTAATTGATATTTGTCAAGGAAATGATGCAAAGTTGTTGCATATATTTTTAAATTTGAATAATTAAAAAGAGCGAGAACATTTAAATTGGCATAAAACTTGCTACAAAACGTATACCAGCACGAATAATATTAAATCATATAAATCAAAGTATGCAAAAATATTTACTAACCCACTCCCAGTAGATATACCCCTGAAAAAAACATTTTTACGAACTTAATTTGATGTACAAAGGTGCATAATTTGCCAAAAACGTTTACAAAATCATAAACTATGCCAGGTAATGAGCAATAACATGGAAAATAAAATTAAAAGTATAGCGCGAGACAATCCTATATTTCATTCCAGAATTGGCGGTATAGTAGACTGTAAATATACAGATGTTTTGGTACTATTGGCTCACTTTAAAGATATTCTGACTTCAGAAATTTGGATGAAAATTGGAGCTAAAGAAAGCCAACGATCCATTGTAATTCATGAATTAAAAATGGAGAGTTCCATGCATGATCAAATGTCTACCAGCCTTTCACGCACTCACAGGTTGTGATACAACTAGTCAGTTTGTGGGACTAGGCAAAAGAACATGCTGGAAAGTCTTCTTATCACATTATAATCTACTAGCTAGAGTTGGCAAAGAACAGTACCTACTTAGAAGAAGTCTTTAATGACGTAGTTAAATTTGTAATTCGTTTATATAGGTACTACAAAAATGAAGATATCAAATGTATAAATGCTCTTAGAGGAATTTTAGCATCCTCCAAACCTGTGAGTAAATTGCCTCCAACCAAAGATAGTCTAAGACAACACTGTCGCCCTGTCCACTATCAGACCAAAATATGGCTGGACAGTACTATGCCAAGGTCACCTTTACCGGACTTATCAAGTTGTGGCTGGAATATTGCAAACGGTAAACCAGTGCCTGTATTAACAACCGACGCAATACTACCGGAGGATACTTCAGTTCTAAATACTTGCAACTGTAAAAAAGGTACCTACACAAAGTTTGTTATTTTTTACTATAGTTAAATTTTAAATTGCTACTCTATTTTAGATTGCACTGGGTCACTGTGTTCCTGTAAAAAAAACAAATAAATTGCATTGGCTCCTGCAAATGCATGGCTGACTCTGACTAAAAACTCTAAGAATCTTTCTTTTGGAATAAATATGTTTATTAATAAATAGATTCTTTAGGGGAAGATGTTACCCAAGCCTTTTATTATTAGGTATATAAAGAGCATTTGTCTGTTTTTCGATTTCTATACTTGTTCCTTTAAATAGGTTCAACAAAAAAATCTTCTGTAAGTATCACCCTTTTTTCTTTATTTTCGTTAAATAACACCCGCGGATTCTCCCCGATTAATAGTAGTGATATTTTCAGGTATCCTGCAACACGCTGATACACACAATCAAAACCACAATGAAATTTTAAGGTTATTCTCTATCTCTACTGAGCAACCATGACCTTAACACCTGAAAAAACACTAGTATAGGTACTCTAGGTAGATCAGGTACCTACTTATAGACAAATCCCGAACGTATAAAGCCTGTTTTCTGTTTTTCTTTATAAAAAAAATTAAATAGTACCATTTTTCATTTTTTGTAAACATCCTATATGTACAAAAACTTGGACAAATACCAATTTTTCTAATAAAAAAAAAGTTCCTTTTAGTAACAACTTATTAATTAATATTAATATTGAAAAAATTTAGAGAAACATACATTAATTTCAAATTAAATTATTCAAAACAACATTACTTACCGTTTACAAAATATAATCCCTTAATTTTATAAGGAACTAGCTTATAATGTAATAATAGCATTCCAATCACACCAAAAGCGAAGGAAAACCGAACTTATGCGCGCGATATAACATACGGTCGTTTTTCATGGCTTTACGACGGCAATCTGATCCTTCATCGCATCCGCACGGTTGACCACGCTTACGGTGATATGGTTTGACATTTTTCAATTTTTTGACGAAACTGTTTATCGGACTGATAATTTTAAAAAAGCATTGTAATCCCTGATGTTTTATCTACAACGTTTATGGCAAGTATTTTTTTGATAAGTCAAAGGATTCTGGAGTTATGGCGAGTTACAAATTATCACAATTATGGGT